>OW052237.1:21409124-22609124 GCA_932527175.1 Operophtera brumata
ATTATCATAAAGTTTTTATAATCAACTTGACGACTCTACCATGTAGATATCTCTACGTTTCATAACTTTCAATTTAATACTAACCTCTTGAATTTATAGCCGTAAGTACAAAGGCGGGCTTTGATGGGAGAGTGCCACTTAACCGGTCATTTGCTGACACGTGTACTTTATGTGCACTCTTTTTTAAACTTTTTAATATCCAAAGTGATACATTTTTATGTGCATCAAACACTGCAGATGAAGGTATATAGCTCCAACTAAAATGTCAGTTAAATTTATTACCAAGATTATTGTTTTAGATATTATGCTGCAAACCGAAAACTTTTACGAAATATTCTTATTAATTTATATCATTATAATTTGTATCAAAATCGGTCTAACCGTTTTAAAGTTTTTTTTTATACTACTTAAATGACGGAACAAGCAGATGGCCCACCTGATGTTAAGCGGTAACCTCTGCCTATGAACAGTGCATTACCTCATAGGTCACGTCCACCTAGGACACACCCTATGTGGCATTGCATCGGGCCCGCAACCCAGAGACATAAAGATGAGAAGTCTCATGTGCCTGTAATTTCACCGGCACCCTTACCCTTCAAACCGGAACACAGCACTGCGAGCACAACTGATTTGCGGCAGAAAATAGGTATGGTGGTAGAACTTCCCCGGACGAACTCTTTCACAAAAGTTCTACTACTATTTCAGAGAGGATGAGGTAAAAGAGTGTTTGGCTATATTTTACTTACCACTGAGCAACTGCTGTGTGCTATCGTATCCTTGAAGATCCATATATCCGTCTTCAAAGTGAGCAGCAATAAAGGAAAATACCACATTAGTTTAAGCCCAGAGAGTTCTGTTTAGCACGATAATGAAATAAATTGCGATAATTGTGGATCACGCCATAGCTGTTGTTATATTCAGAGAACCCTATTATTTAAAAGAATCTTTGTCGGTTTAATTTTGCTTGGCCACACAGGAATCCCATTTGTGTTAAATGGATTGCGGACAGCAGTTCTACGCAGAATTGAGCAAATAGGCAACGAGCTAGGACTCCACGTAAATAAGGTGAAGACGAGGGTTATGATAGTGAACCGTACCGACAGGTTGGAGCTCACTGAGACGCATAACATAGAAACCATCGACAACTTCATATAACTGGACTCCAACATCTCTAACACCGGCTCATATGAGCTTGAAATACTAAGAAGGATAGAAATGGCCAAGAACGCAAATGAGTAACTGGGAAGGATAGGAGAATCACCATTGGGACTCATCTGGAGCCTAGTCTTTTGTGAATTCCTGTACAGTGCACAAATCTGGATTCTCAAAGCAAAGGATCAAAAACGATGTTGTGAACGGATCCTGCAAATCCCCTGGACAGCTCGTAGGACGACTGCGTCAATACTCAAGAAACTCAAGATAACTACTAGGTTATCTTCCATCTGCCACCAGCGAGTCCACACATAGCACGGAATCGCAGTGACAATTTAGAACAGCTCATCATCACTTGAAAAATCGAAGGAAATAGACCACGAGACCGCAGCCCGTTACGTTAAGGTCAGGCCAGATCACACCACTCTCGGCTAAAAACTTTACGAAGCCATGCAGCTGGCAATAGATCTCGCTGGCGCAACATTGCCCGAGAAACAGAGATCCACGACTCTCAGCATTAAGGAATGTCACCCAAGAAGGTCTTCGTTAATAAAGATAAGCCTTAGCAGTTTCAACTATCCAAGAGGATGAAGATAGGCACTTGTAACTCACCATTTTGACACGGGACACAGTCGTTAGTCCTCTGCACAGCCGACCCCTGGCATGGCGCTCCGCCGTTGAGCGGGTGAGGCTCTGTGCAGGTTCGAGTGCATCTCTGGCCATCAGCTTCGAACTCACCATTCTGACACGGGACACAGTCGCCAGTCCTCTGCACAGCTGGCCCCTGGCATGTTGCGCCTCCGTTGAGCGGGTGAGGTTCGGTGCAGGTTCGAGTGCGTCTCTGGCCGCCAGCTTCGAACTCACCATTCTGACACGGGACACAGTCGCCAGTCCTCTGCACAGCCGGCCCCTGGCATGGCGCGCCTCCGTTGAGCGGGTGTGGCTCGGTGCAGGTTCGAGTGCGTCTCTGGCCGCCAGCTTCGAACTCACCATTCTGACACGGGACACAGTCGCCAGTCCTCTGCACAGCCGGCCCCTGGCAAGGCGCTCCGCCGTTGAGCGGGTGAGGCTCTGTGCAGGTTCGAGTGCATCTCTGGCCACCAGCTTCGAACTCACCATTCTGACACGGGACACAGTCGCCAGTCCTCTGCACAGCCGGCCCCTGGCATGGCGCTCCTCCGTTGAGCGGGTGTGGCTCGGTGCAGGTTCGAGTGCGTCTCTGGCCGCTGGCTTCGAACTCACCATTCTGACACGGGACACAGTCGCCAGTCCTCTGCACAGCCGGCCCCTGGCATGGCGCTCCTCCGTTGAGCGGGTGTGGCTCGGTGCAGGTTCGAGTGCGTCTCTGGCCGCCGGCTTCGAACTCACCATTCTGACACGGGACACAGTCGCCAGTCCTCTGCACAGCCGGCCCCTGGCATGGCGCTCCTCCGTTGAGCGGGTGTGGCTCGGTGCAGGTTCGAGTGCGTCTCTGGCCGCCGGCTTCGAACTCACCATTCTGAAACGGGACACAGTCGCCAGTCCTCTGCACAGCCGGCCCCTGGCATGGCGCTCCTCCGTTGAGCGGGTGTGGCTCGGTGCAGGTTCGAGTGCGTCTCTGGCCGCCGGCTTCGAACTCACCATTCTGACACGGGACACAGTCGCCAGTCCTCTGCACAGCCGGCCCCTGGCATGGTGCGCCTCCGTTGAGCGGGTGTGGCTCGGTGCAGGTTCGAGTGCGTCTCTGGCCGCCGGCTATGCGTCCGTTACAGCGGCATTGTGTCCACGGGCCCCAGGAACTCCAACCTCCGTTTACTGTTGACAAATGACATACATACATGTTAGCGCTAAATTTAATTATTTAATGGTATTCTTTTGAATTTTAATTATTTTGCTGATTGGTAAAATATTTAAGTTTATCTAAACCTAGTCCATTTCTAATAATTATTCTATATAATATAAAAAAATAAAAATAAAAATTAGCTAATTTAATATTTAATTATATTAAAAATAAGTAATTCAGAAGTAGTGTATCCATAGCGCCATGTGTCAATACTTCTCGGTAAAACGGTCGAAAAGCACCCTAGTTTCCGTAGACCAAGTACGAATTGTAAAAGTAATTAATTTTGTTAAAATTTAAAAAGCCCTCAACGCATTGAAACGGCTGAACCGATTTTGATCAAACATAGTTAAGAACACTCCCGACTAATTCACCTTTCAAGAAATATAACACCCCGTCGTTTTTGCGTCGGGGGTTAATAATGTAATATCCTTAGAATATAAATATCTCAAAAAAAGTCAGCCCGGCTAAGACAAATTTTGTCGAACTGACCTGTGGCACAGTTGGTTAGGAAATCTCCGTATCTATAGGGAAGGATGGTGTTCCATCCCCGTTCGGTAGTAAATTATTGTGATATTATACCTATAGGCCATTGAGGCTCTGCCTACCCTCTCGGGGAAAAACGTGTGTTCATCTACAACATGTACCTACTTACATTCTGATGAATCAATTACTATGAAAAATATGATGTTTAATTTGTGTATATCTTGGCTAGGACTGCCAACTATGTATATCGGGGAAGAGATTGTATTTATCCAACGCATTTATCGTACTTGAATAGTGATTACCACAACACAATGCATCCTTATCAGCAATGCTAATTTTTATATTATCATTAAGTCGGTCAACTGCAAATTCGAGACCTTATATTAATTAACAGAAATAATAATTAAGCTGCTACAAGTAAACACAAAATTTAAAATAATATAATTGGAACAATTAAACTATCTAAAAACATTTCAAACGATCTAAAACTATTTCAAATGAGCTATCTAATAACATTTCAAACGATCTAAAACTAGCTCAAATGAGCTATCTAAAAACATTTCAAACGATCTAAAACTAGCTCAAATGAGCTATCTAATAACATTTCAAACGATCAACTAGCTCAAATAAGTTATCTAATAACATTTCAAACGATCTAAAACTAGCTCAAATGAGCTATCTAATAACATTTCAAACGATCTAAAACAAGCTCAAATGAGATATCTAATAACATTTCAAACGATCTAAAACTAGCTCAAATGAGCTATCTAATAACATTTCAAACGATCTAAAACTAGCTCAAATGATCCAGACAGAAACGTCCCTAAGACATCTTTTTCTGCTGCAAAGCAATGGTGCTCGCATTGCTGTGTTACGGTTTGAAGGTGCCGGTGAAATTACAGGCACATGAGACTTGTCATCTTCATGTCTCAAGGTGGCAGGCGCAGTGTATTGCTACATAGTGCGCGTCCTGGGCCAATGACCAAATTACCAATGACTGTTCTCGAAGCATAGGATGCGGTGGGCCATATGTTTGGTCCCTCATTTCAAGTTTTATAATAAAAGATGCTGGCTGCATTGCCACGCTAAATTGGAATACCAATGCGTTGAGCCAGATAAGCGCCGGCTCCCGGGTCAGGCGTCGCTTTGACCAGAAACACTGAAATAATTTTTAAAACGTGAAGCGCTCTGGTTACTTTTTGACCCAGATTACATAACATAAAATAAACATAACATGAAAATTGTCTTATTAATAAGAATAAAAAATAATATTATTTAAGAGGGCATAGTAGATTTATATTATCAATTGCGCAGCAAATATTGTTATTCGTGATTGTCGTTCACTTTTAGTTTCGGGAGCGCTATTCTGTCAATTTCTAACTTACCTGAACTTTACTGAAAAGGAAAGGTACCCAACTGTCTGGCTCCGATTTGATTTATTTAGATATACGAGTATGTAAGAGAGTAGTCTAAAATAAGAGACAGGTATTTTTTTTAGCTGCCCAATCTCAACCGTTAGTCATTAAATAATAAGTATCAAAATAAATCAAGTCTGAGCCGGACAGTTGGTTACCTATCCTTGTGAATTAAATAGTGACAGTTTTTTTTTCATACTACCAAGGTTTCTAGCAAACAATCATACGGCCCACCTGTTGGTAAGGGGTTATCGTAGCCTATGGACGCCTGCAATACCAGAGGCATTAACCGCGCGTCGCCGACCCTTTAAAAATTTCCAAACACCCCTTTTGAAGAACCCCATAATGTAGTCGCTCGGGAAAACCTCAGCACGGAGATAATTCCACAAGCTGAGCGTTCGTGGGAGGAAGTTACTCTGAAACCGCACAGTCCGACTAGAATATGGCGGTTTTCTGTCAATAATAACGTAACAGGCCAGATTAGAAATTATATGACTAAGTTTCACTCATAAATAACTTTACGTGCAGATAAATATCTACGAGGAAAGAGATATCTACCTTAGTATTACTTATCTATTCGTTATTCAAATACCTCATTGACCCAAGTCCCGATGATGGTGCGAAATCATAGACGCTATAATTTAAATTGTTAATCAACGCGCAGCAATACCATAGACTAACTAAACATAATAGACTGCTAATCTCATACAAGAAAACGTGACTCAAAAAAGGTCAATTCCAGGCTATTTCTAGATGGCGCTGGCAAATTCATTCAATCAGCATTTTAAACCAAATACCTAATCTCTTTAAAAAAAAAACACTGAAATATCTAATTTTTTTTTTTATTATGAAACTATGGTCGCAATACATGTTAAATCGATCTATTCGAAATACATGTAAAAACGATTTCAATCTTTTATAGCAGATTCAAAACAGCGACATCTAGCGTCATTGTAGGCAATCATTCATCGATGCACGTTTTCTTGTATGAGATTAGCAGTCTGTTGTGTTTAGTTAGTCTATGGCGATACTAACGTAAATAAATAACTACCGTCAATGAGTTTATTTATGCACACCGTGTGCACATTTATTATGAGCTTGGAACAGGAATAGTATAAATATTTTACTTCATTAGCATTAGACGTAAAACTACAAGTTTATAGTTTTTAATTTGCATTTAAAACATAACTTCTGATGAAGCTATAAAGTTTACTGGAGTTGCCGGGGATTTGCGAGGCGTTCGCGATTGATCACTTGCAAGCCGAACAACCGATAACTTGGAAAGTTTTACATGATAAATTAAACGAAGTCAAATAAGTTATCCCACTTCCTACTATATTATAAACGTGTATATATTATTTATTTATATTTATTGTGTACTTAGGTTTTTTTTTATATTTAGGTAAGTATTTTTAGTGTTTTTAGTTACCGCATAATTTAAGTGTTTTATTAGAAAAATAAATAGATGTTTTATACATTACATAGATCACAGATAAAATAATTATAAATGTCAAAGTGGATGTTTAGATGTTTTTCTTTTAAGTTCGTGAATGTCGGAACATGCGTATGGCCCACTTGATGTTAAGCGGTAACCACTGCCCTTAACAATGCATTACCTCATAGGTCACGTCCACCTAGAACGCGCCCTATGTCGACTTATGACGACCTCTGTGGCGCGGCGGGCGAAGCTTGGCCGGCGACGCCGGAGGTTGCGGGTTCGATTCCCACCTCGGGACAAATATTTGTGGGATCGCAGATATTTGTTCAGGGTGTCCTTGGTATTTTCTATGTATAGTAAAAAATATCTATCTATGTAATATATTGTATTAAGTATATCAGTTATCTAGTACCTATAACACAAGCTCTGCTTAGCTTGGGGCTAGATAATTGTTGTGTGAACTGTCCAGCATTATTTATTTATATATTTATGTGGCATTGCACTGCGCCCGTCACCCTGAGACATAAAGATGAAAAGTCTCATGTGCCTGTAATTTCACCGGCACCACCCTTCAAACCGAAACACAGCAATGCAAGCATTACTGCTTTGCGGCAGAAATATGTATGGAGGTAGCACTTCCCCGGACGAACTCTTTCACAAAAAAAGCTCTACTACTACTGACATGCCGTTTTCCTCACGGTGTTTACGATCACCATTTATTGATAGCAATTAGGTACACCGGTATTCTTAGTAGGTCCTTCAACTTTCTTCCACTCGGTTCAAACTCACCAGGGGAATTTTTGTATAACATTTTTGTAAAATTTAATTGAAATGGAAAACATAACATCAGGTGAGGTCGAGTTAAGTCGAGGGATTTTGGAGGAATGACTAAGCATACCGGTGTAATCTACATCTATATCTACACTAATATTATAAAGAGGAAAGATTTGTATTTATGTGTGTGTGTATGTTTGTAATGAATAAACTCAAAAAATAATGTGCCGATTAAACTGAGATAAACGGCTCAGTCTCTCGTCTCACGTCCCTTTGCCCAACAGTGGGACAATATAGGTTAAGAAAAAAAAAACAAAAAAACTTCTCGGACAAAAAAATATTATTTTATGCACTCGTTGTATAATATGCTATTCCACTAGTCTACGTCTACATTTACACTAATATTATAAAGAGAAAAGAGTTGTATTTGTGTGTGTGTGTGTGTGTAGGTGTGTGTGTGTGTATGTATCTTTGTAATGAATAAACGAAAAAACTACTGTACCGATTTCAAACATTCTTTAAACATTGGTAAGCTACATTCATCCTGAGTGACATAGGCTACCATTAGGAGGAGGGGGGGGGGGGCTGTTTTTCATCTGAAACTACCCGTGCAAAGCCGGGACGAGTCGCTAGTATTGCATACATCCAAATTTCGATGCACGACCGGGATTTGAACCCGCAACCTTAGGATAGGACGTTGGGGTCCCTCGCACTATACCATCCGTGCTCTACGTACGATCAGTCACCCACAAATGGAACCAATAATTCGTTACTTCCTGCATCTGTTCCGCTTATTCTAACTCAATAGCGTTTAATTACAGGAGGATGGAACAATCTTGATACTAATAAAGCACATCCTAATAAGCGAGTAAAGCCGTATACAGCTGCTAGTGTATCCTTAATCATTTGTAGAAATCAGCATGCTATTGTAACACGCGAACTCGCGTGCATCACCTAGCTTCTACGTTTAAGTCCTAACGACCTAGAATTTACTTTGGCTGTGCCCTTGCTTAGATTGGGTACGATAAGTGTTGATACTTTCGGTGAAATATTCTTATTTGTTTTCTACAAGCAAGTAATTTCTTGCAATAAACACGAAACAATTAAAGTTTATGGGCTAAGTTTTGAGTACCTAGTCAAACCTTTGTAGGTTTTTAAGGTACTATATTATAATTAACATTGTAAGGTATTTAGTGCATGAAATAAATAAAAAGCGGCCAAGTGCGTGTCGAACTTGCCCATGAAGGGTTCCGTAGCAGCAAGTAACATAATACAAAAGTTCTTGGATGGATTACGATTAATGACGTATTAAAAAAAAACTACTTACTAGATCTCGTTCAAACCAATTTTGAGTGAAAGTTTACATGGTAATGTACATCATATTTTTTTTTTAGTTTTATCATTCTCTTATTTTAGAATTTATGGTGGGGGGGGGGGGGGACACACACTTTTTACCATTTTGGAAGTGTCTCTCGCGCAAACTATTAAGTTTAGAAAAAAATTATATTAGAAACCTCAACATCATTTTTGAAGACCTATCCATAGATACCTCACACGCATAGGTTTAATGAAAAAAAAAATTGAGTTTCAGTTCTAAGTATGGGGAACCCCAAAAATAATTGTTTTTTTTAAATTTTTGTGTAAAAATCTTAATACGGTTTACAGAATACATCTACCTACCAAGTTTCAACAGTATAGCTCTTATAGTTTCGGAAAAAAAAGGCTGTGACATACACGGACAGACAGACAGACAGACAGACATGACGAATCTATAAGGGTTCCTTGTCTTTGACTACGGAACCCTAAAAAGGTGACTCGCAATTGCTATGCATTGAGAATGCTTTTTAATATTAAAGCTTCGAGTTTACTCCATAGAATCGATTTTCATAGACTCACGGTACGCAAATAGATGAGGAGCAAAATCGAAAAATAGAGCATTAGCTAAAAGTGAAATTACAGGCAGATGAGACTTTTCATCTCTTCTTCTCAGGGTGGCGGGCGCAGTGCAATATGGGTAAATTCAAGAGAAATATCAATAGGGCTCTTAATGGTAGGCAGCGCGTTTGCAATACCGTGGGTGTTGCAGATGTCCATAGGCGGTGGTGACTGCTTTACATCAGGCGGGCCGTCTGCTTGTATGTCACCTTATTACATTAAAAAAAAAAAAATGCTACATAGGGAGCGTCCTAGAGGCAGAGGTTACCGTTTAACATCAGGAGGGCCATCTGCTTGTTCCGTCAATACAACAGTTATTTTTTTACAACATTACATAACACACCCCAACAGTCACACACATAGTCCTGACCCCACACTAGTATTCCCCGTGTCGTGGGTATCAGAAACTACGAGTACCATGGTACCATAACACCCAGACCCGGAACAAACATTTGTACCGCAGTGGGAATCGAACCCGCATCTCAGCCGGCTACTCGCCCGACACGCTACAGAGATCGTCCCCCTATCCCTATGCCCCTATCGTCGTTTCCCTATGCGCAAACATAGGTATCTATTCACCCATCCTAGACTGAACTAGACTGGATTACACTCCAGGCGCGCTTTGGAGCTCACACATACACCATTTTTACAAGCTTTCATTTAACTTGCAATGTATGTCCGGGTGGAATCTTGCAATCGAATTTTAAAGCAGTTATCTTCAACCGATTGAGATGGTATTATTGCATACCTGTCAAGTTCCGATGACAATGCAATATTATGGTGACAGCGAGCTGATCTGATGATGGAGACGGAAGGTGGACAACGGAACTCCTCGAGGGATAGTAGTAGACTGGCCGTGTGTACGCTAATTTTGATCAGCACACGGTTACGATAAGTAATTTTATAAAAGCTTCTATTGAAAAATATATTTTCCACTTAAACTTATTGTACTACCTGAACACGTTTCTCGATATGTTATTACGATGGAAAATTATGGACCATGGTGGAAAAGGTCCAAACACGTTAAAATTAAAATGCTCACCCGCGTCGATTATTTGGGATATCATAAGACTCTTGCAACATCCGAGAGACTTGTTAACCATTTTATTTCGCAATACCAATTACGTTTAGTATAAAACGATACACTTAGCGGCCATAAATCTGGCACACCACAGAAAACCGGCTCTGTCAGCAGAGAACAAAGTCTTTCTAAGAACTCCACGATGGACTCCTTTGAAAATTCAAACGATGAGAAATGAGTTCGATACATTGCCGGTTCACGCTCTAGTCCTTGAAATGTGTTCAATAATCAAGCAGCTATCAAGATACAATCAGACAGAGCTGTTTTTTTATGTTTTTTATTTCTATTTTGTTTCGGACCTTTTAGAGCGCTGACCCGAAGTCAATTTACTTTGAGTAAGGTCAGTTGCAGAGAATGTAAAAATACTGTCTTCTCCTTACCTGTCATGTGCCGGACTAATGGCCGTCTATTACGATACTTAAATACGGGAACGAACAGAAATTATCCTTAATATTGAACCATAATATTAAGTTGATAATCTTTAATCACCATAAAACACACGTTTAACTATACCTACCTACCAAACCACATTAAGACACTATGGTCAGTTATTTTGGACTCTAATGCTAAAAATTTAAAATATAAAATCAAAGAAATTTAAGATTTGGATCTTTACTGTGTTAGTACATGAAAGGGCGCGTACACATAAAACGTCCGTTTCACAGGTCCGTTAAAACGTATACTATATACGTTTAAACGGACTAGCAAATTAGCGAAAAACAAATTAGCGTATGTAGTTGTATGAGCGAGTTCACACAGAATACAATATTCCGGATCCAGCAAAATATACCGATCCGACAAAATAAGCAGCAACCCGTTTTACAGCTCCGTTTAAACGTATATGTTATTAGCGTATGTAGTTGGATGAGTGCGTTCACACAGAATACAGCATTCTGGATCCAGTAAAAAATAACGATCCGACAAAATAAGCAGCAACCCGTTTTACAGCTCCGTTTAAACGTATATGATATTAGCGTATGTAGTTGTATGAGCGATTTCACACAGAATACAGTATTCCGGATCCAGCAAAAAATACGGATCCGACAAAATAAGCAGCCACCCGTTTTACAGGTCCGTTTAAACGTATATGTTATTAGCGTATGTAGTTGTATGAGCGAGTTCACACAGAATACAGTATTCCGGATCCAGCAAAAAATACCGATCCGACAAAATAAGCAGCAACCCGTTTTACAGCTCCGTTTAAACGTATATGTTATTAGCATATGTAGTTGGATGAGTGCGTTCACACAGAATACAGCATTCCGGATCCAGTAAAAAATAACGATCTGACAAAATAAGCAGCAACCCGTTTTACAGGTCCGTTTAAACGTATATGATATTAGCGTATGTAGTTGTATGAGCGAGTTCACACAGAATACAGTATTCCGGATCCAGCAAAAAATACGGATCCGACAAAATAAGCAGCCACCCGTTTTACAGGTCCGTTTAAACGTATATGTTATTAGCGTATGTAGTTGTATGAGCGAGTTCAAACAGAATACAGTATTCCGGATCCCGTAAAAAATACAAATCCAACAAAATAAGCAGCAACCCGTTTTACAGGTCCGTTTAAACGTATATGATATTAGCGTATGTGTTCGATTCGAAGATTTAAATCTTACATAAAGAATAATTTAATTAAGAAAGCGTATTACACACTACATGACTATGTTAATGATAAAGCCGCGTGGCCTGATGTCGCTCTGCCCCTCGACACCTAATTTGTCAATTTGCAATGTCTGTACCTGCATATAATTTATTACTGATGTGTTATTTATGAGTATATCAAGCGTAGTGTGTGCTGCCTTATGAACTTTTGCTGATTCTCTCTATCATCTTACTTTTGACTGCCTACCTAAGTAAGGCTTTTAATTTGGTTTTCCTTTTTTCCTTGAATCAGCTTCAACTTGTTCTCGAGGCACCACACAGGCGCTCTCCACCTAGTAGTAAGAAGGATCATCAAAAGAAAAACAGACCGTGTTTGTTGCCTGATTCTTCTAGGTCTGGTTGCGTTGGAATAGGAGTAAATGTAAATTTATGTTTTAAGACGATTCAAAATGATCCTTGTGATTTCAATGAATAAAATACTTTTGACTTTGACTTTGACTTTGAGTTGTATGAGCGAGTTCACAAAGAATATAGTATTCCGGATCCAGTAAAAAATACCGATCCGACAAAATAAGCAGCAACCCGTTTTACAGGTCCGTTTTAACGAATATGTTATTAGCGTAAGTAGTTTTATGAGCGCGTTCACACAGAATACAGTATTCCGGATCCAGCAAAAAATACCGATCCGACAAAATGAGCAGCAACCCGTTTTACAGCTCCGTTTAAACGTATATGTTATTATCGTATGCAGTTGTATGAGCCAGTTCACACACGACAGTATTCCAGATCCAGTAAAAAAATCCCACACAGAACGGAAATACTGATCCGTTTTATTGGATCAAAACCGCGCGAGGCTTGGCACGAGGGTGCCAATGCCTGTAAATGTTGTGTGAATATTACCTCCAGTAGTGACGGATCAGGTAAAAAGGATCCTGTAAAATCAGACGTTCTATGTGTACGCGCCCTCACTATAACTTAAATTAAAATATTTAATAAATAATTGGATAATTGTCGTGTACGGTGACGTGATACTAAGTTACTTAATGTAACTTTAAGTAATACTTAAGTTTAAAATACACAAAAATGCATCAGCCACATTGTGAAATGCTATATTAATATTACCAGTACTTTGATAGGTTAATAACAGTCCAGCACTTAATAGGGTAATCAATTTTTATTTAGAAAACAACCAATTCCGACGACGGGTGGTCGATGCAACTTGAATGTTAACATATTGGTTTAATTATTTTATTTAATAGCATTTATAATTGATTTCTAATTAAATAGATACCATGTAAATGGTCAGTAAATGTGAAATAACTTGGGTTATTAGTAAAGAGGCGGTTCACATTTTAATGCGAGTAATCTAAGATTAATTTAACGCCTAATTTAACATCATAGAATCTTTTATAATGTTGAATAAGTGTAAAAATTAAAAAAAAAAAAAATGGTTCACAATATTTGCAAACACTGCTTTAATTGATTTGTATGATAAATTAAGATTAATTCGTGTGTTAGATTAAGTTATAAATAAAGTCTTTTTATGTGTTAGTTTCTAAGTTATTTATGTTGATATGGGCTTACTGTTTAGGTTTAGTGCATTTGTCAGTAAGCCTGAAATAACGTTTTTTTTTTTAAACCAAGAAGGTGTATTCTTCAAAGTCCTTTTTAACCCCCGACGCAAAAATGACGGGGTTTTATAAGTTTGACGTGTCTGTGTGTGTGTCTGTCTGTGGCTTCGTAGTTCCAGAACGGATAAACCGTATTTTTTTTGTTTGAAAGGTGATTTAGTCTTTATTGTTCTTAGCTATGTTTGATCAAAATCGGTTCAGCCGTTTCATTGCGATGAGGGTTTATTTTTATTTTTACAAAATAAATTACTATCAAAATAAATTAATTATTCTATCAAAATAAAGTTAGTAATATAATATAATTCTGATTTATTATTGATAGTCTCTTTTTTTTTTAGTCTCTCGATTTTGATAAACCATGTATAAGTACTCGTATCACTGCTAAAAAACCTGGTTTCAAATTTAAAAAAACGAATTAATTATGGTCCACCCGTTAGAGAGCTACAGCTCAGAATATAATAGTACAAGCTACGGTACCACAGACAGACACATAGCGGTCAAAACGCTAAACGCTGTTCAAACTTTTGAATCTTGAAAAGGAAAAACTTCCTAACCTAAACTTTCACATTTTTAAGTTTAATGTCTTGGACAGCGCTTAGACTGACATAATCAAAATAACTGTCACAGAAATCAAGCTACGTTTACCAAACGAGTCGTTCATCGAACAACGTTTTCGTCCCAAATAACTTTGTTCACAGCTTCACTGTCCACCTTCCATTTGAAGCTCTGTTGAGTCCAATTAGCGGCCACACTCAAACATAAACATTATGTCACTCGCTCCTAATTGGCGCAGTACGGACTTGCACCAATTACCTTTATTAGAGACCTTCAGCCCTTTTGTTTGAGCGGATGCAGGGATTGTATTTGGGAGACGCAGGGACACATTCCTCGCACACAATGCCATGTGATGCCACGTCTACTGTAGCATTTGCTGTTTGGAATGCTACGTTTGTACTTACTAATACTTATGATTTATGTAGATTTCCTTTAGTCATGTATATGGACATATTTGAACCTTTTTTAATGTTGTTACAAACCTTACTAGATTTTGCTTAAAACCTTGTAGAATCTTAACTGGCTAGTTTGTGATTTTTGGGTAGAAAAACTAAGTGACAGGGGGGGGGGGGGCTGGTGGTCAAAGAGGGAAGACGTATACCTACGGCTTTTTAACCTTTATTTTCTAAAAATAAATCCAGTCAAATCATCAAAACATGCCCGTTAATTATCTCTCCACTTGGCGCAGTGTTTCAAGTGATTACCGAACACAAGTCAAGTAGCTCATTGTACACGTAAAAGGTATTCCTGATACCGGGGCAGCTTGTCCCACTCCTCACGGCACGTCCACGCCGGGGCTTGTCTCCGCCCTCAGCCGCAGTAAGCGCTACGTGCCTGTGAGGACTAACTACACCGCTAGCGCCCTGCAGGCTTGCTGCCTGTTGACCTTATCCTCAACAGAGGAGCCCGCGGACACTACATGCTCTAAAAGGGCCAGCACCATCTTCTGCACCCTATATCCAGAGTGGCTGTGTAGACGTCCCGATCTTCAAGGCTAGCATCACCACCTGAGCTGCTTCTTTCGAGCTATCTCATCTTTGGCATCATCTCCGGGAGCTAAACTCATAGATTGAGCTGCCTGCATCACTGCTGACGTCGTGTGGCTGTCTGCATCATCAGTGGAATATAATAGAGTGTCCTTCTACATGTGGAAAGCATAACTGGTGGATAGACTGGTGGTGTATGGATCTAATTACTTTTTAGGGATTAAGTTAGGTTAATAAATAATGTACCTAAGCTGATCGTAATAGATCTGCGATCAATCTACATAGACTAGGGGGTCTTTGTTGCCTACACATATCTCTCAAAGGTCACAAAGCCTTGACTTACCTCGTCGAGGTCTTATTACCTTTTGGAGGTAAATATACTTTTAGTTATTTATTCTAACATGCAGCTTGCGATTCGCTTTAGAATATGTCTCTTAAGTTTAGAGTCTAAACGAACCGTAACACTACAACAGGGGTGGCTCATAAGTAACCACCTGATTTTCTAAGGCTTACCATGTCACCATGTGTCATGTGGTGACAACTTACCCAGTACAAAAGCTATAATAATATCCAGGTAATAATATATATAATATATAATATAATAGGTACTGCTTGTACCTATAGAATTGAAATTACTGTGACTTGGTATCATTTTAGGAAAAATAAGGCTATACACCACGTCCCGTCTACACATTCCCGTCTGACGACCATAGAGCGTGGTCGCGGTCGGTGCTCATGAAGAAGTACCTCTTAATAGTCAACGAAACGTCAGCAGGAGAATAGTAAAGTTCGGTGATGTATTGTCGTAATTTTCTAAAATCCTTGTAACCAGTAACGAGCTTGTAACCTATCGCATAATGAGTAATGAGCGCTGACCTTCAATGCGCAGTAGTCATTTTTTGGGTCTGTATAGCGAATGCGCTAATGTAAACATGCGCAGTCAACCCCACCACTTTCGCCGAGCGTTCATTAATCGTTATGCGACCTATACCTACTTAAACTCCAATGTGTTCTGCGAACGAATCGTACGATTAGGTATTACTTGCAACTTACTTACAATACTGACATTCCTGTCTTTTTTTTTATAAGTACTTCTTGAATGACGGAACAATCAGATGGCCCACCTGAAGTTTAGCGGTAACCTCTACCTATGAATAGTGCAATACCTCATAGATCACGTCCACCTATGACGCGCCCTATGTGGCATTGCACTGCGCCCGCCACCCTGAGACATAAAGATGAAAAGTCTCATGTGCCTGTAATTTCACCGGCACCCTTCAAACCGGAACACAGCAATGCGAGCACTACTGCTTTGTGGCAGAAATAGGTATGGTGGAGTACTTCCCCGGACGAACTATTTCACAAAAAAGCTCTACTACTACTCACTGCCTTCTTCTACTGTCTTCTCTATTCAAATTCTTAAGTACATTAAAATTGAACTTGCATCATTGTAAACTTCACTAATCACAATCGGGGGCGATACCCCTCCTGCGTACGGCCCATGCGTGCTATACACAAATTGTGGCACTTACGTGCAAATTGGGCTATACATTGTTATAAAGTTGAATGGGCGTGGGCGGGACAATACTTTATCACTTTATACAATTACGAGATTTATAAGAATACTCTTTTCTTTTGTTGAGGAACTTCTTTGGAGTTGACAAGTCTTAAAAATGTTTTAAAAGTTGAAATTTATTACTGCACCTGTTATTTTATAACTGGGTTTAATAGTGCTTTTAGAAGTTATAAAACTTATATTCTATTGACATTAGTACGATTGTTAAAGAAAGATAAGGTAACTATTCACCAGCGTAACTAGGAAAAGATGTTTAAATACCAAGAAACGCGTCAGAGTTAAATTACGCCATCCATGAGCAAATCTATATTTTCTTGATACATAGGCCTCTCAAAGCACGCTATTTAGCCACATTTTCGGCGCTTGCATCCAGTTCCTACCAGCTGCCTTGAGAGGCAGTCAAGAGACAAGTAGGCTTTAAAAGTACCTATTTTTAACAAAACCTACATATATTTTATTAAAAAAAAATATGTTAATCTTCATCACATTTCGAAGAGCAAATTTTCCGATTTAAAAAAATCGCGAACTAACTACAGTGGCTTATAACGTAAGTATTACCTATCAATATTGATAAAAATAATTTATTTCAGAGTGGATACTAAATTTATAGTATTTCGATTACGCAGCAAATATTTGTTTATATATTGTTTTTTGTGATTTTTGTTCACTTTTCGTTGTGCGAGCGCTATTCTGTCACTTTCTTACTTACTTGAACAGGTATTCGTGTGTTAGATAGTGACGGAATGTAGTGGTTGTTTGCCTCTGTTGCTTCACCAAGAGGGGACCACACCACGATTACCAAGACGAGATCTCCACGCTTACACCAGCGGATGCCCATTTTACTTCGCTTTGGTCAAAATCAGGCCATTTGTACATGGATTTACTTTAAGTTTAATGTCATCATCAATCATTATTTTGCTCCTTTTAAAACGTAAAGGTGAATCACAAAATCATGTTGCAATACAGTAACCGAGCGCATACATCACGGAGTACAGCGTGTGAAGTCAGGGGTGATTGCTATCAGTTAGCGAGTCGAACGCTAACGCACGGAAATTGGCGCCATGGCTTACACTAGGGTTCACTCGTGCCTTCGTACTTTATATCTCATCAGACTGATAAGTACAGCTAGCAAATCCAAGCGTGCTATCATCCAACGATTTGAAAACAAGATCCTACGTGCCCTAGTGAATGCACCATGGTTTACGGCCAACAATTAATTTATGAGTAGGTACCTCGAAGCCTTAGTAGTGGATGAAAACACAACACACACAGAGGAACAAGTATAAAAAGATATTAAACTATAGCCCGACTTTGGTCAATCATAACATTTGGTACTTTATGTAAGTCCAATATTTTTATAAGTGTATCTTAAAACACGAAGTAAAATAAAACACTTTTTCTCATCTTTCTTATTAATCCCACTCGATACGGTAAAAAAAAACAGACATCCTTTTTGGATGTAACTACGGCATATTGATTTTGTTCGCATAAAATGTCAACCGGACTATAATATCGAATCGATTGACACCTCATTCTTAAAATTTGGATAAGTAGTTTAGGCACTACGATAAAACAAACTTAAATACAAACATACACAGGTACATGCATACATAGACTGCTAAAAATATAACCCATCCTTTTGGCTTCGTGGATCACCTCAAAAGTAACGCAAACCCGCTGGCAAGCGTTAGTTGTAAATACAAAAGGCACAAAGCGGTTGAAGAGAACCCAATGTCGTAGATAACCTGCTTAATGAGCGAACCGTTATATCTGGATCCTAAACATCAACAACCTATCCACCTATCTATGCCTAATAGTTCAACAACGTATGACAGATATCAAAGGGTGGGAAAAAAACATGTTTTTATGTTCAAAGGGTGGGGAAAAAACATGTTTTTCTATTGACTGCTGTTGCTGTGTTAATCAGGAGTCAGGACCTAAAGGGATAATAAGCTTGCTCAATGATACTAAAACCTCTTTAGCCGTCTGCTCAGTTACGGCTTACCCAGCTTACCCAAGAAGATCTATCTGCAAATGAGTAAATGAGCTGCAATATCTCCGACATTAGAAGCAATCACGTCATAACAGACAATTTAGCCGCCAACAAGACAATATCTCGTGTTACATTATTTCAAACGCAATTTATTAGACAACCGTGCATTCTGTGCTGATTAAAAGTACGGTTTGACTGAAGCTGAGCAAGATGTCAAAATATTTTGGTGGTGCAACTTTATTCTGACTCACTACAATTATTACTATTTATGTTGCACTTAAAATATTTTTGATGTGTAACATCTTTTCTCTCGCTTTCCTGCAATCTGTGGGAGTGATTTCGTGTAAAGATACGGAAGTGTGTAACAAGAAACGTGCATTTTTCCGGGAAGTTGGTACTATCAGCCGTGTTCCATATTACCAGAGAGGTGAGATGTCGGATGTGATTACATATGTGACTAATGTGAGGCTCGTACTTTTATTTTTGTTATTTTGTTAGTTGTATTAATATTCAATTAATAGAATGAAATACTTCCTGACTTCATTAGTAAATAACTAATAACAATACCGATTTTTATAATATAAAAAGCTATTATTTGTTTGAATTCATCGGCTGGTGCAGCCAAAGTTTTTATATAACACGTACTTACTTATGAACTCATTTCACGGTAGATTATTTCTTTATTTATGTAAAACATAATACAACTTATAAAAGTTGAGCTATCTAAAGAGCGTTACAAGCAAACTCAACTGCTCAAAATCACTACCAGATGGAAGCGTTCCTAAGATCGACTAGATTGCCACGCTAAAAGGCAAGAATACTAAAGCCTTGTGCCACATAAGAGCCAACTCTCGAATTACGTGTCGCTTCGACTAGACACCCTGTTTTTTAAAGGTATAATATAGATTGTAGGCTCCATAGTCTCAGCTGTAACGCTTCTTATTCTTAGAGAATTTATAATTGGCGTCAACTTTTGTAACGGTCTACACCTCGTCGAACAACTCTTGCTTGCTGTTATTGCACAGCACCTTAAGCTCATTTCACCCTCAGTTGTACGTAATAACTATCTTTAGCAAGATCAAAGGGCAGGCGCCGACGCTGCAATAATTGCAACGCGAGAGCATGGGAGATCATTAGGATGGACCTGTTCACCCACGCTGTGTGCTGTACGTGGACTTGTAGTGTACGATCACAATATACGCTCTATTACACGTTACTACCTACTTCCTAACCCCGACCAAAAAGAGGGGTCATTTTAGAAAGATTTGACTTCATACCACTATTTTACAAGCTTTGTATTAACTTGCAATGTAAGTCCGGGTGGAATCTTGCAACTGAATTTTAAAGCAGTTTTTCTCAACCGATTGAGCTAAAGTTTGGCATACCTGTCAAGTTTCGATGACAATACAATATGATGGTAACAACGAGCTGATCTGATGATGGAGACGGAAGGTGGACAACGGAACTCCTCGATGGATAATAGTAGACTGCCTGTGTTTATGCTCATTTTGATCAGCACACGGCTAACATCATCATCACTCCACGAAAACGATACAGACATTTTATATCCTAAATAAACAGGAAAAATATCACCTAGTTCTATTGCTGCCAACAGGACCGCACACTTTTTTCCTGGAATCGAGAAGTGTCATGAACACTTCTCGAGAGCGACTTCCAACCACTATCACCCAATAATAATTGAAATCCTTCTCCGGCCGACTACCACACCGTAGTACCAAAACACCAAGCCTAGATGGCAGCACGGTGCAGTGAAGGTTATTAACATTATAATTATAACCTTCACGGATTTGATACGATTTGTACCAACTAATTAAGTAATCCTTACAATAGAAAGTAACTCCTTTTGCATGTTGATCATAAACTTACCATAAACTGTGAGTAGGGCAGGTTCTGAAATTCTTTTCCCAGCTATGTTCTCAGCAACGCAGCTGTAGTTCGCCATATCCTGGCGACAACAAATAATAAGATCACTTAAGAGGCTGTCAGGATTAAATGGTTAGCACAGGGGGATAATGCACAATACATCCCGGAGCGGGATGTCAGTGCAGGTCTTAACACCCCCACCTAGAATTAGAATTAGGCTGTCAAGATACAAATAGGCATCCCTTGAACGTATTTTTAGCAAAATCCACACAGTTTATGACACCAAACAAATATGTTAATCTTCTTCATATTTCCAAGGTCATGATACAACCCAAGATATGAGAAAAACTCTCTAGGGTTAAGCTTGCCTTTGTACATATCTTTTGTTTTATTTTATTTGTAATGTGTTTTTCTGTGTACAATAAAGAATAATAAGAATTATAAGAATAAGATACATTTTATTGATAAAGTGCAAACTACTGTGAAAAGTGGCCCATTGGGCTCTGCCTACCCTTTCGGGTTAAAAGGTGTGTGTCTATGTATGTATGTATGTTATTGATAAAAAAAACATAAAACACATAATCATAATCTATCTCTAAGTGGAATTACATTGACATTGACAGGACTAGTATAGATCAGAGGCTGCGTATGTGGTGCACAAACAACTGCTGATGGGCGCTTGAGCCTTTTTGAATGATCACGAAGTTTGCTCCTATTTTGGATAACGCGTGATCAAAACACCAACCGTGGTTTGTCAGTTTCTTATTTATATTTTCAAATGATTTATCTTTCTTATAGTTTTATAAGAAACTGTCAAACCACGGGTCTATATGAGTGTATTGATCACGTGCACAAAACGTGGAGTCTGATCAGATAACATCCAAATTCGGTGCAAAAATTGTGAGCATACGAAAGGTCTGAAGCATCCTAGCGATACAATTAGGCTTCCAGGTCACAAAATTACTACACTAGTTTAGTATCAATATCCTGAAAATCCTCACCCCAAAATCCTTACTACCAACAGTCATGAAAATAAATTAACTGAAAATTTACGCCACAAGTAAAGGTTCAAGTAATCATTGTCATTACCAAACAAAACCGCGCAAAAGGATCAAGTGCCGCAATTTACGCAAACATCCAACCAACATTTTACGCCATTCGTCAACGAAATCCGAGCGAAAATAAACCCGCATACACACAATTTGTTTATTTCTAACATAAACATAAGTGCCGCCATACAATGCGTAAATTTACGTAAGTGCCGTACGTGTAGGGATGGGAAACTCAGAATACGGTTAAATCCAAATATTTAAAACGTTAGATACGCCCAGACACCGAAAACTGTTGCATTGTATTTGAATCAAAGGTCTGACGCACGCACATTAGTGACTAGTTAAAATCTTGATTTTTTCTATAAACTTGACTGTTGATTGCCATTTATTGTGCAATCATACTACACGAACTTTTGTGAAAAATAAACGACCAGCTGACACTGTGTCTAGATGTGCACTGAGCCACTAAAACCAAATGAGCGAGCTAGCTTATTTCACGTGGAAACATTACGTCGCGGTCAAGGGCGTATCTAACGATTTAAATCTTTGGTTAAATCTATAATCATCGTCTTCATCATCATCAGCAGACACACACACACACACATCCACTACTGAACGAGGTCCATGAATGCTCCACCGTAGAATGCCATTGGTGGCGGATTGGTGATCACTGGATTGGTAATGACTACTCAGGTGGATGCTGCTACTCATCTGCTGGTGTAATCACATTGTTGGCTCTTATGACATCCATGGGAGACTAAGGGGTTTTTTCTTAGGTCGGACACACCACGGCCAAAATAATTTATAATCATCGTTGATTTAAGCAAATCAAGGTTTTGTACTCAAATAATTTACAGACATCTGGGGATCAAACCCGTGACCTTCGTCATGCATGATACCACTAGGCCACCCCGGCTACAATTGATACTATTGAGTATCAGCACACTTAATTACTCTACTCACTATTGAGTACACTGTCATTGAAGACAAGTAATTAATTTTGTAAGAATTAAAAAATCCCTCAACGCAATGAAACGGCTCAACCGATTTTGATCAAACATAGCTAAGAACACTCCCGATAAATTCAACTTTCAAACAAAAGAAAAAAAAACGAAATCGGTTCATCCGTTCGGGAGCTACGATGCCACAGATACACACACACACACACACAGACACGTATGACTTATAACACCCCGTCGTTTTTGCGTCGGGGGTTAAAAATGCGGCATCTTACAAAGTGCGTCACTTACCGAAGCTTCAATATTTATTGGCAAATTAGTTTTGAATATTCTATGTATTTTTACATGAACCATACCTATACAGGGACCATAGGCATCCTATTGCATTAACAATATTAGCACTTTGAGTTATATAATTAAATATTTTAAAAGAGGAAAAACCTTGGACACGTTTTAGTTTAGTAAATTCGCCGGACAAAAGCTCAGAAAGTCGGACACAAACAGCTAAAACCCAACTCTACATATGAGAGCGTTAAAATTACAGAGGACTGAGCCATTAATATAAAAGCGTATTACGTTAATTAAGACTCGTCTAACACCTTTGTGTATAATGATACTGAGTTACGCGCGAGTGTTGTGTAGATGAGATGGGACAGACAAGATGAATTAAAAGAATAAGCAGAGTGAATAAACTTTACGCAATATTTTAAAAAATGAAAATAAAATAGTTGTCATAACATGGAGACTGCGAAAACGGCCCAAAGTGTTATCAGAAAATGTAATCTCTGTATGTGCCATAATATGCCATGACAACCGGTCTTGAGCCACCTCCATCCGCTTAATTCCTACAAGCTTCAGAATGTGCCTTCCCACACTACATCTTCAGATCGTGGCTTTCACTCCGAGTACCTTTATTCCTCAGCATTTCCACGATTTTATGAATACCAAGATAACACAATTTTGAATAGAATTGTCGAGAGCAAACGGTTGAATAAAAAGGATCTTTACCTTTTTGTTTCCGATCTACTTCTGCCCAACAATGAGACACAAGAATATATGAACGACACGGGTTGCAATTATTAATCCATGTCTGTGTGTGCTCCCTAATTAGTGGGAGCTCCGTAGCGGAAACCGGAGATGGAAAGGTTATTTGCGATTTACCAAATGCCACGAAGATGGACGCTCGGGTTGAATTGGATGGAAGTGGAGCGTATTAGAAACGTGAAAACAATTACCAATGTGTAAATTCAATTATTAAATTTTATAAATAGGATTCAAATTAATTAAATTTGTAGAAATAATAAAAACCCTCTACTCTAACCCTAATGAAACGGCTGAACCGATTTTGATCAAACATAGCTAAGAATAACAGGACAAATTCACGTTTCAAAAATAAAAATAAGCGAAATCGGTTCATCCGTTCAGGAGCTACGATGCGACAGACAGACACACACAGACACGTCAGACTTATAACACCCCGTCGTTTTTGCTTCGGGGGTTAAAAAGACGTAATTCCAAGAAATAAATAAGAGGTAAATAAGCTCTTAATTGAAAAATAAGCCTTATTTGAGTAGTATTGGAAAGGAAAAACAAAACGAATCAAGTAACACCAATCACGTTCCGGCTTCCTTCTATTACGTATGCTAACAACCCTAATGAAAACCTCCGGAGTCTCTTTTTCGCCCATGCAAAAGAGAAGGACAGAGTTTTATTAGGTTTGTAATTAGGCTGAATAGCAAAGGTGCTAGCAAAATTACAATACTCAAACAGGATAAAATGCCTTATTTCTTGGAAAGGAAAAATAATACGAACCAAGTAACACCAATCTCGTTCCAGCTTCCTTCTATTACGTATGCTAACAACCCTAATGAAAACCTTCAGTGTCTCATTTTTTTCCTATGTAAAAGAGCAGGACGGAGTTTTATTAGGTTTGTAATTAGGGACTGCTGAATAGCAATGGTGCTAGCAAAATTACAATACTCAAACAGGATAAAATAAATAAGTCGACTATCAGATAAGACACAGTCTAACTAAGCAAATCAAGTAACACCAATCACGTTCCAACTTCCTTCTATGTATTACATATGCTAACAACCCTAATGAAAACCTTCGGTGTCTCATTTTTTCAACCGCCGACGCAAAAACGACGGGGTGTTATAAGTTTGATCTGTCTCTGTGTGTGTGTGTGTGTGTCTGTGCGTATGTCTGTCTATGGTATCGTAACTCCCGAACGGATGAACCGACTTCGTTTTTTTTTGTTTGAAATATGAATTTGTCTTGAGTGTTCTTAGCTATGTTTGATCAAAGTCGGTTCTGCCGTTTCATTGCGTTGAGGGTTTTTTATTTTTACAATTTTAATTACTTGCTTCCCATGCAAAAGAGCAGGACAGAGTTTTATTAGGTTTGTAATTAGGCTTAATAGCAAAGGTGCTAGCAAAATTACAATACTACTCAAACAGGATAAAATAAATGAGTCGACTATCAGATAAGACACAGTCTAAAATTAGCTCACTTTTATCAGCTTTGAAAGGGTACACCGGAACAAAACGGCGACAAAGACTGCGACAGGGACTCGTGTCGCGTCGTGTCGCAATTAATAAACGTCTGTTGCGCGCGACTAATTAGTCCCTGTCGCTATAAAGTTGCATTTAGACTATCTGGACAACATTTTCATAGACCTTTACACATCTAGACATTAGCTACCATCAAGCTGATTCTGTTCTTCACAGAATCCAGCATGACGACTGGGGTGAAGCCAAAAAAGATGATGAAGTTCAAATTATTTATGAACATAAAATAAACTAAACAGGTTACTAGTTTGTGCAAACTTATAGACATGCCAGTAACTATCAATATAAACAAAAATGAAATGCTGTAAATCGTTGGTAATCACATCACTTGAGAACTGCTGAACTTTTTTTGTTATTGTGCATAATACCTAGTCCGTATAAGATTATTAAAAGAATATTTTTTACAAGTTGCCCTGAATATTGCAAAATATTGGAAAAATTATAGGTCTTTTTTTCTATGTGATTTTTGTATGAACACAAAACCATTAGCAACTTAGAGAACTAAAAAAACTATATTTATAATCAAAGGCTAGCATTATCTTTCAGCAGATATAAGGTGTATTTAGGCTGAGTTATGATCTCGAACCTAACATCAGCAGCGCCTTTGCAGAGCAAAAGATAATATCTTGATAACAGTTATAAAAGTTAGATTAAATAAAACTTCCAGAAGAAACTGCACACAACACAGGGAGTCCTAGTGTGGCAGTTTGTAAATGATATACCTACATACTCGTAGAATACTAAACCAATTTTTTTTTTGATAGGTGTTGTTAATTCAGACATATATGATGACTCTGATAATGCTTTTGACATACTTTTGGCCTTAAAACCATAAATCCAGATTATCAGGAAGTAAATAATTATTCGTGTAATCGTAGCATGAAAGAGCTCTAAACTGAACAAACAGCAAGCTGACTAACTGATCAAGTACTAGCTAGTGACGCGACGGTCAAAGATGTAGTGATTGTGCGGATTGACGCTTAAGAATGTTAATGAGCTCACTAAGAGCACGTCTCTTGTATCGCGTAACGAAGTTCTGCCACAGGACGAGATGCAAAAGGCTTTCACACTTCATACAGAGCATGCTACGTTTATAATCATTGTTATCTATGTTAGTCACTTAAAATAATCAAGCAGTGAATAAATGCTAGTTTTTTTTTGCTGTGACAGATATTTAGATTTACTATTTATTGTACAAAACAGTTATTAACACAGAAATACAAAAACTTAACTAAATAATTAAAAAAAGTTAACAACGGGCGGTCTTATCGCCTATAGAGTTTCCTTCAAGACAACCTCAGGATTGAGAGAGTGGTACAGTGGTGTTATCACCTTGGCAAATACACATTATCATTAAACATTATGGCTGGCGATGGTTCGCCTGCGACGCAGGAGGTTGCGGGTTCGATTCCCGCCTCGGAACAAATATTTGTGCGATCTGCAGATATTTGTTCAGGGTGTTCTGGGTGTTTTCTATGTATAATAAAAAATATCTATCTATGTAATGTATTGTATTAAGTATATCAGTTAACTAGTACCCTTAACACAAGCTCTGGCTTAGCTTGGGGCTAGATAATGTTGTGTGAACTTGTCCAGCATTATTTATTATTTATTATTATTATACATACCTACATAAAATACAATAATAGTATAATACCTACCATAATCTATATGATTTATAGATTCTAAGGATTTTTGAATAGTTTAGTTCCTATGTTAATAGTTAGTTATGTTTAGTTCATCAAATTGCGTATTATTGTTGTTGTGGACACGGGTTGTATCACATGTGGTCTTCTTGTTTGGTACTCTTTTCTAGAGTAGTTGTGCCCGCCGCATTTAGAGTCACATGACGTCGTTCACTATCATGAGTGAATCAGCTTTTCTACATACACTTTGGTAACAAGTCCACCGATACCACAGGACAAGCGTTGCTTGTACTAATTGAATATGACTTTATTAGCGTCTGCATTTGCTTATCTCATTGTAAGTTCAATCTGCTTGCAAATGGATGAACTAGATATACGGTATCTAAGACAGTAAAAACATTTATTGTGGATCTAGTGCTTAATTAACTTATTGCAAGATAAGACTATTAAGAAGGTTGGAATGGTTAATGGCATAGTCAAACTAAACCTATTAAACTCAATTGTACAATTTAGTTTAATTTTAATTTAAAAGACTTCTTCGTTTCAGTTAAACCGATTAGTCGAGGAGATTTTTCACACCACATAATCTTAGCAGTCTTTTTCGTAGTTTAGTTTATTTTGTAACCGTACCTTAGTTAATTATGTATTTATGTATCTTCGTTACTGTTGACTAGTTTCTATTATGCTATCTACACTTGAAAACCTGTAATTGGTTTTTTGTTTTTTAACTCTGTTTTTTATGTATTTATATATAGCTGTTGGTTTTCCTACTATATAAATATAAATATAATTATTTGATGGTTTCACATACAAGCAGATCCCATCACTGACCAAACACCCACCATTTATTAACGGTTATAATATCAGTTCAGTCATTTGTTAACCATTTCCATGACATATAAATAAACTGCCTTTGCTTTCTCATGCAATATTTATGACTTCATAAATTAATAATAATCACATCATTCTGTGAAATTGGAGCAGATTCTAAAACATTAGAGGCACTTGGCTTTATTCCTGGATCACTGGAAGTATCACCATGTGTGTCCTGTGACTCATGTTTAGCTTTCAAACCAACTACAGCATTTTCTTTAACTATATACTTATTTATTTCATCACTAGAGTCTACTTTTGCTTGGACTTCAACATTGTCATATACTGCGTTAGTGTTTTATATGGTGTTGGTATAAAAATTGAGTCCTTCTATTTGACACGTGTTTTTGAATAAAAATCTTAAGCTTTTGTTTATATTTGTGGCTTTAAACCACAGATTAAATAATAGCAGCTTTAATGTAACTTGTAATTTATCGGCAATTAAATTTTGCGGAACAAGTGTGTGGGTGATAATAGTCGGAGTCAGAGTCATTGTAATAAAGATAGAACGTAGGTTTAGTTTTATTATTAAAAATAAACTTCAGTATTTATGTCTATTTACGACTTCTTGAAGTTTAGATATTATAATTTTCTTCAGAGAAGAGCCCAAAGAAGAATTACCTGTTTTAATAACAATTTGAGTACCTTTAAATTAAGACAGAGAAAGCTCTTTGTTCATAAAATTTATTTTATGATCAAATAACCTATGTTTTGATTCTCTTCTCAATGAACCTTAGAAATGAGTCGGATGAACCACAACAATGCAACAATACTCTACTCTACTTAAATCCCCGTAAGAATATTTTTGTATGTATTTGTTTTTACCTACTAATCTATATTCACCTATCCCCCTTGTGGTTTCTTGATGTTCGTGCCATCACTTAGAAGGCCCTGCCTGAAAACCAGCGCCGCCGCACCAGACCTAGATCTGGTGCAGTTAATGCTGAGACAGGGATCTATTTAACCCCACACAATACTATAGATGCCTACCTACTTAGTTATGTATCTACATTTAAAAAAAGCTCGTTGTGTGTACGTTTTTTTTCATGTTTCATAGTTTGGGTGTGTGTTGGTTTTAGCCTGATCGACACGTGGGTGTCTCGTACAGCTCGGTTTACGAGATCTTTTCTCCATACGTGCAAGTTGTGGAATGGGCGTGACGTGTTTCCGCTAAACTACAACATGAGCCGCTACTAAAAATAAAATAGAAATAGTCGTTCAGGGCAGGCAACGTTCAGGCTCTGATGTTGCAGATATCAATACGCGACGGTAACTGCTTACCGTCCGGGCCGTATGCCAGATTATCGAGGCATTACATAAAAAAAAACCTAGTAACAGTAAGATGATGAAATCATACCTGCAAAGTAGCCCTTGAAATCAATAGGTTCCCTTCAGCGGATATAAGCACGTTATGATCCTGCTGCAATGGCGCTCCATGTTTCAGCCAGGACACTCTCGGAGACGGCGCAGCGGCCGGTGGCGAGCATCGGAGTGAGGAAGCTGAACCAGCCTCCACTGATGCAGGAGACGGTGATGTGGAAAAAGGTTTCTTAAGATCTGGTGAAGAAATGAATACATGGATAATGATGATAATGATGATTTATAAGAAATCGAACTGATGGAGACGATGATGTAATAAATCAATAAAATTGTTTTAACATAACTATTCCCAATTGAAAAGGTTAAATAGTGGTAGGTATATTTTCAGCAATAAATTTAATAATTGTATAGTGAAAACAAACAAAGGATTCTTGAAAGTTTATAATAAAGTAAACCGATTGGCTAGACATCAATAATTTAAAAAATATAATAAATAATGTAAATAAAAAAAACGCACAACATTATCTAGCCCCAAGCTAAGCAGAGCTTGTGTTATGGGTACTGGATATCTGATATACTTAATACAATACATTACACAGATAGATATTTTTGAATATACATAGAAAATACCCAGAACACCCTGAACAAGTATCTGCAGATCGTACAATTATTTGTTTTGAGGCAGGAATCGAACCCGCAACCTCCTGGGTCGCAGGCGAACCTTCGCCCGCCACGCCACAGAAGTCGTCTAAGAATTATGATTTCATCGTGTGAATAAATATTTACAATCCACCTTTACACGATTTTCTTTCAAGAATAATAAACATGTCACATCCAGAAATTAACTCTGTCAATCAAATGTACAAAACACATTATGCCAACAACTCGCCCGTATATTTGATATGTATGGTTCGTATCAAGCTTAACATACATGAATAAAAAAAAAATAGCAATTGTCAATGTCAATTATGAACTGTGACGTTTCAAAATAATTCGTTAATTGTCACACAATGTATAGTCATGCGGAATTTAGTACGTGGTTCAAGCATTGATGTCTAATACTAGGTACTTTAAAGGAATGAAAAGTATTTTACAACCCGTGACTTTTTTATCAACATCATATTTAAAGTAATAGAACAATTCTAGCTGAAACTCATAATCATTATCATCAGAAGTCTACTGCTAGACATAGGCCTCGCTTATAGAAAGCCACAACAAACGGTCTTAGGCAGTCTCCACCGACTTCCGGCTGGATCCATGTAAACCAACTTATTTTAGACAATAATGATACCCCAGATTTTCTCTCTTTATCAGAAACTAGTTATGTATGAGCATGATCCAATTAAATATATTCATCGTTGTACAATCCATCGTACGTACGTTAGTACGTACGTACTCTGTTATCTGTCTCGTACGTTAGTACGTACGATGGATTGTACAACACACAACTCCTAAAGCTTATTCATTGGTTTCCTCTGACATTTCTATTTGAGAATCTTTATTTATATTTTCTACATATTCCATCATACTCGCTTTAGTCTCTATACTGCTCCAACCCTCAAACTCCTGGCTTCTCACGTCAATCTCAATAAACGCAAAATGAGTCCGTCGATTATACAATTGCCTAACGGTTGTCCAACATTCAACTACGATAATTGTTGCTTCATTATATAATTAAGCTGTATTGAAAACGACAAATTTATTTTATGTTCTTTCAATAGACTAATTTGTGTTGACTCCTTTATGTGACCTTCATTCTTCGATTCCTCATACATAATAATTATTATTGGATATACAGTTATGTTTTCTTTGGTTACAATATACTTTAACAAAGACTTTATAAGTAATAATTGATTTTTACATTAGTGGTCTCCACATTGATACATTTTTTTTCCCCTTTTTGTACGTTTCGATGTTTAGTATGTATTGAGTCTTCGGTTATATTCTTGGTAATTACATTGAGTATAACAGCAAAATTAACCATTGTTCAAATTAGCAGAATTATAGTTATGCCAGATTCTATAACTACTCAATAACTACTTCTCTGTCTCAATAGGCAGCCTGTATCTTACAATCAGTAAGTCAGTTGTTCAGTTAGTTTACAACAATCTTAATGTTATGTCGGTAACAATGCTTGAGAAACCGAGCATGTTATTTTACAACTAAGGACCATACATTTATTTCCTTTGAGTCTATTCAATTCATTTTAAACGTAAGTACAATAGTCAAACATATAGCACACTCTCTCTAGTGAGAGCAACGAAGCGTCCTTTAACAGATTTATGGCCTCAGCGCGTTGAAACTCAAGACTGCCCTCGCTACCGTGAAAGCCTCTGCACTTGGGTGTATTGCTGGGCTATAGTTTGTACGTATGTCATACACAGTCCTGTAGTGTGCTTATACATAGTCCAGTGAGGTTATTGCGCAATTCCATTGAACTAAAAATTTGACATTTATAGCCCAGTCTGGAAACTTTTCTGTCAGTTTCGTATTGTGTAACTACTTGACAGCGGCAAATTGTTGCAAATAACGCACAGAAGCTATTACCTAAGATAAGAAGATGAATGGCATTCACTTAGTGTCATTCGTTCCAAAACCAAAGCTCATTCTGACGTCCTGGACATCGAAAAAATCCTTCGGCAATTCCTCAAGGTGGTAGTCTGGCTTGAACACTGGTGTTCGATTTGAGTACTCTGACAGTAGATTTGAAATTACGTAATAAAGGGGCTGATCCCACACTAAAATCCCTGTATCGTGGGTATAAGAAACTACGAGTACTAAGGTACCACAACACCCAGATCCGGAACATATATTTGCAGATGATAAAAATATTTGCACCGCAGCGAGAATCGAAACCGCACCTGCCACCGTAGCTGATTAGTCCTGCCAATATCAAGCTATATCCCCAGGTCCACATCCTTAGAAAGCATAGATATTGTATCGGCTCGCAGCCATGAGCTGTGGTCTCAGCAAACAGACCACATAGGGTGGTAGACAGTGACTAGTAAATCTCCATTCCCTATGTAAGTATTTCAGAAAAGGTCGCAACTCGCAACCATTACACAAGTTCAGTTTTCAAATATGAAAAATTCTGTTTCGTACTGCCTCTCCTAATACATATTTGCGCTGGCCGTGAAGTTGAATATTAGTTTTTCGTCGCGTGATTTGTTTGGCTTCGCGAGTTTCAAACTGTGAGTCGGGACGTTAGTTGCAACAGAATACATAGCTTCTTGCAGTTCATTTTGTTTAGGTGTAGGAGTTTTAGAGCGAATAATTTAAAGTTGACTTGTGGTGTTTCCAGCGAATGAAGAAAACAACACATATACCTACTTATAGTAGATTATGCACTGAGGGGATAAAGCAGTGTCTTAAGTCACGGACGGCATATTGAAACCTAAAAAAAAGTAACAAGTAAAAATGAATTAATTGCTAATAGATAGGATGCACTCGAACTACAAAATCTACAAAATTAAATTATGGTCAATGAATAGGTACATGCTAGAACAAAAGAAAGTTTACAACATTGGGTTTAAGTACCTTGGCATTATCAAGCTGCATAAGCAGATTGATAATGCCTGTAATTATTATGAAAGGTGACAAGTTCGAAAAACCCCTACCCTCCGAACTAGTTTGAGACTGTATTTCGTCGGGCAGTGTGCCTCTCACTTAGACACACACCAAGGCAAAGAACCAAAAAAATAAGTGTTATGTATGAGTACTTGACTAGTAGGTAGACACTATTATTTCTTTAGCAGTTACATGTATACCCTGAGCGTAACAAGGGACTCTAGGAATTATGTAGAATCCTGAGTGAAGCGAGGGGTTCAAGCTGCCTAAGACGAAGATAAGCTTAGCCCAGAGGAGAATACCTACTCTACTTTTTACACCTTCTGCGAGACAATAAGAATTCACTGAAAATCACAGCAAAAAACACCGTCTTTCGTTTTACATTCATTTAAATTGAGTTCTGCTTATTGTGGCCAGTTCTATTTTCGAACCCTCTACAATGCCATATGGGCATTTTTATGTTTTCCGCGAGTTTCCACGCGAATTTCTAAATTCAAATCACTTTAATTCCCTAGGGAATTTCATACAATTTTACCTCCCTATAGAGGTAATGCTTTACTTTATGTTGAGGTTGCATGATTATGTAATTGGACGATGAGGTGGTGTGAAAAAAATATAACGCACTATAGAAAGAAATAACGAAGCTGAAACTATGAATAGACATTCCAATACCATCAAATCCCAATGATTAAATATTAGTAACTCACAAATGAAAACTTGCATGTTATTTATTTAAAAAAGCAGAGCTTTTCAGAGTTTATACTTAAACCGTACCTACCCAGTTGATGGGCGTAAATGATAAGTGTTAGGTGGATCCGGCAGTGTTCGTGTAGGGCTATAAATTACAAGGTACATTTCATTTCCTCTATTCGTATCTACGGAAGCGAGGTAGAGATGGAAAAGGTTTGCGGTTAATGTAGATAGTAGGTGGAGCTCTTGATTATAATTAAATGAGTGAAAATAGAATTCGGTGTCGACTAACGTTTTGCATTTTAGTTCATAATTGAAAATAATTAATTTGGTCGAAAAAAAAATAATTTTGGTTGCTTTACGTATGACCTACTAGTAAATTTTTAGTTTTCGCATGCAAAAATCGAGGGATTCTTGGAACTTTTTCCAACTGAATATTATTCGCCTTTTGGAACGTTTCCTTTCTATGTTGGGCACCATTGCTCCCCAAACGTTCCTTAGCCAACAAAGCAAGTGACGTTTATAGTTTCGCTATGTCCGTCCGTCTGTCGCGGGTGGAACAGCTATTAACCATTATTTAGGAAAAATTAAAATTTTGCCATTTGTGTACTATTCAGAAAGCGGGTACAATGCAACGTAGTATAATTCTAACAAGATTTAGCAATGGAAAATGGTGACAAATATTTGACGACCTCTGTGGCGCGGCGGGCGAAGGTTGGTCTGCAACGCAGGAGGTTGCGGGTTCGATTCCCGCCTCAGAATAAATATTTGTGCGATCGCAAATATTTGTTCAGGGTGTATGTATAATAAAAAAAACTATCTATGTAATATATTGTATTAAGTATATTAGTTATCTAGAACCCATAACACAAGCTCTGCTTAGCTTGGGGCTAGATAATGTTAGGTGAACTGTTTAGCATATATTTTTTATTCAAAAACTTTAAATTGTACCGCAATAGCGAGCTACTTTTCCAAACAATGACCCAACCTTCACAGCTGCCTACTAAAGATATAAAGCCAGAGTATAAAGATTTTAAAATACATCCTCAAGTGGCATATTCCAGGGAGTAAGTGCACGTAAAAATGTCAGTGGTAATTCTTCTGCCAGGATTTACTGCTTATGTGTTTGAATGTGATGTTTCATGTTTATGCCCTTGCTTGTAGGTTTAATGGATCTGTAACGTGCGTAGGCCAAAAATAGAGATATCAAGAGGTGAGGTTGAAATGCTTAGTTGGTTGGTGTTTATGTAGGGAACAAAATGTCCTATTTCACAGTATTTGAACAAATACGCCTCACAAATCCCAGGGGCTCAGAATAAGAAAATGTTCGCAAAATATTTAGTTATTCTTTGAATCAAAGGGAAAGAGTGTGAGGGTACAGAGGGCAGAGCCGAGGACGGTAATTATCAATACACACGTGTATCATACGACGTTTTTCAACACACTTGTGAAGAAAATAATAATAGAACAGAAATACACACTCTGTGTAAATGTTAAACTGTCTCTATAACTCACTAGTGAATAATAGCAATTAAATAGTCACAGTTTGATTACAGGTGTCATTATGTGCCTAATTGTGGTGAAATTAGAGCCACTTTATGAGCAAGTGTGTTGAAAAGAATTGTATGTTACAGCAAAGGTAAAAAGCAAAAAAAAAACGTAAAACAACTCGAAGAGACAAGGATATCCACTTATTTAGTTACACAATGCAGCTTCCACAACACAATATCTACGGGGGCTGTTTATTTAACAAACCCTTATCACTTTATAAGCTCTCCATATACGTAGTCGCCTATATAGCCGTTTATTTGAATCGGGTAGCGCAGAAGCTCTGAATGTGGTACCCTGGCGAGATACAGCCAACCGCAGGCTCCACGGAAATAGATGCACTGACCTACTGGACCCAACCGTAATCTGCCGATCGAGAGACTCGAATAGGTAGTGTATTTTGGGTAATATGGTATAATTTTTTAATGTTAAATCTGTTGTGGCATTTTTAAAAGATTTATACGGATGATTCAATGTTATTTTACAAGTTTATGTCAGTGTACCCGAACAAAAAACACCAAAGTATAATAAATACAGACATTAGCGAGCCCTAAGTTTGAAAATCTAAAGGCCACTTCAACAATCGACTTTGGGTCCGTATTAAGTGACTTACTTCAAGTTTTTTTTTGTTGTTGAAAAATGCTACATCGTTATGTTAGTATAATGCATAATATTGCACATAATACATAACATATAATCAATAAAAGTATCAATTTGCGTAAACACTTTCCGAAACTACCATTTCATTTCAATTTTACAATCGGCATAAAACACCTTATTCATAGATGTCGATTTATTAACATTTAAAGTACTGTTTTATTCCCGTTCTGCCTTTCTGTGTTTGCAATGTTTAAGGCTACCTATGTATTATTTATAAGTAGTAAAATAGGAGATTAATGATACAACTAAAACATAGAATTAACGATACAACTTATCATCAAATATTCAGTGTAGTGAAATATCACTTTACCATTTATTAGGAAGAAACACTTCAAAGGCGTTCTTAATTGTAAACGATTCTGTTTTACATCTTTTATTTTTGGTCACAGAATAAATAATAGTACAAGTACTTTGGTTTAGCTATGTATATTTTTTCATACAATTGCGTCGAAATTTACAGTTAGGTCCAAAACTAAGTGAAATGTTTGTAAATTTACAGTTAGGTCCAAAACTAAGTGGAATGTTTGTAAATTTGTACAATTTAATCACGTTCCTATTAATCGTAATAAACCAATACAATCCGTATCATTTCACAACTTAGTGCAAAATCATGTACAAATTTAGTAGTAGTAGAGCTTTTTGTGAATGAGTTCGTCCGGGGAAGTACTACCATCATGCCTATTTCTGCCGCAAAGCAGTAGTGCTTGCATTGCTGTGTTCCGGTTTGAAGGGTATGGGTGCCGGTGAAATTACAGGCACATGAGACTTTTCATCTTTATGTCTCAGGGTGGCGAGCGCAGTGTAAAGCCACATAGGGCGCGTCTTAGGTGGACGAGATCTATGAGATAATGCACTGTTCATAGGCAGAGGTTACCGCTTAACATCAGGTGGGCCATCTGCTTGTTCCGTCATTCAAGTAGAATTATACAGATAGATATGGTATCATAACCATGATAGTTTCAAAAGTTATAACTTAGTGCAAGTTTGAGTTTTAAATAAAGGTTATCAATTTATTTATTATTGGTAAAATAAAGGGATTATTTTCTTAAGAAAAATTACCCTATCTATTTATCTCAATGAATTATCTCAATCATTATTTACTCAGAGCCCAGCCCATGTGATCTAGTGTGCACATTAATAGAACAATTAAAACTGTCACTGAAAATTCACGGCCTACACTCGTTGCCTTGCATCAATTATAAGTGTCTCATGTACACTTCGGGGTATATTTAGCCACTTTGAGCCCCACTTAGAAGTTGTTACAGGGTGTTTGTTTTGATACAATTTGTAAGGAAGATTGTTTTGTTAGAGCTGGTATTGATATAATATTTATTAAATTTATTCAGCCAAAAGCTCATAACAATATTTTTTCTAAAGACATTTAGCTATTTATAAACTAACCGGTACTCGTCGATCAGTAGTTTATAAAAAACAATGTGAGTTAATGACTAACCCAGGTGTGCTATTAAATAAATAATGAATTGCTGACATGAGTACAAGTATCGGTCAAGCCCTACTATCAATCAAATACGATGTTTAAACTCAGGCCGGCCATGTTCAATACCAAATAATAAATATCAAGATAAGTATCTCAATACAAAGACAGTAATTACAAGCCCTTGGCTTATAAATAAAATTTATTGCGCAACTAACAGCCAGCCTAAAGTTTGTATCACCGTTAACACAGTGTATTGAGAGAAGCTGAAGACTATACAGGTATTCCTTCGACTCTATAGGTATATCTACTGGCGTAAGTATGTAGGTATGAATCTGTATTCGTGGAAAGATAAAATTAAAGTTTATTTTTGAAGTACAGAAAAGACCCTTCTGGTGTTGTGACAGTAAATTACTGGAATGGAATGATTTGGAAAACCATCTTCGACTTTTAAACTTTGTTTGTCAATTATATCCTCATTCCAAACATAGGACTATCAAAAACAACGAGCAAAGTAGGTACTAACGTTTGGATAATACATTTTTGCTATATCTATTGAGAGAGACAGAGAGCCAGTTATCATAGTGTAATCTGTGTGTTCATTTCAGACACTATTGATAGTTTGGAATACAATGAACTTTATCTACGATAGTAAAACTGAGAGTAGCATTAGCTGATATCAATGTACATTACAAAACACAATATTAAAGCTGTAATATTATGTAAAACATAGTTTAGTGTAACATGCTTTGCAGCGAGAAAATAGCTTTTGAAAATAGTCTTAGCAGCTTGTTTATTTTATAAAAAGCTTTAGGCATAATATGACTCATTGAAACAAGGAAGTATTGACGTTGTTAAGTCTCATAATTAAGATGATGGATGAGTATGTCGTGAACATGGACAGTAATAAGTCCATGGTCTTGAATAACAAAATCAGGCAAGCTCTTTTGCTTTAAATATTTTTGTGTACCTTACAGTGATTTGGGTGATCGCCCTCATAATCAAGTTTCAAAACTTGAATTAACTACCTATAATAAACCTTCAAACTGTTCCACGGATTTAAATAATGCAATTACCCTACACACAACACTCGCACTTGAGCAGTTACATTGCCCAACAACAATCCATAAATCTAAGGTACGGTCAGACGGACATTTATTTAATATGCATAGAAGATTTACGTATTCTACCGTATTGAATTAAATCGTAGCGTTATTGCCCGTAATGCTCTTTATGAACAATAATATTAATGCCTGAGTCTTGCCTCGAGATGGACCATTCGTCTTGTCGAAATAATTTCATCGTAGGCTTGATAGAAAATTATGGATCGCCCACTTCTGACTTTCGGATGATTAATATTGAAATTGATGTGTGATTTAAGTTTAATAAGACAGTTATGTGATACTTATTCTGTTCTTTAAGTATTAATTTCAAATTAATTTCCTTTGGACGCGGTAATAAACTGTCAATACCTACATAGATAATTCGATTTCATCGGTCTCAATAGCATGATTAAGTAAGAAGTATGAATTTTATAAAATATCTCAAGTCCGGAATTATTAAAATTCATCTTACTATTTTGTCAGATTAAAAATTACCTGTCATTCCAACTGTCAAAAATATAACATCCAAAACTTAAATCAGTCCAACGGAAGATGTTCATGTCTGTTCAACAAAATACGACACATTATTATGAATTCCTGGCACAGAATAAGGCACAGTTAGTGAGTCAGTTAGGAGATACACGGCATATTGCCGGAGAGTATGAAACAGTTAGTAACTCTTGAGGCTATTATACAAGTGACCGGAGATGGAGAGACGCAAACTGGGTTACTCAAAAATAAACTGCGGAAACTTTCAGAAATTATGAGTTTTGATGAAATGCCCAACGCCCTAGATACACCGGAAACTATATATTTTTATATCTCGATATCGAACGGTTCCTAGAATATCTGAGAGCAAGTTGGTTCGATTTCACAGAGCTTGTTACATTAATTTTTATAGCTCTATTTGTTTGCAAAATTTAAATTCTAATGGAACAACATTGCTGTAAGACATTCAAAATAGAAATTTGTTCCGTAAAATCAATAAAGATTGCATAATTTTAGATGTTTTAGACTTCGTTACTTTGTCCTCATTGGACAAACTACTTTGTACTTGGTATTTAAAGGTAATCTTTGATTCAGTTATTTTACTACGTAAAACTGTTTTAAACAAGAAAAGGATCCCACATGTGTACCCTATCAATATAAATAAACAAAAGAGAATATATAAATAACTATAAGCCACGTTGATTGACAACAAAACAATTCACGCTTTGCATTCGTTCATAGTCATTCCTATTTTAAGAACAAATGACAGATCTATTTAAAATTCAAACTCACATGCTAATTCGACGACGGCTGGCTGACTCTTGATGTCGCCCCTGCTACTCCAAGCATAGCACGTGCAAGTAAATCTGTCTTCACCGAAATACTCGTCTAGCTGATCCCTCGTCACGTTACATTCTGCTTCGACGATCCTGACACCACTCTGAGGATCCACGAACTCAAACTGTGTGCTCTTTACGGATCTGACGTCATTGCACTTAAAGTACACTTGAAGTGCATTTGCAGCTCGACACCTAAGCATAGCTGGTTTGTTTCTGACCACATACGCATGTTGAGGCTCTAGTAAAAACATTGGCAGATCATCAGTTGAACTTTGGAGCAAATGATCTCCTGATAGCGACGGTAGCTCGTCTGCTTCGTCTCTGTTTTCATGTTCATCTTCTTTGTGAGATTCCTGATCGTAATCTTCTTCTAAATAGTCTCTGTGACTGGATTGTTGGTGGGTTTTTTCTGAGTTATAAGGGTCTAAAGCCTCCACGCCTGCAGGATGGGCGTATTCAGGTCTGAGAGGTATGGGTGGTGTTGGTACTGCTGTACTGTGCTCAGGTTCCGTCGAACTTGATACTTCTGAAACAAAATGAAAAGTCTGTTGAAAAATTCATATCTTTTTAAAAGGAATACTACTCGTATAATGTTTTGAAAAATGTAATCTGCAAATTCTCAGTTCGGTTTAGAAATAATATTATTTGATTGTATACGAAACGTATACGTTTACGTGGGAAACGTATACGTGATGAAAGATGAAAGCTGAAGTTAGGGTATGTAAAATAATCCTATATTATTCATCATAATTCAAACTCTCATGTAAAAGGTACGGACAAAGTTTCTAGTACCAAATGTCAAAGCAAAGGAACAACAACTGAAACTTTACTGAACACGATAGCTTTAATAGCTTTCCTTTCATGCACTCACTCTAATTACGGAATGGTAAAATATATTCTGTGTTGCTCCGAAGTTCTGAATATAGCATCTGTCATAATAGCATGTACCCTCCAAGTTTCGCCATCGATTTCACTCAAAGTCCGCACCTGGCTTGACGCCTAACTCGCGCCTATTTACACGCAAAACATAGGTAGATATTTGGATACCGTACACCCTACTTTATGAGTATTTTACCTTGCACTCTAAAACCACCCATAGCTTCTTCCCTTAAAGTCGAAATTTCAAAGTTATCAAAAATAAAATTTCCCTCTCGAGAATTTCGCTCAGCGTTATCAACATCAGTGTATGTTACTCATCCAGTGTTGACAGTGTTACTAGAATTGTTATTTGAACTAGAGAATTGTACGAAAATACACAGCGAGAATCTCGAACTGTGGATAAGTTAATTAGTTTCACTTCCGTTCGGTTTATTTCTATTTCCGTTTTCGTGGGGAACGATATTTCCTTCTCAGGGATCTATTTTTCCTTAATAGGATTTGTTTCGAGTTTTTCCCGTTTCGAGACGCTTAGCGGCTGCTGTATTGGAATCATTAAAATTTCAATTTCAGTCCGGAATTCTCAGGTGTCGTTCTGCTGTATTATGAAATTCCTTTCTATTTTACGATATTACTTTAACTGAAAATGTGTTCATTGAAAATCTAAATAAAAAATTATGATGTACCTACAGGGGGTACTTTTAAATAAGCTGGAAGTACTACGGATTCTTGACGGTGTTTAATTTAATACTATGAAATGACATGGATCGTGGTTAGAGAATGTGTTTTTACTGTAATTAAACAGTTTTTGTATTTATTGTTCGTTTAAAGCTTCCATAAAGGGTTAACTAACATGGATCCCATACTAATATCTAAACACTAATATATGTAACTTTTTATTTTTGATGTTTAGTATTTACATATATATGTATATCAATTTAGTTTTAATATTTACAGCTAATTAATTTTTATTTATTTTTATGTGTCGTTTTCCTACCTTGTTTGTATGGCACGACTCATAATTTTTTTGCTAGTCCAGGTTGACTGGGAGATATTGTTATTAGCATTAAGTCCTCCTAGCACTATTGTTCTATGTGAAAGTTTTAAATAAATCAATAAATAATAATAATATCATAAATGTCGAAGGTTATGATGTTTGGATGTTTGGGTGTTTATATGTTTGTTACACAATCACGCCGAAACAGCTTCACCGTTTTCGATGAAATTTGATACACAGACAGATTAAGACTGGGATTGAGCTATAGGCTACCTTGTATCCTTGTATACTATTGTTAAAAAGTCCCTTATTTTGTATGTTTATTAACTGCTTGAATTACGGAATTGCATGTGCCTGTAATATTACCGGTAACCTTCAAACTAGAACACATATATGCAAACACTACTGCTGTGCGGTAGAAATAGCATGATAAATAGTATAGTGGTAAAACTTCCACGGACGATGTTTTAGACTATAAAGCTCTGCTATTACTAAAATATAATGAAATATAATTATGTAAACGAAAACATAATTTATCTGTATAGAAAGTAATTGAAAGCCTTAATAATATGGGCCATTCTTCGAATGAAAGAGACCATGATAGAGATATCACAATATATTATTATCTCAATGCCAATGAAACCCTAAGCTCGAGAATAAAATGAATTGAAGCCGTAGATTCCACTGCGGACGTTGATTAAGCACATCTCATCAATAAAGTCTTCCTCTAGAATAGCATCGATCCTTTAATTATTCGAATACCAGAGAAAATTATAGGAGGCGGTCTCTTTCAACCACACTACGACGGGATGACGCCAATTTGATGAATTTTCAGTTTAGTTTGTGATCTCGTTAGGAGTCGCCCCAGGAATCCGAACATTCATCAGCCGAAACATATTTCACGTGTCACGATAAAGAATTTCCCATTTACATTCATTCCCTGAGGTATTTTAAAACTAAGAAAACAAATTTCATTCTGGTATTTAATTTCGACGCGATTTAAGTAGATAGATAGATAGATACGTTTATTAATAAAAAGGTTCAATACATGTTTAATTGTTTTGTTGTAACCGCGTAAACCAAGGTAGGTTTGTGATGGTTACTCACATTCGCTTAAGTGAATTATGATGGAGAGGTCGACTTTAGAAACCAAGAGTACATTGATCGATCTTATGAGCACTCGAACCACAGACGTTTATTTATAAATTACAATCGCTTCGTGAGGCGTGCGCCCTTTTCAGTTACGCATCGTACGTAACAGTACATCTAAATGGAGTTTCGTCACTTGACATGATAACACTTTAAAGAACAGTTACAAAGGACGACCCACATTTTGAGAGTAACAGAAACATATTTCAATGCGATAACGGCTGTCGAAGAATCTTTGAGTGTTAATTAAAATACGGATAAAGCTATCGGCTTGTCAAATCTATCAAAGGGCAGTTACGAAATAAATGACACAGTATTATTTAACGACTGTTGCTGTGGCACATTGTGGATGAGAGCTCATCGTGATGTAAATTTACGTCAACATGGTAATCTTAAATCACACATAAAATAATCTATACTAGTACTGAAATCTAAAATTAATTAATTAATTTAATCTTTGGTAGGCAAATTAGTTTCTAAGCTATATTATATTATCTTTCTTTTGTAATTAGTTTTGAGCACGCCAACCTTTATGTATCATCCTCATGGATGACTGACATAGAAAATGCTGGCCTCCGTTTGTAAAATTTCCTTGTGTTTTTTGTGCAATAAAGAATTCGTTCTCAGGCGATTTCGTTGACATACTTCGCATTCATTATCTGAAATGCAACATTCATGATTTGATAATAGTGCGTAAAAAAAGTTCCTTACACTCTTTCATGGTGTGCCACAGCTACAGTCGGAAACTCTAATATTAAGCAGTTAATCAAATCCGAGTGCTAAAATCCAATTAAAACTGACGGACCAGTTACCATTCGGAGTAAGCAAGGTGAGTTAACTGGAGCTCAATCAAATACCGCTGGGATTAAATAGAATAATAATTGAACACCTTCGTCAGGATAAGTTGATTGTGACATTTGTGAGATTACAGGTAGATTTTGTTTTGGTGATCGAAACAACCAAGCTTTTTAGTTAAAATTACTTTTGGAGCCGAGGATTTTAAGTAAAATTTAGCGTAAAATGTTTTTTATTCCATGATATCTCCTCTCTGCTTAACTCTTTAATATTTTCATCACAATATGTCTTTTTAGCAAAGGACTAAATCAAAAGGCCTTATGAACCCATCTCCCCGAACGAAGGTAAACCCACACGAGAGAAGAGAATATCTATACACATCTTTAAGTGTTAGGTTGAAGTTATTGATACATTTTCATTAGTATAATATTTGATAGTAAAGAAATAAGGACCATGGTAAAATTATTTCAGAGAACTTTTATCAAACATTTTTAATGCATTCAAAGTATCATTGAGCCGATAACCGTCGTAACAAACACCTCAGCGCCGTTAATGAAAATTAAACAAACGCTTATTATAATATTCCGTAAGATGTTGCCCAAGATACTGTATCTTAAGTGTCACATTTTATTTTATTTTAAAGGAACCACCAATTTTAAATATAACCCCGTTATAATATTAAGCGGCGTCTCACACGTTTTTATCACTGAAACATTACAGATGCGTGCAACGTAAGTGCCCACTAAATGCGGAACGAATGAAATAAAAGCATCTAATGGTACAGATATCGGACATTAAACCCGTCTGTTTTTGAGTGCATTGATAACCGAAACTTTATAAGAGGTTATAAATACAGAAGATAAATGACAAGAATGCAGAGCTGTGTCAAAATAGAACAAACTAATGGGCATACATACACATTAAGTGAGTTAGACTGATATAAAAACAAAAGATGTATAGCTTCACTTATATTTTCTAATATCCATGAAATAGATCATTGACCTTTTCTGAACCTCAGGCAGCAAGTAGGTTACCTAGTGCAATGCAGTTAGTAGTCGCATAGCGTGTTAAGGTGATTTCCATTCACAATATTTCGCACAGTTGACACGCAGTCACTGCCTTCAGTACCTATCCATTATATTTGTGTTCAAAATTTATATAACTTCAACATAGAACAGTTTTCTTTAAGTTTTTAAAATATCTTGTTATTTGTGACATAGGTACCATATGTAATACGCCCCTTAACTGAGAATAGGTTACTCGTAAATGCACTTAGCGCTAAGGGAGACATAAAGGATGCACTCGATCTATTTAATGTGGTGTAGGCGTGTGTTTCACAGAATCCAGACGCTCTGAGTGATTTGAACATTGACACGTGTTACCAAGGTCTGAGGGACGTTTTTTGTGATGACTCATGGGTTAGTAAAGTGTCGAAATGTGGTCTAATTTCCAAACCTGTGTTGCGCCGGTTCGGCCAAACGATGTGTCAAAAAATATTTGAATACCCAATATCTCTATGGAATGGATGCTTCAGCCTATGCAAATTGAAGTTTTGAGTCTTTGTTTGTATATATATTGCTATGACGTGAATTGGAAGAATCTATACGCAGCCGTGCATAATGTAAAGTCTCAAGGATTTTCAAACGTATTACAGGATTTTAAAAAGAATAATGCTGTGGTTTATGAAAAAAAAAAGGAAGAATTCAACGCGAGAAAGAATACAATGGGTACAAACCGGAAAAAACTGCACTCGCAAAAGAACAAGATACATTTTAAATTACACCAGTTCCGCCTTTATAATGTGTACAAACAATAAACAAGGTGCAAAAAGCAAAATTCTTTGAGCGGTCCGACAAATTCTCACCCCAATGCAAAGTCTGCGAGTACAAAGGGACCACACCCACAAAAACTGAATAGCCACCTTTGCTTGAAATGTAACATGATATAGAAGTAGCACAGAGTCGAGAGCCAGTCAAGAGGTTCCCAAACAAGATAATCCCTTTGTTAGCAGTAATAATGGAGTCTCCTGAGTCCCGAGACATGGAAGAAATAATATTTCTTATGTACAGAAGTTTCACTTCGACGAATACTATCAATAAATCAATCATTGAGTCATAATAGTCATAATAGATAATTATAGATAGTCTCGATTCGATTAAAAAAAGAGACTGTACACAGACAGGCATGAATTAATCCACTTGGCTCGCTTGAGTTGGACAGCGAAAAGCCAAGAGTTTGAAAAAACAAACTAATACACAGGATTTTTACTAAATGCAAAATAATGTTGTATCTTCTTAAAAAACTAGAAAACCTTAAGTTCACATACATAATAATAATAAAGGATCTAATCAAAAAAAAAAAAAAGTTAAAAAAAAAGTAAGTTAATTGACTATGGGACTGTTTTTTTATTTATTTATATTTTTAGGTTCTATAATTATGTTTGTTTTGTTAAAATTTAATTCAATTTGTAGGACATGTTGTGATTTTTTATTAATTTGTGATAATGTTTTATTTTTATTCTTAATCTGTTCTCGCTCTTCATTATTTAATAGCATGTTGTTAGTCATCTATAATTGTGGTAGCACTTGGCATGTATAACATAATTATCTTGTGTGTATTTACTTGTATCGGTGTATACTATGTTGGTGACTCTAATAAATAAATATAATATTAATATAAATAAAAGTATTACGATTCGAAGTGACACAGCCTTGTTCTGAGGCCAGTCTTTGAGACTTTTCTGTTTCATTCATGCAAGCAGCTGCGAGGTGTACTCGAGTGGCCGTTTCCGATTTCAACGTTAATGGAAATCCGATTTTTATATTAGCGAATTAGTCTTGGAACTCTTGTTGCAAAGTTTGAATCCTAAGACATTAGACAAAGGAAGTCAAGCTCTTTTTTTTCGAAACTAAAACTCCTACTTAGTGGGAAAGGTGCTTCTATTCTAAAAAGTAATTGTGTGTTCTTCCGAAATAATACACGAATAGAATGAGCAATGTTGATAGTTATTATGCACGACAAAGCATCAAAATGTTTAAAATAAGTCACATATTTGTGCACGTAGCTTTTCCAAAATTTTAGGTAAACATTTGAACCTTACTGCTTTGAAAATAAAAGTGACTTCCCTCGGATATTCAGTTCAAAAGTTAGTGATATCCGTAGTGGCATTCGAAAATAGAAAACTAAAACTAGCGAAGAGCCGCAGAGCAATTTTCAGAATGGACTTTACTGCTCTTGCTCTTTTTAACTCGTGGTATTTCATAAGCTCTTCGGCAGTCTGAGCGGTGTGTACCTAAGTTTAGTTTGTACGTATGACTGACCTAGATACTTCGTTAAATAGACCCTGAACACCACTGCTGGAAAGAGTCCTCCCCCATAGAATGTATAATGGGCCGCCATGCTTTGCAGGCGTTGAGTATGCAGGTGCTGCTGATCATCCCCTGGTGTAATAATACCATAATCAGCGTAGGGTTGTAATTCACGGTGCCATGTGACCACTAAAATCATACAAACGATATAGGTATGTTAGCAGTGCGAGTTTTGGTAAATGTTACTTTGGATAAATTTAACTACATTTTGCAACTTTCACTCCATTTTTTTACGTTTTATATTATTGGAACCTTTTACGATTTATATAATGAAAACGGAAGATAAGTGTGTTTTCATACTCCTTCGTTTGGATGGAAATGTTGGTCGCCTGTTACCGTAAAGTGTACTTCGGGATAGGTGTAGTAAGAAGTACCTACCAAGGCTCTAGCTATTTCATTAGCTCTTGCGAACAAACCCTTTTCACACATTAGTATCACTGACCCACATTTCCTGCTAAACGATCCTCATTAACGTTTAATGCTCACAATGTTATGAGCACGATGTTCGTGAGGTTCCCTTTTTGTCTTCAATAGGTTCTCTGCCTTGTTGCTTTTGGATCGTGACAATCGTTTTTGTCTCGGCTTTTTGTTCGATGTCGTTCGCAGAGTATCTGCCTAATCGGTATAGCGTTCTTACTTTTTGGGGTTTCGTAATCAAAAAGGTCAAAAATAATGTCTGTTTGTGTGTGTTTATCAGCAACTAGGTATTATTTCTATATATTTTATATTTGGCGCACATGTTAAATTCGTTCGCAAACCTATTCGGGTAAAACAAATCGAAAAGTATTTTTATTGTTATTTATTCGTCCAAAATTGGGTTAGAAAAATTCAAAATGATCCAAACATTTTGGGTGAGTGTTATATGAAAGGTCTATAGAGATTTCTAAACAAATTTGATTTACGAATAACAATAGAAAAAAATGTAAGTACCTGTTTTTTGCCGGCATATTTATGACTGACTATTGTAGTTTGGTTTAATTATTTTCCAGTATTTATTTAATGCGATGCTATAAAATTTCCCAATTGAGATCAGGGGTTTTTACAGCCGTTTTACATTATGCTTATGGACTTGAAAATAGATGGCGCCAGCTCTGTACTTAACGGTCAAAATAAAGTGAAGTGTCAACGTCAACAACATGGTGATATATTTGCGTGGTATTTTGTTAATAACACACAAAAGCACAGACAATGCATTTGTTAATTTTGTCAACCACAGTTGAGTCAGCGCCATCTATCGAGCCAAATCAAACTACTTTTTTTTAAATTCAAAAATGAATAGCCCTCATTGAACAATAAAACTATGTGGTATCTATTATTGCTTTTGGCTATGCTGTAATCGAGTAAAAATTGATTCGCTGTAGTAAACATGACTCAGTTAGCGCTCGGTTGCTTATTTTTACTCGAAGGTATCTTCGCTGACGGTTACTTTTTGTGGGGTACCTCCGGCTTTATCTGATTCAGATTACGTGTAAACTCTTCTTTTTTTAGCAATATTTTTTTAAGGCAAGCTACGAGACTTTTTACCAATATTTTTTACCTGGAATTTTACCAGGATTATTAAGTGATTTTTTAGCAACTGGCGCGGCGAGTGAAAGATAAAAACGTCGTCCGCAGAAAGTTTGTTATAATTAATTTAAAATCTAGTTAATTACGTGAGAGATTGAACTAAAGTTAACGTTGGCCTAGTTGTTTTAATTAAACGTTTCTTAGTTATTATTTATGTCTGTATTTTCAGTGAAATTAAACACCTCCCTAAGTTAAGCTATATTTTGTTATGTCCATTTTGGTAATTGAGTTTCGTAACTAGCTACGATAGAGGAATTTGTTTTTTTTTTCGTAAATATTTTGATGTATTTCATCAAAATCTTAATTGTCTTGTTATTTGTAGCTTTATTTGGGAGTGGCTTAATATTTTCACTACTCTTTCTGCTAAAGGTCACAATCAAAAAGTCTTTTTAGAACAACATACCTCGGACAATGTGACCAAGAATTAACCAGTGATAAGAAAACATTCTGATTCCTAGATTGACACATCTTGATTCTTGTATTAATGACTCTTGGACTCATGGTATACCTGACTTCAAAACGAGAGCGAAAGGATGTCATATTGACCTTTGAGCATACCATTGGGATAATTAACAGATACATGAATATAATAACATAAATGTATGGAAATCTCTTGATTTTAAATACTCACCTATACCTTGTATACCTACCTACAAACATCACCATCCTTCTATTATGGACACGGACATAATGTCATCCAAAAACATACCATAGACAACGCTCTACACACCAATATGCCAATATAACTGCTGGAACGCTTTTAAGCTGATGATGATCGACATTATCATCATCTTCATCATCACCATCATCAGCCTCAAGAAGTCCACTGCTGAATATAGGTCTCCCCCTTAGAATGCCACGACGAACGGTTCTAAGACCGCCTCCGTCTACTGACTTCTTGCCACCTTTAAAATGACTTTGGTCCATTGAGAGGGGGGCTTTCCTACCATCACTGGCAACACGCACTGCTATTGACTGTTAAGGTAAACAAGTATCTAGACCTCGAAATTTAATGTGTCAAAAAATAGTTAAGGTGGAATAGTATAGGCACAGAATAAATATTAGTACGTATAGGTCTAATGTACTGCGTCTGAGCCAACCTACAAGCCAGAACATAAGGTCGATATTTCCTACTAATATGTACCTATTGTCAACTTTTTGTGTTAATTGCATAGTCCCTGAACAATTCTAAAGTCCAATTCAAATAAAGCCTTTGTTCTTACTCAAAAAATGTAAAGTACTCACCATGTTTACCATCCGCGGTGACGGCGACCACCCATAGCAAGAGGAGTCCTACACCCCCCCGCGCCATACCTTCACATGCGCGAGAACATCACCTAAAACAATACAGCATGTTTGAGTAAGAGAAAGCAGATCAATATTTAATTTCCAAAGAGGTGAATTTTTTATATTTTTTGGTTAGTTGATTTGTAACAGAAACGTTAATTTAAAATACACGTCTTTTTTTGATTAAATATTTTCTACAAAGTTAATAGTGCATGATATTATCTTTGTAGAAAATTTCCAATTTGAAAAGTCACGCAATAAACTTCCATTTAACTTTACTACACTTGTGCTCTATAGACGAGCTACATTGGTTAAAATGCCACCAAAATAACACAAGATAACTCAAAAAAACACTAGGAAAAGAATTAAAAAAAAAGGTAGACGACGTCTCCTTTCGAAAATGGCGGGAAAAGCGATTAACAGCGAGTAACCTGTAGGCAGGGCCTACAAGATACATCCATCGTCTATATTGGCAAGTGATTGTACGATCAATCAATCGACGTTAAGGTGGTTGCTCTTTCATACTAACGTATTTGCACAAATATCGGCGAACAGAGTAAATTTTTACACTGAAATGAATGTTGTTGTCTTTTATATTGGTCACTATTTGCGGCAAATTATATTTAGTTGAAGAAAACAGTGGACTTATACCGAAAATAACAGCGAAATTTTAGTCCATACAAGTAATTTCGATGTTATTTTCGCTATAAATTATAAATATGATTTGCCGCAAATAGTGACCAATATAACAATATTCATTTCAGTGTAAAAATATACTCTGTTCGCCGATATTTGTGCAAATACGTTAGTATGAAAGAGCAACCACCTTAACAGTTCGTGTGATCAAAGATTAACAATCTCTGTTAGAGGTTATCAGGTCTTTTTGTAGTAACTGAAGGTTTCTTGTTTATGGAGTCGTACAACTATTAGTAATTGATCATTTTGTTAGTAGTAGAGCTTTTTTGTGAAAGATTTTGTCCGGGGAAATACTACCACCATACCTATTTCTGCCGCAAAGCAGTAGCGCTCGTATTGCTGTCTTCCGGTTTGAAGGGAATTTGGGTGACGGTGAAATTACAGGCGCCTGAGACTTTGCATCTTTATGTCTCAGGGTGGCAGGCGCAGTGCAATGCCACATAGGCAATGCCACTTTGTGAATGACGGAACAAGCAGATGGCTCACGTAATGTTAAGCGGTATCCTCTGCCATTAACAATGCATTACCTCATAGGTCAAGTCCACCTAGGACACGCCCTATGTGGCATTGCACTGCGCTCGCCTGAGATATAACGATGAAAAGTCGCATGTGCCTGTAATTTCACCGCCACCCAACCCTTCAAACTGGAACACAGCAATGCGAACACTACTGTTTTTTTTTAAAAACCGTTTAAAATAAAAAGGTTTTTGTAAAATAATTCACTACCTACTGCTTTGCGGCAGAAATAGGTATGTAGGTAAGTAGTACTTTCCCGGATGAACACTTTACAAAAAAGCTCTACTACATACTCTCTCTACTTTTTCTATACAGACTATGACGTTCTGCCTACCCTTTCGAGGAAAAAGGCATGTGGCTATGTATGCATTATGTATGTAATATCACTACAGTAAGAACAATACTACGGTTTGTCTAATGATAAACGTACGTACGTAGATGGATCATCCATCTACGTACGTACGTAGATGGATCATCCATCTACGTCCCAATTAACTAAAACACACCTTCAAGGTAACGTATTAAAGCCGATATTCTAATGAGATGTCTCGAAGCTAGAATCGCTAATATCAGGTAGTCTCATAAACTACAAAAAAAAACATCAAAGCTGAAAACGCTCAAAATCATAACTTCAACATAAAGGAAACCGCACCATTTTCGATAGTCATAATTTTGGGAACGGGCCCTCGATATATCATTAGAGCTGTATCTGTTACTACAGTTCCCGGCAATATATATGGCACTTTGTAAAATAACCCGACCGCCTTGCCTAAAGTAAACGTCACATAAAACCTTGATCGCGTGAGAATGGTAAATGAGCTGGTCACGACCTCTGTGGCGTGGCGGCCGAAGGTTCGCCTGCGACGCAGGAGGTTGCGGGTTCGATTCCCGCCTCCGAACAAGTATTTGTGCAATCTGCAGATATTTGTTCAGGGTGTTCTGGTTATTTTCTATTTATAATAAAAAATATCCATGTATTTAAAATAGTGTGTTAAGTATATCAGTTATCAAGTACCCATAACACAAGCTCTGCTTAGCTTGGGGTTAGATAATGTTGCGTGAACTGTCTAGCATTTTTTATTTATTTCTTTTATTTATGATTTTATAATAAAAAATATCTATCTAGGTAAAGCTTAGAGCATTGCAGACCGTTGTTCGATGATGTAAAGTATATTATTAAAGTATTACAGTTATCAAGTACCCATAAACACAAGCTCTGCTTAGCTTGGGCTAGATAATATTGTGTGAACAGTCCAGCATTATTTACTTATTTATTTTCTCGAAATACAATACAAATATCTTAATGTGCGAACGCAACTGGCGTGTACTGTAACTAGTTCTGTGTGCCACCGCACCGTGACTAATTGGACCCTTTTTGATGGATAAAGGGAAAAAATAAACGGCTATGGGCAAGAAATTGTGGTGTGAGAAATCGATTTCAGGGTGATAGAGGAAGCCGAGTGCAGAAACAATGTAGTTAATAGTTCTGGTGGGTAAGACATTCAGAGTAACAGCTGTTCAATGAATTATAATTAACGTGCTTGAAATTTGTATAACAGTGACTTATTTGTGATTAAAAATGAAGAATTTCTTCAATAACCTAATTTATAAAACGACAAGGGGAATTGTCGCATTGATGTTATGTCAAACTCGACATTTTCAAACCCAACTAATAAGAGGGTTGTTATTTTGAGGCCATAGTGGGTCTACCTTTCTGTAATAGTATGTATATTTGTTGCCACGGCTCCAAAACGACAAACAAATGGCTGCGAGCTGATGATCTTGAAAACGGATGAAACGATTTCTACCAAACATAGCCAAAAACAATCTCGGAAACACCATCTTTCATACAACAATATCGCATTGAAATCAGAGCACCCATTTCGGAGCCGTGGCAACAAAAATACAGACTATTAAGTACAGAAAGGTAGACCCACTATGGCTCCAAACTAACACCCCTCCTATTAATCTGGGGTTCAAAATGTCTTGACATAGTTTGACATAACATCAACGCGACAATTTTATTCCCCTGTCGTTTTGTAAATTAGTTGCCACGGGCATTCTTGCACCTTCAGTTTGAGCTCAAAATGTTCATTTTCGACGATATCAGGCTCCAGGGTCTGACGATGACCAGCACACGATAAAAAGGATCTAGGGTGCAAAGGATGGTCCGATTTCAATGCAGTTTTATTAGTTTGAAAACTGGCGTTGGAACTCTGAAAATAGGTTGAGGGTTTTAAATTACTAGAAACTTGTTATACAAGTTGTGTCAGTTTTGACATAACTTTGACATTATTTTGTATTAAAATGTCTAGTTCGTCATAATGTGTATAATTCAATTAGCCCTAAACAACTTTGTGTTATATCTATGTTGCTGATTGGTACTAAACGTAAGTTTACTGGCGAACCCCACATACCATTAGCACAGATACAATAATACTATACTAGTAGGGAGTGCCTTGAAATAGTTATATAGTTATTATTTTATTTAGTTTAGTTTGACGACCTCTGTGGCGCGGCGGGCGTAGGTTGGCCTGCGACGCAGGGGGTAGCGGGTTCGATTCCCGCCTCAGAACGAATATTTGTGCGATCGCAAATATTTGTTCAGGGTGTTCTGTGTATTTTCTATGAATAATAAAAAATATCTATAGATATATATTTTTATCATACATAGAAAATACCCAGAACACCCTGAACAAATATCTGCAGATCGTACAAATATTTGTTCTGAGGGTTTGTTTGTTGTTAGTAGTAGTAGAGCTTTTTGTGAAAGTGTTCGTCCGGGGAAGTACTACCACCATACCTATTTCTGCCGCAAAGCAGTAGTGCTCGCATTGCTGTGTTCCGGTTTGAAGGGTATGGGTGCCGGTGAAATTACAGGCACATGAAACTTTTCATCCTTATGTCTCAGGGTGGCGGGCGCAGTGCAATGCCATATAGGGCGCGTCCTAGGTGGACGTGACCTATGAGGTAATGCACTGTTCATAGGCAGAGGTTACCGCTTAACATCAGGTTCTTCCGTCATTCGTGTAGAATAACACAAAAAAAAAACAAAAAACGAACCTCAAGCAACAATGTAACATACAAGCCAACCTTATGAAATAAACTATACCTACTCATTAAAAGCGCGATAAGAACTGTATGTGCGGAAGCTGGTGTTATCAGAACGTCACTTCTTGGTAATAAACCTGCAAGTAGTGCATTATTGATTTATTACCAACAATTAATAGCTTCATTTGTTGACAAGCTTTATAAACAATTTGATAAGAAAGATGAAGCAAGCAGATGAAACAACAAAAATGCCTTATTGCGCCATTCATAACATCAGGGGACCTTGACATCATGGGGGCCATTTGCTTGATCCGTCATTCCCAGTAGTATAAAAAAAAACATAGTGAACAGTAGGTACAAATTCATCAAAATCAGCTAGCCAAGCGAATGGACATATTCCATATTGGATATTGTGTATATCTATCTATTGACTACCTGCCTTAGGTTTGAATTTTGTATTTTTAAGTTGACCTTTGGTTTTTATTGGTTGATTTTCGTAACAAAATTTTAAGCACACCATTATTGTGGTAATTTGAAATGTACCTATTTTTATGTAGGTACCCTTTTGGGTACCTCGTTTTTCGTACATTTCACGACGATTTTAGGTGACGAAATATTTTTTATTTTTTTGAATAAAAATTAGTGTAATTAATAACATTGTCGTTCTAATTAAAGTAAAAATATAAATAAAAAAATAAAAAAATATTTCGTATAAAAGTCGATGCTAAATAAAACAACACGCTTGGTCTCATACAAATTTACGTGTTTGCGGTGTCTATCTTGTTATATGGTCTGTGGTTACATACAAAAATTGCAAGTAACATTTTTAGTAGTACCTAGAAGAGCTTTTTTGTGAAAGAGATCGTCCGGGGAAGTACTACCACCATACCTGTTTCTGCCGCAAAGCAGTAGTGCTCGCATAGCTGTGTTTCGGTTTGAAGGGTTAAGGGTGCCGGTGAAATTACAGGCACATGAGACTTTTCATGTTTATGTCTCAGGGTGGCGGGCGCAGTGCAATGCCACATAGGGTGCGTCCTAGGTGGACGTGACGTGAGTGATAATGCGCTGTTCATAGGCAGAGGCTACCACTTAACATCAATGGGCCGTCTGCTTGATCCGTCATACAAAAAGTCAGAAAAAGACAAAAAGTATTTTATTCATTGAAATCACAGGGATCATTTTGAATCGTCTTAAAAAATAAATTGACTTTTACTCCTGTTCCAACGCAACCAGACATAGAAGAATCAGGCAACAAACACGGTCTGTTTTGGTATAGTACATACCAAGTACTATATAAAAAAACAAAGTGAAATAAAATCAGTAAAAAGGGGATTGGGTAACAGGGAATATTTATATAGATTGAAAAGTGAAAAATATAGTGAAACTTGACTGTTACCGTACTAAAGTTCACATGGAGTAACTATATAGGGCGTCCCAAGACTATGCGACATGAAGGGAAAGTACCTTAAATATTGTAGATAGGATATTTTGCGCAAAGGAGACTTTATTTTATTTTTAAAATTAATAAAAATATTTTTTTTCTAAAAATACTTGCTTCTTCTGGGAATCGAACGACTTAAATGTGAAAAAAAAACACTCGTAGTTTTATGTTGCCAGTCGAAAGAATGGACAAAATATAATAATTCCTCTAACATGGTATCTTAAAACAAAGGAATACCGTTAAATTAATCATTTTCATTTTAATTTTTCATTTAAGTCGGTTCGATAACCAGACGAAGCAAGTAGCTGTTAGAAAATCTCTGAATGCAGTATTACTAAGTTTTAAAAATAAAACAATGTCAAAATATCCTATCTATAATATTTAAGGTACTTTCCCTTCATGCCGCATAGTCTTGGGATGCCCTGTATAGAAATTAGGAAGGTAGAATGAAACGGGTCTTCCCAATCTCAGTGAATCTGCCGCACGTCTGCAACGATACGAAGTTTCCCAACAAAGTTACCGTAATTCCTGGGACCTTGTAAACGTTAAACTGTATACACAATTCATTGGACTTAATGACTAATAGGAAAACCAACATCGATTTCCGTCGCTAATTTGAACTCTATTGCGAAGGCACTAGAGGTTTGAAGATTAAACCGTTTGTTGTAAACCGTTAATTCGGTTTACGGGAATCAAATTGTTTGATCAATTCATTGATAGTATATGATTGTTGTTTGCAGAGAGGTTAGTAATAAGTTGATGGATTGTTTAGTTAGTTTGTTACTGAGTTACAATTTGATATATTTTAAATGGATATTGCGGGTCGCCAACATCAATAAATTACAGTTCACTAGGGTTCAGTAACTAAAAACATCAAAAACAACTTAAATGATTTAAAAATAAGTTTATAATTTGAATATTGTACTTGATTTAGTTACTTAAAAATCAAATCTTAGGTTGGAAATTTTGCGTTATACCCCACCTGTAGAAGAATATCTAATTGCGCCATAGTGAACTGTAAAATTTCTTCGACATCAGCTAGCCATGCGAATGGAGATAGTTCGTAGCATGGTGGGGTACAAAATAATGCGGCTAGGTTGGTTTCATAAAAATTTACGTGTACGCTGTGTCTATCGTGATATAATGGTCTGTGATACGTATCTTGTCTGTAATCTTGATTTACTCGTGAGAACAGCTTGTAATCAGCCATTTACAGAAGCTTACAAAAATAATTCATTATTACGCGTGAGCGGTGTGTCATTATAATGGATGCCATTACGGTAATTGGCCTAATCTGGCGGTCACGTGCTCCCGGTTGTAATCAAGGATTATTGGTGGGTTGACAATATTATCTGAGTAGCAAGGTTACAGCTTAACATCAGTGGGTCATCAGCTAGTTCCGTCATTCAAGCGAACAAAAAAAAGCTTTTTCATCATTGGTATGTTACTTCTATGGACACTTATATTGCAAGTACCGAGTCTCTTAAGACAACATAAATATATGTTAGGGTTCCTTCGTCATCGGGTGAATTCGTCACCGAAAAAATGTAGGGTAAATTCTGAATTGACATAAAAAAAAAAAAACACTTTTATAGCGCCCAAAATCCCCAAGTGGTCCCATATTCACCAATTCAGGATCTGATAATGAAATCTCAGAGACATTGAGGTAATCCTCAAAAAATTATTTAGGTCATACCTACCTAGTCTATCTGTGTACCTTTCATTGAAATCGGTTTAGCCATTTTGGTGTTATTTAGGAACAAACTTTCAAATATCCAAACATGTTAACGTCGAGACATTTTTGATATTAGTGAGATATCTATCTTTATCTATAACATCAACATTATCAATGACATTATGTCTGGTAGTTTTAAGAAGCTTCCTAGAATAAATTAGAACTTCATAATTTTTAAAACCCCGATGCAAAAACGACGAGGTGTTATAAGTTTGACGCGTCTGTAGTGTGTGTGTCTGTGTATATGTCTGTGTGTATGTCTGTGTGTATGTTTGGTTGTGTCTCTGAGTGTGTGTCTGACTGTGGTATCGTAGCTCCCGAACGGATGAACAGATTAGGTTTTTTTTTCGTTTTAAATGTAAATTTGTCCGGAGTATTCTTAGCTATGTTTGATCAAAATCGGTTCAGCCGTTTCATTGCGTTGTTTAATTAATTACTTGTTTCCTTTCCACATGCCTTTATTTACCAGCAGCTTACAGAGTATAAATAACTTGCCGTGAAGGGTATCTAGCTAATCTGTGGACGCGCGCTATCGGAGCTTATCACGGTGCCTATTGTGCTACCGGGCGGTTATCAGGTCATCAAACGCAGTTGACACTTTTGATAACTGATTGTGTGGCTTTAATAGATTTACGTGGAAAGCAACAGGCGTACTATAGCAAGTTAAATCTTAAAATTTGCTTTTACAGTAAATACTTCTAATAATTTTAAATAAACATAAATTATGCTCTGCCTACCAGATCAGGGGAAAAGGCGTGTATCTATGTATGTTTGACTGACACCAGTGCTGTCTGCACAAAACAAACAACAATTTTTTTTTCGGGTATAATGCACAGGAGCCATTACCTACCTAAGCTAAAAAGAAAACAAATTTTTGCATTTAATTCACAGAAAATCTAAAATTTTTGCTCGTTTACTATTTTCTGAAAATTTGTAACTAATTTTGTAAATAACTACTGTGATTCATTTATTTGAATCGATTGTTTCGCGTTTTTTTTTTCTTTTTTTTTGCTCATCACTGCTCTTCAACACTTCTTCAGCCAGTGAAAACTAATTTTCCGGTAATTATGTGACCTAACACACAAGTTTTAATTTATAGTATCACATAAATATCATTAGTTTATCTATGAATGTGCCTGAAACAAAAAACACTGTAAATATCATTAGTTTAGCACAATTGTAACTAAAATAATGACATTTATGTGATACTATAATTAAAACTTGTGTGTTAGGTCATATAATTACCGGAAAATCAGTTTTCGCCATCTGAATAAGTGTTGATGAGCTGTGATGAGCAAAAAACATGAAAAAAAATGCATTTTAGTTCATAGTTCATATATTTATTAATACCATAAGATCACAGGGAACACTTAGTCACGTCAATTTACAAGCATTCAATTAAAAAACAAACAGTTTGGTACACTATAAAGATGCAGCTGTATAGAGGCTTTGTCAAATTATTTGGCGCCATAAGTGAAAGAAACCACCTTAACTACTTTCCCTGGATTTCCAACTAATTCATGCCATAATTTGATTGCTTGTTTATATTGAATAACGCTATAATGAGGAACTAATTTCGATGTAATTAGTTATAGTTACAGGTATAGGTAACTCTTGGGCGGACACTATGCAGTTAGGAAATATTTTATTAGCCTTAAGACGCTATGTTAAAATTTTGGAGTTGTTTCGTTACATGCTCACTCACTATCAGTAAAAGTTACAAACTTGGTGTTAATACAGTAATTACTTGAGGATGTAATCTAAATAAATTATGGACTAGAAACACGATTCGCTAAACTTTTCTCGATAGCTTTATTTTTTGAAATTGGCTCTTCTAAAGCCTTTTTTAGGTCCCTCCTTCGACTAGAGAAAGTATTAAGCATATTTTTTTATATTATTTAGTAGGTACATTACTTACATTAATTATAGATCATTTATTTTTATATTTGCTACTTTAGAAGCTAAACGAAGTTTTATCATTTGTCGCTTACGTCAGTTACATCCGAGTGGCAAAAATCGATACCTCACCTTTTCCCGGGTTCAAGTGAGCAATAGCGCTGTCACTGTCTTACAGCTAATGTTTTCTTGCTAGACTCCGCCCATTCGGTATTTTGACATATCGCCTTAAGCTTAACTACTTATTTATATACAATATACATAATTTGTAAATCGTTATCGTTAACTTTTTTCTCTATTCTATTATTAGTTTTGATATAATTCCTCTATAGATTCTTATTAAGAGCATCTAATCATACGTTCGCGGAAGATTATCAACCGTTATGTTTTTGCCGCCATTAATTTAAAAGATTCGCATTACCATAATAATTCAAGACATCAATGAATTAATTCTGCGAACGATCGTTTTTTTGTGGCAACAAAAAACTTTCATTCATTTAAACTGTTATGGGTCTTTGTGCGTGGTAAAGATGAGATAATTTGCGAACTAGGTATCTATAGTTTAGTTCAAGGACGATACTATAAATAACTGTTCTTTAGATCAGGGGGGTTACTATGAGCTCTTATATCCATTCAGTTCAAAAACTATTCAGTACAAAATATCGGTTCATCGTTGACATTTTTCATCGTTGAATAACTTTAATAGCAGAAGTCTGTAGGTAGACCCTCTGCGATTGTGCCTTTAAATACAGTTGCGGACATCACGGAACCAATATTTTGTACTGAATAGTTTATCAACTGCATGGCAATAAGAGCACATAGTAACCCACCTGTGCTCAAAAAGTGTCCAAACCAAAGCATAAAATGAAACAATTCTGTCAAGTTGTACCTATCCGTCCATTGCTGCTTGATTATTGAACACATTAGAAGGACTAAAGTGTGAACCGGCAGTGTATCGAACCCATTTATATTTTTTAAATTTAAAAAGGTGCCATATTTTATTGTTGATAGTGTTTGGAGTGCTATGTCCATCGAAGAGTTATTAGAAAGTCTGAATCAAACCAAGGTGTAGAGAAAGGTATAGAGGATATTTTCAATTTGTCGAATATCAGCGATTATCCTGGCAAATAAGTATCTATAGGAAGGTCTGAACGTCTTACATACGTACATAGACACACGCCTTTTTCCCCAAAGGGGGGTAGGCAGAGCCTCAATGGGCTTCTTTTCACACAGGTCTGAACGTCTTTGTCATCGGAAAATAAAGACAGAAATTGTTTAATTTCTTCTAAGCAGATACTTTTCCTTCACTTTCAACTTTCAAACATAGTAAGCCATAGAATATATCGGAAAAGGCACATAATAATATACAAATTATGTGTGGGCTGACGGCTTCAAAATTTCCTCAAATACAAAAGCTATATTCTATACTCTACGTATCCAATTATGAGACGCAGCCTCTAGTTATAACAAGCCAGATAATCTTAGTTTCAATGTACTGCTACCTAAAGGTAACTGATATAAAAATTCAATTACACTAAACCTTGGCCAAGTTAGAAGGGCTTTGTAACTATATTGTTTTGTCTTTGATATATCTTCGTACTGTATAGAAGGTCTCGGACTGTTCGATCAAATAAGGTCATTCTGTAATTGATAGATTAATCTTTTGCTTTTAAGTATAATCTTTTTACGAAACTAAGATTGATACATCGCCTTTTCATGTTAAAGGTGTGCACGATCATTAGTTTTAATTAATTGTGAACGCAAAACTTTCTGAATAGTGCGATGATTGCAAAACCGTATGATTTTAGTTGTGAACGAGTATACGAATCATTGAGTTTTCACCTCAACTTATAGCTATAACTTATGTATTTCTAACATAGTTTTTAAGAATAAATACTAACAAATAATGGACCTAATAATGTCTGATTTAATAAATGAATTATATTATATTATTATCATCGTCATCAGACATCCACTGTTGGACGAGGCCCCACAAAATGCAATGGGGAGATTTTCCACCGCAAAACTACAAATATGAACCGATTTAAAAAGATTGATAAACAGAGTTTGAGGAGATACTGCTGCCCATACCCTGGTGTAACTAATTCCTTAGTCGGATTTTATGACAGCCACAGGAGGAGACGGAGGGGACTATTCTTAAGCCGGAACCACCAAGATCATGAATATTAAATCGTATTTTTTTTTAATAATTATAATATAACGTAACACACAACAGTCATACACATAGTCCTGACCCCACACTACGATTCCCTGTATCGTGGGTATTAAGAACTACGAGTACCATGGTACCATAATACCCAGACCCGGAACAAGTATTTGCAGATCATACACAAACGTTCGTCCCGCAGCGGGAATCGAACCCGCAACCTTTCGCGTCTCAGCTGGCTCTCGCCCGACGCGCTATAAGAGGTAGTTTTCTTTTTTAATTTCTTTATTATTTAAACTTACAATTAAAATATATTACATAGATATTCAAAAACCCCAAAGTTTTGTAAAAAAATATGCTAATTGAAACAGTGTTTGGAAAATAAAACTTGGATTGATGCTGACTAACTTCGTGTCACCGGTTATATCTTGGTCACTCTGCGTTAGGTCAGAGACCAATGGTGAAAGATCCAGTGTGCTGAAAGCTGAGGCTCCTTTCATACACTTGTCGTGTCTTCGAATTTTTAGTGTTAGGACATGTCAGTTTCCTGATGTTTTTCTTCATCGTTTGATACTGATTTGAGTAATATTGCGCACATACATTTTTCGAGTGTAAAAATACGTGCACAACCGGGATTTGAACCCGGGATTGATGCTGGATAAGTAGAATAGAATAGAATAGAATAGAATTATTTTTATTTGTAACAACACAGATATAAACAAAATAAAACTTAAGTGATAATTAGTCATTAAATATTTTGGTAATGAAGCAATTTTATTTTAGTATCGTTGATCCCATTGAAAAAAAAAAACATTTTTTTAGTGTGTTTATTGTAATTAATCGTTTTTGAGTCATAATAAGAATCGAAAGTAAGCTATTACGAATACCTTGACTTTGTTTCACTTTAAAATAAATAATTTGAAATGCTTATAAAGTAGAAATCAGTTTTATAGCCCTTTAAAATGTTTAGTTTTATTGAGAGTAACTTAATAAAACCAGGTTTTATAGCAGTGGATCACAAAACACTTAAACGGTTACTGTTCTTTGTTTCGTTATAAGTAAAACTACTATTTTGAAATAGCAGATGTGAGACCTCAAATCGTTGAGTAGATGATATTATCTTACAAAAACCGGTCAAGTGCGAGTCAGCCTCGCACACCAAGGCTTCCGTATAATCATATAAGATTTAAAATAAAAAAACAAGCAAGGGACCCCCAATAATTTAATTTAATATTTGTTATTATAGTGGCAATAGATATACATACTCAAAATTTCAACTGTCTACCTTCTAGGTTTATAAATACAGCCCGCTGACAAACAGACGGACGGGCGGACAGCGATAGTTAATTTTACATCGTTATTTAAATAAATGGTTTCAATGGTAAAAAGCTGATAAATATGGTTAATCCATCTTCTTGATTCAGTAGCAGCTCCAGTGAGTTGCTAAGGTGTATCCCGCATAAGAATATACCTCTCCGTCTCCTCCCGAGGATGTTGTTAAAGCCAAATAAGGGATTATATCAGGAGATTGGCAGCAGCATCTACCTGAGCGCTCATCACCAATACTGCTATCACGAACCCACCTGCCTAGCGATCACGGCAAATCCCCCCATTACGTTATATAGAGGAGGCCTCGTCCAGCAGTGGACATCTAAAGGCTTCTACTGATGCTGATGATGATGAGAATAGATAAATATTTCAATTGCCAATACCCAGTAAGAAATTAAATAAACTGTACTAAATGTTTTAAACAATCTTAATAATAGGCTCTTGATTAGTTTCCGAGTTATATGAATGGTCGTAATTTGCAATCGTGCTGTTTCTACATACTTCTTTTATCGCTACAAAAGGTCTGAAATCAAGCACCCATTCAAAATAATGATGTACCTCAGATGGTCTATCAGTTTCCACGATGGTTTCTCCAAAAAGTACCATAGATACCATAGTTAGTATGACATTGTCCAAACTATCTATGCTGCCTACTGTAGATGGTATCACAGTTTGTATGTCAGTATCATCGTAACGAGCTTTCTTCGTCATAATCTCGAAACCATCTCCACGTGACAAAACAACGTAATGGGAATCGACATTAGCCTATTTATGCTTTGGGACACCTTATCGCTCTTTAACATCGCAATTGTTGCATCGCTGCTCGTAAAAAACTAAGTTTGGTGCCCTTCGGTATTTTATGTAAGCTATACGCTGCGCCTAGAGTCAGATGACTCAAGATTGCTGATAAAGAAATGTATATAGCTTTTGCTATTTACGCTGTTCGCTGCACCTTCTGTCAGCTGATAATGCTGACAGCTGTCAAGTCATTGTGAATAGCATAGCAGTATATAAACAATCAATAAATTTGTTATATCGCGGACAGTTCCCAACAAAGAAGAGCTTTTTATTGATATATTTTAAGACTTATCGAACCATTTCATACTGCGTGTAATGGTACCTGCAGGAAAAACATTAGTAGATGATAGCTACTAGATACTCTGTGCCCATAGCCTCTGTTGCTCATAAAAAATAGTTTGGTGCTTGCGATAACTTCGTGACCGAGCTTTTGACGTTCCGGTTGAAACTATAAATTAGATACAATCATCGCTGAGTCAGTGAAGACAATACTACTGATAGTGATAACAAAAGTGGAGTACGTAAACAAGAAAGCAAGTTAAGAGCTTTGGTGAAAGCTTTGTTTAGACATGAATGTGAAATTGAATTACATTAAGCTTTGGAAAGTTATTTTTTACTTTCATTAAAATGCTTTAATTACAAAATTGAGGAAAATTACCTTAAATTCAAGTTAATAAATAAAGTAATGTCTACAATAATGTATAAATAAACTTACAATATAAAAGCACAATCCAGAACACTTCACTGCTCGAATCTCATTAATCCGTTACATCCAATTAATAGAAGTCACAACACTCGTGTCAAAATTGAAATTGGTTTCACTTCACATATGCAAATGTGACGGAGGAAAACTGTTTTCACGATTTCGCGGGAGCATCGGAACTCGTAGCGACACAAACGGCGCGCACCGCCGCCGATGTTAGACTGACTGGAATGGATGGAATGGAACTGAACAGGGGAATGGGGAAGGACCGAAGGGGGACTCTCTTAGATAACTTTTGATCTTTTTGGAGCCATAGAAGATTTTAATGATGCACTCGCATCTGTAGATAGAACAGAAAAAGCTGTAAGTGTTAATGCATGTCAAGGGCTTGTAGTGATAGAAAAAGTGGAAGTGGGATTGCGGGTGACATTTTTAAAAATAGCTCAGGAGTGAAATGGGTGCGATTGATTGGTGATAAAGTTGGAGTTGGGAAAGCTTTTAGATTTTAGATAAGGATCAAGTGAGTACAAATATTTTGGTGTTTATATAATTCTAAAAACGATCTAAGTTAGTATCTAAGTAATACTAACATAGAATTAATTATTCAAGTCTCAGCGGATATGAAAAAAGATATGCTACATTTGCTCTTAAACCATCATCATCATTACCATCCTGTAGCAGTACAGTGCCAGATAGAAATAACACGATGACTGTTCTTGATGCACTTCCATCCACTGACTTCCTACGGCCTTCAAAATGTGTTTAGCTAAATATTTTCTGAGATTATGAATCAACGTCTTCAGATATTAGAGTTGAAGCGTATTATTTTCACATCATCTGAGGGCAGGGAATATTGCGCAAGCTTTTTGTCCCAGCACATGTCAGAAGGGGCGAAGCAGGTACAAAGACCCAACCCCGCTTCAAGTTACGGCCTTTAGATTAATGACGGGAACATTGTGGAGTTAAGAACCCAAAAATTTACAACTGCATTGTGTAGTACACCCAACAAAAGAAGACAAAAGATAGATCAGCTTCTGTTATTACCTTATCGTCTATCTATGATTCCTCGCACTTTTCGAGTAATACGAGATCCATTATTGTTGGGGATTTATTTTACGTGAAACTTTGATTTGAAAGATAGACACAGAATCAATAGTAGTAGCACATGTACAGATGTTTGAAGGCGTACCGTTACCATACAAATAATTACATTGTCAATCTCAAGTATACTTGAAAATGTAGCATCTTTCAATGGTATTTTTTTCGGGTAATAATCTGAATGAACCTAATTATTTTAAATTTGTTATTTCTCACGTTATTATTAGCCTTAGTATTATCGATCCTTCCTTCCGCCCCGTAGTGATTCTTACATATTCTGTATTTGTATTCATTTTTTGTGTCTATCAGTTTAACCATGAGATAAATAGTAATAGTAATAGTAATAGTAATAGTATGATTGGTTTGCTAATCCACATCCTCAATTGATAACCGAACTTTATATTCAGAGAAGTCGATCATTTAGCAGCATTTATTAGTAACGTCGTCGATACGACCAACGATTTGGAATACCGATTAGGGTTATTTATATTCTTTTTCTATTAATATTCTAGTGACACAAAAGGATCTTTCTTTCTTTCACAGGGCCGTGAAGAATGTTAGGTTCATAGAAGGAAAAGCTATTGATAAACTTTGACTCTAATTAAGTACCTATTGACATAATAAACCCTAAGTTTCCAGATGCTACTCATATCTACTCATACCTACGCTACCTACTACAACTACCCACCTATTTTTATATGTACCAATGTTTAATATTTTCTCATGTAAGTGACATGTGTCTTTTTGAGAATAAATATCTTTAAGATCTTTTATCAAAACACAAAAACAATCGAGACAATGAAGTGTGATAAGTGTAGTTCCACTCGAATCCGTAAGTGTTGAACGGATTTTGAAGATATTGGGTAGGTTGATGCTAGGAGGTTTGCATGGAAGGGAGGACAGGAGTACTGCTTATCCCAACACCAAGTGGATTAGTTGAGAGAGCGAAAAATAGTCTCAATGGCTCGCCTTGATTGGTTTATGATTATTAATGTAAAACCAAATTATAAGTAGCAAACAATAGCCTTATTTTACAGCCACTTTTGCAAAGCTCAAGACTCCAAAAACAAAGCCTGTCAGAAGCAAGAGGACAGACTGATTAATACATCTTTGTACAAAACCACAATAAATCATACGAACAGTAGTAGTGCGCTGAAATAAGGCCGCTTCACACGAACGAGTCAGTAATGAGTAATGGATGAGGGTTCATTACTCAGTGGCGTCCTGCAGTTTGTAGTGAAAGCTCCAATGCCTATCTTTCTCCCCAGATCATATAATTTCACTAACCTTATAAAACTTTGCACTTGAATAGTAGAATAGAATCACTGTGAGATAAGTTTTCCTAGAAATATTTTCTATCTAAAGTGTAATTTGTTTTTGTGCTGATGCTGAAACCGGAACATATTTAGCTAAAAACAGCACACAAGTTGTAGCTCTGACAGTTTTTTTCAATAAGTAGCTGTCGCTCGCGTTATTTTTTTTAACCCCTTCAGGTTTTTTCGAGACATGAAGTAGCCTATGTTCATTCACAGAATGCAAACTATCTCCTTTATTTTTTTTTATTGAAATCTATTCAGCTGCTTATGCGTGAAAAGGTATCAGACAACCAGGCACAGTTTCTGTGGCGTTTATAATATTAATATAACGTATGTATAAGAAAACCAACTTATTCTATGTTATTCATAACAAGCCTACAAAAAAACCCAGCCAAGTGCGAGTTGGACTCGCGCACGAAGGGTTCCGTACCATTATCAATAAAAACGGCAGAAAAATCACGTTTGTTGTAAAGGAGGCCCTTAAATATTTTTTTTATTCTGTTTTTAAGTTATAAAAATATATTGGAGACAGAAATACGTCATGTTTGAATATTGCAACTGTCTAACTATCACGGTTCATGAGATTCAGTACCATTATCAATAAAAACTGAAAAAAAACACGTTTGCTGTATGGAAGGCCCTCAAATATTTTTTTATTCTGTAAACAAAAAAGTCACGTTTGATGTATGGGAGCCCCCTTAAATATTTATTTAATTCTATTTATTTGTATTTGTTCTAAAAATGACATGCAACAACTGTGAAAATTTCAACTGTCTAACTATCACGGTTCATGAGATACAGCCTGGTGACAGACGGACAGACAGATAAACAGACAGACGGAAAGCCGAGCCTTAGTTATAGGGTCCCGTTTTACCCTTTGGGTATGGAACCCTAAAAACATATTCCTAGCATCTTATATAATTTACCAACCAATTTATGATTTCTTAATTACTTGCATTCCGCTCGTCACTGGGGGTTTCCAAAACTGTATCCTAAATTGTGCGGTATGTATTTAATCACGGGAGCTCGTATTACAACCTATCTGTCGTCGGTAGCTTCTCGTCTGCAGCGGTCCTAATGCCCACTTGTCGTGAGTGGAAAAAGTGTGAAGCGAGAGATGTATGGATTTTGAATGGTTTTTGTGGTTGCATCGGATTTTTGTCTAGCTTGTGCATCTGCGAGGGAAGTATGATCTATGATTGGTTTTATCTTCAGACGTAGTGGTTTTTTATGAAGATAATACAAAAAAACAGCTAAGATAAATAGTATAAATGATTCAGGAATTTGGTTTAGCTCCGGTGCAAAACGTCCACTTCTCATAATGACGACCTCTGTGGCGCGGCGGGCGAAGGTTGGTCTGCGACGCAGGAGGTTGCGGGTTTGATTCCCGCCTCGGAACATATATTTGTGCGATCGTAGATATTTGTTCAGGGTGTTCTGGGTATTTTATATGTATAATAAAAAATATCTATCTATGTGTTATATTGTATTAAGTATATAAATTATCTAGTACCCATAACACAAGCTCTGCTTAGCTTGGGGCTAGATAATGTTGTGTGAACTGTGTCCAGCATTTAAAAAAAAAATACACCGCACGTTATCTCAATATGACCACTTTGCTAAACATCCACCTCGCAAAATACTACACAAGATTTTTTCTCAAAATTACTTCCCACTTTTTTCTTTGTGTGATTGTAATGACGGAATTACAATTTTAATTGTTTTTTAAAGTAATGCCCAAAGTACTTCTGCATAGAAAACATAGCACCCAACAGTCACACACATAGTCCTGATCCCACTCTAGAATCCCCGTTGTCTTATGTATCAGGAATTACGAGTCCCATAGCATCACAACACCCAGACCAGGAACAATCATAATATTTGCAAATCATACAAAATTTGTACGGCAGCGAGAATCGAACTCGCTCCCTCCCGCATCTTAGCAACTCGTCAGCCACGCCGCGGCGTGGTTGTCAAAAAATACAAATGCGGTATTAACTTTTAGAAGCTTTTTATCCAACTGATAATGGGTACATAATGCTCTTTCTTTTTTTTTTAATACTACTTGAATGACGGATCTAGCATTTGGCCCACCTGATATTAAGCGGTAACCTCTGCCTATGAACAGTGCATTACCTCATAGGTCACGTCCACCTTGCACTGCGCCGCCACCCTAAGACATAAAGAAGAAAAGTCTCATGTGCCTGTAATTTCACCGGCACCCTTACCCTTCAAACCGGAACACAGCAATGCGAGCACTACTGCTTTGCGGCAGAAATAGTAGTAGTACTTCCCCGGACGAACTCTTTCACAAAAAAGCTGTACTACTACAAAACATCCTTCCTTTCACCTTCAAGTTCCTGATTATAAGGAGTCCAGTAGTAAATTTCAACCCAATCCAGATCAGGAGGTTTGGACGGTTAGCGGCGTAACGTAACGCCATCATTACATCAACCGTCAATTTTCAACATAAAATTCCTTTCGATCAATCCGTTGCACGCAACTGTATACCATATGCGTATACAGATTTTAATCTCAGCTCAGCACTTATGGCTTTCGAATATCACAGGATCCCGATTTCTTTAGCAGATCTCTTGATAAGCAAAATACTTTAAACAAATTGCCTTACTTTATAACTCAAGCTTTAACTCTAGAAAGACAAAGAATAACTCTAGAAAGAAAGAAAGAAAGAAAGAAAAATTAATTTATTATCCACGATGATTGATTCTCTACGATGGACTTAGCTTTCCATACACTATGAACGCCAAACAATAGCACCTTTGAAAATTCGTACGATGACATATTGAGTTAGATACACTGCCGGTTCACACTCTAGTCCTTTAAATGTGTTCAATAATCAAGCAGCAATGGACAGATAAAACTTGTCAGAATTGCCTCTCTTTTGGATCGGACACTTTTTGAGCGCTAATTCAAAGTACATATTTTTTTTATCTACTCGTTTCGTTTCGTATGAGGTAGTGCTGGCCTCTGGTGTCAGAGTTTGTCAAGCCGCCCGAGGGCCTCTGACATGGCTTATCGACTGCTATTAATCAATAACAGCCGGGACCGACAGCTTAACGTGCCCTCCGAAGCACAGAGCGTTGGAAATCCGCACATAACTTAGAAAAAAAATAAGCGAAATAAAAAAAAAAAAAAAAAACATATTTACACACACACATATACAAAAAAAATATGAAAAAAAAAAAAACATTTTAAAATATGTGAAACTAAATATCTATTAAGAACATTGTAATTACCATATTTTTAAGCGAATAAATGAATAACTAACTAACTAACAAACTAAAAATCATTGGTGCGGAGCCTAGGATCGAACCCGGTATCGTTGGATTCTGAGTTGTACTATTGAACCGTTAGGCTACCATCGCTCTTTTATCTACTTGAATGACGGAACAAGCTGATGGCCCACCTGATGTTAAGCGGTTTACTTTGAGTTCAATAATTCCAACAATTACCTTCTCTTAGGTACTAGAATAGTATTATTTTATCTGTGTCTTAGGTATATTTATTTTAACATTTTTTTTTTTTTTTTTTTTTTATACTACTTGGATGACGGATCAAGCAAGTGGCCCACCTGATGTTAAGCGGTAACCTCTGCCTATGAACAGTGCATTACCTCATAGATCACGTCCACCTAGGACGCAACCTATGTGGCATTGCACTGCGCCCGCCACCCTGAGACATAAAGATGAAAAGTCTCATGTGCCTGTAATTTCACCGGCACCCTTACCCTTCAAACCGGAACACAGCAATGCGAGCACTACTGCTTTGCGGCAGTAATAGGTATGGTGGTGGTAATTAACATTTCACATTAAAATTAAATGGCTTTGTGTTTGCAAGCTTTGTTTCTGTCATCATTTCTTTCTTCATTTCTTTGATTTCATCATCGTGTATCGGTATATCAGTCCGAAAGGTTACATGATCAGAACCATTCATCATCACAGATAACACATTAATACTAGGTATGTGTCATGTCATGTATGACACATTAACAGTAGGTATTACATATTGAGGTTACTGTAATAAGTACTAAGGTCAATGACATATTATTTCACTCGTTAAAGTCTAAAAAGAGTAATCATAAATTAAAATCATTAGCTCTTAGACGTCCACTGTTGGACGAGGCCACCCAAAGATTCTACCAGTCGACTTACGCCAAAAAAAGAACGCAGTTTAAAGGGGAAACAATGATGAACATTGTATGCAATGGGGGGGTTGCCTTAATCACCACGCTTGGCGGGCAGATTGGTGATCCCAGTATTGGTGTTAAGTACTAAGGTAGATGCTGCTGCCCCCCCCCCCCCCCTAGTGTGGGGGAATATAAAGTTCTTAAAATCGATCAATCTTCTTCATGCATGTTTGTATTGCGCGAGTAAAACTACAGGAAAGAGATTAAAAAAATAATCATCTGAAGATAATTAAAACTCCGCGTTTCGTTCTACCCTTGCTAATTAAGCTTTTACAATTCGTCTGCAGGGTCCAACCGCAGTTCTGATTGCCTCGACCGCAGGTATAAGGAGTTTATTGTTATTCTGAGCGCGTGCGACTACCATCCGTCGAATGCAGGCCTATGCATTTGTAACTAGACAAGTTATCTACAGAGCAGTACGAGAAAATATACTAGGTATTTGCTTTGTTAGGCCATTATGACTATTTAAACATAAAGCAACACGGAGGGCCAGATTGCTTTAAGTTTGATAGACTATCAACCTTAGAACATTGCAGGCCTCCGTGGAGGATGCAACGGATGAAAGAAATTAGAACGGAATCTACGGCTAGGACACTGGCCCATTTCTTTTTTGTTGATATAACATTTGTCCTGGCTGCTGATTTTCTTAAAAATGTGTTTACTGGAAGACAGTTAAAAAACTGGCCAAGTATGTGTAGGGCAAAGACTTCTACAGTTTTAATACAAGTCTTTGGTGTAGGGTAGTATAGGGTTCCATGATCAAGATACAGTTTTTACTCCATGATAGCTGAGATGGTACAAGTGAAGATTTCCACCATGGTCCACTTAATGGGAACTAGTGAAATACCCCCGACTGCGCCTACTTGTTTTTATTTTCATACAAATGTGAACACCCGGCCTCGCCTCTTAGGGTGCGTATTTCATAAAATCCTTTCCAAGTGCACCCCTAGACACAAAAATAAAAGTACCATCCGGTCTCTAGTACTGACGGTTTAGGACGGTTTAGGCTGTGCGTTTATACAGCACTTTCACCGTAAGATGGCACCTGCCTTGGTTGGACGCCAACTAAGGCAGGTGCCATCTTACGGTGAACGAGCTGTAATCAGGAGTCATCAGCCAGACAATCAGACAACGACAAAACACTTGCTTTTATAACAAGAACTTTGCAACTATATACCACAATGAAGTTGTTATTTTCATATTGAGATATTTATCCTAATACAAAATTGTATGCATGCTGGTTGATAACTGTATACGTTATTACGCTGCGATAGACTGGGATGGACGGACGGACGGATGATGGCCCGAACGATCGCATAAGGGTTCCTTTTCGGGCAACGTAACCCTAAAAATCTAGCTATCTACGTTTATCGCTCTCCACCCAAGGATCCAATGTTCTTTTGTTTTGTTTCCTGAATAAAATTGGTTCATTTCTCGTTGAACTCCCTACCCCGTATCTCCAGTGCCGTGATCTGAGACGTTGAAATAATACAAAAGGACCTTTATATTCCTATCAGAAATTCCTCGTCCGTGCTCACTGGCGTATGGTTCCTTTACGGCCAATTTGAGCTTTTATCTATAGAAATGTGGTGGAATAAACTAGTCGGTCTCATTCGACAGCTACCGATAGTACGATCGGCGTGCGTTTTGAAGTGTCGAGAGGTCACGACTTCTGCTACTGATAATGGAGGCGAGTTTTCGATGTGCATATTCTGTTTACCTACAACGTAAGTATCATCATCAGCCTGTAGTCCAATGCTGGGCATAAGCTTACTTCAAACAATGCCACTACGATCGGTCTTGAAGTCTAAGACACGACCACAGAATAAATAATGACACGACACAAGTGTTCTGTGAGCGTTAATGGTGGGTTACGGTACATTCTTGAAAGCGTAAAATAGCACCTTTTTTGGGAATTTATTTTTTATCGTTGGTATGATTATTATAACTTTTTCTTTCTTACCTTTTAAATTGTGTCAATAAGATTTTTGAAATTTGAGCTTACCTTACTTTTTGTATTATTGTTCTTATTATCGTCTTTATGTTAGTGTGTTGTTGTATAGTCGTTGTGAGTGGTTAGCCGAAACGCCAACAAGTGGTTCTGCAGGAAGACCAGCGTTGGTTGCTAGCTTGTCAACCAACTCATGCTGAGGCAGAGCCATTTTGTTACTTGAGTTACACCTCGTACCTTCATATCTGTTTCTTCTTAGTTTAATACGTGTTTCTGTGTAACTCATGTATACAAATAAATATATATTCTTTCTTCTACCTTTCTTTCTTGAACCGTCTCCGTCCATTTACGTACGATTACATGCTATTCTACGATCTAAAGTGGTCTAAAGTGGAACTAGGCAGGACACATACAAAGGATGAAGCCAAATAGATGGCCCCACATTGTTACAAGCTGGATACCCTTAAACATAAAAAGAAAAGAGGAAGACCGTTCCAAAGATGTAATTACGATATTATCCAAGTGGCTCGATAAGTCTGACCAAGAAGAGCAAGAGGTAGGGAAGATTGGCGATCGTTGAAGGAGGCTTATACCGCCAAGGGGGGGTCTGGTCTATAATTAAAAACTAATTCATTCTGAACATATGTATATACCAAATTTTTTAGTAGTAGTAGAGCTTTTTTGTGAAAGAGTTCGTCCGGGGAAGTACTACCTCCATACCTATTTCTGCCGCAAAGCAGCAGTGTTCGCATTGCTGTGTTCCGGTTTGAAGGGTATGGGTGCCGATGAAACTACAGGCACATCAGAATTTTCATCTTTATGTCTAAGGGTGGCAGGCGCAGTGCAATACCACATAGGGCACGTCCTAGGTGGACGTGACCTATGCTGTAATGCATTGTTAAAGGCAGACGTGGGCCATCTGCTTGTGCTGTCAAAAAAGTAGTAACAAAAAAAAAACCTAGAAATTAACCTTTTTTAATTTTATTTATTTTATGATCGCCGAGTCAGGGCCGCCGCCTACAGAACACTGGTTTAAACTTTTCGAAATCAAAATACCACAATCCGTACAAAAGCGATATAAAGTAACGATTTCGACAGAAATACACCTAGGTATTACTGCCCTATCTATAAAAGTAAATAGTTAGAACAAATTATTGCCATTTAGGGCCGTACCCAGAGTCACCAATAAAGTTTAAAGGTTGATTCAATTAGTCGGAAAATCTTTATTAAATAAACACTGCATACCATTTAATGATCAATTAGATCTATTGACGTCTCTGAGTGTGGCCGTTACACTTATTTATACCATACCGACAAAACGTTTTGAATGGTCTGAGTAATATAATTTTCGAGTTTATTATTGTGGAACGTGCTGGCAGTGGTAAAATATCGCGGACACCGTGCACAGAATATCACACAACTAGCACACAGAAGGTTCACTCTGGCAACCAGAGATTGAATCCAGGAAAATATCATTTTTCACTCTAGTCTCGATTATTAGTAACGGTGGCTATAGGAGAATATCGCATTTAAAACAACAGGTCCATGATACAAAAAATCGAAGATATTCAGAAAGGAGTATCTTCTCTATGGGCGCATCCATATCCTTTTACCACACTGGTTTCTTCTACCAACAACGCTAACAATCAAAAACTCTTGTGAGAGCCGCAAGTCAGGGGACTAAGAAAGCACCATTTAGTAATCAATGGTGACAAATACAAGAAGATTTCAGTTCTCCCAAAACTAAAAAAAAAAAAACGAACTAGGTTTGTTTATCGAAACTAAAATCAGTGCTCCATTTTTATCATGTTCCATTTTTAGGCCAGCCGGCGACGGACGGGCAACGCTGTGAAGGAATCTGTCGATAGACTGATGACATTTTAAAGGGGAAGTCGGCATTATATGGGGAAGGCCAAGTCCAGCAGCATTACTCAAAACTCCACAAAGCAATGCAGTTCGCCATCGTAACAGATTTCGATTTATGGCTTTATTGGAGTTGAATGACGGTAAAGCAGATGGATCATAGTCATAGTCATAGTAGTCATAGTAATTTATTAATAACAAAAACGGTTACAAGTCAAATATACATAAATCCATAAATCGTACATAAGTACATCACAAAATTTACATCACAATACAATACATTATAACAATTTGAAATTTAATATGTCAATACCATAAAAATTAGTAATCGTATAAAAAATTATAATAATAATAGGTAATGTCAAATAATTAAATAATGTCAGAAAAATAATAAAATATTAATTTACATCAATTTTAAATAAATCTTGATATTGATAGATCGTCTGCGCTACAAGCCATGTTTTTAATTTATTTTTGAAAGATAGCGTCGAACTCGAGCTTCTGACACTTTCAGGCAGTGCGTTGTAGACCGCGGGAGCCATCACATGCACTAACTTGGACGACTTAGTGAGTCGCCTGCGTACCGCACTCAGCTTGTGTGCGTTCCGTGTGTTGTACCTGTGCCCATCCCCAAGTTTCACAAACGACGCCAGGTTGTTCCTGGCATACATAGCTGTATGAAGAATGACCAGAGCGGGAACGGCACCTACCCTGCCTAGAAAACAAAGCGTTACCTCACAGGTCACGTTCACGTAGGACGCGCCCTTTGCGGCATAGCGCTGTGCCTGCCACTCTTGGATATAAATATGAAGCATGCAATTTCACCGGCACCCATATCCTTCAAACAGGAATACAGCAATGCGAGCATTACTGCTCGGTAGCAGAAATAGGTGTGGTGGCAGTACTACTCCGCACGATCTACTATACAAAAAAGGTCTAATACTAATTTTACAATTTGACTAAGCTGGTGCACCATCATCAAGTAAAAGGAGATGGAGGGGCTTACGGCCCTCAACATCAAAGAATATGACGTGTGAAAGAGGGGATGTCTAATATCTGACTCCTATAGTCATGGACTTATTATACAACAAGACTGAGCGCTCGCAGCTGAAAACGAGCAGCGCAAAAGTTGAACTACAGAGTTAGTGTGTCTACTTCTAATACGGTGACCATAAAATAAAGTCATGTCCAGGAGACTTTTTCTATATACACTTATGAACGTGGAGTGGAACAAACAATATTTAAATCAAATTATTTATCACAGTTATTTATGCAGCCAGATTCATACTGGAGGCTTGGTAAGTGATCAGTATCGCGAATCAATAACACTTTTGTTAATTTCGTAAAATAAAATGTTAACCTCCCATATTAGATGACTCGGGACTGGGTTTGCGTTTATAGGATACACGTTTTTTTTCTAATATCACAAAAAGTTTTATCGAACCTTGTTACTGATTACTTACCGAGTGTTCAGTGTCGGCAAATGGCATGATGCAGCCATGCCGTGATGTTTCTCGTCTGCCGGGCGTCCCGCGACAGGCCAACTTTTAGATTTGTAGTATCGATGGCCTCTTAGTATACAATATACTCTTAGTATATATATATATATATATATATATATATATATATATATATATATAGTATAATATATTATATATATACAATATATTAGTGTATAATATCTTGGCCTATACAATAGTCAAGGTCACCCTTGCTATCATAAAGCTATCATTTCAAGTGTTAGAAAGGGATAAACAAACTCTATTCTACCTATCTCTCTTGGCTCGTTTTTCCTCTATTTATGACGCTAATCTATTTTGAGTCTTAACCTAATGGAATAAGGTCTTGTTTCGGTATTATAATTTTTTAGAGCGCTCAGTCCTGTTTGCGCTCAGTTCATGCCTATAGTATAATGCGATCCATATTGAATAGTTATAAGAGTGATGAAGAACGCTTTAAATCCATTTGTCACAACTGGCCGATTCTTGCCAGCAATGCTCGACAGTGTACGTGTAATGCAAGCCATATTGTATCCAAAATCATGGCAAGAGTGCTGATAGTCCGTTGAACGATAAGATGGCGAACGAGTGGAGCAAGCCGTATTACTGTAATAACATTGCGAGGTTTGAAATTATATCGCTCGACTGTTGACTCATGCCCCCGGGCGAGTCCATCGCTCATAGTCCGGCTCAACTCAAACACGAGAAAATTAATCCCCAGTTTACTTCGTTAACAACCCACTTTGTTTGTTTTTCAATCGCTCACTTGGATTCCGATGTCGAAACTCGGAAGGGCGTCTAATATTCTACGTGACTTCTTCTCTATCGGCTCGTTTTTGTCGTGTCCTATTGTTAAAGAGAAATCGGTTGATCGTAACTGCTTTTCCCGCACTTCCCTCTCATTTATTGTATCTGTGAAATCGGCAAAAAAGTTGGACATAGTAATACATTCTACAGTAATCTATCTTGTGTTTTTATTTCACTGGCATAAATAACTGGTTTGTAGTTTATACTTCCGTCGTTGCATTATCCATTTTCTGTAGCGAACGAATAGACTGGATCGCGTCTAAATAAGAGATTTTGTATGAGGAAGGAAATAAAACTCTTTTATTGTGCCTTATAAAATCTCCCGGGTTTGATACCAAGGTTTTCAATTATGGACGCGTTAAGGAGGTGTTGCATACGATCGAGTCTGTCTGGAGACCAGGATAAGCGACTTCGACAGCCACTAAACTACGAAGTCGCGCGGCTTGTTACCTATAGTCTTTTTTAATGATCAGCGCTATACAAGGTTTTTTTTAATTAGTAGTTTGAGTAGTAATATTAACAGCAGTTTTTTTTTGGGCCACTTTTTATCTTATTTATTAACATTTTAGACATTCGACAGTAACAGAGACATATAACACTGCTGGTAAGAGCATACAATCGAAATTTGTTCGTATTTTGGATATTATTTTATCAAACTTCATTAAATTAGCAAATTTATTAGATCCCTAGTTTGTCAGTTTCTTAAAAAAGTATATGGTTTTCAAATCTCAGTGATTTAGAGATTTGTATGGAAATCTTATTTATAACCCATTCTAGTTTGATTGTATGCTAATTTATTTTTATTTTATATTGAAACTGATACACCACAGGTCCAGATATTATAGTCTTTAGATTGTGTCTACGAAATATTTATCACTTGAATGAATTAATATCGAAACTAGGATCAAACTTCGTTTTTTATGGAGCCTTCGACTAAAATTAAAAGTATATAGAGCGAGCTAGCAGCGTTATACACTTCCCTTAAAAATCAGGGCTATTGTGGCACTATTTTCCAGAAAAAAATCGCACTGGAGATTATAAAAAAAACTTTTGATAATTCTCGAATGTAGTAATCTCACTTCTTTAAAATGGTGTAAGCATGCTTTCTCGGGTGCCCGTTCCTAGACAATCTTTAGTGTTTGTGGCATTGTTGTTTTCGTCGCACGCCAGACTAATAGCTGCAGAGTTTCCATAAAACATGGCCCTGGTGTGGTCTTGAAACCTCTCGGTCTCTTGCCCCGGTGACGCGCCTTAACGTCGGTTAACACAGAGGTTGCTACCGAAACTCACGGAGTAATCTGTCTTGTGGCTTGCACAATTTGCATGTTACGTTAGTGTCTCGGTTCTCGTTAATTTTTAATGCCACCGCCTATTTAGCGTCACATTGAGTTTACTTTCATTAGAAGCGAAGGGGTCATGTAACATACATATTTTATAATGTGGGGTTCCAATAGGTAAACACAATTATTTTGATTTAATTAATTTCGTAGTCAAATTAGTTCAGTATGGGTATTTAACTTTACTTATAAGTAGTAGTTACAACTATGTATTTTATAAATAACTAATATGCCTATTTCCAGTTTTAAAACCCCGACGCAAAAACGACGGGGTGTTATAAGTTTGACGTGTCTGCGTGTGTGTGGCTGTGTGTGTGTCTGTGTGTGTGTGTCTGTCTGTGGCATCGTAGCTCCCGAACGGATGAACCGTGTTATTATTTTTTGTTTAATTTTATTTGTATTAGTCGGGAGTGTTCTTAGATATGTTTGATCCAAATCGGTTCAGCCGTTTCATTGCGTTGAGGGTTATTTTAATTTTTACAAAATTAATTACTTGTTCTACAAATAAAACCGCATTCAACTCGGAGTACCCGTATATAGCACCCTAGAGCCTATACATCGTGTGCGTCATCAATTCAACTCGGAGTACCCGTATATAGCACCCTAGAGCCTATGCATCGTGTGCGTCATCAATTCAACTCGGAGTACCCGTATATAGCACCCTAGAACCTATGCATCGTGTGCGTCATCAATTCAACTCGGAGTACCCGTATATAGCACCCTAGAGCCTATGCATCGTGTGCGTCATCAATTCAACTCGGAGTACCCGTATATAGCACCCTAGAGCCTATGCATCGTGTGCGTCATCAATTCAACTCGGAGTACCCGTATATAGCACCCTAGAGCCTATGCATCGTGTGCGTCATCAATTCAACTCAGAGTACCCGTATATAGCACCCTAGAGCCTATGCATCGTGTGCGTCATCAATTCTGCGGAATTTGTCCCAAACTTATTTACTTACTAAAAGGTCAAGATGCAACTTGTGGCAAGTTGTCGCTGTGAGCACCTATATAGGTGCCGGGCGTAACTATGGGTGTTATTCCCGGGACTGTGCTCCACAGGCAAATGCGAGAGGGGCACCGGTGCGTTCCGTATGGAGATCCCGGAGCCCCTTGACATGCATCGAGGCCGGCCACCGGGGTGTTTTTAGTGAGTCCACGAGTCCGTGAACCTCACATAACCCTACCACACCCTCAATGTGGTAGGGTATCTGGTAGCAGATTTTCACCTCGTCACAAAAAAAAAAAAAAAAAAAGATAAAAGCTTTTAAAAACAATATATAGTGGCAAAAGTGGCCGATTAAAAACTACGCGGCCGATCACCTAGTCGCTGGTGATCAAGTCAAGGCTCTCACTGGCCTCCCAATCACCCTAGCCCTGAGATAATTCGAGAACAGCAGCTTTACAAAATCCTCTCGATTTTCAGTAACGAAGATTACGACGAAGAAAAATATACTTCAGGAAGGGTGACCAAGATATAACCAGCGATATGACAGAGACGAAGACTACGACCTACCTACAGGTTAAATGAAAAAGATGGACAAACAAACCTGTGGGGTTATTGCGTAGTAGACTGACGTTTGATTTCGATGTCCAGTTTGCTATTCATTGCGCAGCGTGTTTTAAATATTGTAAAAAAGCTAAAACACGCTGCGAAATGAACAGCAAACTGATAATCGACATAAAACGTCAGTCTACTACGCAATACCACGGCTGCTGTTAAATTATCTACATAGACAACAATGTAACAGGGGTTGAAATCTGCCATTTTTGAAAGAAACGTCGTCATTTTTATTTTATTACATTTTAATGTGTTTTTTCGAGTTATTTCGTGTAATTTTAGTGGCATTTTAACCGGTGTAACTTGGATAAATGGCACATGTGTGATGTAGTGAAATTTGAGTGTATTGCGAGTCTTTTCGAAATGGTGGATTTTTTCCTGTAAAAACTCAGTTTTTCAGCCACAATTTAAACTGGGTTAGGACTAGACGGAGACTCTTAACGACTTGACTATAAAACTATAATAATTATATCACTTGACATTGGCTAAATTGTTGCAAATAATGCACAGAAGCCATTACCTAAGATAAGAAGAACAATGTAACAAAATTTTCTTTAAAAAAAAACGATGTCCAAGCAAGAAAGAAGCCATTGAAGTTTGTAAACAAAAATACATCAAAAACGTTCCTCAATACGCCATAGATGCTGTATATCTGGAAGGAACAATTGTATGGAAGCCATTGGGCGTGGCTGGCTGATGCAAATTGCGCAGTGCCCGCGAGCGGTAGACAAATGGCTTCGTGAGCCGACCGCACCGGTAGCCCACGATGCTCCGTCCTGCCGCAGGGTTACCACAGGGACAATAACTTAGCTTGTGCATTCTTTATCAGGAATCATCATCATCGTCTGCAACCGGTTGATGTCCACTGCTGGGTGATACCTCTCCCATATAACGCCATGGGGTGATTTCCTATAATCACCAGGTTTGGCAGGTAGATTGGTGATCGCAATAATGATGTCAAATACAGAACTTTTTTTTTTACGCTTCTTTAATGACGGATCATGCAAATGGCCCACCTGATGTTAAGCGGTAACCTCTGCCTATGAACAGTGTATTACCACATAGGTCACGTCCACCTAGAACGCCCCCTATGCGGCATTGCACTGCGCCCGCCACCCTGAGACATAAAGATGAAAAGTCTCATGTGCCTGTAATTTCACCGGCACCCTTACCCTTCAAACCAGAACACAGCAATGCGAGCGCTACTGCTTTGCGGCAGGAATAGGTATGGTAGTAGTACTTCCCCGGACGAACTCTTTCACCAAAAAGCTCTACTACTACTACAAAAAAGCTCTACTACTATGGTGCTATATGAGTTTTATATAGCACCCAATAGTCATATCATAGTCCTGAGGCCCTAGACAAAGTAACATTCTAATAGCGATGTCGCTGGTAGAAAAGCGAATAATGTATGAGATTGACGTAACCTATCGAAATATCACGTGGTCTATTGTATTGAATTACGACTGTAGAAATGGAATCGCTTCGTAGCGAATGCCACTTGACTAGGCCGGCTTATCCCACACTAAGATTTCCAGTGTCTTAGATATCAGGAACTACAAGAAAAATTAACATCTAGACATGAAACAATTATTATCAGTACCTACATGCAAACAGTTGTCCCGTAGAGGGAATCGAATACTAAGCAAACCGGAACCTCTACCGCTCATGGGCAATGTAGATTGGTGTGAGACTTTTTGATCAACAAAACTAAATGGCGTTGTTTTTAACCCCCGACGCAAAAACGACGGGGTGTTATAAGTTTGACGTGTGTGTGTGTGTGTGTGTGTCTGTCTGTCTATCGCATCGTAGCTCCCGAACGGATGAACCGATTTCGTTTTTTTTTTGTTTGAAAGTTGAATTCGTCGTGATTGTTCTTAGCTATGTTTGATCAAAATCGGCTCAGCCTTTTTTTAATTTTTACAAAATTAATTACTTGTTTATTAAGAAGCTATGGTGATAGTGCCAAAATCAAAGGCCAACCTTTTTTTTTTTTTTACATTGATAGACCTTTGTTTGGCCACGATCTCACCTGAAATGAGATATGAATATGATGACCCGATGATGATGATATGATGTCTCTCTCTCTATTCTTCATTTGAAGAGTTTTCAGCGATCATAACCACCTCAAGAGTACAATCAGTGATCCAGCTATTCCCGTCTCTGTGTCCAGGTCCTAGCGTGCTTATGTTTCATAGCGAACGCGCTTCCAGTATGAATAACTGGACAATGCTGTGACAATCGTTATTGATGGTGCGACTGTGAGTGAAAATTTCGTTGGCTGCAGGCGTACTATAATTTTGACGATTTATACAGAGGCGAGTTGTTGTTTCACAACTCCAGGACGAGGTTCCTATAAGGACTTGGTTAACTTGTTCTTGGCGCAGGGCGCTTATACTTAAAGACACACTTAATATAGTCAGAGATAGTTTATTGTGACAAAGGACGATCGATTTTGAGAATTATAGGCTTAAATATTCCTAATTCAATTGCACTAAATTACTTTTTATCTCAGAATATTTTTTACCCGTTTGAAAGATGATCCGTTCTTTCGTTCATTGGTGCTTTTTTGGTCAGTACGTTAGGTCAGTAACCAGGTTGAGGTGTGGTGGTAGAAAAGAGCCTATAAGGCTCTGAAAAGATACAGTGTGCCTCGCAGTCTCCTCTCATGCACAGGAGAATCACGTAGAAGGAGAGTTTATATTTAGAGGTTTTAAAACAAATCGAAACCTTTCGTAAAATTATGAATACGTGCAGAGTACCCATTACCTGAGTATCATCATCATCATCATCATCTGCCTACTGAAGTTCACTGCTGGACATACGCCTCCAATTCAATTGAACTCCAGTAGTTCAATTGAATTATTATATTGTAGGTACCTACTTAGGAAAGTCATTAAGGCGCGATAGGTTCTCAAATGTCTCTAGAATTTTAAAGTTTTTGATAAGAATTTTCATAGTTTTCTATGAAGAAAAAAATATATGATATTTTTGAGCTTTATATCTAGTGAAATCAATAATTCAATACAATATTTGAGTTACATCACTCGATAAAAAAAATTAACAAAGATACCTCTTTTTTAAAATTTAAATGCTACTTTTCACTCACTTCTCTCACGTTTTAATTTTTGAAACATTTGATTACATGTTAGTTATTATTTGAGTTAGTGAATTCATCAACAAAATTAAACAAAACTTTGAACGACATTTTTATATAATTTTTTTATACATAAAAACACGGTATCAGAGCGTGCGCTCGCCTTCTTCGCCTCATACAAAAATGTTCGTTGAACCTATAGCGCCTTAAGATAAGAACTGCAATTTACAAAAGTTTTTGGTAAAACAAAAAAAGAAACAAAGTACAATAATAATCTTATAAGAGAACAAAATAATATAGAATTTGTAAAATTAAATGTAAAATTTAGTAAATTTATATTTTCTTAACGGTCTTGAGCCGATTCCATCCACCGACTAACTGTGACCCTTAGAATGTCGTCGGTCCATTGAGAGTCTGTAGAAGCAAGTGAAAAGCGTAAATAGTAGGTACTGAATAATGTAGAGTTAATAATGAATAATGAATAATGTTTCATCATAGGACGAGCAGGCGTACGGCTCAGTACCATCCTTACCTCATTGGTATACCTTCTATTCGCACAAAACGTTTCGGTTCTACCTTTATAATGCGAACTGCTAAGGAGTGGAATACACTGCCGTCGTCTGTCTTTCCTGAAAACTATAATCTGGGTATCTTCAAGTCTAGAGTGAATAGGTGCCTTCTAGACCTTTGTGCTCCATCTTCGGCCACATCGTCACTTACCAACAGGTGAGATCGTGGTCAAACAAAGGTCTATCAATGTTAAAAAAAAAAGAAAAAAAGTTGATCATATTTTGATGATAAGAGAGTTGCTAACATCGTTATGTTTTGCTCATCACTTGCTTGGCCAGCCGGCCCAGCCAAGTGTCATTACATTAGCTTCGAAGCGATGCCATTTCCACTACTAGTACAGTATTATTTTATCTGTTATTTCAACAGTCTTAATCATGGTCGTAATACAATATAATAGACCACGTGACATTTAGATAGGTTACGTCAATCTCATAAATTGTTGGCTTTTCTACTACGACATCGCTAATAGAACGATACTTTGTCTACGGCATCTGATCTACATAATTGCTGAGCAATATTTCTTACGTCACAAACTCACATTTCAAAACATGTCCAATCTTGATAATTTATCTTCAGATTTTCTTTAAAAAAACAACTTATAATCTTGTTAATAACTATGCCTAGCTCCACTGATGCTGACTCCTTGTATGACTTGAGTGATCAAGAAATAATTAGTGTGGCTAAATCAACTCTTTTGGGCATTATTTGTATTGGGATAACGTTCAAAGTTGCATTACTTTAGTTCATAAGTTACGACTCTTCAGTTTCATAAATATTTAGCAAAGATTAGTTGGGGATTAAAAAGTTTGTAATGGAACAACTCAATAATGCTTGCAACCAGATTAAAGTTAAGCACGTGGTGAAACTAATCCTTTATTGAATAAGTTATGTCAATTCAATATAAAATTAAATTCTCAAAAAACGAAAGGTCTGGACCATATTTCGTCAGTTTCATCCAGAATCTGCCCTGAACCCAGATATACAAAAGCTGTCAAATGTCAATAAGATTAAAAACTAGGATGGTGTAAAATATATTTATCTGTTGTACAATCATTATAAAATGAAATCTTTCCTAGTTATCAATGGTTTTATACTTTATTTTACTATAAAAACAACAACGGGTCGAAACAATGTCGGTGCTTACATCGATTTAACGGTACGTGAAAATTTCCCGTTTTCATAAAATAATTGGTTTGATACTTGTTAGGGCATACCAAAGTACTGCCAAAATATAACAATGCTTTATTTTGGATAGTCAAATTGTAATCGGCTTTCAGTTCTGTGAGTCTAGAAGTAACTAGGAAAGTGTTCTAGGGAATTCATAAGTCGTCTTTGTCGAACGAGTCATTTTATATTTCCATGAAGGTTCTTTTAGAAAAAGTGCGAAAGGCTATAACAATGAGCGATGTTTATAATTCATTAACGCGACCGTCTAGTCTGTTTCCGGTACTTTAATATTTCTTGCATTTAGTAATAGAAAATACATTAAAATTCACTTTAAAGAAGCTATGCATTAGTCCATTTGGATAAGACGACACGATTTTGTCACTATCAACAAAAAAAAGAGGATTTGGACAACTTAACAAGTAAATTTCATTAAAAAAACTCCCGACTGTTTTCAGTTTTGCTTACACCAGTTTTCATACAAATAAAACCCTGGAGTCATGTCATCTTAGTTTGAAGTTTGAGCTTAAAATGAAAAATTTATCTTCAATATTACCCACCCAAGATCTTATTACTCATCCTAAACTAATTCAAACCAGACCCTGAAGTGTGAAGTCGTCAAAAATGAACTGAAGGTTCTAGCTGCAAAAATGCCAAAAATGGGATTCGGACGGTAATGTCGTGCCATCAAAAATAATTAAAAATCGTATCGTTATCGTATCGATTCCTGTAGTATGAAGAATTATTACATCGTACGGCAATATCGTTTCACACTTAATTGCTTAGAATTTGTTCACTGACGTCTCAACATTTATATTAAGTTTTAAGTATCTGTTTACCTGTTTAATATTTTACTAGCTTTGATAGAATTCATTAACTTTGAATTATTTTAAGAAGTATGGTGACGTCCCTTTTATTTTGTGTCAAATATCAATATCACTAGGTATATTAAAATGTAATATGTAAGGCCCTTGCATAATAAGTAAATTTACTTTAGTGCCCAAAATTAAACATACGTACGGAATGGACTATTTGTAAACTTAAACAAACCGACAGTTGCAGACCATATTTTTGTCAATTAAATATTTTAACATTACCTTGCATATACATTTATGAAATGGCTTTATTTGTTAGAAGCAATATGTTCTTGTTTAGTAAGTTTAAAAGTAAACGTCAGGAAAATAAAATATGCTGCCCACCGAGCGAGTCTGCAATGTTCAACAATAGTGTTTTTTGCATGGCACCGCGTATTTTTAATAATCTGCCTGCTGACATTTTAGAAATATGTACAATTATTATATTCAAATTCAAATTAAAATATTTTCTTTTGCAAAAGGTTTACTATAGTATCAATGAATATGTTAATGATTTTTAGAGACGCGATTTTATTGATTATTAATTTATTAACTGCCTTAGCGTTTGAGTATATTATATGTCGGAGAGAAGTCATTTGATGAATCTGGAGAAAAGATCTACTGAGATTGAAGGCTTATAAATACCACGTGTACGGCTGCGAACAATCGTATTCTGTCGTGTCGCGCCACCCAAACGAATGCGCCCGAGACTTGTTTACGCAAAGAAGCAAGGCGATTGACGCTCGGATATAAAAGGAGCGTACGGAAGCAACAGAATTCATAATAACATCGGCGTTGGCCGAGTGCACACGTTTTAATCAACAAAGTCAGTTTGAGGTCAAGTAATAAAATCTTAGTGAAACCTCTTTTGTGTTCTCCTCATTTGCACGAGACCCACTCGAAAGCCCCTGAGTTGCCTTATGCCGTTCTGAGAGATAGTGATCATCACTCATCCGTCATCAGAAGTGGGATTGGAAGCAAATTCAATCCCAACCACTTCCTCATCAGCTCATTCACCACCTGATGTAACACAACGAAGTAACATGATAGTCACACAACAGTATGTGCTGTTGCCTATACTTAAATCATCAATGAGTGGTATACCACAACCATTGCCATTATCATCACCACCACCATCACATCGAATTAACATCGATGCCACGCAATAGCAGGACATGCTGTTGAATACGCTTACGATTAACCCATCGATAGGTGGGGTACCACCACAATTTCTCATGCAAATGATGCAGAAAATGACAGACCGTTTGTGCAATCCGCCTCCTGAGACAAAGAATGACTTTGACATCCGTAGAACGTTTGAACGTTGGTAGCCTGCTGAAAAGACTGGCCAAAATAAAACAGTATCCTGGAGAACGATCGCTATCTAGTAAAGAGAGTCATTGGCAGAAAACGACCACGAAAATTTGCCCAGGACCAGCTTCGTCGAGCTCCACAACCTGGCGATCAAGATACCGTATCGGCGGCAGAAGATGAATCGCCAGCTTCTCAAGACACCGCTGCATCACCGAGCGAGCCTGTGCCGTCCACCCTACGAGCTGGGCTGCCTGAGCAACTAACTCGAGATACAAGTGATGAAGGCACACTATCAGAATAAAATTGCAAGTTAAGTACCAAACTACACTGCCATCGTAAAACTCATTCTTTTAATCTTAACATTTTAGAACCTCTACAATATCAACCTAGACCTAATTCCTAATAGAGCCTCTGTGCACCACGGCGTACAAGACCGCTCAGAGCACAGCATCAGCTTTTTCCCTTATTCAACGAGTTCTACGAGTACAAGTACCACAGAGTACAAGTACCACAGATTACAAGTACCACAGATTACAAGTACCACAGAGTACAAGTACCACAGAGTACAATATCTCCGAGAATAAATTCCACGAGTATAAGTACCACAGAGTACAAATTCTATGAGTATAAAAAATATTCCAACACATGATTGATGTGCTTTGGTACCAGTAACAAAATACAATAGCGCAACACAAGTTGCCTACAGATACCAATCTCAGAAAAAAAAACACCTCATTGTTTCAGACACTCGCAAGACACAAATCAGGCTGGTGCAGAGCGCGCACTGCCTGTCAGTATGGCCGTGGCGGTCATGAATAATCAAAAATGCTAAGAATAGCTAAGAAACGTGAAAAGGTAAAGAAGAAAAAGAAAAGAAGAAAAAAAAAAAAACATGATGAGCATTCCGACGGGATGACTGGCATGACTTTGTCACAGTATTCCGACATGAGAGACTACCTGATTTGGCGGGTTGACGATTATGATGAGAAGGAATTGAGTGCTGATGTCCCACTGTTTGGATTAGCTGAACACAATGACCGAGCAAGTAAAAGTCATTGCAGTTGTAGTATTGTGCGTACCACTAGAGTCATTTAGCAAAATCGCGAAAAAAAATGAAACCCCACCGAGACGTTTCTTGCTAGTTCTTTTACTCGAGATGGGCCGGTTAGGGTTGAGAACAAGCGTAATCTTTATCTAAATCATGATTAGTATCTGTGAGTTTGACCACATAAAATGAAAAAGCAACAATAATAATTTTAAAATGAAACATTAAGTATTCTTATCTGAACTCATTGACATACCCATTTTTATTTTAATGTGAGTGCTGAGGCTCTGAGTAATGATCAAAATTAGCTCTGAGGCTATGAGGTCTAACGAGTGTTTCAGTACAATATTATTCATGTGATGAGTTGTTAGGCTCTGAGTTACTGATCAAAATTAGCGCTGAGGCTATGAGATCTGACGGCAAAAAGCTTATTACAACTTTTTAATTGTGTTATTTGACGAGATAAAATTGCTTAGTGTTGTTTCAAACAAAATAAAATAAATAAAAACGAAGTGTGAAATGCGTATGTGGGCCTAAATGTAACTAAGGCGCAGGGACGCGCCTGTTGTCAGTATGGCCGTGTCGGAGAGAAGTCATTTGATGAATCTGGAGAAAAGATCTACTGAGATTGAAGGCTTATAAATACCACGTGTACGGCTGCGAACAATCGTATTCTGTCGTGTCGCGCCACCCAAACGAATGCGCCCGAGACTTGTTTACGCAAAGAAGCAAGGCGATTGACGCTCGGATATAAAAGGAGCGTGCGGAAGCAACAGAATTCATAATAACATCGGCGTTGGCCGAGTGCACACGTTTTAATCAGCAAAGTCAGTTTGAGGTCAAGTAATAAAATCTTAGTGAAACCTCTTTTGTGTTCTCCTCATTTGCACGAGACCCACTCGAAAGCCCCTGAGTTGCCTTATGCCGTTCTGAGAGATAGTGATCATCACTCATCCGTCATATATTATTGTAATTTTTTATGACATTTGAATTATTGTGAATCTGTGATTTATCTTTTAACTTGTAATGATGTACTTTTTTTTTTAACTTTGCATGCTGTAAAGCTGATCGGGGCCTGTATCTTTTTATTGTTATTATCATCTTATGTACCCATGTTTCGCAAAATAAATGATTGAATGATTGATTGATTGATGTGCCTTGGTGTGTCCGGCCTAAAAATAGACCCTTACGTGTCCTTCCTTGCATGTCATAAAAGTTGACTAAAGGATTACACCAGGAGATGGGCAGCCATATCCAGCCTGAGTACTAACACCAATACTACTATCACCATTCCTACTAAGCCTGTTGACTGTAGCAACTCCCCTCATTGCATTGTATGGGGCTGACTCGATGATGATAATTAACTGGTAGAGGTGAGATCGGAAAAAGTTGATACGGTTGAGGGAGACCTTTGCCCAGAGGTAGCATAGTTTAGGTATTGTCTGTAATAACTGTGTTAAATGTAATGTACCAGGACCACATTACCTCAAGCTGGTAACTAAATAGATGCGGGATGTAAAAAAAAAGAAGCTTGATGATGATTTTGCCATAAAATTATAGAGAGTTTGGAAGTTTGCCACTGATTCAGGAATCTGACAATAATGTATGTTTGACTCTCGATTCAAACTTCGATTCAACTCTTGATTCAGTTGGCGTTTATTTGAGGAAAACCCAGGTCGGTTATTATGTTTTTTTTGTTGTATTGAATACAACTTGGAATGACGGATCAAGCAGATGGCCCACCTGATGTTAAGCGGTACCCTCTGCCTATGAACAGTACATTACCGCATAGGGCGCGTTTGCCACCCTGCGACATAAAGATACAAAATCTCATGTGTCTGTTATTTCACCGGCACCCCTATGGGTGCCGGTGAAATAACCACACTAGTTTCTAGTGAAATAACCATCTAGTTTGAAGGGTATGTATGTCTATACACACATACCCTTCAAACTAGAACACAGCAATGGGAGCACTGCTGCTTTGTGGCAGAAATAGGTATGGTGCTAGTACTTCCCCGGACGAACTCTTTCTCAAAAAAACTCTACTACTAACTCAATTCAGATTCAGATTCAACAAGGTATGATTTTTCTGTCCTATATCGAATCATCTTATGAATTCAAGGCAAATAAACTTTCTTCCCATTTCCCAGAGCGAATTGCTCCCTTCTCCTGTTAGACAACCAGCCAGCCTGTGTCCTTTAATAAATCATAATGTTTCAGAGCTCGCCCTTCGGGATTAGGAGTAATGTTTTATTTGACGGGACCGTTCATTTTTCACACAATAAGGCTACAGATGAAATGTTTTATTGTGTTTTGTGATGCGAACATTTGGATCTTGACATTTGTTTCATACATTTAGAACAAGTATATCTTGCATGGAACTACAAGTTTTCTTGTTCAATGGTTGTGGAGTTGGATCAGTTGGTAGGTATACTCTAACCTTCATAGCTCAGGGTTCCGCAATGTTATTGACCGAGCGAGCGAACCGAGCGAAGAGTCCTTGCAACAACTGGCAAAATTTACTATCATCTAGCCGGATGTTGGTTCTCGCGTAGAGGTCGTATTTTTCAACTAATCTTGACAAAACATGATACAAGGGTTCTAAAATTACATATTTTTCTTTTGTCTTCAGCGATTTTTGATTGGAGGAGTATTTCCTCCAAAAAGGGAGGGAGTTTGCTGTGGCGTTATTTACCGGCCGATCTTTATAATATTTGGCAGGAACATACAGTAGTAAATTCAAAACAAGTATTTGTAATATGAGCAAAATAAGACAAGAGATTGTCTAGATTTACAGAAAAAGAAAGCTTTTATTAAAAAAAACCTTTGTTCGATCATTATGGATCGACATGATGCTTAGTTATATACAAGTTTATGCTCGCGAGGTCTTCTGTTTGCAGAATTTCTAGTGATTAATTAAAATTGGGATTCAATAAGATACAAAATCGATAAATTTCCACTAGAAACGGGATATTTACCATGATTTTAAAGAGTGAGAAAGAGGGTAGATCAATATATCTGCCAATAACATCTACTCGCAAAGACTTTAGTTAGTTCTCCCGTGATCATGGGGCATGCAACTGAGCCGAAATATCGGGAAAATTTCAAACTAAAAATCATGGTAAATATCCCGTTTCTAGTGAAAATTATGTACATAACCATGATAGTTTCAAAAGTTATATCAAAATCGATAAGTTTGTTACTACGTCTACCCATTTTGTCAGTTTCCATGTGTGGCCTCGTTGGTGATTAGTTGAGTCAAAAATGAAACGCAAACTCCCTATCAGTAGAAGTTTTGGCCATGTAACTCTTCTTCAAAACCACTAAATAAATTTGAATAAAGTTTTCGCTGTTGGATATCTTGATTCATTGGTAATATTTTAGGCTACACGCGTAGACAATGTTACAATCAGGTCAGCTAGTTGGGCTTACGAATAGATTTATGTTTTGTATGGTATGGTTTTCATTTAGTGGTGACCCTGCTGAGCCTTTATTCAAATAAGTCTACGCACTAATTCAAACGGTTATTTACGGTGTAAACATCAGTTCAACACAGAAATAAATTAAAGATGCTCGGTAATTTCACAAGTGACTCACTTTTCAAAGTAAACAAAGCCTAGAAAACAAAATAACAAAATGTTCAAATATTTTCCACCCTCACTACTTAAACAAGCTTACCGAGCCGTATCATGACAGAATGGCCTATTTCGAGCAAAAGGGCAAATTTTCTAAGGCGTCCGTGGCCTGGAGGGCCCGTCACGTACTGTCCCGTTATGTCCCAATTTTTTCTTTGGGACAGTGTCATTTTTCTTTGTAAATACTTGTTTTTTTGGGATTTTACATCTGTTCGATGATTCGTGAAATTTTGGGGCTGATGAACTGGTTTGTTGAGAAAATCAGATAAAGTCTGTAAATAATGAAGGACTACTTTTTAGGTACCTATCTTTTTTAACTCTTGATTCTTACGTAATTAGGTACGTAATAGGAGTTGAGACAGAGACTAGATTTGTATGAAAAAAGACATAAAATACGCTTTGCTTCTTGAGCGTTTATTAAGTAATTGGCTCTCGAAATTCGTTAGCGAGTCCTAAGAGAGCATACCATACTTAGTATGTTTTCTGCTTTCGATAAGTACTTATTGAAATCCAAGCATTTCCTCATTTCAATTCGCTTTGCAATACTTATGATACTAACTTATTAGCATAAAATGTCAAACGCTGCACTTACCAGCTACCGTTATCTAGTACATTACTTATCCGATAGACACCGTATTATAGGTATTATTGTTTTGTAACTTAACTTGACAGCAGGCTTGGCTTTGTAACCTTAGCTTTATGTTAACATTCCACATCATCGTTATCAATATTATTAAGTTATTTGATATTTATAGAGAAAAAATTCAATAGATAACCAACAATAAGGTTAGGTTTCAAACAAATATGCAAATTTTATTTGTATGAATGCATAAGGGATAAAATGTCTACCTCAAGCTCGGCTGGGAAAAATAACATGATATTCGAATACTTTTTTCAGCAATGATCTGTTTAATTATATTATCCACATACTAAAAAAAATAAGTAAAACTGCTAGACCCTTATTTACAGAAAGAATAATACAAGTTAATACAACTGATACAAGTAGGAAGGTACAATAATTTTAAAATACAAATGAAACAGTTGAGCACCTGAAAAACGTTGCAAATTATCTAAAGGTTGCTCATTTGATCCAAATCAGTACTAGACAGACGGCAACGATTCTGTTTTGGCGCGATATTCAAATTTTATTGTGTTTTTCACTAATACGAATTACAATGAACAAAAAAACACCGTAATAATCATTGAATGATATTCGTAGCTACACTAATGATAATATAAGACATTTTAAATCAAAATATGCGTGTTAGCTCTCCTAGTTTTCGCAAAATCAGGTTTCGCTATTTCAAAATGTGTGGATGAGCTGTGATGAGCAAAAAACACAATACAATTGAAATTTTCCACCTTATGATGCTGGCTGATGCTGGCTGCATTGAAATACGATGAGCCAGATATGAGCCAGCTCGCGTCACTTCGACCAGACGCCTTGAAAGTTTTTTGAAAACCCAAAGGGTTCTGATACGGACCCAGAGTCTCGACCCCGAAAGGCTCAATTAAGTAAGCTCTGTCAAGACTTGCATATTTGCGCCTTTTGAGATCCTCAGCCTAATAAGGCATACCTAGATACATACTGAATCCAATGAATGTTGTGTGATTAACATTTGACGAAGCTTGCAAGCAAGCATTTATGAATCTCAAAAGTGATACTACGCACGCTCCCACAGTTTCTAAGTTGTATGAACTCAATCCTGCTGGCGTTGTCAAGATTTCAATCTGGTTCTGAACCCAGGGTCAGCCACAACATCTTTATTGGAAAGTATGGCGGGAGATGGATGTTTTGACTTGTTTTTGAAAGGGTTATCTACGAAACTAACCATTCTCGATATAGCCATAGTTTTTGCAGCGGTTCAGACAAGGATGGAAATAGCGTTACTTACAATGAACCATGAGTAAATAAACGTATTTATTGCTTATTAATGAGTACGTGTTGTAGATAATAGTTAATAAAAAAAAACCTCCATGACCTACCAATATAAAGAATCGTTGAAAACAAAAATACTATGCGTAAATTATTATTCATTCACTATATAGCAAACCGTTATAACAGCTACGAAAACCTCAAACTATTGAAAACTAGCTACTACACCAAACCACTCTTGCAACATTTGGTTACATTGTTGTATGATGAATTAATTGCAGTCAGACAGGTTTTCACATTTTTCAAGAAAACACTGACATTACCTTTTTCAAACCCAGACTTGCGCCCCCAAGATAGAAGTGCATGGTCATGATAAAAAGAGTGAATCAGTACTTATAAAAGTTAAATTTCTTGACGAAGGAGTACCTAATATAAATTGAATTCGCTATCAAACTTTGCAGCGGTTCATTCAAGTTTGTCTTTTGAATCGAGTTTTATCCAAGAAGCGAAGGTAGCGTATTTATTTTTCAAATAGAAGACGCCAACCTTGTGTTTTAACACTTTTTATTGCATATTCCGTTGTTCAAAGGGTCGATTTATTTACTAGTCGCCGGCGATGGGATGGGGACTATTTTTTGTTATCTGCTGTTTCTTGGTGATGTAAGCTGACCTGTTTTACATTGTAATGTTAGAGAGGGGTTTTGTATGTCTTACACTAGCATTTTCCTGCGGTTTCACCCGCATATGGCTCGATCCCTAAGGAATATCGTAATAAAAATGTGCCTGTGTGTTATTCCGGGAGTCCAGTTATCTCCATTCCAAATTTCATCTAAATCCGTTCAGTCGTTCCAGCGTGAAGAAGTAACAAACACCTGCATACGCTCACACACTAACATAAGCATTTTTTTGTGGTTATTTGGGTGAATCCCGTAGGACGCGCACTATGCGGCATTGCACTAATACGCATCCTGAGATATAAAGATGAAATTCTCATGTGCCTGTAATTTCAGCAGCACCTATACCTTTCAGAAAGGCACATAGCAATGCGAGCACTACTGCTTTGCGGCATGTGTTCTCACACAACTTTATGTTCATAAAAAATTATAGTATTTTCTTAAATTGTACAGAATCTTTCACACTTTTAAAATAGTAATCCATTGTTACAAACAGCTCTAATTTTCAATTAATAGGCCATATTTCTTAATTACACTATTTTTCATAATGTTGCCTCACAGCAGCGTAATTGAGTGCGTTCTCATGGGCGTGAGCACTTATTTATAGTTCTTGAACACCATTTATATTTAAATTGGTTCTATGTATCTTGAAAATAGAGAAAGCTTGGTTTATTTTGACTTCTGTGTTTGATGAGTCTTAAACCATGAATTAAGAGAAGTGAGATTTTTTGTGAAAAAAATCGTCCGGGGAAGTTCTGTACCTATTTATTCCGAAAATCCTCCATACCTATTTATGCCGCAAAGCAGTAGTGCTCGCATTGCTGTGATCTGAGACCTTAGACAAAGGAACATTCTAATAGCGATTACGCTAGTTAAAAGCCAACATTGTATGAGATTGACGTAAGATATCGAAATGTCACGTGGTCGATTGTATTGTATAACTACTGTAGAAATGGAATCGCTTCGTAATTTCGAATGCTGTTTGGCTAGGCCGGCAGGTTTGGTATGGGTGCCGGCGAAATTACAGGCACATGAGACAATATCTCTATGTTTCAGTGATAGCGGGTGCAGTGGAATGCCACTTAGGCCAGACGTGACCTATGTGGTGGTAATGCATTGTTAAAGGCAGAGGTTACCGCTTAACATCAGGTGGGCCTCCATCTGCCTGTTCCGTCATACACGCAGTTAACAAAAAAATTAGAATGCTGATAGTTGTTATCCTGATCCCCGATGAGATGATCTACAAACATAATGTTTCTAAATAATTATATGTAAAAACATTCTGACAGAATGTATTTTAACACTATTACTCTGACAAAAATCAATCCATATAAAAACACAACAGATAATCTCAAAAACCAATTAACTAAAACCACCCCACAGTGTTCAGACAGTGATGAAAACCCAAAAATATTATCTAAATGAAGATACAATAAACTTAAAAGCTAAAAAATGTGTGCACGCACAAAAAACTGTATATCCCTATGTTTCTCATAGACGAAGCATACAAGCTATGTGGTATTCTAGGTGTTAAGGTACAATCAATCAATGTCCCTAAAAATAAAAAGGTGGGTCCTAACACGACCCACGTAAACTTCGAGATTGAAAAAAACTTTGACTTGTATATTTTTTGTGGCTCGACCCAGTCGGAGAATTGTTTTCGACGTTCTAATAGGGACACGGTTTGACTTAAAATTATTCTATGAATAGTTTTGAAACCAAAATGAAACTTAGAATGATATTTAATAGCCACATAAAAAAAATACTTTGTTCGATAATTAACTTTTAGGAGGCGTTAATAGATGCAACACAGACCTAGATAACGCAAGTACTTTGCGTGTCACTTTGCCTGTCCGAAGTTGGCACAATGCGCCAACTGGCAAACCTCAAAACAATCTTCGCGGAAATTATGGTCTGTGAGATGCACCTGTTTTAGATCTTAAAGATATGGGTGCATTTTTCTCTAACATAGACATAGACACATGCCTCAATGGGCGTATTTTCTTGTATCTGTAGATGTAATGTAATTTGCCTGCTTGCTAAATCAATAATTTAATGCCTAAGACAAAAGACTTTCCAATAACTGTACGCTTATAGGTATCTCAAGTGATGTTGAATCTTGTATTATGTAGATGTAATGTAATTTGCCTGGTTGCTAAATAAATAATTTGATGCCTACGACCAAACTTTTTAATAACTCTATGACCTACGATATTCTAAATACAGTCTCGAAATTATAATCGTAGCTTAGAAAATACCAAAAAAAATGCTATCAAGGTGAATTTGTTAATCAAACTGCCATAAGACCAAGATGATAATTAAATAGTCTGAATAAATTTTGCGCAAAGTTATGTAATAAGTAAGTACCTTATAGATACATTCATGTTTGAAATTCAAATAAGATTTGATTCAAGGTCGCCCAAAATAATTACTAGTCTGTCAGTCTCAAAGATATGGAAACTATACACCGTAGCAAGTAGGTAAAGTAATTACTTATGTGGTACAGTGATTTATAGCCAAGGTTTGTCGAAGGTTTTGGCAGTAAATGAAGCTTTAGAATTGGAAATTCACAAAAAAACCGTTTTAAATAGTCGGTACATCAGAATCTGTGCATAGACAAATAAATACTACTACACAATTAGGTATTCTAAAATTACACTAATATTAAAGAGGAAAGATTTTTATTTTTGTGTGTGTGTATGTTTGTAATGAATAAACTCAAAAACTACTGTGCCGATTTGAAAAATTCTTTCACCAGGGAAAGCTGCATTCACTCTGAGTGACATAGCCTACCAGGGGGGGGTAGGAGCGGGAAGGGGGTGTTTTTCATCCTGAAACTATCCGTGCGAAGCCGTGACGAGTCGCTAGTTAAATATAAAGGCGAATAATATTTGAGACATATGATTTCTTCTAAACCAAATTGAGGACGACGTTGAACCATTTCCCTAATACCCTCTCATAATACAAGATACACATGCAATAAAGCATGGAACTCCCCATATTATTCATCAGAGTAATGCTTTCTCATTCTCAACCTTTGCAAGCGTAATACAAGATTGCCAAAATAGGAAATGTAATAATGTAATAACATTTTACGGAACACAATATATATAATTTGTGAATTATATATATTATAGTGTATATTATAGTTTACTTACTAAATTTTAGGAATGATTAATATAAAATAATGAATCATTATGACTGATATCTAACTGATTATTTGATTTAATTTAGATGATACGAGTATTCAGAAAAGTTCCAACTTAGTTCTGGTATATGACTTTGAAGAATTAGATATTACATTTTTAGAGAGGAAATTCAAAATAATTATCACTGAAAACATAAAAAAATTTCGTTCTTAATAATTTAACTTCTAAACTTTGATACATGTACTATTAATATTTGTCTTTACATTTTGGAAACGTATAAGCCCTTTGTGGATCTTATTAATATTTATAGCAAAACGCAACCGAAGCAAGAATTTGAGCTATGTCTCTTCAAAAGCCGTCTATGTGAGTTTTTATTAAAGGTATAAATTAGGAGTGTGGAACTCGCATCCCCATATTTGGGAACAGAGAACGTATTTTCGTGTATTATACTTTCAAATTGCAAAATTCCCGAGTCGTTCTGAAGCATCGTTATACTGACGGGTTCTTGCAACGTCCCGTTTCGGTTGAAGTTAAGGGGAGAGCTTTTGGGAGTGAACACTCATGTGAGTCATGTGTTCAATCTGACTTTACCAACTTTATCATTTTGGATATTTAAACCCTCGTATCGATCGTTACAGTGAATAGACGTTATAAGTTAAAACCAAAGTTAACACGCTCGTCTTATGTACCTGTTTCGTCAATCTACTGTCGTATATATCCTTTCTAAATGCCCAAACCCATAATCTAAACATACCTTTCTCGATCCTAGCCACTATGTCTTCTTTAATTTCACAACGCTCTCTTATCACACTATTCCTCATTCTATCTCTCAAAGTCACACCACACTTACTTCTCTAGGCTCTCATCTCCACTGTATTTATTCTACTTTCATGTGTCTTCTGCCAATGGTACAGTGGGAAGGGGAATACCTCGACGAACGTATTCAAACCAGATCGGAGACGTGACGTTCTGGAAAAAGGCCAGGTCAAGAGTACCCTTAACTGATGAGCATGTCTGAAGAATGTGATGAGATTATGAGAGTGAATGAAGCAAAAGAGCAAGGATCAGGAGGAGGTCAGGATCGTAGCAAGTGGAAATCCGTGGACTCTGCCTACGCCTCCGGAAAACAGGCGTGAGTTTATGTTTGTATGTATGTAATTAACACGCTTGGTGGAAACGTTTGCCAGACCATGTAAAAGTATATATGATTAGACCAGACTTGGGCTAAACTTTCGCAGGCAATCAGCACCTTTAAATGTTTTTGAATTGAAATGGCCGATTGTATAGGTATTTTAGGAGACTTTCTTATTTATTTTTAACTGATTAAGGTCTTTGTAATTTTTTGCTACAGCTGGGGTAAACGTGTTCTAGAGTGGAGACCACGTCTTGGTAAACGTAGTGTGGGGCGCCCCCTGGCTAGGTGGAGCGACGATCTGCGTAAGGCGGTTGGTAGAAAGTGGATGGGAAGAGCTGGAAATCGGTCTAAATGGCGAGAATTGGGAGAGGCCTATGTCCAGCAGTGGACTTATACAGGGTGATGATGATGAAATTTTTGCTAAAGGGTTTTTTTATTTTCCTTTAAAATTCAGGCAAACTCAAAGAAAAGACTGACTGACTCATTATAATACAGTTAAAGCAACGCTGTAGTCTTGAACACCATTTTGTAGAATAAACTTTATTTTGACAGCTTGAGCTTTCTTCCGTAAGGCTAGGAAGAGCCTCAAGACTTTTGAGTTATTTTTTGTGAATTTTTTGTAAGTCATTTTATTTCAACCACCCAAGATATATTGATATTGAAGTTCCCACTAAATTTGGACCCTAATCAAACATGACCTGCCTAGTTACAAGCTTATACCCGATACCGTTTATGGCATAATTACATCCTGGCAACACCAAATCGAACAATATCGCTCTTATTTTTTAAGCAGTAGAGTTTACTCTCCTGGTAGATGTAAAGTATTTAACTGGAGGGACATTCGTTAGTGCTTTAATTGTTTGCTTCTCACGTATCTATGATGTATCGGTACATCAGTCTGTGTCTAAAATTACGTTGGGGATGAAATATTGAACCCTTTAGAATAGTAAAAATATGTAAAGCGCTCATACCATTCGTTGTCTTTTAAAACGTAAGCAAGTTCTAGCACTCATTTATGTGTGTAACAATACATGTTTAGTCTCGGTACAATTGGAAATTTGATCTTGTTATCCTGTAAAATTAATTTTATTTATTAAACTTAGAGCTGTTGAGTGCGCATGCTTCTTTGCCTTGGCTTTTATCTCATTTTTTTTCTTTATTTAGCGGGCTTTTATCTTATGTTTATCAATATCTTTAGTATCAGTACCTATGTAGGTACGTCTTTGTCTGTCTTAAAAGTATAATTTCTTAATTCTATTTTTTAATCATGTATCTTCTATCTATGCCTTCACATAAGTGAGGTCAATATAATTTTCATCTGAGATCGAACCCTTTCTGGTAAAATATCCATAAAATATGCGTAGGTTCATAGGTTCCTATGTTCGTGGGTGGTCGTTGTAATGTACGAACGATATGCATCTTTTGGCGTATTGTTTTAATCGTCGTTAAACTTCCGGTTTGAAATAATTTCATGGTATTTAACGGTGCATGTGTTGTTTTGGATATGATAAGAGTTTGATTCATAACTGATGCTATCAAATACAGTTCCAAAGCTTTGAAACAGTTGCCTGCTGTTTTTCTACAAAATGGAATTTTAATTATAGTGTCTAAATTATTAACAAAAAAAAATTAAAAAAGTTAAAAGGAAAGTAAAACATTATTTTACACATGACTGTGCCTTTTGCATTTACAAGAAAGCCATTTTTTGATAATATCCATCACAATGATGAAATAACGGGTGCTGCTTTGACATGATACTCTTTAAAAGTCAACCCCTCTACGTTATGTCGCCATGTCTATAAAAGCTCCGCAGCGGCACAAAAATATATATTCATCAAAAAACGAGCAAATGGTGTCAAAATTACAATATATATTTTAGCACTGTTGGTTTGGGCTTCGCTATGCATGTCAGTCACCTAATTGGACGCATTTGCGCCGATGGGTTTCACCAGATACTGTCACTCCTGACGTTTCCTTTGATAAGACACGTTTGAAAGGGTGTGCTGAATGACACCACTGTACTGGTTGAATTAAATTATAATCAACATCGACAACATCAGATGAAGTAAACGAGTCCAAAAATTTCAACGCCACAGAAGCAATCTTAATCGTATAAAAATCAACATTATGTGGAATGGTGTTCACAACTTTGGGTACTTATTTTGTAACCTGGATCTCTGATAACTGGGATCTCAATTAGATTTTTGCAAAATGAACGACAATTTTCGATAGTACCTATATAACATTTTTCAAAACTCAAAAATTATGGTAAATATCTCGTTTCTAGTGAAAAGTATGTTTGAAAGAAGACAAATTTTATTCAAAATTGTTCAAAGTCCTATATTATTATTGTTATTTATTCACTTTTGTAAAAAAAAATAACAAACGGTTATTATCTAAAACAATCAAATTGGTTAAAAATATAACATAACGTCAACCGGCATTTTTACTGACCTTCGTTCGGTTCACCATCAACAATATCGAATGCCTTACCCTTTTATGAACTCTTTTACAAAACAACGCTTAGACCAGTTTTTGAGTGACTCCAAGCTTTAGATTTATTCATCTTCTTTTTGTTCTGAGCATTGTGTTGAAACAATGGACGTACTGTCATATCCGGAATTTATCATTCTAGCACCATCGACGGAAACGCGAGGTGATATGTGATTATAATGTGGAATCATTGCCACTTTACTCTATAAATGTTTGTATGGCCCATCAGAATGATGTAAGCGACTTACTCTGTCGTACACATCGTGCATACTAAGTAGAATGAATTATAATTTAACACCGAAGTTTGATGAGTTGTTTCGTACATTTTGGTTTATATTGACAATCACAAATGTAGTAAACAAAACAACTTTGTCAACTTTCGCGAATAATTCCAAACAGTATTAAAAGTTTCAAAACAAACATCCGAAAACACAGAATGATGAATCGAGTCAATATTTTGAAAACAGTCGAACTCGATCCTGACAAAACAGAACATGCTTATTTAAAAAACAAAGGGGAGGGTGCTAAAAGTTGGTGTTTGTTCGGGACAACATTTTATTACAGAGGACGTCCGCCGACCGACAACGGAATCCAGGCGCCACTCGCATTAGACAATCCGATACTGGCATCGGATCCGACATTAACCTAACATAAAAATGTTTAGCGTCACATAAATTAAACTCTAAAGGAGCCGATGAATTCACAGATCCACTAGATGTTTTATTGCTAATGGATAACATAAAAAGTTTTTTTTTTATCTACAATATATTACAAAACTCAAACTTTATAATGACGATAATGGTGTTACAAATCGTAAAATATATTACACGTATGAATGCAAGACAGTAAATATGTTGTAAATTGATATAAAACGTTTTCGAATCACCCTGCATTACCCACGCGTCCAGAGGTTTGGAACACAACAATACTTTTACATGGGGCCCGATTTGAAGGACGAGGAATAATGATTATAGGTCCCGGAGGACCGGCACAATGCTGGGTTTAATAATAGTTGTAGATTTGAAAGTGATTTGAATATGAATGGCGCCCTCCCGCGCGAGTTCGTAATAACAAATATGAAGTGTTGCTTTTATACCCCCGATGATTTTGACTCTAACGAATTGGGAGTTACAGTTCTAGTAATTATAGGTATGGGTTGGAGTGTCATTGTGAATTTGTGTTTGAGAAAGGATTTGTTTAGGTACTTTGTCTCCATATTCATGCATTGTTATTACTAACGGTCAGTTATTTTATATATAGATGTTATTATTATTTGGTTAATTGTTCATATTTGGTTTTGCTTTGATGATACTTTGCAATGAACAAAAACATTGAGATATTGTTGTGTTCACAAAATATGAGGTAGTCTGCAATTTTGGTCTTGCGTCTGACAACCATCCTAGTCTGTTTGCCACTCGTATAGAAACCAGCATCAGAGATCAAAGGAGTATGTATGCTAACAAACTCTATATCCCGAAATGCAAACTTGAACTCTATACACGTAATGTATATATAATGGCGGTTAAAGTTTACAATAAGCTACCGAAAGACTTAATCGATAAGCCATTTAATGTATTTAAAACTGCTTTACATAAGTGGCTTTTGTTCCATTCTTTTTATTCCGTGAATGAGTTTTTGCAAAACTAAATTTGTCACTACTGACTTTGACATTATTACTATTAATATTAATTTGGAATGTATTTAATTATGACATAATGTTAATCAATTGAATACCAACCAGTACCAACTGAATAGATAATCAATAATTTAAATTTTAATATGTTAAATCTTAAAAATTCGCATACCTAATATAGGTTGAATTAGTGGAACTGGTTAAATATGAATAACATCTAAATTTGTAAACCCTTTTTCTGCGAAATAAATCATTCATTCATTCAACCCCATGGCCCATGGGATATCCACTCATATATTGTGTTTTATCTGTGTATTTCCTCAATGCGGATTTATAATTCTGAGACGTTTTTTGTACAAGTCACTGTCTTGCTTTATTTATAATTATATCGAGACATGTGCGTAGAAATCTGCTCTCTTTTTCGCTATGACCAACAAATGTTTTTGTCACAAACTAGTAAGGCTTTCTCAAAAACACGTGCGTCCTGGAACAAGAATGAAGAATTTTATGAATATTTTGAGCATTGAATATTTATTGCCGTTTCGCAAGTAAGTAGCGGAATTTTCCGAAGTCATACCAAGAAATATGGCACTGGCTCTCATTTTTTTACAGACCCATGAAATGTTTTTTTAGATTACGTTTACCGAAATAAAGCATTTGTCTCGCTACGATTTCAGCACGGAATAATCGTTTTTAATTAATTATGACGTCACACGTTATTCGCACGCAAGGAATCTTCTATGGTCATAAATAAATAAATAAATAATGCTGGACAGTTCACACAATATTATCTAGCCCCAAGCTAAGCAGAGCTTGTGTTATGGGTACTAGACAACTGGTATACTTAATACAATATATTACAAGATAAATATTTTTTATTATACATAGAATATACCCAGAACACGCTGAACAAATATCTGCGATCGCACAAATATTTGTTCCGAGGCGGGAATCGAACCCGCAACCTCCTGCGTCGCAGGCCAACCTTCGCCCGCCGCGCCACAGAGGTCATAGCGAATAAGGGCCCGCGGACGATTCTCGGATTGTAGACATTGATGTTGAATATAGATATGTCGAAATATTATGGCGAATGTTTAATAAAGTCTCGATATTCGCCATCTTGTTTCGACATATCTCTATTCGACATCAATGAATGTCTTCAATCCGAGAATCGCCCTCCTGAACAGAGACTTTCTATTAGGAAAAGGCTTGCACACTAAACAAATCACAGCATATTTTTTCAACGCCATCGCTGTAAATATTGTCAAGCCCTCGCTTCCCCAACACACATCCACAAAATCGTAGGTGACACATCTGGGAGTGTGATCCGTATGCAAATTGCAGAGCCCCCGTTTTTAACTTGTTTGTTTTGAGTCTGAATACATACATTTGTACTAATTTATGGACGGGGGAGGGATCGATTAGAAGTCTGCGTAATCTAGGTTTATTTATAGGTAGAAGGTCATACATCCAAATTAATCCCCTTAGTGTCACTGCAGTTTTTAGTGTACCGTAGTGAACACTAAAAGAACCCTTATAGTTTTGCCTTGTCTGTCCGTCTGTCTGTCTGTCCGCGGCTTAGCTCATAGTACTAGAATGCTTTAATTTGGCATAATAACATAATAATTATCAATCAATATTCTTTTTCTTAAGGATACCTCCCCAGAAAACGTGGTTTTATTTTTCTCATCTGTCCCTAGGTGTGGAGTATCGTTGTATAAATCGTTCTAAAATATCGAGGGTGCCGAAAAAATATTTTTAGATTCAGGGAACCGTTTGCGAAATATTAAGCTTTAAATAAATATTATGGTTAGAGTCAAGTATCCCCCCCCCCATTCCCCCATACCTAACCTGCCAGTCATACGGTTGTATAAGGATAATATATTATGTGAAAAAATTCCCATCACTATTTTATAAATAGCGAAGTTAAAAGGAAAAATATCACAGCTAACTAGGCTTACAACTTATAAAGTGTACTTGGAGAAGTAAAAAGGAAAATTTCATACATATTCTTTCTTTCTTTCTTTCTATTGAAAATTACTTAGATAAGTTGTAAGTTGTGTAAAATAGGAAAGCTCCCTTCAAAAACAGCATATTATGACGGGCAACTACAGCACCCTCCAACTCGAATGTCCCGACACGCATTTGGCCGCTTTTTGTTTTTATCTCGATAGTATTCCTTCTCTACACTATTATAAATGCATCCATTTATGAGTGTAGTATTTTAATATGTTCTGGGCTAATATTCTTTTAATTTATTTTTTTGGGACTACGTGCTGCTTAACTTAAAGCAGAATGAAATAAAGGGTAAATACTTAATAATAATAAATAATAAATAAATAATGCTGGACAGTTCACACAACATTATCTAGCCCCAAGCTAAGCAGAGCTTGTGTTATGGGTACTAGATAACTGATATACTTAATACAACATATTACATAGATAGATATTTTTTATTATACATAGAAAATACCCAGAACACCCTGAACAAATATCTGCAATCGCACAAATATTTGTTCCGAGGCGGGAATCGAACCCGCAACCTCCTGCGTCGCAGGCCAAGCTTCGCCCGCCGTGCCACAGAGGTATAGAGTAATTATAAGTTTCCAAATACATATACTGACGATTGATAATTTGACGACCTCTGTAGCGCGGTGGGCGAGTAGCTAGCTGAGATGCGAGAGGTCGCGAGCTCGGCTCTCGTTGCGGGACAAATGTTTGTATAATCTGCAAATATTTGTTCCGGGTCTTTCTTGTGGTCACGTGGTACTCGCGGTTCCTGATACACATGACACAGGGGATCCTAGTGTGTGATCAGCCCCCCTATTCCCTATCTTGAAAGTCACTCAGTGACCAACGTTTAACAAGTAAATTACCATCAATAGACAATTCTTAATGATATTTTATGTTTATTTTAGTCATTCTACTTGTCATACTTTAGGTATTCACCGAGTGACTTTCAGTTAGAAAATAGGGGGGCAGGACTATTGGAAGTTATGTAAGGTTATGTGAACGTCATACTTGCAAAGCTCTGCTAAACGACGACGCTGCCATCACCAAACTAACAATTTCCACCTGTCACCAAGCAAACCGAGTTGGTAACACTAAATTGCTCCATCCCGTCAAACGCCGTGACACTCCAGTCGACGTGACAGCTGGGTTGGGGCGCGGCACTTCGTTCTGCGTGTCAATGGATGTGGTTATTTCGTTACCCTTCGGATTATTGTTCGAAGAATTTTCACGCTGTCATTTTTCTTTGCGCACATTGGAAAAATTTAGTAAGTACTTTCCTTATCGTTGGCTCAATATTAGTTTGGATAACACAGATGATTTTCGTGACAACAGGTGAGACGGTGGACAAAAAAAGGTACATAAAAATTTAAAAAAAAAAACTTCTGTCATTCTGATTTCTTTAACATTTTTATGAAAGAGTTGATGGCTTCAATGAGGGGAAGGGTCCGTGGAAGCCCGAACAGCATCGTGAATGCGTTCTCGGACAGGTGGGACTGACCTATGGCAAAGCACTATTTTTATTTAATTATTTTTTTGTGAATGTGCCTCTCTACTAACATTATTATAAGTGCAACTAACAAAATATGGATAAAGTCTGAAATAAATTAATTGAATTGAATAACCTACTAGAAACTCGCCCCGGCTTCGCAAGGGTAGTGTCGGGATCCCCCCTCCCTCTCCCCTTCTTCTTCATCATCATCATCATCAACTATTTTATTGTGGTTCAACGTAACCAAGTAATAGACTGGCTCACGTTGATGTCTACAATCCGATTTTGACACCAAAACACTGACTTTCATTTGACACGTCTTCCCCTGTCCTTAAGCTAGTAATAGGGCACCGTTTAACATCAGGTGGTCCATCTGGTGGTACAGACATCAAAAGTTGCATAAAAAAAACTTATTGGATATGGTCTATGAGATACCTAATGCATTGATAAAGGCAGAGGTTACCAATTAACATCACGTGGGCCATATGCTTGATCCATCATTAATGTACTTAAAAAAAATGTCTATGTGATCCTAAAAATAAATTATGTCGGCTTGTGTTTTTTTTATAAAATATAAGTTAAGTTTGCAAGTAAATTATGTTCTAACTCTGAAATAATAACATGATACTCGTAGAATGGGACATGGGATATCTGAGGGTCATGTTCTAACTAAGCCCACTTCGAGTGGACGCTGCCTGTGTAATTTAACATTACATTAGATTGTACATTAGTAATTTTGTAAAATTAGGGTGTGCTCCCTTTTTATGTCAAAGCCGTTACAAATTCAAGTGTACGCAAATAATAGCAGTGACCTTCAAACTAACTCGACCTAAATAACAATCAAAACACAACTCTATACCAAAGAAATTAACTTCCATGTTACATTAGCACCTAATTTAAAAAATTCGTAAAAAAATCCTGTGCAATAAACAAACTTATCATTAGCCGCGGAAAGTTCGGATTTAAATGCATGCCATTTCGGGCTATCGTTAATCAAACACTAAAGTTATCGTTTTCTGTGATCTTGTGACACCTGCCTGCTTCCGAACGTTTGTGAATTACAAAAGTAGATATTTGAAAATGGAACCACCGTTTTTGTACAAATTGAAAGAGATATTTTTGTCCAACGTTTGTTAAATAAACCGAAACCTGGGGATCGATTTTTGAAAGTCAGCGAGTGACTAGAAGTCAGCAAAATTACTATTAGTCACCGATTTCCAGAAGTTCGTATTTTTGGAAATCACCGGTGACTAAAATTGTCATACTATGATATCAATACGAGTGCCTCTACCCACTCGATTTGAAATCACTCCGTGACTGTTTTGGCACTGACATTTATGAATAGTATTTACAAAATTTTACTTTTTATTTTGTGGCTTTCCTATTCCACCCACACATAATTATTATCTATGGTTCGAACGTAGTACACTGTTTTGTCTGTGGTGAGTGGAACCATGGACTTAGTATAGTGGAACAAACAAACTAATAATGGACAGATACGTAGTATGTCAAAGACAACGACTGTGAAATATTTGCAAGTTGGTAGACAGGGTATGACTTTCAAAAATAGGACATTTGGTAAAAAGTGATTTCAAAGACATCGATGACGTTTTGTCATTCGTGACTTCTAGTCACTTAGTGACTTTCAAAAATCGATCCCCTGGGACCCAATTCCGCTAAAACAATTGTATTTAAATTGTTAATGAATTGTCTCATACTTGTTACTTTTGACACTTTTGGTATTCTAGAAAGTTCGATGGTTTTTCAATTGCATTACAATTGTGATTATTTAGAAACAATCGTAAAATCTTTATTTGTAAAAAATCGTAAAATCATAAATTTAGCAGACTACCATATATATAGACAATTGCAATTGAATTGTAATTGCATAGTATATGAATCGATTTCCTTTAAAAAATATTAGAATTGGGATTTATTAGATTGTAAACCGGACATGTTAGTAAGATTCGTTGTATAAGATTTGTCCTGGCTGCTAGCTTAAGTTATTAGGTATGTTATTACAGGAACAAAGTGTTAGCCAAATCAGTCGTGCGAAGCAATGGCGGCGATGAGCTCACCACTTGTCATGTCTATATTCCCACGATGGTGCAACCCACGGTGAAGATAGGCTCTGCCTATCGCATCGGGGAAAAAGGCGTGTGTCTGTGTATGTATCTAATCTCGAACCTTTTAATATCGATCACAACTTTACGTATGATTTTAATATAGAAAGCTTACTATTTACTTTACACCTACACAAAGTTAAAACCGAACCAATAAAGCTTACCAACTTCAAGTTAAAACTTGATACAAAACATATTTCCCAGTCTAAGTTGCCGAGCTTAATGAGTGAAACTTCAGCTTTCAGTCCAAGTTTAACAAAAATCAATCAAATGGCTTCCAATAAGTATAGAATCTAAATGAGAACTTGGCTTAACGAACTCATTATAAAGTTGGATGGTCTGCTTTGGAGGAGAGCTTTGGGATGAGAAACGCAGAAGGCATATTGTTCAAGTTATTTAGTACTTGCCAGTACTTTACAGTAATATTAGTATAATTTGGGCACATTTCTTGCTGAGAGACCGATAATATCGAAGAGACTCACTGTGTCATGCACTTACATACGATTTACGTTTTTTTTTTTTTTTTTTTTTTTAATTTCACGTAGGTAGGTAGCAGATTATTGCTAGCAACACTGTCCTCGACTACATTATTTAGACACTAGACATGAAAAAGTATATAATAAATAAATAATAAAACAATAAATAATGCTGGACAGTTCACACAACATTATCTAGCCCCAAGCTAAGCAGAGCTTGTGTTATGGGTACTAGATAACTGATATACTTAATACAATATATAACATGGATAGACATTTTTTTATTATACATAGAAAATACCCAGAACACCCTGAACAAATATCTGCGATCGCACAAATATTTGTTCCGAGGCGGGAATCGAACCCGCAACCTCCTGCGTCGCAGGCCAAGCTTCAGCCGCTGCGCCACAGAGGTCGTCAAGAAAAAATATATATATGTATAAAAGCATAAACCTCAGAGCTACGCTGAACTTTTTTACGCGACCTGGTGGTCGTGATCTATGAGGTATTGCATTGTTATAGACAGAGGTTACCGCTTAAAATCTGGTGGGCCTTCTGTTACGTCATACAAAAAATATAGGGTAAAGACCGAGAGGGCACAGCCTCAAACCATAGAAAAACACAACACACAACACAGTACACAATACATAACACAGTACACAATATCCCAAACGTTGGTCTGATCACATTTCGAAACAATTGGAAATAATACCGGTGAATAAAACACTTCATCAAGCTACTGACCACTCCAAATGGAGAACAAGAATCCATAAGATGCTGGGAAGGAGGTACTACTTAACAGTGACAGACCGACTAAGGCTTAGGTCAAACCAACGCGTTCAGCGCGCGTCCATGGTGGCGTGCACGGTGGCGATCCATTGTCTTACCATTGATCGCCACCGTGCACGCCACTGAGGACGCGGGCTGAACGCGTTGGTTTGGCCTTAGTTTAAGGAGGAGTACATGCCAGTACTTACTTATGAGTCTCCCATAGGAAACGCGAAATTCCTAAATCTCGCTTCAACTGTCTGTAATTCTTTTCTGTTGCTCAAGTTCTTTCATTGTGACTGTGGAAGGCCTATGATCAGCAGTGGACGTCTGGTTGATGATAGTGATGGTCACACTGTAATGATAGATTAAGTAACGACGTAGTTATTCTGACGAAATAAATATATTTGTATTTGTATTTGTATTTGTATTTGTAAGCCTTTTCCAACAATCAAAATTTTCACCTCGTACCTAACACCAAAACGGGAAAACATTCTCACGGTCTCTAATTAATAGAAGGCGACTTTCCATTGCACTGACGGGGGTGGCAGAGTATTTGTTGTATGAGTAATTGTATGGGTGTAACGTGACGCCGAGTTTTTTAAAGGGCGCAGGACTCATGTGGCGTTGTTTAAATTTCGGGGATCGTGTGCACGAGGTACGTTACACGGTGGTGTGTTTACTATGTTTGCTGTTCTATTAAAATGACCCTGCCTATGTACGTTACTTTTAATTTCAAAAGTGCTTTAGCGTGTATCTTTAAATGTACTTTACCTGTGTTTTTTTGGTGTTTTTATAAAAAAAATATTTACACAAAGACAAAAATACAAATGAAAGACCGTTGCTTACGATTTAAAAATAGCTCAACTGATCCAAATGACTACCAGATGGTCGCGTCCCTAAGATGCACACTGTATGGCAATATTAATGCGTGAAAAGTGATTGATTTTACTGAGCAAAAAACCAAAAGTACGTTTTGTCAATAATCAAAAATTTCCATTTAAAAAAAATATTTGAACACAAATTAAATCCCAAAAACACAGAAGCTCAAATCACCATCCCATATATCAGCTATTCCATAACATCCAGCCAAAACATCGTATTCACCTTATTAATTCAAAATTTAATATTCCAGAGAGAATTTGCGCTCAAAATGTTATCTCTAAAACCGGTTGATGCACAGGAACCGGGATAGAAAATCCCAGGCTTAGTTTTTGAACCGCTAAATGAATTAAGCTCGGTTCTCTCCGTGCTGAGAATATTCTGTGGCAACCGCATAAAGTAAGCATAAATATCAGGGTTTCTATCGCTAAGAGATAGGGCACAGTAAGGAAAATAGGCGATTTCATGAGATTTTGGGGCTATAAATATTTTGCTGGAAGAGTATAGTGGATGTTAGTGAAGAGTAAGGAGTATAGTGGAAGAAAAAGACGTACTGCGTCGACCCTAAATAAATTGGGAAAAGGGCAAGACAATGATGATGAGTATAGTGGATGTATATGGTGATCAAAAGTTGTACAAGTAATTAATTTTGTAAAAATTAAAAAAAAACCCATCGCTGAACGGCTGATCTGATTTTGATCAAACAAAGCTAAAAACTCTCACGACAAATACACCTTTCAAACAAAAAAAAAATGAAATCGGTTCAGCCGTTTGGGAGCTACGTTGGGACAGACAGACACACACACAGACACGTTAAACTTATAACACCCCCTTCGTTTTTCGTCGGGGTTTAAAACTAGTGGATGAGCTAGTAAAAGAAAATATTTGAACACTTTTGCCAACTGGAGCTCTGTGTACCCTACTTCATAACGAATATTAATTTAAAAAACAAATCGAATATCTTTATCTACAAGCCTCTGTCGAAACAAACGATACAACTACGAGTAATAAGACAATAAGTAGACATCTGATAGATTAATGAATTTATTGATAGAATTGGCATTGTTCGAAGACAATGGTTAGAGTGATGTCAATCAATGAGGCATGGGAGTGAGACCTTTTATCGACTTAACATGGCTTAGAAAGTGCTTACATGGTTTTAAATTGTTTACTTTTGGTACAGTGGTTGTTGTACATTTTAAAAACTATTGAAACATTTGGGAACTGTTAAGTATGAGTGGACCAGAACCGGAATAAATAATAGAAAAATAATACTATTGTGTGTTACGGCTTAGAGGGCAATAAATACTTCCCAGCTGATAGTTAATGCAAATAAGTAGGTTTAAGGCGTTACAGTTTTGAGCAGAAGTTACTTCAGGGACTTCAAGAACTACAGTCCCTATCAATTTCACGGTCTAACAATAGAAAACCGTAGGTACATTTTCATCGCAAATTTTTAATAACTATAAGATGTTTTTTATAAGATTAATGCATAATTATATGTATATCACATATATATTATACAAGCAGCGCCCCGCGGTTTCACCCGCGTAAGTCTCGATCCCGTGGGAATATCGGGATAAAAATGTGCCTATGTGTTATTCCGGGAGTCCAGTTATCTCTATTCTAAATTTCATCCAAATCCATCCGGTAGTTTTTACGTGAAAGAGTAACAAACATCCATCCATCCATACTTACAAACTTTCGCGTTTATAATATTAGTAGGATAGGATATATCTAATAAATCTAAGAAAGTTCAATTTGATAAAAGCTTGCGCTTGGGCATCGGGTTTTATGGCATTACATACATACATACATAGACACACGCCTTTGCCCCCGAAGGGGTAGGCAGAGCCTCAATGGGCCTCTTTTCACAGTGGGTTGCACCATCGTGAAATATAGACGTGCCGAGTGGTGGGCTCATCGCCGCCATTGCTTCCCACGACTGACTCAGCTAACGCTTTCTTTCAGTAATCACATTCCATAAATAAGCTATATAGCAGCCAGGACAAATCTTATACAAACGAATCTTACAAACAAGTCCGGGTAATTATGGCATTACCTATTGATATTTTATAACAGTTAAATATGTATTCGTAATTAACAATGAAATACAACAATTTAGTGAAACTTCTCACATATACCTCAGCATTAACATCAATTTGTACATATGTTTAAGCAAATAAATTATCTTTATCTTTATTAATAAGAATTTCCACATGGTTCACACTTTAGTCAAATTAAATCGCCTCTTTTATGCCTTAAAGCTTCCTCTCACCCAACGTCGGTGCTTGGAGGCTGTCCATATATTTCACAGGCGGTCTGCATTTAATAGCCCGACGGCAGCCCGATAATTTTATTATTGGCGGATTTTTTTTTCGCGCTGGCAATGACGTGGCGGTCCCATTGAAAAAATAGATTTAGTTTTTAACGTCTCCGTGGGGGTCCTTTTAATGGCAGTATTCGGGTAAATGAGTGCGGATGATTGCCTGTTTAATATACAGAATGGATTTTTAGGGAGATTTTTTGGTGTGGTTTTATTGTAGTTTCTGGTTTATTGTTCTGCACTGAGGTCTAAATATGGGTATTTTGAATAGCCCCTGGGAAGGTGGGGCATGATTCAAGCACAACGGCTACCAGTAAAATATTGATCATCAGCCCGTAGACGACTACTGATGAACGAGGCGTGTCCCAAAGAATACAATGGGGAGATTTTCTGTTAATCACTACGCATGGTGATCGCAGTATTGGCGTTGAGTACTCAGACAGATGCTGCTGACCATCCCCTGAGTCGACATCCATGGGAGGAGACGGAGGGGTTTATTCTACGGTCGGATGCACCACGGCAGAGCAAAATAATAGTTTGTGTGGACGGATCCAAAAGATCCATGATGAGCATTCCTTTAGGTACACTTTACTAAATAGTGATGAACATAATAAGATGATGATTATTACCAAAAAAGTTTTCGTAAGAGAAGAAATCAGTGTATTTTTTTCTATTTTGGATATTTTGTATATAGTAAATATTTCTATTGTTTACATTTCACACACGTCTGAACGTAATTTCATGGGAATCAACACAACTCTCCTAATCCTAACGATGACTACATAAAAAGTTACAAAGATGACACAATCAAACCCTTCTTCAATACTTCCTTATGTAAAGTAGCCCGTATTTCGTTTCGATAAGGGTTAGAGTGATAAAAGGATAGTGTTAAACATGGGGTCAGAATGAAACGTGTGGGTAACAACAATAAAATGAAATGGATGAACGACTCGGTGTACAATAGTGGGGTTCAAATCGATTAGTAGCCCGATAATAGTCCTTGTGGTGACCAAGCAGCTAAGGTTTTAAAAGACTTAAGAATGAAAAAGAGTTGTCACCGTTGCTGAAAACATTTTGAATAGTTTTTACGGAATAATATTTCAAGCGAAAGTTTTGTATGCATGTTATTTTTGGAGTTATTTTTGGGTTCGGGATAAAATAATCGCAGTGAACACTGGTTACGAAAAATACACTTTTTTTAAAGTTATCAGAAAACATTGATTATCTCTTCACTAAGTCTGTACTTTACTGCACTGTTCACAATTTATCACATTCAAGTCACTTGATTTATTCGCAATCAAAGCCAATTTACTACTTACTACTCTTCGAGCTAGTAATTCTACGATACTCGTCAACAGATGGAGTTAGCAACTGTACATTTATTATAGCTCGTATATTCGTCAACAGATGGCGCCACGAGAGTTTATATGCGTTTACGCCTGGCAGCCCACACTGGTATTTTAAAAATCAGGAAACCGGCATGTAGTAGGACCAAAAATTCGAGGACGTGCACGAATGAAGCCTATTCGAGGCGCCCTGAATCCATTCCCCACACGGTCTTTTTCAGGGCGACCGTACCTCAAGGAGACTAGTAATAACTTTCGATTGCCACATTGCATTATTTTAGCTTCTCTTCAAGGATAGAAATATTCCAAACATACAGCGTACTGGCCGACATAATTCCAGCTGGTGTCATATACCGCAGGGTAACCAAGAGAGAATCTGTGACACAAAGTAGTAGGAAATATTCAAAACATGTAATTAACAAATTTTTGAGATAAAATAATAATGTTACAAAAATAAACATGTTGTTAAAATAATGTGTTAAATTTAAATGAATCCCAAAAATTTCGTTCCAGCAGGACTCGAACCCGCAACCTCGTCTGTGATCGGCAATACCTTTACCAATTCGGCCATAGAACGAGATATGACGCTGGACAAGAGATGACACCGCTGCTATTTCGTAATAGTATATAATTTTTCAAGTGTAAACCACACTTTATGGATAATATTAAATTTAAATGTAACACAAAAAATTGTAAGTTACATTTAAATTTAATGTAACACAAAAAAATTTAAGTTACATTTAAATTTAATGTTATCCATTACGTGTGGTTTACACCTGAAAAATTATATACTATTACTGTGTTAATCCTGAATTTGTCGTCTTTGCCTTGAATTTTCCTTAGTTTGGAGAGAAATATCTTAGGTGTAAATAAAAATGGATGGTGATCTCAACGCACCCACGCCTGATCTCTTGATCGATGCCCCACGTTACCCCTTTTCATAATGAGCTTAGGATTAGCTAAGCTTTTGCTATGCTATCTCTTAAAAATTGTCTTTGTCTGTACGTTTACCAACAAATTATTATATTTTAAATAGTTTTAATTTCCATTCTTTGAAGGTAATTTCGTCGTCATGAAGTTATTATTATTATTTTTTGTAAATCTTATCTTCCATAATCACCACCAATGAGTTGTTCTATTTGATTGGTTAATATTTAAATAATTAAATATTTGATATTCACAACAATGACGATGTCACAGGGTGGCGGGCGCAGTGCAATGCCACATAGGGCGCGTCCTAGGTGGACGTGACCTATGAGGTAATGCGCTGTTCATAGGCAGAGGTTACCGCTTAACATCAGGAGGGCCATCTGCTTGATCCGTCATTCAAGTAGTAAAAAAAAAAAAAAAGAATTGTCATGGCCAACATTAAATAGGTAATTTTGAAAGAATTTTGTCCTTTTAACTTTTACCATTTTTATCAAAGATCCATGGACTTTTCGAAGAAAAACTCCGTAACCAAATCTTCATATTCATCATAAGATTTTCTGTTTATTATTCTAGTTGCCCAGTTAGGTACTCTAATCGCTAGTGTAAGAAAAGTAGCGAAGGAACAAAAAAGTTTTATTGGTAGCAGGAAGCCATTATCATTTCAATTCTATATTTGAATTAGTTTCAAATAAATTGAAATGTCAGCCTCTATCAAGTTAATCAATAAACAGATATGCCAGTTACGATCATACAATCATTAATCACTCTCTTAAAACATTTTGACATTCCATCGTACGTTCAATTGAATGGACTGAATGTTGTACATTTTTATTAGTCTGTCTTACAACGCGAATTTGATCTTTATTACTTTGCGTTAAGAACTTAAAATAGTGTAATGCTGTGGAAATAATATAGAGCTCTATTTTTGCAGGATAAAAATAAAATCATTCATTCACTCAACACTTGGAAACGAATCGATTCAAAAAGCTACGCTCATTGCATCGATAACAATAAAAATCTCTATAACAAAGCATCCGCGCCGTGAGGTGTAAGTGATAAAAACTGTACCTTAAAGTAAAGTAGGTAAGTGATATTTATTTTTGCAAAAATTCCGAAGATACTTTTTGCATGACATAAAAAAACACACACACAGTACTATTTACTATTTATTATTGTTGGTGTCACTAGGGTTATATCGCTTTGCCCCACAAAGGCCACTGGACACAGCACAGTCCACTTCTACTTTTTTGTAATCAACTTTGCCCCACGAGTAGGGTAGTATACACAGCAGTTGGTTCTGAATAACCAAGCTGAGCTTGGTTGCCTGATTCTTCCGAGGTTTGATCTGGTTAGAAGATGGCCCACAAAGGCCACTAGACACAGCACAGTCCACTTCTACTTTTTTGTAATCAACTTTGCGCCACGAGTAGGGTAGTATACACAGCAGTTGCTTTTGAATAACCAAGCTGAGCTTGCTTGCCTGATTCTTCCGAGGTTTGATCTGGTTAGAAAATAACCCACAAAGGCCATTGGACACAGCACAGTCCACTCCTCCTTTTTTGTAATCAAATTTGCCCCACAAGTAGGGCAGAATACACAGCGGTTGGTTCTGAATAACCAAGCTGAGCTTGGTTACCTAATTCTGAGGTTTGATCTGGTTAGAAGATGATTCAAAATGATCCATGTGCTGAATTGGTCAAGGCGTTGCCGATTATAGTCAATGATTTGGGTTCAAGTACCAATGGATCGAAATTTATCGGTCAGTTTTAAAAATGATCCTTCTAGAAGTTTATTATTTTTAAAGTGTAAACCACATTTTATGGATAACATTAAATTTAAATGTAACCCAAATATTTGGCGCTATAGCAGAGTTGATAGTGCCCACAAACGACGTCTCCAGCGTCGTAGCTCGTTCAATGGCCGAATTGTGGCCTCCCCGATCATAGGCGAGGTTGCGGGTTCGAGTTCCGCTGGAACGGAATTTTTGGGTTACATTTAAATGTAATGTTGATCCTTCTAGAACCCTACTGAGAACAAAATGTTATTCTTATTTTTTATTACAACTAAAACCTAGTTCTGATGATAAAATAATAATATTATAAATTATTTTATTATAAATTTAAACTGATTTTATAAATTTATTAAGAGTTTATTTTACATATAAATTTTAGTGTTAATTTTTAATTATTTTAATAATAAATTATTAAGATTGTTATGTTATTGGTTTCCCGCAATAGCAGTTTTCAAATTTGTCAAATAAGAGTACAATTTTGTTCTCGATAAGTGTACTAACGACCTAGTCGATGTACTTTAAGACCCGGGAGCCCGCGATAGGTAGTAGGTTACTTTACTACTAAAAATACGTAGTAAAAATACGCAGTACTAGCGTATAGTGGAGTTAAAATCAAACAAGCAACTGATTAGTTAGATGGTTTAATGCTCTCAAAATTAACATTTGGTTGTTGCGCTAGTCGATACTAGCCGCGCGTTTTCGTCAGCGCGATGCAGGAACCGGCCGGGCTTACTAACGACATCTAGTTCGGTGCAGCCGCACTATTAGCGTTAAACAATAAGGTTACTGATGAATGAATACTAATTATAATTTCATTCAACATCTAGTAACTTGAACCATCCAGCGATACTGAAATTCGCCATAACAATACGCTCAGCATTGAGCTTAAAATATAATAAACTAGCACAAAAACACTACAGGTATTGTTTTATAATAATACCTGGAATTGCCAAGGATAGTGTCGGTATTGTGTTGGAGCTGCTGGCCCTTCTAGAAATTCAAGTATATTTTTAGAATACATTATATTCAGCATACTTCGTAGTAGTAGAGCTTCTTTGTGAAAGAGTTTTTATTTTTTATACCACTTGAATGACGGAACAAGAAGATGGCCCACCTGATGTTAAGCGGTACCCTCTGCCTATGAACAGTGCATTACCTCATAGGTCACGTCCACCTAGGACGTGCCCAATGTGGCATTGCACTGCGCCTGCCACCATGAGACATAAAGATGAAAAGTTTCATGTGCCTGTAATTTCACCGGCACACTTACCCTTCAAACCGGAACACAGCAATGCGAGCACTACTGCTTTGCGGCAGAAATAGGTATGGTAGGTAGGTAGGGGTGGTGGTATAGGTAGGTATGGTAGTTCGTCCAGGGAAGTACTACCTCATACCTATTTCTGCCATAAAGCAGTAGTGCTCGCATTGCTGTGTTCTGGTTTGAAGGGTAAGGGTGCCGGTGAAATTACAGGCACATGAAACTTTTCATCTTTATGTCTCAGGGTGGCAGGCGCAGTGCAATGCCACATAGGGTGCGTCCTAGGTGGACGTGACCTGTGAGGTAATGCACTGTTCATAGCCAGAGGGTACCACTTAACATCAGGTGGACCATCTGCTTGACCCGTCATTCGAAGTAGTATAAAAAAAAACTTATACTTATAATTACATAAGTATAAGTTATACTTAAGTATTAGTTAGTCCATACTTGCTGTCAGCATAGCAGGCAATGATGATAAAATATATGATTTAATAATGCTAAGTGTAGAAGTTGATTTATTGCAATTTTTATAAGCTGAATAGAATACAAGTAATTAGTTTTGTAAAAATTAAAAAAAAACCCAACGCAATGAAACGGCTGAACCGATTTTGATCAAACAATTCTAAGAACACTCCCGACAAATACACCTTTCAAACAAACAAAAACACTAAATCGGTTCATCCGTTCGGGAGCTACGATGGGACAGACAGACACACACACAGAGACACATATATACACACACACACACACACACACACACAGACACGTCAAACTTATAACTACCCTTCATTTTTCGTCGGGGGTTAAAAATGTGTCGGTTGATAGCCGTCATCTCACAACCTAATATAATCTGTACATGTTTTGTTCGGCTCTAACCACAATATTGCCAGCAAGAAGTGCGGAAGCTTCATAATACATATAGAACGACTCGATAACCATTGTAAGAAAAGTGGAATAATATAATAATATCTGATTGATCTAGCTGTGTGCACGACCTATGTGGCGCGGCGGGCGAGTAGCTAGCTGAGATGCAAGAGGTAGCTGGTTTGATTCCCGCGGGACAAATGTTTGTATGATCTGCAAATATTCGTTCCGTGTCTGTGTGTTGTGGTACCATGGTCCTCTTTGGGGGGGGGAGGGGGGGGGGGGGGGAAGTGGGGGATGACTGTTTTTCATCCCAACACAACCCGTGGGAAGCCGGGGCGAGTTGCTAGTGTTTCATATATATTTTCAAAATTATACAGATATTTATTAAAACATGGTTAACTTGAAGGGAAGCTGAGAGGTAAAATATAGATGAGTTTTTGAGAAATATTCAAGCTAATAATGCTGGCCCGTAGGTTTGCGCGTTGTACTGGGTACAACCAATGCTATTTAGAGCATACTGCCAATCTGGCGGCGATGAGCTCACCACTTGTCACATGTATTTTCTCACGATGGCGTGAAAGCTATCAGTAGGCTGTGCCTACCCTTCGGGGAAAAGGCCTTTGTCGTCTATATATGTATGTATGTATAGGTAGTATGAAATAAACATTATTTAATTTAATCATAATAAAATACAAACAAAAGTTGATTTAAGAGTATAAAAAAAATTATGTATCTAAAAGAAACGTATACATACAACATAAGGTACCTTTAGAACAAAAGATATCTCTAACACAGTCATTAACACATTGACAGACAAATAACGAAAATTAGCAACATCTTAAATTTTCAAACTTGTTCTCAGTATTTAAAGTATTACCTTACACGCTGTTAAATGATTTACTGTGAAAACATTGGTGTTTAGTGAGTCAACAGAAACTCGACTGCAGTTTTCCTGATGTTGCGTAAAGTCATCGAAATAGAGAAACGAAACATTTTGATAGACAAGTGCTTGTCAAGCATTCAATGGAGATCAAAAATCATGCACAGAAGAGGACATAAATAAAATAAATAAATAAATAATGCTGGACAGTTCACACAACATTATCTAGCCCCACGCTAAGCAGAGCTTGTGTTATGGGTACTAGATAACTAATATTCTTAATACAATAAATTACATAGATAGATATTTTTTATTATACATAGAAAATACCCAGAACACCCTGAACAAATATCTGCGATCGCACAAATATTTGTTCCGAGGCGGGAATCGCATCCGCAACCTCCTGCGTCGCAGGCCAAGCTTCGCCCGCCGCGCCACAGAGGTCGTTAACATAAATAAGTTTTTGTTGAAAACCATCTTTTAAAAAAAAAACTTTTATTAAAATAGTTGTTGGAACCTTGGGCTGTTTAAAATTTGCTCAAACACAGCTAGGCTACGAGGTGTTATGCTATCCACCTTCCGTCTCCATCATCAGATCAGCTCGCCGTCATCATAATATTGTATTTTCATCGGAACCTGACCAGGAACCGGAACTAGAAAATGGATAATTATAAAAAAGATAGGTCTATGAGCAAAGTAAGTTAAATATATTTTTGTGAAAAATATATTTATCAATACAAGCTTTAGTAAAATTAGTGATCGTAACCGTGTGCTGATCAAAATGAGCCGAAACACGGCCAGTCTACTATTATCCCTCGAGGATTTCCGTTGTCCACCTTCCTTCTCCATCATCAGATCAGCTCGCTGTCACCATAATATTGGATTATCATCATAACTTGACACGTATGCAAAATATAATCTCAATCGGTTGAGGATAACTGCTTTAAACTTCTTTGCTTTTGCTTTTTTAACTTATTTTCATCATAGGACGAGCAGGCGTACGGCTCAGTACCATCCTTACCTCATTGTTATACCTTCTATTCGCACAAAACGTTTTGGTTCTACCTTTATAATGCGAACTGCTAAGGAGTGGAATACACTACCGTCGTCTGTCTTTCCTGAAAACTATAATCTGGGTCTCTTCAAGGCCAGAGTGAATAGGTGCCTTCTAGACCTTTGTGCTTTATCTTCGGCCACATCGTCACTTACCAAAAGGTGAGACCGGTCCATCAATGTTAAAAAAAAAAAAAAAACTGTTGCAAGATTCCACCCGGAAAAACATACATACGTTGCAAGTTAAATAAAAGCTATTAAAAATGGTGGGTCTATAGCAAATAGGAATAGAAAATAGATAGGCCGATAGGGCAAAATAAACAATCCTATCCTACTAATATTACGAGTATACCTAAACGCGAAAGTTTGTATGGATGTATGTTTGTTACTCTTTCACGTAAAAACTACTGGATGGATTTAGATGAAATTTGGAATGGAGATAACTGGACTCCCGAAATAACACATAGAAACATTTTTATCCTGATATTCTCACGGGATCGAGACTTACGCGGGTGAAACCGCGGGGCGCTGCTTGTGACAAAATAAATTATATCTGCATAGTATCATAAATGTCAAGATATCTAGTTCGTTTCGTTTCGTATGAGGTACTGCTGGCCTCTGGTGTCGGAGTTTGTCAAGCCGCCCTAGATATATAAGATATCTAGTGTTCAGGATCGTCGCAAGTACTGCTGTAAGTAAGCAAGTTGCTGTGTTCCGGTTTGAAGGGTAAGGGTGCCGGTGAAATTACAGGCACATGGGACTTTTCATCTTTATGTCTCAGGGTGGCGGGCGCAGTGCAATGCCACATAGGGTGCGTCCTAGGTGGACGTGACCTATGAGGTAATGCACTGTTTATAGGCAGAGGTTACCGCTTAACATCAGGTGGGCCATCTGCTTGTTCCGTCATTCAAGTAACATAAAAAAAAAAAAAAAAAACAAACAATTTTAGTCTCTACTTACCTCATGTAGTCAAAGAATGTACATGTAAACAAAATGAATATAATTAAAAAGTGGTAACGACGGACAGTCAATTCTATGAACCTACTTATGTAGATTTTGAATATACAACATTGAGCCAGGACTGACAAAGGTCATAGAGATTCCTAGCATCTTATAATACCAGCCAACTTACGCAAACAACTAATAAATATGACGATTATAAATTCCCTGATTATTTGATTTTCCTAGAGAAACCTACAGGTTCTTAACTACAGTTAAGAACGTCTTCTAACATTAAAACCAGATACTTGAACCACCTGACATGACTTCTACATTCCTAACATTCATAGTGTACTAATATATGAGCATATACTTATCTATAGTTCAGTATGTAATAAAACTCGGCAAATCATTATTATTCGAAGGACCAACATTTGCATGTGTATCTGTACACGCGATTCTATCGTACGACGCCAACGAGGTAAATAACAGCCGGAAACCCATTAATGTTTCCAGTCGCTCACTTGCCTCGCTTATCTAAGCCGGCGCAGCAATGTATGTTGTACAAGTCGTTTTTGAATTAAACTGGTCGAACATTGGACTCGTAGTGAGTCCCAGTACAGTGCTATCAAACCCTTATCTAAGCTTATACGCGCTGTAGAGCACATTTGCTAATCGCCGCATCGTTTTACTCCCTATAGATGGATACAGCGATAAAGCCGTAGGATTTTATACCAGGATTTGGGGTGATTCAGATTAGGAGCAATTTGCCATACGGCGTTTGAATGAGTTTGATGCGGCCATATTTTGCGGCGAATCTCGATAGAAATCTAATTTGGATAAAGTTGGTCATCAGATTGAACATGGGTTCTAATTTACTTGAGAAGGTTTTGAGATAGCCGGCTATTTTATTTAATTAATTTGTATTATACATTTTGTTGAAGCTAACTAGAGAGCTGGCTCTTATCTGGCTCAACGCATAAGTATTGCCATTCAGCGTGGCAATGCAGCCAGCATCTTAGGGACGCTTCCGTCTGGTAGTGATTTGGATCAGTTGAGCTACCTTTAGATCGCTTGCAGCGGTCTTCAGGTAGCACAACTGTTTCATATGTATTTTGTACATACCTTGTATTATTATTTCTGCAGCTAACTTAACTAACCAATTAACTAACCCTTATTGGCCGCACACAAAAGCTCAAAGGTACGCAACAGAATATGGAGAGAGCTATGCTAGGAATTTTACTGCGTTATTCAACTTGTGCAGCATTTTTGTTAACTACATGAATGACGGAAAATGCATATGGCCCACCTCATGTTAAGCGGTAACCTCTGCCTTTAACAAGGCATTACCTCACAGGTCATGTCCACCTAGGACGCGCCCTATGCGGCATTGCACTGCGCCCGCCTCCCTGAGACATAAAGAAGAAAAGTATCATGTGCCTGTAATTTCACCAGCACCCATGACCCTTCAAACCGGAATACAGCATTTGCGGCAGAAACAGGTATGGATGTAGTACATCCCCGGTCCAACTCTTTCACAAAAAGCTCTACTACTACTAACAAGTAATGAATTTTGTTAAAATAAAAAAAAACCCTCAACTCAATGAAACGGCTGAACCGATTTTGATCATAGCTAAGAAAACACACAACAAATTCAACGTTAAAAAAAACGAAATCGGTTCGTCCGTTCGGGAGCTACGATGCAACAGACACAAACACACACACACACAGAGACACGTCAAACTTATAACATCCCGTCGTTTTTGCATCAGGGGTTAAAAAATAAAACATATATCACATATTAAAAGATAAACGGCTAATTACCACTAGTATTCGTCACTTTGCTGACGTTTCGAGACTGAGTTCAGATTCAGAAGCCTCTTCATTATGAGCACCGCCCGCGACCGCGTTCGACGGTGGACCGTCGACGCGCGCAGTCTCGAATCGTCAGCAAAGTGACGAATAATAGTGGTAATTAGCCGTTTATCTTTTAATATGTGATATATGTTTTATTTTTTAACCCCCGATGCAAAAAACGACGGGATGTTATAAGTTTGACGTGTCTGTGTGTGTGTGTCTGTGGCATCGTAGCTCCCGAACATATGAACAGATTTCGTTTTTTTTTTAACGTTGAATATGTCGGGAGTGTTCTTAGCTATGATCAAAATCGGTTCAGCCATTTCATTGCGTTGAGGGTTTTTTAAATTTAACAAATTAATTAAGTACTTGTTAGTAGTAGTAGAGCTTTTTGTGAAGGTGTTAGTCCGGGGATGTACTACCTCCATACCTATTTTCGCCGCAAAGCAGAAGTGTTCACATTGCTGTGTTCCGGTTTGAAGGGTCATTGGTGCCGGTGAAATTACAGGCACATGATACTTTTCATCTTTATGTCTCAGAGCATCTTTATGTATCTAATGAGCCGTTTATCTTTTAATATGATTGCCAACCACGATAGTTTCAATTCTATATATGACATAGTTCCTGCGATTGATGGGTTGACCATTGGTTTGTGCAACCACATCTGTCCACAGCTCCCACAGCAACCAATCAACCAATTACCTACACAAAGAGGATTTATTCCATTAGCTCATGAAGGAAATTAACAATTGCTCTCCAAATAAACTCGTCAACTTAATTCCGTGATGTCAGTTATCGTTGAGGATGGGTTGATTGACTCATTTATTGGGCACGTTACTCTAATATTCAGATGAAGCTGTGATTGGTCCATATTTTAAAAGCTTTTATTTCTGATGCGAAGATATTTGATTTTACGATTGCTACACTTGAAATATGTTATGTTCAACACCAAACACACCTTCAATTTATTTACAACGCTGAAATAATTTATTACAAAAATTTCATTAGCTACTTAACTTTTCAAATTCTTAAAAACAACTTCTATCGAAAGAAAAAATTCTAAATTAATAATAAATTATTCATATTTAATTCTAAAAAAAATTATATCCAAAGGTTGTCTGGAAGAGATCGCTTTAAGCGATAAGACCGCCCATTGTACATTACTGTTATTTTTTTGTTCTTTAATTTTATTATTTTTCTATTTGGTGTGCAATAAAGTGTTTATTTATCTATCTATCTATCTATCTATCTGTTTAGATACAAAAGACTTTAAGTGGATAATTATTCTCTTTTTCTACGTTGTAGTCTTCATTAATGAAGGTCTTTCTCGTCCTGTAAGGATTCTGTAGGTCTTCCACACTGTTCTATCCTCGGCTAGTCTTAGGGCAGAAGGTAGTCAGTGGCGCGGCGGGCGAAGGTTCGCCTGCGACGCAGGAGATTGCGGGTTCGATTCCCGCCTCGGAACAAATATTTGTTTTGTGAACACGGCATTTACTATGTATACCTAATAAAAAATATCGATCTATATAACGTATTGTATTAAGTATGACAGTTATCTAGTACACATAACACAAGCTCTGCTTGGGTTGGGGCTAGATAATGTTGTGTGAGTTATCCAGAATTACTTATTTATTTATTTAATTAGTAACTGACTTCAAAAAAAGGAGGTTACTCGATATCTCCGCCAATTGATAACCTTTTTTGATGATTCTTTTGCTAGTGGGATACACTCCCGATACATGATCCCATGGTATTATTATTATTATTAAGAGCTTGTGGTGTCCCACAGCAGGGCAAGTCCTCCAATCCTCTCTATTTTGGGCCTCTGTAGACCAATCCTTTAAATAGGTATCTATTTCGTCTCTTCATCTTCGCCGCGGTCTGCCACAAGATCCCATGGTGGTCCCATATTTTTTTTTATAGTTTACTGATTGAAGGTGTTTACTTATTTTTTATTTTCATGTAATTTGACATACGTCAAATCATCCAAAAACATTCAGACAAATTCTCGTGTATTTAACCGGTGTAACTTGGATAAATTGCACATGTGTGATGTAGTGAAATTTAAGTGTATTGCGAGTCTTTTCGAAATGGTGGTTTTTTTCGTGTAAAAACTCAGTTTTTCTGCCACCGTTTAAACTGGGTTAGGACTAGACGGAGACTCTTGACGACTTGACTATAAAACTATAATAAATAAATCACTTGAAATTGGCTAAATTCTTGCAAATAATGCACAGAAGCCATTACCTAAGCCAAGAGGAAGAAGAAATTCTCAAGTTAAAAAAAATCGCGACTGACTCACCTTCATACCGCTCTGTCACACTGGTGTGATGGTATACACTACTATACACTATGTAGTTGTTTCCGAAATTATTTTATAAGCGAGCTACTCATTCGCCGAGCCACAAAGATCGACAAATCACACTAATATTATAAATGCGAAAGTTTGTGAGTGTGTGTGTTTGTTACTTCATCACGCTAAAGCGGCTAAACGGATTTAGATGCAATTTGGAATGGAGATAACTGGACTCCTGGAATAACACATAGACACATTTTTATCCCGATATTCCCACGGGATCGAGACTTACGCGGGTGAAACCGCGGGGCGCTGCTAGTGCTGCTATGTTTCCACTGCGCGAGCTAGGCAGAATGAAATTCAGGATATATGAGATGAGATGCTGCAGCGTCTGAATTTGACTCTAAAGGCTGTATCCGACTGGGGTGATGCCAATCTAGTCAAGTTCAATGCCTCTAAAACGCAGGCTTGTCTCTTCTCGGCGAAAAAAGTCAGTTTCTCCAAGTTCCTGTATTCCGAGATGTACCTGCAGCTATAGGAGATCACCTCGAGCTCTTAGGTGTTTCGCTCACGCCTACTCTCAACTTTGGCTTTTACATCGAGTCTAAGGCAAAAGCAGCTGCCTTGAAGCTAGGCATCCTGAATAAGGTAGAGTTACTTCACACCAGGACAGCTTTTCAGTTTATATAAAGCACAATTCCGGGCTGGTATGGAGTACTGCTGCCATGTTTGGGATGGTTCGGCCAAATACCAGCTTGCTGCCTTGGACTCGATCGAACGTAGAGCTTTCAGGCTTATAGATGAGCAACATATGGCGGAGACTAAGATCCAGAGTCTCGAGCACCGCCGTAAGGTCATACCTTTCGATCTTCTATAGGTTACATTTCGGGGAACTGCACGATCTGATCCCACCATCTCCTTTTCATCATAGGACGAGCAGGCGTACGGCTCAGTACCATCCTTACCTCATTGGTATACCTTCTATTCGCACAAAACTTTTCGGTTCTACCTTTATAATGCGAACTGCTAAAGAGTGGAATAAACTACCGTCGTCTGTCTTTCCTGAAATTTATAATCTGGGTCTCTTCAAGGCTAGAGTGATTAGACCTTCTAGACCTTTGTGCTCCATCTTCGGCCACATCGTCACTTACCAACAGGTGTGATCGTGGACAAACAAAGGTATATCTATCAATGTTAAAAAAAAAAGTGGCAATAAAGCTATGATAAATGATTAAAATGATAACAGATTCCTCAAGGTACCATGGAACTCCCACCTAGAACCCCCAAGTGATCCAGGTTCCGTTTTCATCGTTGATTGATGTGAAGATTATTTATAAAAAGAGACCGTAATGAAATGTAAAAGATACGCGCGTGAAGAAAGAAACTACAACCGCCCTTTGATCGTATAACACAAACATTCTTCTGTATACATAATCCACGAGCAAACTGAGATATTTATTAATATCGATTCTGGTATTCGTTTTAGAGTTTTATAATTTTGATACTGTTTTAGTATAGAGAAACAGAACTAAGACAAATATATTTGAGACAATACAAGATTTGATCGCATTAATATAAATTCCGTAATTCCGTAATCTAGCGTAAATTCCACTTATATCATAAACTAGCGACTCGCCCCGGCTTCGCACGGGTAGCCCCCGGTGACCCCCCCCCCCTCTTCTACCTCTCCCCCCTATGTCAATCTCCTGGTTCTAAGCTACCTCCCCACCAATTTTCAGCCAAATAGGTTCACCCGTTCTTGAGTTATAAGTGGTGTAACTAACTCGACTTTGTTTCATATATATAAATGACAAAATTACGATGTTTGGATGTTTATAATGTTTGTGACTCTGTGTGAAGTCGGTTTTTAGGAGATTTTACCTCAAAAGCTAAAACGTAACCACTATAGGCTCACTTTGTTGTCGGTCTGTCTGTCTGTCAAGAACCTTTTTCTCAGGAACGCGTGGAGGTATCAAGCTGAAATTCATATCAGTACTAAAGTCTACTGTCCCTTGGAGCTGAAAAATTAAAACTTCTAAACCAACGCAATCAAAAGATACAGCCGTTTATGCTGCAAATTTTCGACACTCGCAAGAGAATCAAAACCTACAGGGTACTTCCCGTGAACTCAGAATCTTGAAACTTGGTACGAAGCAACGTCTTATAGCATAGATAAAGGAACAATTGCAAAAAGCATAAATTTGTAATTACATCAGTAAAAATATTTTTAATAATTTTAAACTTACTACCCCATTCCTCATGATGATTTAATGAAAATACCAATGAAAATACCATAACTTGTACCTATAAACATATAGGTTTGTACGGAACCCTCAGTGCGCGAGTCCGACTCGCAACAAGCTGGTTTTTTTTTCGAAAATTATATTTTTTTTGTTAGTACCTACCTACTAGATGTTTGTTTTTTGTTTTCATGTGTTTTGTGTGATTTGTGTCCTCTTAGGGGAAAATAATCAAATTTTCTCTGTATTTTTTCTTTCCATATGCTTATCAAATAAGATTTTACAAAAAAAAAACGCCGTGAAACTCGGTCTTACCAGATATTTCTAACATAATAAGACGTTGTACGTTTAGACAAGTCTATATAATTTTGTAAAACGTTGCCCGTACATACAAGCGGACTTACTTTACCAAAACTATGTAAGCGACAGTGCTTCACTCTATTAGCAATTTAAAGTAGATAAAACCATTACTTCCAAGATATCGGTCCGGATCATAAGATCGGAGCCTATCGATAAGGTTCTACCACAACCGCTACCTTAGAGGGAAAACAGTAAACGGCGCATGACAGTGACAATATACCATACACGTGAATGACTATAGGTGCCTATATCATATAATTTTCGGAACCTGTCATAATATAATTACTTTTAATTTGTCAATATAATCCCAATTAATACAAGTAATTAATTTTGTTAAAATTAATAAAACCCTCATTGCAATGAAACGGCTGAACCGATTTTGATAAAACATAGCTAAGAACACTCCGGACAAATTCACCTTTCAAACAAAAAAACAAAAACAAAATCGGTTCATTCGTTCGGGAGCTACGACACACACTCACACACAGACACGTCAAACTTATAACACCACTTCGTTTTTGCGTCGGGGGTTAAAAATAAACTAAAATACGAGTATGCATGAGCTGATGCTACAAGGCTGATGTGCTTGCGCCAACCATCGAATGCGGCGTTGTCAAAGCATACATGGCCATCTCATCATCAGTCGTAAGGCACCAGGCATGGTCAATAAAACTCTTACTTTTTTTATACTACTTGGAATGACGTATCAAGCAGATGGCCCACCTGATGTTAAGCGGTACCCTCTGCCTATGAACATTGCATTATTATATAGTGACCTATGTGATGTGACCATCCACCTAGGACGCACCCTATGTGGCATTGCACTGCGCCCGCTACCCTGAGACATAAAGATGAAAAGTCTCATGTGCCTGTAAATTCACCGGCAACCTTATCCTTCAAACCGGAACACAGCAATGTGAGCACTACTGCTTTGCAGCAGAAAAAGGTATGGTGGTAGTACTTCCCCGGACGAACTCTTTCACAATAAAGTTCTACTTCTACTCTATACTACTTACTACTACTCTCCTGGAGGGCAATTCTCGGATTGTAGAGATTATCTCTAATTTAGAGATAATGTCGAAGCATGAATGTCTACAAAAAATGTCACGAAAATGTCACAATAACCATAAAATCGAATGATTTTGGTCGACTTATGTCTATTTGTGACATCACGAGAATAGCAAATTAAGATTTTATTCTACATTCGCCATCTTTTTTCGACATATGTCGAATTCGACTTAATCTCTAAAGCACAAGAATTGCCCTCCTGTTACCTTGCTGTTGTAGATGCTGATAAATCTCTATCAACAAGTTTGACTTCAAACGTCGTGTGTTCATATGTGCCTAAGCCTCTACCTAGTATTTTACCTCTTAGGGCTCCACCATTGCTAGTAACGGTGAGGCCTTCTTGAATGTTTATTCTAATCACATCCTTCGAATGGGTACTTCTATTTTTTTGTCCTCAAATGTTTGTGTTGGTCAAAGACACGATTATTTGATCTCCTCTCAAATGGATCGGAAGTGGCGACTTTCTTAGAAGTATGAGCGGTCGATTAGTTTGACATTAGGTAAATATTGAAGTTTTATCAAAGCTGAGATTCATAGGAGTCGGTTACATATCTATTATTATCTCCGCATTTTTTTGGAGGAACGGAACAGACTGCGTGGCTAGGGGCGACTTAGATATATATAAGTAGAAGTTTAGATCAATTTCGTTATCATAAAAAATTTACTATTACTATTTGGAATAGATGAGTCTTCTAAATTTTGAATACCGTTCACATGTCCTTGAAACCTATAAAAAGCTAACTAAGACTATATTATAGATGTTACTACTTAGTATAATTTGCAGGCGGGAGTCCGCTTCGCTTTACTCCCGTCTTAGCATTCTAACCTAAAATTATCATGGTCGAATCCATTCTGGAAGGATTTTTGGAAAACGAGTTCTCCGAGTCCGGTGACTCCATAAGCTTTTAAACCACTTTCAGCGAATTGTCAGTTACTGTAAACTAAAAGTAAAATTGCTAACCAAATTCATACAAGAAATACGTAAAATCCAATAACTTAGATTCCCTAAGTACATAAGTATACTTATATATACAGTTTTCTTCTTAAGAAAACAGGTCAAGTTAACTGCGGATCTGAGTCACTGGACCGCTCAACTCGTTACGCCCTTCAGCTTTGTTTAATTGCCTGCACACTGTTGCTTTTGTTGAGCTGGTTAATTTGCTTGCTATGTCGAATATAGGAATATGTTTATTTTACTTTGGTCGAAGGGAATATGTACCTAATTACCTTGTTCATGAATATGACGCAGGGAGTTCTAAATGAAATTGAAAAGTCATGACATGTAAAGTCAGTTTTGGTGGCAGGAAGAAACTTTAAGTGCCTATTAGATTGCAAACATCATGCTAAATTCAGAGTTTACACAGTAAATATATACTAGGCAAGCGTATCGAACCACGCAAAATAGAGGGACCCGAAGTTAGATCAAGTCAATACGAGATGTCGCCATAAGAAAAATTTTAACACGTTATCGCTGTCATTCCTTGTTGGGCCTCCTCTTTGTACGGGGTTTTTATGTGGGTATTATTTGCACAAGGTTGAAGCCTAAACAACACAGAATCTGTTAAAATTTCAACTGCTACCTCTTACAGCTTCCGAGATGTAACCCATGTGGCAGAATACATACAGACTAATATTTTTGAGACGAACGAACAGCGTAGGCTTCTTAATAGATTCCCGTTTAGCATCCATTAGGTATCAGGACCCTAAAAACTGTTTAGTGTAACCAGTAAACAAACAAACATGCACGCAATTTCTAACAACCCAAAAACAATAATGGGTCCTTGTGACGCGGTTTAAAATGAATTCAGCATGAACTCAAAGCTGATACAGTTATACAAGTAACCCTTGTAGAAAATAAAACTATTCGCTGAAAACAATGCCCCTTTCCATTTTAATCTAACATTCATTAGACACGAGGATAACGAATAAAACGATAGCAATAATCATTAAAAGACCCTCACTATACAATTATTAGGACCATAGAAAATGAACCGTTTAGGAAACCACCCTTTATTCTCAATAGACAGTCCCATAGCAATTCATATGCTCTTTCTAGGCTCCAATAATGTGGCCCTCAAAAGCGTGGTAATCGTAAAAGTTTTACTAAAATGTTATTGGATTAGGTACAGTTCAAAATCAGTGAAACGTTTAATCGAATGACTCGACGTTTTGTTGAAATTGTCCAATACATTTTATAGCTGGTTGTTGAAAAACAGCTATGAAAGAAATTCCCGAATCAATGGTCAGTCAAATCTGAATAACAAGAGCATGGATCGTAAACCGATGCGTACAAGTTTTGTAAGAGTTTTGATAACATTCTGTGTGTAGAAATATTTTGACTGCTAGGAATAATACAAATAATTTATCGAATGCAACTACTATATCAACAAATATTATCAATATAATTTTCACTAGAAAAGGTAAATTTACCAAGGTTTTTTTTTTTTTTTTTTTTTTATACTTTGATAAACCTTTGTTTGACCACGATCTCACCTGTTGGTAAGTGACGATGTGGCCGAAGATGGAGCATAAAGGTCTAGAAGGCATCTATTCACCCTAGCTATAGTTTTAAATGTTCCCGATATTTCGGCACAGTTGCATGCGCCATGATCACGGGAGATGTTTAATTATGTACGTAACCATGATAGTTTCAAAAGAAATATTATCAACATGTTGTTTTTCTACATTTTGCCATAGGTACATTAATGTGTAAATAAATTGACGTAACTAAGTGTTCCCTGAGATCCTACAGCTTGAATAAATATATGAATTAGAATATGAATAATAAAATTGTTTTAGTTTTCTTAAGTACCTGAGTCACCACACGTCACATCTGCAATAAGATTTGTGTCCCAGGTAAATAATACTAAAAAAACGGACTCAGTGTTCCATTAATATTGGAAAAACTGATAACCTAAAGAAGCACAACGGTGTCTAGCACGATGAAGGGCTTCGAACCGAATTACTCTATTCATGACAAAATGTCGTCACAGGTAAAATTAAGATGCGCTGTTAGTCTGTGCTAATGTCAAAGTTCCCTTCAAAAAAAAAATTGCGATCTGATGACCCCGGAAACGGCTGCACTAATTTCCAGTTATTATAGCTAAGAATACGCTCGGTCAAGAGGCTTATTAAACAAAAACAACTAAATCAAAATCGGTTCATCGGCTCCCAAAGCTACGATGCCATGACTGATACGAGTATATAGATACACACGCACACACAAACACATGTCCAACTTATAACACCCCTCTTTTTGGTCAGGGGTTAAAAACCAAATACATCCAATCATTTTCAAAGTTAGCAAATGTTCTAAAACATACTTCTACAACTATTTAGTTCAGTACAACATAAATCACTCCAGTACATTTTCAGACATGCCAAAGCTGTGTTATTATTGAATTAATGCGCCAAAGCTCTGTTGCAGAGGCCACGCCTTTTGGCTGTTGCCAAGAAAGTATGCTATAATGTATTGCAGTCGAACATTATTTTATTACAATGTTTGGGACAAATATTGCAACTGAATTTTAAACCATTTCATCCAACAACTGTTGACAAAACAATATTATGGAGTCAGCGAGCTGATCTGATGACGGGGACGGAACAACGGAATCCTCAGGTGGATAATAGCAAAAGACTGGCTCATTTTGATCAGCACGTGGTCCTGATCACTAATTTTATAAAAGCTGGGATTTCAAAATATATTTTTAACTAAGATCTTCTGAAACTTTCTCATTAACTATCTTTGAGAATATCTAGTCCAGTACCTGTTCAGTTAGAGACACAATACAAAAAAAAACAAATAACAACTATGCAAAACACCAGCTGTGCTACTAATAAACGCAGATCATTACTCCGTGTTTTGTCTCTTTCGATCGAATTTGAAACTGCCTGTCTATGCAAAAGACAAAACACTGTTTAACCAATCCAAGCATATTTGAATTTTATTGTAGGACGGTTAGTGTTGTTATCTACCATAAGTTAAAATAACGAACATTATTGTTATGAGTAACAAGATGTTCATCAGAAGACCTACCTGAAGATCCAAAAATATGCAGTCATTCAGAAATATTGACACCACCTGTTTTTATTTGTAAAGTCTAACTAAAAGAATTAGCAGCTGCTGCTCTTACATTAGCATATAGGTACAACTGTTGCAAAACTTCCACAATTGTTTCAAAACAGCATCAGAACTATTTTGAATAAAAAGCTAGAACGAATTTCACTGCTAAAGTGGAAAGAATTTGATAGAACTGCTGTTGCATGAAAAATATCAAACTATGCTGCTTTTACGCGGTAATATTTTTGAGTCTCACTGCTATTTCGCTCTTATTTTTAGAGACTGTTATGAGTAAAATATTCTCATATTTTCTAGTGTTTATTTGATTTTAGGGTACCGTCCTCCAAGGGTGCACGTTGGACCCTATTATTAAGACTACGCCGTGCATCTGTCCATCCGTTTGTATTGTGTCGTAAAGGTATATCTCGGCAGCCGTTATTGGCAGCCATTTGAAATTTTCACAGATTATTTATTATTATACTTCATAAAATATAGCTTGCAGCAAAAAACAAAAAAACAATAAATAAATACAGCTGTCAGTAAAATCACGCCTATGAAGTCTTGAATTTCATAACAGTACAGACAGTACCTGTCAATGTCATACTTTTAGTGCATATATACTGAGTTAATAATAAAGATATCCTGGGATGAAACCTTATAGAGTTAAATAGTGAAAACTGTGACTTGAAAACTGAACCCTACACTATGCGTATTTACCCCATACGCGTTTAACTATTTTGAAGTTTACTTCTTAAAAATCGATTTTCATATAAGGCCCACGGTACGCAAAAAGATGGGGGCGTAAAATCGAGTGTTAGCAATAAGTGCTTTCTTTTGTTTTCCCTCTGCGCAACATATTCGCGCATCTTATACTGAACTGTACTGGATTAAACTCAAGTCACGCGTCGGAGCTAACACACACCATAATTTTTCAAATTACCTATTACTCTTCTCACCAATCTATCAATTGTAACTACTACTTATCCTAAAAAAACTCCACTAATTTGTTTGTTATCTCTGACTACTCAATGTTCAGTTCCTTATCAGATTAGAAAAGAGGCTTGTTCAGAAATTTAAATGCAACCCGAAAATTGGAACCGAAACCGCACCTCACACTTTACACATTTAAATTTAAGTTATTCATATGCTTACACTATAAAAAAAACAGAAATAACTTTTGCCCAGTGGTAAAAATAAGGAAAAGCAATAAGCCCACCAAAACTACAGTAGCACGCAACACGTCTCACATGATGAAGGTCCAACAACCGTTCTCCAAGGTCAAAATTCTATTACCTAACCCAAGAAATGAGGTCCCAAACATTTCCATCTAAATCATCACCTACTTGTCAAACCTACGATTGCTTCTCACATATTCAACCAGATGGGAGGTCGCATTCATTATGCATTCCGTCCGACCTGAGACCGATCCGATGTTTGGCAAAAACTGCCTCCGTAATCAAGGGTCTTGTTCTTTGATGTAGTAACTGAAATTGAATATATTTTTTGGGTTTGACTTTTGGTAAGCTGGTTGGCTGAATTATTTACTTCAAGAAGCTACTTTAGCGCCATAAATACGTTAATTAACTAAGTAAGCAAGCGGACAAGCGAAAGAGCGATGGCAGCCTAACGGTTCAATAGTGCAACTCAGAATCCAACGATACCGGGTTCGATCCTCGGCTCCGCACCAATGACTTTTCTAAGTTATGTATGGATTTCCATCGCTCTGTGCTTCGGAGGGCACGTTAAGCTGTCGGTCCCGGCTGTTATTGATTAATAGCAGTCGATAAGCCATGTCAGAGGCCCTCGGGCGGCTTGACAAACTCTGACACCAGAGGCCAGCACTACCTCATACGAAACGAAACGACGAGCGGACTTTGACCTCATTGTCACTAGTGTCTCCTCTGCGAGACTGCGGCTGAGCAGATAATTTTTCGTAGCTGATGATGATGATGTTTAGCGACCGTATAATATATCTTCTTTATATCTATTATATTTATCTAAACTGTGACTAATTTTCCACTGTATATGTAATCTATCCAATGTAATGTCCAATGTATCTGTTTATGTAATTGATCCATTTATTCGTTAGTTTTTGCCGTATAGTTTTATATAATACTAGCGACTCGCCCCTGCTTCGCACGGGTAGGCCCCGGTGACCCCCCCCCCCCTCCTACCCCTCCCCCTATGTCAATCTCCTGGTTCTAAGCTACCTCCCCACCAATTTTCAGCCAAATCGGTTCACCCGTTCTTGAGTTATAAGTGGTGTAACTAACACGACTTTGTTTTATATATAAAGATAATAATGGTGATGATTGTATCGTCACTGTTTCTATTAGTGAGAACCTAATGAAAATAATCATTAGAGATAATCTCTCTAATAATATGGGTTCTAATATATGAAAGCTGATGGTTCTCCTTTAAATAAAATAAATAACGAAATAAAAATAAATAAGCTTAGTATTTTTTATTATATACAAAATCATTTGCATTTTCTGCTTAGTATCTACTATCTTCACACAAATGTTTGCCGTTCCAAAGGTCAGGTCAGGCAGTAAGTGAACAGGGCTACAAAGTTGCAAATTAATATGGTAATATGGATGCTTACGCGCGATAGCTTTTAGCAGGTCGATTCAAGAATGTGCATCTGTATCCTGGTGTCGCGTCACAAATTCATTGAACCAAAGAAAAAACCAGTGAGTGCGAGTCAGACCGACGTGTATAGGATTCCGTACAAGTAAGGTGCCATAGTAACTACCACACAAATTGTACTTATTAGTCCGTGTTGAAATTCAACGCATTTTTTCTTTACAAATATTTTCCGTTTTCCGTAGGAATTTAAATAATATTTGTTTAATATCTTTTAAAAGATACATAACAAAACCCATAACAGGCCCTTTCGTGTGGTATATAAGTCTCACGAAGCATATGTTTTTTTATTTTATTTTATCGTTTTCACCCCAAAACTTACCACCAAACTCCGATTACATTTTTTACGCTAAATATGTTCGTGATTAGATCATCTAACTCTATAGGTATAAGTACTATTTTTTTTTTCATCCAGTATTTTATTTAGTCGGGGAAAATGGGCTATGACAGACAGACAGTCACAAGAGTAATCCTATAATCTTTTGAGTTTCTTCTTGAGGTACGGAACCCTAATTCTGAATTGCATAACGTTTGAAACCTGGAAAATAATCAGATACTTATAGGTAAATGTATTCTCATTTTATAAATTTTATAAATTTTTATTAAACGTGTTGTCATTGAGTACCTCTTTCTTCTTATTTCTTTACATTTACTTATATTTATAATGAATTGAGTATGAGAAACTGAACTGATTTGATTCCCGTCTGGTCAAATGTTTGTAATCTTTAGTGATTGTTATGGGACTAGGATATAAATTATGGGAACTGATCAAATGATACCTTTTGTTATGTGACCAATATTGACAATAGATTTGATGAATCTCTGTAGCAATATCACTTTCTCTACTTTTAATAGCTAATTTATAAAGAGCTACAAATCATTTTTATTATTTGGTTCATCTGACTAATATTTAATTATTAATATGAAAAATATTTATAACGCTTTGGTGGAAAAACTGTCATGCTATAAATATAAAATAAATGAATTTGAATTTGATAAATGAATTTGAAATCACAGATCGACACTTAAAAAACGATTCCATAAAAGCATCCATTTTCAAATCCTTTATCTCCATCAACAGATTTGTACTAATCTTTGCAGCAACCTTCAAAGAAATAAAGCAATGTACAGCTCATGGGATTACCGCCTTTCCTGCTCTGCGTCAAGGAAGAACTCTAATTGAAAGTTACTTGGCTGACGTCTGTTAACAAGGCCACGGTAGCCGTTATATGGAGCTCCGGATCGTAGAAATCTTCACTGATGTTACATACAGGTTTTTGCAACTGGAAGACGAATGTATTTCATATATTTTTTTTACATTGACCACGATCTCACCTGTTGGTAAGTGACGATGTGGCCGAAGATGGAGCACAAAGGTCTAGAAGGGTAAATTGCAAATAACCTCCCCATCAACCGTTAGATATCCATTGCAGCATAGAATGCAATAGGGGATTTGCATTCTACTTTGTTGTAATTTCAATATATTCCTACTATTTGCAATACTTAATAATCAAATATTCGTCGACCTCTGTGGCGCGGCGGGCGAAGTTTGACATGTGACGCAGGAGGTTGCGGGTTCGTATCCCGCCTCGGAACAAATATTTTTGTGATCTACAGATATTCGTTCAGGGTGTTCTGGGTATTTTCTATATATAAAAAATAAAATAATAATAATAAAATATATCTATCTATGCAATGTATTGTATTAATCAGTTATCTAGTACCCATAACACAAGCTCTGCTTAGCTTGGGGCTAGATAATGTTGTGTGATATGTTCAGCATTATTTATTATTTATTTATTTATGTGTTTAGCCAGTAGGGGGTACACTTGTCTCTAACAATAGTGACCATTTCAAAGCTTCATATCTATGAAACATATCTTTGTATCGAAAAAGGATTCATAAAAAACTCGTATTATTTTTTAAATACGTACCTAACGATATCCCATACGATTGGGTATAAACATAAAATAAAAAAACCAGCCCCAGCAGCATTATTGTACTAAAAAGCCTACTAGTAAAACTACTATGACTCCGGACGGACAGACAGGCGGACAGACGGACATGGCGAAACTATTAGGGTTCGGTATTAGACTTCGGAACCCTAAAAATGGAATACAGTTGGTATAATACCAGTTGCAAAAGGTAAAAACAATTGGTGGTGAAGCTCAAGACATCACTTAGTGTTGGTTTAATGGTAAGAACTTCCTAACTGAGGAGAAGAAAGATGACCTGATGATGATGCCTTATATGGGCAACAGAACAACGCGATAGATACGATTCAGATGGTTTACCGTTCAAACGGTATACGGTGCCAACCTAATACCTTATACGGTAGTAGGTTGGCCTATTTCGGGTTCATTCTGATTAGCTCACGGGGCTGATAACTAATTGATCATCATCATCATAATCAGTATCAGCAGGAATAATAACTTCACAAAAGCCTATTTTGATTAATTATTAAAAATGTAATGTGCCCTGCCCGTCAGGGTTAATTTTCAGCAGCAAAGCCTAGTTTACAAAAGCTCTATCCACAGTATTCCGCTTTGCTAGTTGTCAGATTAACATTCCTCCTCGTGGAACCATAATGAATGGATTTATCGGAGCAGTAATTAGGGTTTCTGTAGTTTGGAAGGCTAATTGACTGACAACTTTCGCAGGATTACTATCTGGGAATAGTCCTGTGGGAACCACCAAACTCTTCATTATAAGTAATGTTACAATGGATTCGTGTTCTAGTGGGAGAAATCTCGGTTTCTGTATTAGGTTTTCAAGGAGTTCAAATCCTGGCCCCATCACCAACGCTTTATTACCCCGATGATTTTATAAATTAGGTATACCATTTTAATCCTGCGTAGGGTACTCGCTACATCTGCAAGAATGGACAGGGATTGGATTAGGTTTATAAAAAAAACTGGCCAAGTGGGAGGCTGAGGGTTCCATACCATTATCTAAAAAAAAAGGCAAAAAACACGTTTGTTGTATGGGAGCCCCCTTAAATATTTATTTTATTCTGTTTTTTAGTATTTTTTGTTATAGCGGCAACAGAAATACATCATCTGTGAAAATTTCAACTGTCTTACTGTCACGGTTCATGAGATACAGTCTGGTGACAGACGGACAGACAGACAGACGGACGGACAGCGGAGTCTTAGTAATAAGGTCCCGTTTTACCCTTTGGGTGCAGAACCCTAAAAAACAGAACACCTGTTTTTAACAGACGCTTAACAGCTGTTCATTGACTAGACCATCGCATAACTAATATCCCACTTACAAACTTCCGACTTTAAGTTCCGCTAGTTTACAAAGTGGCTTGACAGTTGACAATACAACAGTTAAATGGCTTGACGTCAACTTCAACTGGTTCAACATTGTTTGCGGGGTAATTTGACTTTTTGAACAGTCTTTAGATTATTCGCCTGATCACTGATGGCTTCGTAGCAACCCTTATCTGTACCTTACTGACTGCTGATTCATCATCGCTGAGCCGAAACTACTGGACCTAGAGACTTAAAATTTGGAGGGTGTATTTCTTTTAGGACGTAGGGGTGTATTAAGAAAGTAATTTGGAAAGTGCAACCTCTGAGGGCACCCCCTCAGAGGTTGAACTTGGGTGAGACCCATTGAATGAAAAATCGTATTTCTCGAACTTACAAACTTGAAACTTTGCATAAGTATGCATCAATACAAATAAAAAAAGGATAAAATATTTTCCCCCTAAGTTACAATGATATTTTTTTACCAAAAGCGGGTGCTTCGGGTTGTTAAAGTTTGTATGGGAACTTTTTATCGCGTGGTACCTTTTGCTTTAAACTTGGTATGGGTACTTAAAATACAGAATAATTTAACACATATTTCAGGATTTTACAAATAACCCCTTATAAGGGGTGAAATGGGGTGACAACGTTTTAGTTTTTTTGTGATGCGATGTGTATAGCAAAGCTCGGGTATTCAGCTAGTCTTGTATGTATTGTATCTATTGTTGTCGCTTTCTACCTTGTTGTAGTTTGTAGTTTTTTATATGATTTTTATCTACCTAATGTTGGTAGATACATGTAGACTCTAATTCGAACAGCTTGTGGCATCCAGTTTTAGTAGTAGTAGAGCTTTTTTGTGAAAGAGTTCGTCCGGGGAAGTACTACCACCATACCTATTTCTGCCGCAAAGCAGTAGTGCTCGCATTGCTGTGTTCCGGTTTGAAAGGTACGGGTGCCGGTGAAATTACATGCACATGAGACTTTTCATCTTTATGTCTCAGGGTGGTGGGCGCAGTGCAATGCCACATAGGGCGCGTCCTTTGGTGGGCGTGACCTATGAGGTAATGCACTGTTCATAGGCAGAGGTTACCGCTTAACATCAGGTGGGCCATCTGCTGGTTCCGTCATTCAAGTAGTATAACAAATTTTTTTTAAAAACCACCTATTTGAATTGGGGCTCCTCGTAGTGGATCGTGGATCGATGCGTGAAATAAGCTTCTGTATCTGTACGTGGCATAACTGGAATCATTTCAGCAGGCTCTTGTCTGTCATAGTTACCATTACCACCAGTGACAGGAATAAGGAAAACCCGATCTTGTTTTGTGACACTGCTCACAGTAAGGTACCTACTGTATAAAGATAAATAAATGATAGACGACCTCCGTGGCGCGACAGGCGATTAGCCAGCTGAGATGCGATAGGTTGCAGGTTTGATTCCGCTGCGGGACAAATGTTTGTATGATCTGCAAATATTTGTTCCTAGTCTGGGTGTTATAGTACCATGGTACTCCTAGTTTCTGATACCCACAACACAGGGAATCCTAGCGTGGGATCAGGACTATGTATGTGACTGTTGGGTGTAATGTTACGTTATAGATAATGAGACACCGCTCATAGGAAGGTACTGTGTACCTTATGACGATGCTCCCTTCACCATTTCGAGAGTGCTAATATTTTTCAACTTGTATGATCCTATTGAAAGTCAAGGGACCGTTTTGCCACTGTGGCTCCAGGAACAGTACATTGTTAGTCTGTAAAAATCAGTAAGTTGAACAGGGCCTCACATTTGTCACACATACGTAATGTCTATCTAATGAAGTATATATAAACTTTGACCGTAGAAAACATTAGCTACAGTCAAGTACAAAGTATTTACGAAGTGTCATAACTTTCGAAACATTAAAAACTGTACAAACAACAATACTCTCTCTATCTTTACACTCGTGACTCTTGACACTCCGTATCTCTCGCGAAGTGTCATATACACGCTGTTACTTACACTTGGAAGGTATAATAGTAACAGCGTACAGAAGTATCACTCCAACACACATCGACGCACGTCTCTAAACCCGTAATTTTGATGTTTTACACATCTGTCATTATGGTAGTAAGGCCGGCCAGGCCAAATATGACGTTTTACACATGTGTCATTATGGTACCAAGGCCGGCCAGGCCAAATATGACGTTTTACGCATGTGTCATTATGGCAGCAAGGCCGGACAGGACAAATATGACGTTTTACACATGTGTCGTTATGGTGGCAAGGCTGGCCAGGCCAAATTTCTTGATGCAAATGCAACACATGCTTACAGCATTTATGCAAGAACAGATGCAAGGATATTACGTACGAAATGATGTTTAAAACGTTTATTTTATTACGAATTCTTAGTAGCAGGCTTCCTTGGCGGCAATCTCGCTTAGAATTTTTTGCCTTCAAGCCATAGTGGAAAAAAATAACTAATCTCAATAGTATCATAAATGTTACAATGTTTTGATGTTTGTATATTTCACTCAATCACATCCAAAAGGCTGAACCGAATTCGATGTCAATTTTGTACGCAGCAAGATTTTGACCTGGATTGAGCTATGTTTTATCCCGGTGAAACGCGTGTGAAGCCGCGGACGGATACTAACTTAACATAAATAAACTTTCAACAGTCACATACATAGTCTTAATGCCACACTAGGATTCCTTTTGCCGTAAGTTCAGAAACGGACACCATGGTACCGCAACATCCAGAATAATTATTTGCAGATATCAAACATTTTGTTCTGCAGCAAACCCGCAATATCTTGCATCTCAGCTATTCGCCCGCCGCGCCACACCAGGCCATCATCATCGTAATCCTGTAGATTTCCACAGCTGGAGATAGCTCCCCAGAGATGGTAAATTGCGGCCCAACGTCTGGGCCTCAACGCAATATCAGTCTGGGCCTCAACGGAAGATCAGCGCTGGGTTGCTAACGCGGCCTAGCACGCTGATTTTGTGGCTACCCTTTTCTGGTTTACGTCAGGCACATACACAAATTGATATACCTTTGTTTCTGCTTAATTATCATTTTTAAATTATTGTTTGTTTAGTTCTTATCTTGTTTGCAGTAAGGTTGTGTTTTGGTTGTCTTTTTGTTTTGTATATTCACAAATAAACATTTTCTTTCTTGCTTTATTTGAACTCAGTCTACAGGCCCTTAATATAAAGCCACGACGAAAGGTCTTCAGCAGCCTCTAAGTCAAGCTCAGCAAAGCTCTTTTCACTCTGATGGAGTGACACAGGCCAGCCTTATCTATAAATTGCACCGATCGGTTATCAGGCGCTCTGTTCTTGAATAATGGGTGTCATTGCACACTCAATTACATATACCTAACAATTATTTAAGATAACGTTAGTTTAAATTGAAACTATTAGACTTGTTTACTTGTTTGATTTAACAAGAGCATGGTATCTACATTATTTCGAAATTTTAAGTGTTATTTTTACCTACTCTTGATTTAAGGGTTCCGTACCCAAAGGGTAAAACGGGACCCCATTACTAAGGCTCCGCTGTCCGTCTCCCTGTCTGTCCACCTGTCACCAGGTTGTATCTCATGAACCGTGATAGATAGACAGTTGAAATTTCCCCAGATGATGTATTTATGTTGCCGCTGTATAAAAAAATACAAAAAATAGAATAAAATAAATTTTAAGGGGGCTCCTATACAACAAACGTGTTTTTTGCCATTTTTATAGATAATGGTAAGGAATCCTTCGTGCGCAAGTCCGATTCGCACTTGACCGGTTTTATTAAATAAATAAGTAGGTATGTTTACTTATTATGAGTTGGTATAGGTGTACGCTTAATTACAACAAATATACAACTAAGGGAACGACAGTCACATACCTGACCGTTACTAGACCGTTAAACAACAAAATACTTCCCAATGCTTCGTGACTAATTGACACATCGGAAAGGTACCCATAGGTAGGCACAGGTTAGGCCTAAATTCCGACTGAGGTGTCTCAAGTACTTGTTAATTTCTTCGTCTTGTAAATTGGCAGCTTCCCGGATGAAGTTTGCACGAAGAGCTTGACCTGGGATGAGGTAATTAGGGTCCATAAATTCTGCTATGATCACATGTATCCTGATGACACAGCCGTTACCTGTTTACTTGATTTCAGATTAAGCAGTACCCATCTGCAGGAAAATAGCAGGAGTTATAAAGACTGTACAAAGTCAAGTCACTGAAATCATAAGGTTCATTTTGAATCGTCTGAAACTAAGTGAATTGACGCCTGTTCCTCGGAGACAAGCCTAGAAGAATCAGACAAGCATATTTTGATTTAAACTCTTGTATCTATTTAACTGGGTGATAGGTACTTGTTTCCGTTTCCTCCCGTGGATGCCATAATTGTTTCATAAGGGATTACACTAGGAAAGTGTTGCAACTTTTTCGTATTTACGAGACAGCTAATCTGGCGACCCACCACGACAGAAAATCGTCTATATCAGTGATTTCAAAGGTGAAGTATTTAATTTACTTTCAGGAAATGGCTTCTCACTGAAATTACTGTAAGCATTTTATTTGTAGTTTACGTAGGACCTTGATTTTTACTATTAAGAGTCTAAGGCAAAAACTGCTTCCATGAAGCTGGGTATCCTGAATAAGGTAAAGCGTTACTTCACACCAGGACAGCTTCTAAGTCCATACAAAGTAAAAGTCCGGGCTGGTATGGAGTACTGCTGCCACGTTTTGTATCGCACTCAGCCAAACAAAAAACTTTTCTTTCAACTGCGGCCCCCCCTAAACAAGACTTTGCGTAACCCATGAGGGTCGCGACCCACATGTTGAAAAACACTGCACTATCATACCAGATGATGGATGGGCAGTATCATACCTGAATAGGTACTCAAAAACAAGCCTGCGATCACCAACCTTCCTGCCAAGCGTGCTGATTATGACAAATCCATCAGAGATCGTGGTAGCGACATCTATCATGGAAGTTCGACAATCTGGTAGCAAGACTAGTTGTATTGACAACCTTAATACGTGTAAATACTTTATCTCGATTAATTCATGTTCCCATTATGTCATCGCTAATTTAATGACCATTCTCAATACATTACGATTATTGCTTTTTGATTTATCTAAATAGCACCGACTAGTCAGGAATCTATTGGCCTCCTATTTGGTGCTTTTGTTCGTTTGAAAATGATGTCATTTATCAGAATGATATTAATCAATTAATTATTGATATCGTTACGTTTTACAATTCGCTGTCTGCCACAATATCATAGGATGCAAGAGTATTTTAAACAGCAACTGGTATTTAATCAATGTATACAAAATCGTTGAGTATCTGACTGACTGACTCGCTCACTGACTGAATACCAACGAACAGCCTAAACCGTGAGTCGTAGATACCTGAAATTTGTAGGGTATATATAAACCTTTTCCAGTTTAAGGGTGTACTAAAAAAGGAATTTTCGAAATTCACCCCCTTAAGGGGTGCAGAGGGGTGTTGAAGATTGTATGAAAAAACTCGACAAGGACGATGTCGCGGGCATTCCACATTCTGAATTTGTATTGCTCTTTACTATCTTTGGTTTTGATGTCCAGATTTTCTGAGATTTACTTCCTATCTTTCATATAATTCCTCCATGTTTCTTTGCCAATAAGACGTGATTGGTTGTAGATATTCGTATTATTTAAATATTTTACTTGGAAGTGAGTAAAAAAACTGTCTTTGAAATGTTTAGTATTCAATATACGAGTACATTCTGAATAAGATTCACAAGGAATTTATCACTATTGAAATAACAAGATTCTGGAATTCATTATCACATATCAAAGCTATTTTGTTTCTGAGAATCGTAACGAAAATCGATGGAGTAGCATTTCGTTTGACCAGCTTACCCTGAGCTTCCTCTCCTATCTCTGCTTTGGTATGAACACGCGTGTTCGGTGAAGTTTATTGGTCGTAAAAAGCTCCTTTAGTGCTGGTTACGGAGTTTTCAATGGTTAATATATCGTTGTTTAGCTTATGTTGCGCATAGTTATTAACCGCACGACTATCGGGTCGATACCCTGTTATTGGACACCGATGTAGCGCTATATGAACAATAGGGTGTCTTTGTTTTTCTAATAGGATGATAATTTTTTTCTCTGCAATTTTTCTACACATCCTACACGTTTTTTCGATTCTTTGGTCAACTCAGCCCACACCACACTCAGCCCACGGGCCGAAATGTCCACTACGAAATTTATTTATATATGTTTATAGTCAATTCAGCCCGCGGTCCCTTTGAATTTTTTTATTTTGCAGGTTATTTCCTTTTTTTTTTTTTATCTAAACCTAGCTTGAGCAAGTACTTATTTAATTGTATTGTTAGCTAGTACTCCGCGGATTGTTATACATATTTATACATTACTCGTAAACTTATTCCCCTATGCTCCTCCAAAACTGGATCGATTGTAACTTTTATAAAGAAGATAGATATGAAGGAATTTATTTACTTACATAACATACATCCATAGACACACGCCTTTTTTCCCGGGTAGGCAGAGCCTCAATAAGCCTCCTTTAACCGTGGGTAGAAATATAGACGTGACAAGTGGTGACTCTGCTAACACTTTCTTCCAGTACCTAATAACACATTCCTCTTATACCAACAAATCTTACTAATAAGTCCGGGTAAAAGTTACATTTATTTGTTACTATTTTTTATTTCACTTATTTATGTAAATAATAGGCCTCCCCCATAGAGTGCCACGAGTCTTGAGCTGCCTCTATCCACTGCCTTCCTGCGACCTCTATATCTTTGGTCCATCGAAAGGGGGAAAATCCTCTTTTTCGTCGTCCGGTTTGTGTTCGTCACTCGAGAATCCTACTTCCCAAACGGTTATCCAGCGACTTGTCTAGCCACTTCAACTTGCTAATTCTGAGAGCTATGTCGGTGATCTAGGTTGTTCTACGGATTTTCTCATTCTTCATTTTTATTATTTTATCTACGATAGGCCTTTGTTTGACCACCATCTCACATGTTGGTAAGTGACGATGTGGCCGAAGATGAAGTACAAAGGTCTAGAAGGCATCTATTCAGACTAGCCTTGAAAAGATCCATAGAGATTATAGTTTTCAGGAAAGACAGACGACGGTAGGGTATTCCACTCCTTAGCAGTTCGTATTATAAAGGTAGAACTGCAACGTTTAGTACAAATAGAGGGTATACTAATGAGGTAAGGATGGTACCGAGCCGTGCGTCTGCTCGTTCTATGATGAAAAGGAGATGATGGGATCAGGTCATGAAGTTCCTGGGAGCATTCCCCGAAATTTAACCTATAGAAGATCGATTACGGATTCTATCACGCAGTTAAACTCCAAGCATAGCTCTCTTCATAGCCCGCTACGAAACATTGAGCTTTCTTATGCGGCCAATGGATAGTGGCCACGTCTCAGTGCCTGATTCTGGAGTTATCTTCAGGCATTGCGGGAATTTGTGGGTAGTAATTAGCATATTTTTTGTTCTGGATGTCTGGGACACTCTATATAAGCTATTTATGTAGGTTACACGATCTCATTTGCAAGAGCTTGATTCATTCTTGTGATTCATCAAAGAATATTTTGATGACGGATACATCACGTACCTACGTACTTATAATAATATGGAACTTATTCTTTGTTCAATTTTCTTTGTACGAGTGAATTGTCAACGGATATTATTAACGCATTTGCGAGAGTTATAAATATGTTGGTCTGAGAATAGGTGCGATTGTTTTGAGGAATTTATTTCTTGGGAAGAGTCTTGTAGACCATGAAATATGATACACTTCAAGAAATTTTAACAGTATTAATGGTACACCAGTCAAAATACAGAACAGGATGCACAACATCAGACAGCAGCATAATATAGCAGCACAGCTTGACTTGTTGCTGAAAATACAAAAATAGTTATTAGGTATGTTATATCAGTGTATAATCTTTATATATAAGTATTTGAGGAGTTCCCTGAATTCCTAATGGATCTCCTTAATCAAAAACAGATTTTGATAAAAATGGGACCAATCTGGATTCTGGACGTAGAACTTTCAAATTAAAAATAATTTTATGAATCGGTTTATAAATGACGGACATATGATGTAACAAACATTAAAAAACACACGAACTGAGAGCTTCTTCCTTTTTAAGAAGTCGGTTAAAAAAACAAAGAAATGTAATAAAATGATTGAGCTACTGTATAATAATATGTACAGACTTATTGAATGCTGAATATCCCAACTACATATCGTCCGATTTTTTAATTGGCAGTACTACCTATCGGCTCGCATCATAAATTAGTTTCAGTAGTAACTAGTAATATACAACATAAAGTCAGTGGAATAGCCTATTCATTCGGTTGAATAGCATCATTAATTATGCGTTCAGTTTCAATATATTTGATCAATGGATATTCAGACACTGTCACTCCTGAAGAGGCAGGTTTCATTTGTGTGTTGTGTTTTGATTTACACTACTTTGTTGATTACGTTCCTATCCTGTAAGTAGGACTATCTCTACGAAAAAATGTAGTGTGCTGCTCTGTTGCTTGTACTCAGGGGTAAGCAGAGTTTCAATCAGTTCATCAGGTCATGTGGTTTTGACTTCTTACTACTTTGTTGATTACTTTCCAATTCTGTAAGTAGGTGACTATCTACCTCTACGAGAAAATGTAGTGTAAGCTCGTACTCAGGGGTAAGCAGAGTTTCAATCATTTCATCAGGTCATGTGGTTTTGATTTCTTTACTACTTTCTTGATTACTTTCCGATTCTATAAGTAGATGACTATCTATCTCTACGAGAAAATGTAGTGTAAGCTCGTACTCAGGGGTAAGCAGAGTTTCAATCATTTCATCAGGTCATGTGGTTTTGATTTCTTTACTACTTTCTTGATTACTTTCCGATTCTATAAGTAGGTGACTATCTATCTCTACGAGAAAATGTAGTGTAAGCTCGTACTCAGGGGTAAGCAGAGTTTCAATCATTTCATCAGGTCATGTGGTTTTGACTTCTTTACTACTTTCTTGATTACTTTCATATTCTGTAAGTAGGTGACTATCTACCTCTACGAGAAATTGTAGTGTGCTGGTCTGTTGCTCGTACTCAGGGGTAAGCAGAGTTTCAATCAGTTCATCAGGTAGGTCATGTGGTGTTGTCTATAGCTTTTATTACTTCCAATCAAAAAAAAACTTTAAAAAACGGAGGTTATTAATTTGTGTGCATACACCGATTACATGCGATTTTGGTGGTCCAATTTGCATTCCCGGGGTCATGAACATGTTATTGAAGTAATTTTCACTAGAAACGGGATATTTACCATGATTTTTGAGTTTTATATGTTCCCGATATTTCGGCACAGTTGCATGCGCCATGATCACGGGAGAACTGAACGGGAACATATAAAACTCAAAAATCATGGTAAATATCCCGTTTCTAGTGAAAATTATGTACATAACCATGATAGTTTCAAAAGTTATATGTTATTGAAGTTTGATAAGTAAGAACAAATTTAGATAGGAACCTATCTCACCTCGAAAATCTTTTGTAATTTTTGTAATCTACGGTAGGCGTGTATGGGTGACCGCTTGAAAAGTTACTTTTTTGCGAGAACAGGGTAATTACTAAGAAATAAAAATAAATAATATTTATTAATAGCCGATTACAAATGAAGCTAGACGTGCTAAAAAACTATAACTATGTAATTGCTAGTGTCCGCCCGCGGCTTCATTTCCATTTTACCAGGATAAAAAGTGTTCTATAACTCAATCCAGGTTATATATAGTCTATCTGTGTATCAAATTTCATCGAAATCGGTTCAGCCGTTTCAGCGTGATAGAGTAACAAACATCCAAACATCGTAACTTTAACATTGATATTAGTGAGATTATAATAGTTGATTAATTTAGTATAACAAAACTACATAATCCCCTAAAGGCTATCCAAGACGCTACTTTGTATAGTTCCACAGTTTGATAGTGTGGCGGGCGAGTAGCCAGCTGAGATGTGAGAGTCGATTCCCACTGCGGGGCAATGTTATATGCCCCGCGCAGTGTTATGTTATGTTATGTTATGTATTGTTATGTTATGTTATCTAAATTACATTTCCAGCAATGTGACTAGGTACCTCTAAAAGAGTATCCATATAAATTTTTCGTTAATTTCAACACAGAAATAAAGCGGACTCTCAACTATAACCACTAAAATAATTTAACCAAGTTGCTGAACTTACAAAGAGCTATGAAACGTTTAAATGTTTTGAAGTTTAAGTTGTAATGTAGATAAAGTAGAAGGTACTTGAAATAACTTCGACTTCGCTCTACTTCTCGTACAATTAGAGGAGTAACGTTAATAGTAATTATCGTTCGAAGTATCACAGCTGGTAAAAGAACTAACTGGTTCACTTCTAACTCGTCCTAGATACACTAGTAGTTCGCCTCGAACTTGACCTCGCGAATTGTATTGTTTATTAATGAATTGGTATGAGTTAAGTCAGGTATTTTTAGTAGGACCTCTTTGGAGGACACCCGTGTTCAAAAACCCCTGTACCTACCTACCTACCGATGAAGCTCATGTTCAAACTTAAAAAAAAAATATTCACATAACCTACCTACTTATCAAGTTTCATCAAAATTGGATCAACTTACAAACATACATACACACATACAAACGCCGTATCTTGCAATTAGACTGCGACCTAGACCTCTTAACCCCAGACTAAACTAAACCGAATAACTAAATGTGGATCAGTGAGCGACATGTGAAGGATTTTGGTTGTAAATTAATGCACGAAACAAAAGATCAGGCCCAGGATCGGCATAATGATAAAGGTAAGTAGTAGTAGAGCTTTTTTGTGAAAGAGTTCGTCCGGGGAAGTACTACCACCATACCTATTTCTGCCGCAAAGCAGTAGTGCTTGCATTGCTGTGTTCCGGTTTGAAGGGAGGGTGCCGGTGAAATTACAGGCACATGATACTTTTCATCTTTATGTGTCAGGGTGGCGGGCGCAGGGCAATGCCACTTAGGGTGCGTCCTAGGTGGACGTGACCTATGAGGTAATGCACTGTGCATAGGCAGAGGTTACCGTTTAACATCAAGTGGGCCATCGGCTTGTTCCGTCATTCAGTAGTATAAAAAAAAGGGTATATTATATAAGGATTGACGACCTCTGTAGCGCGGTGGGCGTAGGTTCGCGTATGATTTGATATGTCCAGCAGTGGACTTCCACAGGCGGATGATGATGATGTCATATTTTTCAATGTTAGTTTGTAGTATTCAATTGTAATTATTCTTACTAACCATAGTGTAGATAGACAATGTATTTTACTAACCCAATGAATGATCCTTGCGTTGATTGAATAAATAAATGAAATATATATATAAATATAACACAAGCTCTGCTTAGCTTGGGGCTAGTTAATGTTGTGTGAACTGTCCAGCATTATTTATTTATTTATTTTATTTGCAGGAGTAAACCCCGAGAGATACATAAACTAATACTTTATCCGATGATAAAGTACCCGTAGATTACGAACATCTATTGCATGAGAGAGGCAAGTCCGAGTTTACACACACCATCGTAACGATGAACGTAACGACGATCGTACGTATATAACATAATAACTAGCTATTAATCTGTGCCAAAAACGTTATTATGTTATACACTTAAGAGCGTGGTTACGTTCATCGTTACGATGGTGTTTGCAAAACTCCGACTAGGGCCTCTGGATAAAATTCTGGTGACACGTCTCTCATTTTGAACCCCCGATGCAAAATGACGGGTGTTATGAGTTTGACCGCTATGTGTGTGTGTCTGTCGGACTGTCTGTGTGTCTATCTGTGGCACCGTTAGCTCTTAAACGGGTTAAACGATTTGAATGCGTTTTTTTACATTTAATATCAGGTTTTCTAGCGATTGTTTCTAGACATGTTTTGTCAAAATCAGTTAAGCAATTGCATTGCGATGGGAATTTTCAATTTTTTTAATTTTATCTTGTCTGTGAAGTGCCACACATTTTTGTACAGTTCTTTTCTGCTATTTGAGATAACTAGGTAGACTGAAATTTTAGGTGTCTCGGTATAGTTATCCGAATTACACCAACAGTGTATAAGCTCTTCTTCGTTTCCTATGGCCACCCGTTTCCATTCTCAATCGATCGTAGTTCGATACAGGTATGCATACTAATAGCATTCTTATACCAGCGCCTTTGTCTCAAGCTGAGGGTAAGTTTTTGTGGACTTACAAGTTAGGGCTAAGTTATATCGCTCGCCAGCAGCCGGCTTAGTTTGAAGAATAAGTTAGTATGTCGCTTTGGCCAAGAACTCTTATGTATGTAGGTAAACTTAGTTTTTTGCTTTTCTTTCAGAGTATGTCCAGAAAGTTAACTGCCTCTTTCAAGATCGATATTAGACAGTATATTTCCAGAACCTAAATATTGATGATGATGACCTAGCTAAATCAAATCCTTTATAACCTTATACTATTAGGGCGATTAGACCCAAAACTGCAATATAGACCACCCAATGATGGTGGTAGATGGTAGATGGTAGATGGTATAGATTCTTTCACAATATTAAAGGCAATTTAAAGGTTTATAAAAATTAAGTTTATGTTTTTGAAAATATACATTTGTTTGACAGTTGCGGTACAATACGAGCACTACAGCTTTGCTGCAGAAATAGTATGGTGGTAGTACTTCCACGTACGCACTCTTTTACAAAAAAGCTCTAATACTGACTAAACTAACTAAACGTAGGTACTTTTTCTAAAAAGTATACCATGCTCCTATAAGACCCAAGTTTACAAAGAAACAAATGGGCGGTTACCGTAACCATTCGTCAATGTGACAGATAATGTATCAAAGCATCTGTCAAAATGAGTTGTTTAAGCGAAACTGCAGTTTAAACGCCCGTTAATGTGTTGGTGAACATTGGCCTAAGTATAATGTATCTCTCGGAGGTAGGTTTAGTCACAACTTAGCACTTTGCCTGCCTAGTACAATAGAGTATTGTTCTAACTAAGGTGTTAGCCAGGTATATAATGTCATGGTCATTTTACATTACTTTGTACTAAGTAATTGTTGGATGCCTTTCACTGGTTCTTTCCTGGTCTCTCTTACAGTGCATGTTATATTGCGCATATTAATTTTTCTAATGGAAAAATCCGTTGATGCTTGACCGGGTTATGAATCCACGACCTCTGGATCGGATAAGTCGGCGTTCTTAACACTATATTATATCAGTGTACTTATCAGCCCTTCTATGGTAATAAATAGCCTTCAAATACCAGTTTACATTACATTGCGCCGCGTGCTTTAGCTACTTTTCAAGAATATAATTATTTCAAACATACAGCGAAGTGTACGCTGACCTGCCAGGTAGTTACTTTGACGAACTCAGTGGCGCGGGTGGCGAACGTTCGCCTGCGACGCAGGGGGTTGCGGGATCGATTCCCGCCTCGGAACAAATATGTGTGCGATTTGCACATATTTGTTCAGGGTGTTCTAGGTATTTTCTATATATAATAAAAAAATATCTATCTATATAATAAATTTGTATCAAGTATATCAGTTGTCTAGTACCCGTAACACAAGCTCTGCTTAGCTTGGGGCTAGATAATGTTGTGTGAACTGTCCAGCATTATTTATTTATTTATTTACTGCAAAGTGGTAATCGCTTACGATTACCAGGTAATAGGGGGGCAAATTAAACGATGCGATATACCATTATCAACATCATCATAAACATCATCATCAGGCTGCTTTCACTATTGATGCATTTCTGGGGGGTATTAGTCTACTCTCGAAAGCATGGGTACGCCTCAACAGTAGTTAGAGCCTTCCATAAGGTCACTGACCTAAAGCAGGGTAACCACGAAAGGACCGATGAGACGATGAAGGAGAACATGGACTGTATAACAGCGATACTTTGTGGTCGAAAGTAAACGAATCCGGATGTACTGTTTGAACAACTCATTAGGAGTTCAACTTGCGGTTAATTGTAACAGAACTCACTAATTAACTCAAGGAAATTCGTTTCAATTCTTTAGTCTTAATGGTTATTGGACTTTAGAGAAAATGTTTAAATAAGTATTTTTCGAAAATAATTGGTGTATTTTGAAAGAACCACAGAATAAATAACAGTACAAAGAACGAAGAAAATTGTAACTCTATAAATGAGGTTTATTAGAACAAAGAACGAAGAAATTGTTACTCTATAAATGAGGTTTTTTAGAACAAAGAACGAAGAAATTGTTACTCTATAAATGAGGTTTTTTAGAACAAAGAACGAAGAAATTGTTACTCTATAAATGAGGTTTTTTAGAACTATGTAGAAATGGGAATAAAAGACAGAATTTATACCAAGTGTGTCTCTGAGTAGTAGCACAGGCTCTACTGGTGGGGCAAATACCACAAAAAGTATGACCCATGATATGTGTGCCCCACTGATGTGGCCGTAGTGAAGCATAAGCAGACGTATATAATACTAAACTGAATCAGTCCCTGAGGTATGGGAGCGGTAAGGGAGGGGTGTTTTCGTCTCTCAAATTTACAGATGACATTTGAACATAAACACCCCTGCCGTACCGCTTCCATACCTCAGGGACTGACTCATTTAAGCGCTAGACCTGTAGCTTATAGACAGGGTGGATGACGTGATGAAAACACCAACGACAACCAGTCTATGACTTAGTTTGCACACGATCGACGGTGTTTAGTGTTAAGACAAAATGCAAATTTTGTAGATTGACCGCATGTTGCATCCGCATATTTAAATCTATGGGCAAAAGGCAAACTCCTCTATGAAGAGGTTAGTTCTCAAACTATTTATCTATATGGTTTCACATCTTGTCCGTTACATCTCTGATATTATGTTGGATCTGTTCATTGAGGCACCCCTCCATGTCAATCTGACCTAGTCTCGGTTCGTTGTCCGTCTGGCCCATGTCACCAATTTTGGCGATAGCATCAACCCATCGTGGCGCCATTTAAATAATTACCGCCAAATACTTCGATCAAGAATACAACTAGATTTCAGGTCACGTACAAAATCAAAGATAAATACCATCCACGTGGGTATAATAACTATACAGGTATATTTGTTTACTAACGAACTGAAACAATAGTTTTAAAACAGTTCTAAGTTCAACCTTATTACAACCATGACACCTAGCAATAAAGTAGCAAATCTTCAAAATATTATCTCAATTATCATTCTTCAGAAAAAACGAGCAGAGCAACTACTTCTGTCACTTACAAATGAAAAGACTTACAAAAGACATTTACTGTGAAATCAACCTTAAATAGCTACAAATAAAGTTCTCACAAATATAAATGAAAAAATAAGAGCTCACTTTTCAAGTGAGCCGTTATTCACCGAGACGTATTTTTTGCGCCGACCTGACATCTAGTTGTATTTTTTATCAAAGGCCAAATAAGATGTAATCGAAGAATACTGTGTTCATCACCATTAAATCAAATGAGCTAATAATCTGATGAATTATATTGATGAGAAATTCTCTTTTAATGTCAATATTTTACCTTCAAATGAAGCCGCGAAAAAGAATTATGCTGCGTCCTCACATACGAACGAGGCTGAGCGATGCCTTTGCCGAAGGGCGTTGCAAGCTTATGTACCTACGCCTCCGTTTGTTCCGATGAATTTTTCATTGCGTAAATTTCGCCATAACGCATACTAGCTTTATAGATACACGGTATTCGATTCGAAACGAGTTTATTTCTACAGTCGTAATACATAATTTTTAATAGAAACGGGATATTTACCATGATTTTTGAGTTCGTTTTTAGTGAAAAGAATGTACATAAGTTATAATAATCAAAGGCAAATTACAGTCCACGGCTGTAGCTGTGATAGGTATATGTTAGACAAGTTGGGCAGCTAACTTCAGTTTTGTAGAGCATTTTCATTTCCTTTCTTTCCGTTCTTTGTATGACAAATTTTGACAATGCAGCCGCGGTAGAATTATTGCATCACTTAACTAGGCCCTGCCTGAAAACCAGCACGCACTAAACCTAGGTCTGGTCCATACCATATCCTGAAACAGGGACCTGTTTGACCACACACAACACACATCGATGCCTATCTACTTATCAACATACCAAGTTTTTACATTAGTTTTTTATTTCTTTTTAACCCCCGACGCAAAAAAGACGGTGTGTTATATTTTTTTAAGTGTCTGTGTCTGTGTGTATGTCTGTGGCATCGTAGCTCCCGGACGGATGAACCGTTTTTTTTTTTGTTTGAAAGGTGAACTAGTCGCGAGTGTTCTTAGCTATGTTTGATCAAAATCGGTTCAGCCGTTTCATTGAGTTGAGGGGTTTTTAATTTTTACAAAATTAATTTCATGTCGTATGACAAGTTGTGACGATGCATCCGCGGTAGAATTAATGCAGTACACAACTGAATGTAGCCGCACATAATTCATTGTTCACTTTTGCTAGTCACTGCAGCAAAAAAAAAAGCTCCAGGCAAACTAAACTTGTTTCCTTGTTTTCCAAGCTTCGCTGGCGATCGGCAGTGGACAGAGGGGCTAGTCTGCAAATGTAACAAGCAACTTACACGGGCGTGAGGTGTACTCTACACGGATTTTAGTATGGAATTTGAGGTTCTCAAGGTGCCCGCTAGGGGCGCTATTCGGATTCTCCATACTAAAATCCGTGTAGTGTACACAATACGCCCGTGTAGTTTGCTTGTAAAATTTGCAGACTCGAGGCTCTGTTCGTGAGTGAGGAGACGTCATAAGATAAGACCAAATCATAATTAATCAAGCTGTCAAGAACCCTCAATCAGATAGCCAATACAATAGCATATGACTTGCGAATCCGGAGATGTAATTAAGGATATTTTTTTGTATGAATGTATGAGATTGCGTGACCTATTTGCTGTTTCTAAGAAAGGAATAGTTTGCACGTGAGTCGTCGGAAGAGTGAGCATTGGTCTCTATAAGCAGGTTTAGCATGAGCTACCAAAACAAATGTAAAAAAATGAAAAAAGAGTCCTTCAGGGCAATTGGCAATACCTCTGGTGTTGCAGATGTCAATAGGCGACGGTAACCGCTTACCATCAGGCGGGCCGTAAGACAGATTGTCAAGACATAAAATTAAAAAAAAACAGCTGTTTGTCTTTGGAACAATAGAGAAAAATAACATTGGGTGCATCATTTTGGAGCATGGAGACATCCTTAGACAAATATATAAAGTTCAGACAGAACACGCGTGTACTTTTAATTTAGCAGGTTTGAGTCCTGTCTCAGACAAGTGACTTTTTTATATCCTTGTTTTTTGATTTTTTATACTTCTTGGAATGACGGGTCAAGCAAATGGCCCACCTGATGTTAAGTGATTACCCTCTGCCTATGAACAGTGCATTACCTCACGGTTCACGTCCACCTAGGACGTGCCCTATGTGACATTGCACTGCGCCCTGATACGTAAAGATGAAAAGTCTCATGTGACTATAATTTCACCGGCACCCTTACCCTTCAAACCGGAACAAAGCAATGCGAGCACTACTGCTTTGCGGCAGAAATAGGTATGGTGGTAGTACTTCCTCGGACGAACTCTTTCACAAAAAATATCTGCTACTACTATTACTTGAATGCAGTATTACTGACTTTAAAAAATAAAGGCAAGTCTCCATTATGTAAAACTTCCTAATTTCAATATTTAAAGTACTTGTCCTCCATGTAGCATGGCCGTGGGACACACTGTATAGTAAGCGGTCAATGAGTCACTTGTGGACTTATAATTACACTTTAAGCTAAACACAGAAAGGAGGTAATGTTTTAGATTACGCATTACGTAGATATTCGGATAAAAATGTGTAGATACGAAAAGTGCAAAATTTATCGACAGTCGTTAAATGTTTAATTGCGTTACCAAAAATGATAAATTTTCATTAAATTGTACAAAATATGATAACAATTAAAGTACTCACAAGTTAAACTTAGCTTTATCCTCAAGTTCGGAACTTCCACAAAAAATCCAAGACACCAACAGAATCTATTAAAACTTTTTATCACGCACAAGTCACGAATCACTTCGGAATCAATCGGATATTTTCGGAATACGCGTTCGTAGGGCCAAAGCTTTGAGGCAACTGACGACACGGCTGGACTGGACCGCTAATATTGTTTTCCTACTGCGATAGGGTTCTGTAGGTGTACAGGGTTGTGTGTCCTATTCCAGTTATCTAGGAATAGTTTATGGAACGAATTCACATCTGAATAGCCTTTCTGGTTCTGCTTTCATTAACCTCTAAAACAGACAGAGAGAGTAGTCAGAGTAAGAGAGAGATAGGTGGTGAGATAGGAACGAGTGGTGCAGTACTTTGTGAATAATTTCGTTCTTCATGACACTGGTTCATTCTTGGTGTTTCTGTCTGCCTAGTCGGCTTTTACGATATCCACAAGAGGAGATGCCGGATGCACTACAGCATCTAGCTTAACTCCTCCTCCTCGCCTCGTATTCCTCAATGCTGAGGGTCGTGACCCCCTCCATGGATCACTTTCTGCCGGACGATGTTGCACCAATAAGATCTGCTAGCGAGCTGCACGGCTTCGTGGAATTTTGAATCGAGAGTGGTGCGTTCTTAACTATCTCCACCATCACGTGGTATCACCAGTAGTGGTTGCTTAACTAGTATCTATTTATTCTAGCACTCAATAAAAACGAAAATAACCACCTGTTTACAAACCAGCTTCAAGATCCATTTCCAGCCTCTCATTGGAGCCGTAAGCAGCTTTACGGGAGTTATTTAATGCCTTCAAAGGAACTCGTCGGGAACTGAGAGCTCATTCAGGACTTATTATGCTTACAGTTGGATCGAGTTCAAACTTCCATTGAACCTCCTGTTGTTAGCATCCACAACATTCATTTCTTACATTAAAATTCTGGTCGGAAACTTTCGTCATATGAAATAATGAAAATAATTATTGAGTCTTGTAAAACTGACGGAAAAAAATACGAAAACTGCTGTTAATCCTATCGCTTATTGGTAAAGGTATCTATGAGGATTTCAATCCAGGATGTAAGCAGGAGTAGTTCCTATTCGATCCATTGAGAATGATCCATTAGACTTAAGTAGGTAGTTGGGGTAGAAAATCCCATTAAAAACGCATTCTTTTATAATTCACTATTCCGGCAGGATGGCACAAACTTTTCTGAAGTTTAATAAATAAATAAATAATTTAAAAAAAAATGCTGGACAGTTCACACAACATTATCTAGCCCCAAGCTAAGCAGAGCTTGTGTTATGGGTACTAGATAACTGATATACTTAATACAATATATTACATAGATAGATATTTTTTATTATACATAGAAAATACCCAGAACACCCTGAATAAATATCTACTATCGCACAAATATTTGTTCCGAGGCTGGAATCGAACCCGCAATCTCCTGCGTCGCAGGCCAAGATTCGCCCGCCACGCCACACAGGTCGTGAGAGGCATGTGAGTTAAGCTAACTCTCGTTTTGAAAAACGTAGTTTATCGGTGGTTATGTTCTTTACTATTTAAGTTATTCCATGGAAGACACTACGTGACAATGACAAACCAATCCAACCCACCAACAGCTTAAAATATTCACAGATTGATTTGCCAAAGACATACATTCATTTACAGAAATAATAATACAACTAATACAAGTTTAGTAGTAGTAGAGCTTTTTTGTGAAAGAGTTCGTCCGGTGAAGTACTACCACCATACCTATTTCTGCCGCAAAGCAGTGGTGCTCGCATTGCTGTGTTCCGGTTTGAAGGGTAAGGGTGCCGGTGAAATTACAGGCACATGAGATTTTTCATCTATGTCTCAGGGTGGCGGGCGCAGTGCAATGCCACATAGGGTGCGTCCTAGGTGGACGTGCCCTATGAGGTAATGCACTGTTCATAGGCAGACAGGTGGGCCTCTTGCTTGTTCCGTCATCCAAGTAGTATAAAAAAAAAGTAGATATAACTTTTGAAACTATAGATAGATAGATAGATAGAAAACACTTTATTGTACAACACAGAAAACTACTACTATCATAGTTATAGACATACATTTCACTAGAAACGGGATATTTACCATGATTTTTGAGTTTTTATTGTTCCTAATATTTCGGCACGTGCATGCACCATGATCACGGGAGAACTGAACAAAATTATGTACAAAATTAAAATACATAATGATACAGTTGTGCTACCTGAAGAAGACCTACCTCTAATAATCACCTCTCTCTAGCCTCAAAGGTTTGCTGGTAGAAAACTCTTTAGGGTTAAGCTCGCCTCTGTAAATGTTCGTTACCTCTTACTGTTTTTTTTTGTGTTTTCTTGTGTGCGATAAATAATAAAGAAGACCGCTGCTAATGATCTAAAGGTATCTCAACTGATCCAAATCACTACCAGACGGAAGCGTCTCTAAGATGCTAGCTGCACATTTTGCCAAAGTGTCTCGATAATTCAAACTCTTTACGCAACACCATTTCTCAAATTACATCGGAACATGATAGGTTTAAATTGACAAAAAACCTTATACCTTACCTCCGTAGTACTATTATATTGCAACGGACACCTATCACCCGTCCGTTGACGCTTTTTACTATTATAGGTTACACAGGCTGTCCTAGAAAGTGTCATTTAGAATTGCCACAGAGTCAAAAAACAGATCTGCATGATAAGTCATTTTAAACTTAAAAATACATGTGTTTCGACTATCTCCAAGTTAAATGCACCGAAATGTGATCCTTGTTTTCCATTAAAAAAACCTACATTATAACTACTCGATCTAATTTGTAATCATGCTAGTTAGTCCCGTTCACCTTGGAGAAAACATATTACCACATAACGACTCAGTGAAGTATCTAGGGATGCACCTGGATCGTAGACTGACCTGGAGAAAGCACCTACAAAAAAAAAGAGACGAACTCAACTTCCGGTACCGGAACCTCCATTGGCTAATGGGTAGAAACTCGGTCCTGAGTACTGACAACAAACTCCTGATTTACCAGGTTGTACTGAAGCCTATCTGGACGTATGGCATACAACTGTGGGGATCAGCCTGCAAATCAAATATTTCAATCATACAAAGAGCACAAAATGGCATCTTAAGAAATGTATCCAATGCACCGTGGTTCTTAATGATTACTGAGCTGCATAGCGAACTGAAGGTCAACACAGTCGTCGACGAAATAAAACTATATTCATCGAAATACAAAGAACGTCTGAATGTACAACCAGGTACGTCCGAACCACTTGGCCTCACAGCTAACTACTATCAACTACCCGAAGAGGCTTAAAAGACAACATATCATGGAACTCTGACACATGACACATAAGAAAAGGAGAGGTGGTCGCTGGACCACTTCTGCTACAAGCACGACTACCCGCACCAAATCTGCTCATAGTCTGAGGACTGATCGCAAATGAAAATAGAACAAAAAAAAAATGCTAGTTAATAATGAACGCAGAACATCCTTAGAAAGTTACGACATTTTTCGTCTTTTTCGATAGAATTTGAAACCGCTGTGAATGCAAAAGACAAAATACTATATAAGGCAATGCAATACACTATTATTTCGGATGGTTTCATATTGGATTATGTATAAGCTAAAAATGTTTTTTTTTCCTTTATTAAATAAAAAAAATCCTACTACAATATGAAGTGTGTGCTTGGATGAAAATACCTAAAAAATTTAGAGGCTTCAATCGGTCCCGTTTTCCTGCAAAATGCAAATCTCTATTTTGTAAGAGGTGTTTGATAACTTTTTGTCTGCTATAAAAGTTAACTAATCCTAAAATGCTACTACAAAATAAGCCAGTGATATGAAGAATCAGGTAACCCAACACTTTCATATGTTTTGTAATAGCCGAGAAAAATTGCCACTAATTTCCAATGCGTCATCTTAACTACTGCTTTAGTTCAACTACCAATTACGAGACATCTAACGCATGTAAAATTTGACAGTTCTAAATAGAAACCTATCAATTTCACCATGTGTCCCATTAAATCAGTGACTATTGGTTAACGAAAATTGCCATTAAGTATATCAAATTAAGACACATTATTGCTTACCGCGATTACCAGGAAGGGCATCTACGTCTGTAATCTAGTTGCTGTTATTTGCTGGGACACGCTGTATTCAGCACTTTCCACAAAAGCCGTAGATAAGTTACAAATGGGAAAATATTTCTTAACGAAAACCGGGTGTAAAAAGTCGAAACCTATTTGGTAAATCGTGCTCTTGACAATAAAGATTATGAGCGCCATGTTTTGTTGCTGCTACCGGCGGTGAGTCGACTAAAAAGAGAGTTGATAGCCCTTTCCTTTTGTCGCAGAGTTTAATAGGAGTACCGCTAGGGCGCACGGGCCCTAAACGATGTTCGCTCCTATATTTTGGATATTATGTCATCAAATTCCATTCAGTGTTGTATTCATTATCTACACACCAAATAATATAGACCTGTAATTTGTCAGTTTCAGTTAGAAAAAAATCTAAATATTTAAATTTTTCAGTTGTTATCCATGGACAAACCCACATGCATACATAAAAACGCCGATTATTCCAAGTTGACTCAGATAACTCTCTTCTCTTCTTATAATAATGGCTTCTGAGGAATTCTCCAAACAATTTAGCCAATGTCAATTGATATAATTATATTTTTTATAGTCAAGTCGTCAAGAGTCACCGTCAAGTCATAACCCAGTTTAAATGGTGGCAGAAAAACTGTGTTTTTGCAGGAAAAAATCCACCATTTCGAAAAGACACGCAATACACTTAAATTTAACTACATCACACATGTGCATCCAAGTTACACCGCTTAAAATTCCACCAAAATTACACGAAATAACTCGAATACACATATGAATATGTAAAAAATACAAATAAATACGTTACAAAGTGTCTCTCGTGCAAACTATTCAGTTTAGAAAAAAATTACATAAGAAACCTCAAAATCATTTTTGAAGACCTACCCATAGATACCCCACACGTATGGGTATGATGAAAAAGAGTTTCAGTTAAATACTTAGGTATGGGGAACCCCAAAAATTAAAAACTACTTACTAGATCTCGTTCAAACCAATTTTGAGTGAAAGTTTACAAGGTGTACATCATATATTTTTTTAGTTTTATCTTTCTCTTATTTTAGAAGTTACGGGGGGGACACACTTTTTACCACTTTTTGGAAGTGTCTCTCGCGCAAACTATTCAGTTTAGAAAAAAATGATATTAGAAATCTCAACATCATTTTTGAAGACCTATCCACAGATACCTCACACGTATAGGTTTAATGAATTTTTTTTTTTTTGTGTTTCAGTTCTAAGTATTGGGAACCCCAAAAATAATTGGTTTTTTTTTCAATTTTTGTGTAAAAATCTTAATGCGGTTCACAGAATACATCTACCTACCAAGTTTCAGTTTTCTTATAGTTTCGGGAAAAAAAGGCTGTGACATACACGGACAGACAGACAGACAGACAGACAGACAGACAGACATGACGAATCTATAAGGGTTCCTTGTCTTTGACTACGGAACCCAAAAAATGCCAGATTGATTCCCTCAGAGAACTCGCTAGTTCAATAAAATCAATATGAGAAGCAAATGTCATGATTCCTCTGACAGTTGTCATTGAAATCACGCTTATCAAGTTCCGTATTTATCACGAAAATGTGCGCGAGATAATCTTTTATTATTTGTTGGTGGAAGGATTAGTGACGTTCCCGAACTATTGGTCTTGCAAACAAAATACATACATACATACATAGACAAACGCCTTTTTCCCCGAAATCGTAGGCAGTGCCTCAAAAGGCCTCTTTTCACCGTGGGTTGCAACATCGTGGGAATATAAGTCGTGACAAGTGGTGAGCTCATCGCCGCCAAGTGGGAAGCAACCCACTAATGACTCGCCTAACACTTGCTTCTAGTAATACATAACGAAATAAATCTAATAATATTGTTTCTTCAAAATCTAGATTTGCATTTTATCATAATTTTCTAACACGGTATTAACTATTTTATGGGCACAAGTAGGCAACTTCTAGCACAGACTTTTCACAAGAAACGGGATATTTAACATGATTTTTGTGTTTTTATTGATCCCGAGTGAGAAATAGGACAAATAGACATATTTGCCAATAACAAAAACTTATTAGTTCTCCCGTGATCATGGCGCATGCAACTGTGCCGACATACCCGGAACAATTAAAAATCATGGTAAATATCCCGTTTCTAGTGAAAATTATGTCCATAACCATGTTAGTTTCAAAAGTTCTAGCTCAGAATAAACAATTAGTAGATTAAATAATTCTGTTGAAACATATTTACTGTCCGTGTGTGCATATTTACTACGTGTATTAGGGAAGCCACTCTATACGTCCAGCATAAAAACAACACAACCCTAACAGGTGTATTTTCGATCCCAAAACAAAACTGTTTACTCATTCATGCTCCTATAAAATCTAGCGTAAAATCTATGAATAAATCGATTCAACTCGAATAGAAATGCTCGTTTCAATCGAGATAAATATCGATCAATATCGACTGACGGTCCAATTACATTGTGCTACAGCAAGACTGGCTATTGAGGTGCCTACTCATTTGATTTACGGGTAGAAGCTTAGGACTGAGTTGTCAGACTGTGATTTCCGTAGCTTTGGACTTAAGAGTATTCAAATCAAGTCATTTATCATATTTAGGTACCTTTATCATCAGAAAGTTGCAAACGAATAGTTGCGTTAGTAGTAGTAGAGCTTTTTTGTGAAAGAGTTCGTCCGAAGAAGAACTACCACCATACCTATTTCTGCCGCAAAGCAGTAGTGCTCGAATTGCTGTGTTCCGGTTGGAAGGGTACTTCCAATCAATAATAATAATACAATAACCATGTAAATATGTAATAAGTATGTAAGTAAGGGTGCCGGTGAAATTACAGGCACAGGAGACTTTTCATATTTATATCTCAGGAAGGCGGGCGCAGTGCAATGCCACATAGGGCGCGTCCTGGGTGGACGTGACCTATGAGGTAATGCATTGTTGAAGGCAGAGGTTACCGCTTAACATCAGGTGGGCCATCTGCATGTTCCGTCATATAAGAAGCTAAAAAAAAAACGATCTGGGTGCAAGGTAGCGCACCCGCCAAGACGCTTGTTCAAGTTGATGGAAGGAGAGAGTCAATGGGAGGGTGAGAAGAGGGGAGAGGGTGTTAATCAAAGTTGATATTGTTTAATTATCGATATATGCGGCTCGGCAGATGAAGGTCCAACTGCGACGTAGGAGGTTGCGGGTTCGATTCCCATCTCGTTACAAATATTTGTACGATCTGCAGATAGTTCAGGGTGTTCTGGGTATTTTGTATGTATAATAAAAAATATAAATCTATGTAATGTATTGTATTAAGTATATCACAGTTATCTAGTACCCATAACACAAGCTCTGCTTAGCTTGGGGCTAGATTATGTTGTGTGAACTGTCCAGCATTATTTATTTATTTATCGATTCAATCTGATTGTAATTCCGACTTGGTATCTACTACATATTAAGATCACAGAACTTTTTGTGCGGTAGGTAGTAGCGAGACTTGGGATCATTTTTGCATTGATAATGTTTTTGTTCGGATCCGTATCGATAATATTTTGGCTAATCTCAACAGAATGGCAGAAACTATCAAATAATACCATATTTCAAGAAACTTTTTCAGTTTTTCGCTCGTAACTGAAAAGCCTTAGGGACAATAGACACTTTTAGAATTAAATTTAAGATTACTACGTTTTGCACAACTTTCTTCATACACAATAATCATGTGTATGGAAAATGATTTTAAAAATGAACCATAAGGCGCATTAAGTTCAACAAAAAAAATTGTAGGAGGCGAAGAAGGTGGGGAATGCTCCCAGGAACTGCATGAACTGATCCCACCATCTCCTTTTCATCATAGGACGAACAGGCGTACGGCTCAGTACCATCCTTACCTCATTAGTATACCTTCTATTCGCACAAAAAGTTTCAGTTCTACCTTTATAATGCGAACTGCTAAGGAGTGGAATACACTACCGTCGTTTGTCTCTCCTGAAAACTATAATCTGGGTCTATTCAAGGCGAGAGTGACTAGGTGCCTTCTAGACCCTTGTGCTCCATCTTCGGCCACATCGTCTTTTACCAACAGGTGAGATCGTGGTCAAACAAAGGCCTATCAACGTTAAAAAAAAAACTCTTGACCTGATTAAGTCTAAAATTGGATATCAATTTTTAAAAAAAACTGGTATTTATTATTCTTTTATCGATTAATTTAATTCAAATAGTGTATTGAATTTATGATTTCAGATTTCACTTGCTATTAAGCTTAAGAATATCATATTATTTTGTAATCGGCTTTTACGGCCATCTATGGGAAGATACGTAAGGGTCTTTGGTTCTTTAGGCCGCAACGATATTACCTATAAGTACTATCAAAAGTCAGGTCAGAGAGTTCTTTCAGCGTGTAGACATCCAATACAGGGCATAGGCCTCCCCTATAGAATGCCACGACGAATGGCCTTAAGCCGCCTCCATTCACCAACTAATGTTGTCGGCCAGTCGAAAAAAACAATTTGGTACCTACCTTGGCAGACAATAAATATTAGTTGCTCATGGGCCCCAATCGTAGAAAACCCTACAATCCTTGCGTTCCGGTATCAAAACGATGGTATTGTATGCAAGACTCTTTACAGGACATTTATTTAATTGTAACACGTACAGATTTACGATGCATTCGAAATCGGTTATCTTGTATCTGTCGTGCAATGATTTGTTTTTGTTCGGGTTATAATGTATGGGAACTAGTTCCGATCTGATGGTAAGCCGTGACTCAGTTGAATAAATTATGAATCTCTGATGAAACCGATAGCGGGGAAATGTAGGAGGGAAAAGGTGCTTCCCAAGTTGTGTGGGTACTCGATCTTCATTGTTCTAGTAGCTAGGTCATCATCATCATCAGCCCTAAGACGTCAACTGCTGAGCCGTTCAAAATAACGGTGATCGAGGCCCTGGAGGGGATGAATCTGCGTCTGCGCATGAGTACAGTTGCGCCTGCATGACGAACCAATAGCGCGACAGCACAGACATCTGACGAATCAATAGCGACATGTGGCGATATATCACCCCGCATTGCGTCTTACCTCATAGAATAGAATAGAATAGAATATTCCTTATTGCACAAAACAAACAATTTACATAGGCGAACTCAATGCTGAGAAGCATTCTCTACCAGCTAACCTTTGTGTATTGTGGATACATTTATGTAGGTGGTGCACAAAACGTATATGGAGAAGAAAAATAGTACTTTATGCAGGAATATTTAACAGAGACATGCACAATACAAGATAATTAACATAAGTAATATAATATTATAAAAATAAACAATAATGTATAATATAATTATATATTATATTCTCATACCACAGAATATATACCTAAATATTCCTATAATAACCTACTACGCAGCGTTCTTTGGTAATGCCTACTCGTACTGGCTAGAAATAAAGAAAGAATGAGAGAGAAAACATTTACGTGTAGCAACGAATGCAGATAGTTGCAGATATAATTATATCTAAAATGACACACACACGCACACACATAAGCAAAGATTAAAATAGATTGATATATATACCAGTTACTTCAACTTATAGTTAGTGCTAGAGGAACTATGCTCTAACATTGATTTGAGGTGTTATGTTTAATATCTAGGTATCTATAGTCACCAGTCACCACACTTTGCCCCTTCGACCACAGTAAAATACTTTGGTAGAAGCTTTGCCCAATAATTGATCGCCCACATTGCGTTGTCACTGTCTCACCCACCGATCAATCATATTTTGGGAAAACGACTCAATTGTGCGATAAAAAACTAAAACATGTTAAAATGACAATGTGACAGTAATTGAGCGTGGATTATTGATAAGAGGGGGGAGGGAATGATTGAGGATGATGCGGTGGTTATATTTCATTGTTTGCCATATACTAGTACAAGCCGAAAAATACTATTGATAAAATAATTATTTTAGAGAAAAAAAAGACTAAGCTGGGAATTTTCTGTAATCGCTACATGTGTGCCTATAATATTTGAGCAGTTTCCTCAATTCCTCATGGATCCTATCATCAGAACCAGATTTTGATGAAAATGGGACCAATCTGGAAGTATAAATAGTTTTTTTTTTTTAATTTTTCCCAAACTGTTTTATAAATGACGGAGACATGAGGTAACAAACATTAAAAACAGAAACATGACTGGAGAACCTCCTTGTTTTTGAAGTTGATTAAAAAACAGATGTATTCGAGCGAGACTCGTGCCCTGAGGGTTCGAGATCAGTAAATTATTTCGACATCATTAGAGCCCTTTTCTAGTTTCATACACTATTCCTTAGAAGTATAACACTCCTTTTTTTGGGGCAGTCGTGTAAAAATATCGCGAGATATTCGAGTAGTCTCACGTATAGTAGAAAACGTCAGCAATAGCTACCTAAGTTTTTGAGATGTTCTCTTCGTTGCCCACAATTAGAGCCAGATATTATCCTTATTGCGGGGTCGGCCGAGAAAGCGTTCGCGGGACGATCTTGTTGGTTTTGAAAATAAGTGGTGAGAGACTGCCAAGAACAGGGACAAATGGAAGAATTTGGGGGAGACTTTTGCCCAGCAGTGGGAAAACATAAGTAAGGAAAAAAATGCAATCATGTAATGTAAAGCAAATTTATCTATGCCTTAAACGCAAGCTCATGGACATGTTCATTCTTCCCATACTCACATAGGTGCACAGACTTGGCAACTCAGCAAAGAGCCAGACTCGAGGTGTGCCAGCGGGTTATGGAGCGCAGTATTAGCAAAGACTTCTATTTAATAAAAGTCTTTGAGTATTAGGTGTCCGACACAGACCGAATTAGAAATTCAATTCTGCGCTGGCAAACAAAGGTTTACGATGTCAGCAAAAAATCAGCCCAGCTCAAGTGGGATCTGTGTGGAAAAACCAGAGAGCCTATACAACAACAAAACTGACTGGGACAGTTTCAGGCAACACCTCATAGACCACATTGACCTTAATATCTCACTGAAATCAGAAGACGAAGTGGAGGAAGCATGCAAGTCTTTCACTACCCTTATTCAGGTTTCTGTGTGGAAGAGTACCCCAGAAGTGTCATCAAAATTCCCATTTAACACGGTAAATATTCCAGATGCAATACAAAAAAAGGTTGCTGAGAAACGAAGACTCCGAGCGAAATGGCATGACAGTCGACTCACAGCTGATAAACAAGCATTCAACAAAGCGAGTTGGGTACTCAAGGGATATATACAGGAACACGAAAACATCACTTTCAACCATCACTTGGAATCCCTTTCACCACTTTCCAAAGGCCATCACTCCTTGTGGAAGGCTACGAAACAGTTTAGAAGACCTCAACAATTCAACCCTCCCATCAAAATGGATAACAACAAATGGGCACGAACTGATGAGCAAAAAGCAGAAGTATTCGCGACTCACTTGTCTCATATATTCCAGCCTAACGAAGGCGATGACTCAGATGAGCAGGAAGTGGATCGTATACTGGAACAACCATTTCAGCTAGATCAACCAATAAAGCCAGTTAGCCCCGGTGAAGTATGGGTGGAAATAGGAAAACTAGACTCGAAAAAAGCACCAGGATTCGATCTCATAACACCTAAGATCCTGAAAGAACTGCCAAAAAAAGCGATAGTCTTCGTAACTTCATTGTTTAACGCAACTTACAGAATCTCATACTTCCCACTTGACTGCTATGGAAAGTTTCACAAATAATCATGATTCACAAGCCAGGTAACCCAAACAAAGAAGTAACATATTATAGACCGTTAAGTCTCCTTCCGGTACTATCAAAACTCTGGGAAAAACTCTTTGTGAAACGTATGAAGCGTGTCCTCTCAACCATACCAGATCATCAATTTGGATTCCGAGAAGGTCACTCCACTATCGAACAAGTTCACTGAGTTTACTCAGTGATTAGAGAATGTCTCGAGAAAAAACAATACTGTTCCGCAGCTTTTCTCGATATTCAGCAAGCATTTGATAGGGTGTGGCACAAAGGATTGCTATGCAAAGTCAAAACGCAGCTCCCCCACACTTTCAGTCCGATGATCAATTCATACTTATCGAGTAGAATATTCCAAGTCAAATACGGAGAATCAAGATCAACGTTCTTTGATATTAAAGCCGGAGTACCGCAAGGTTCAGTTCTTGGTCCAGTGCTCTACAATATTTACACGGCCGACTTACCTCAATATTCAGGCGTCGTGACTGCTACATTCGCTGACGACACGGCAATCCTGTCCTGCGATACTTCACCAAACCAAGCGTCAAAAACCCTGCAATACCAACAAGAAGGAACGGAAAAGTGGCTCCACAAATGGAGAATTCGTACCAGCGCCGCCAAATCAACCCATATCACCTTTGCACTCCGTAGAGGCAAATGTCCACTAGTCAACCTTGGCGGTTACGAACTCCCACATAAAGACGCTGTTAAATATCTTGGGTTCACACTTGATAGACGATTAACTTGGAAGGATCAAATAAAAGCCAAAAGAACGGAACTAGATGCTCGGTTCAAGAGCTTGTTCTGATTGCTTGGGCCACAGTCCCGGCTGTCCCTATTTAACAAGAGGCTAGTATATAGCAGCATCCTCAAACCAGTGTGGACTTATGGGGTACAAATATGGAGCACAACCAGCAAATCCAACCGCGCAATCATCCAACGTGCTCAAAATAAAATCTTACGTGCCCTAGTAAGTGCACCATGGTTCACAACCAACAATGAGATCCACGAGTACCTAGAAGTCCCCACAGTTGACCAGGAAATTAAACTCCGAGGAAACAGTTATTTGGACCGCCTTAAAACACACTCTAATCCGCTGGCAAGAGCGTTAGTTGAAAACCCAAGCGACACAAAGAGGTTGAAGAGAAGCCATATTCTGGACAACCTACTATAGTGAGGGAAGAAGGTCTGATGAGTCCGGATCCCAATCGACAAGAAACCATCCAACTTTTCCGCCTATAGTCCACCAACTGATTGCGGATAAACACAAAAAAAAAAAAAAAAAAAAAGAGCCCTTTTTTAGTTTCATACACTATTCCTTAGAAGTATAACACTCCTTTTTTTGGGGCAGTCGTGTAAAAATATCGCGAAATATTCGAGTAGTCTCACGTATAGTAGAAAACGTCAGCATTAGCTACCTAAGTTTTTGAGATGTTCTCTTCGTTGCCCACAATTAGAGCCAGATATAATCCTTATTGCGGGGTCGGGACCGAATTAGAAATTCAATTCTGCGCTGGCAAACAAAGGTTTACGATGTCAGCAAAAAATCAGCCCAGCTCAAGTGGGATTGGGCTGGCCACGTCTGACGTATGTCGGAAGATCTTTGGGCAAAATACACTTTCCTAACGCAAGACGCCCGCGCGGCAGACCACCACGGAGATGGCGTGACGAGTTGGATGTGCACCTACCAGACTGGCCCACTACAGCAAGGGACAGAGAGAACTAGAAAAAAAAGGGAGGGAGGCCTTTGCCATGCAGTGGGACAATATGGGCTGAAAACATCGAGCTCTATTACGGAGGCCTGCAATAAATTATTTAGAATAGAATATTTATTTATTAAGACAACAAGAGTCCAACTTAGAAAACCATGAACTCTGTTTTTTAATGAGTTTTTTACATGAGGCCATGTGAAGCCACATACGACTCACACATAGCGAGAAGCTTCCGTAATGCTCTAAGACTGAAAATAAATCAATAATATTATTATCCCAGCACGAAATAGAGCAAATGCTCGTACAAACAATTATGAATAGGAGTAACCAAAAGTAATATTTCTTCATCTGTCAAGTAATTAACCCGTCACAGTCTGCTGTAACAATATCGCATCCCACCCGCATAGGGCGTGACAATTACCATTGTCATCGACTGCTTAGGCGTGTGACGGTTATACGGAGTCAGTCGCCAGGAGTCAGGAGTCAGTTCAATTTGGTACGAATTTAATAAACTAATGATGTTGATCATTATATTAAGTAATTTACGTTTAGTTCGGGCGTTTTTTATTAAAGCCGTTGGGGTCTTAAATGTAATCTGTGTTCGCCCGCGGCTTTGCTCGCATTTTACCAGGATACCTCTGATGACCTCTATGGCGCGGCGGGCGAAGATCGGCCTGCGACGCAGGAGGTTGCGGGTTCGATTCCCAAAAATTTTTGAACAAATATTTGTGCGATCGCAGATATTTGTTCAGGGTGTTCTGGGTATTTTCTATGTATAATAAAAATATCTATCTATGTAATTGTAGTTATCTAGTACCCATAACACAAGCTCTGCTTAGCTTGGGGCTAGATAATGTTGTGTGAATTGTCCAGCATTATTTATTTATTTATTTTATTTATACAAAGTAGCCTATAGTTCAATCCAGGTCATGATTTATCTGTGTTCCAAACTTCATCGAAATCGGGGCAGCCGTTTTGGCGTAACTTTGACACATTTATGATTTTAGAGGGATTACTAGCTCCTCGCCTTGGCTTCAGGGGGTTTTGTACGAGAATTTGATAGTATTCGAAACTAATGAAGTTTCGTTTCCTTCAATACATTTACTGACAAAATCCTTAGTTTTCTCTTCGTTTCCGCTAGGGGCGCTGCTAGTAAATATATGGAAGGAAACGAAACTTCATTATAGTTTCAAAAACTGTCAAATCTCGTACTAACCCCCGTGATGGGTAGTTTCTGGATGAAAGCAGTATATTTTACAAAACTTGAAACATTTCGAGAATTGTCTCGTAACATTTGATACGGAACCCTATCGATGTTCGACGCGTATTTGGCTGTTTTTTTTTCATTATGATTCAATGTAGATTAATTTGAATGACTGAAGTAGGTAGCTACTGAGGCGCGTCATTATAGTTAAAAACACTCGAACTATGCTCCCCTCAAATATCCCGACTCAACTATACAGCGCAATCTAAACACCAAAAATTAATGAACGACGTATTGTTTTCACAAATTTGTAAAAGTCACGCGTTCGAATTCTGAATAACGTTGACATTTGTAATGGGCGCGTGCGCACGCGCCGGGTTACAGAATAATAACCACTCAGTAAGTAAACTGGAGATCAAAGGAGCCCTCTGCGCATTGACGGCGTTATGGCGACAACGTCATGGATAAGTTAACGAGGCAGAGGCAGCGCAAAGCGCCGACATCCTTAGTATTGTTTAATAAAACGATATAATGTCTTAAAATAAATAAATAAACCAGACTTCTTTCTCTTTAGTTTTCTTTGTAAAAAAAAAATCAGCAATGTTTAGTTTTGCAGCAATACTGAATAGAGAGATTTGTCTTGGAAAAATACAAGTGCCGTGGTTTGTCCAGCCCAAGAATAGACCCCTCCATCTCCTCCCGTGAATGTCGCAAAAGCCGACTAAGGGATTACCCGGACAAGTTTGATTTGATGATGATTTGTTGAATTGTTGTTGAATGATTTGTCTTGGCTGCTATTATTATATGTTAAATTACCAGAAAAAAGCGTTAGCAGAGTTTTGGAGAAAAAGGCATATGTCTATGTATGTATGTATGTATGTATGTATGTATGTAAATATACACAAGTCAGATTTCACTGCAATTTGTTGGTACCTACTGTCAGGAGAATGGGAGTTGCGAAAAAGTTAGGTAAACATTTATAACAATAATTTAAAGAATCCTACATCCCACTTTGAGTTCAATTTTACAGTCGAGACAAACTTATTTGCGTTAGGATTGACAAGTAAATGCGTCCTGTTTTATCAGAAATACAATGTGGCCTTAACTCACTCAATATATCAAAAAGTTTGTCTTAGTAACTATATTTTTCGAAATCTTTGTCAATTGGTTCCCTCGGGTTTGGTTATCTGTGCACCAAACACAGTTGTGTGCGGTTGGGTTAGCTGGGTTCGTCGTGGTTGGTCAGTTGGTTGGTCCGTCAGTTGGTAAATTGGTGGTGTAGATGATTCCTTCGCTGGTGTACAGAAAATGATCCCCAGATAGTCCCATACCTATAAATGTTACAATTATTATGTGTAACTATAGTGCAAGCAAAACAAAATCACGATCTTGTTCTTCAAAGGTAGGTAAGCAATCTCTGTCAAGTGTGCATCTTGTCAAGTGTTAGTGCATCTCTAAACCACTCGTCAGATGGTGAGTAGTTTAATGGTGCACTAGCATTAAGGTGAAGGAAGGAATATCGATGGGTTTTTAGTCGGTATGTCGTTGGGTGCTAGCCAACGGAGAGCCAGACAGACCCCCTCAACTCCCGAGCTGATCGACAAGCGTAACGCAATTTCCCATCGTAAAAAATAAAATAAAAAAAAGGTAATTAATCTCAGTCCTAGTCTCATCTGTAAACTCTGTACTCTCTAACTGACCACCGCAGTCGTGATACGTGACGGAAATGTGGTTGTCATATTATTGAAATGTAGCCGGTTTGTGGAAACCGTTCCTAACTGAATGCTGTTAGAAACTAGACACCGACCAAACGTAGCTTCTCTATTATTACTGGGCATCAGTTAATTGACCTACCTGAAAATAAATATAAATAAATAAATAAATAATGCTGGACATATCACACAACATTATCTAGCCCCAAGCTAAGCAGAGCTTGTGTTATGGGTACTAGACAACTGGTATACTTAATACAATACATTACATAAATTGATATTTTTTATTATTTAAAGAAAATACCCAGAACACCCTGAAAAAATATCTGCAGATCGCACAAATATTTATTCCGAGGCGGGAATCGAACCCGCAACCTCCAGCGTGGCAGGCGACCCTTGGCCCGCCGCGCCACAGAGGTCGTCAAGATTGATATCCACGCTAAATAAGAAATCATCATACCTAGGTCTATCATAATCATCATCATCAGCCAGTATAATTACACTGCTCCTCCATAGAATGCCACGACGAACTAACTTGAGCCTCCATCCACCGACTTCCTTTATTTATTTTTATTTTTATACAACTTGGTATGACGTATCAAGCAGATGGCCCACCTGATGTTAAGCGGTACCCTCTGCCTATGAACAGTGCATTACCACATAGGTCACGTCCGCCTAGTACGCATCCTATGTGGCATTGCACTGCGCCCGCCACCCTGAGATATATCCTCGGTTCATCAAAACTATGGTTTAGTGGGGCCTATAATGTATGAATAACATAACATTATTTAAAGCTTGCTTATAGATAGATACTATGTTTAAATTTTATTATTATTTTTTCTCTCCGGTTACTTAAAAATGTTTGATAGGTTAGGTATTATTTTGGATTGATTTTAGTAACATAGGTATGACTTAAAAAAAGTTTCGACTATACACCACGTACTTTATTATTCTCCTGCTGACGTTTTTTTTTTTAACATTGATAGACCTTTGTTTGACCACGATCTCACCTGTTGGTAAGTGACGATGTGGCCGAAGATGGAGCACAAAGGTCTAGAAGGCACCTATTCACTCTAGCCTTGAAGAGACCCAGATTATAGTATTCAGGAAAGACAGACGACGGTAGTGTGTTCCACTTCTTAGCAGTTCGCATTACGTTTCGTTGACCATTTAGAGGTCCTTCTTCATGAGACCGCGACCACGCTCGAAGGCCGTGAGACGGGAACTGACCATAGAACATACGTATGTATAATCAGGCTAACTTAATTTTAATTAAAAATGTTGCTATGGATGGTCCATTTTGTAAAACTATTTTTTGCGACCATCCACCTCGTGATCGCCTAAAACAGATATCTATACAGATATGCTAGTACATATCTACTTAAATGATATGTCAAATAAATGTTATAATAATTATAGGTTATGTTTATAAATAAATTATTTGATTTGATGGGTCCGTTCGGATTCTGTCTCTTAAACACTGTATTTTTTTCTATGGTTGCTGTCCCTTTAATAATATTATGTATTTTTGGTGTGGCTTTTATATAAAAAGTAAGTCAACCTCTAACTTCAAATGTACTTTTCGGTACACGTTATTCATTTCTAAAACCACTTTAAAATTGACACCCTCAAGATCTTTATGTTTTACCCTCAATTTAGCCATCCCTTGAGACACCCAGTTTAAAGAGGTTAGACCCGGCTCCAAACAATGTTTGGATAGGACCATAGGTTCGGCAAATAGGTGCATTGTCCCTCCCGAAGCCTTAATGTGTGTTTAAGTATTAATAAGTCAACGGAATGGAGAGTGGTGCGAGTGTTAGCTATGCGGACGCTACACTTCTTCTACATTTTTGGCCGTTTGGTAAACATTTCTAGCAGGAACGTCGTCGGAACGCAAGTTCAAAAGATCAACCGTTCTTCTTTCGTGTCGTTAGGCATTTTGACCAATAGGTTACCACACCCACGGCATTGTCGGAGCAAGGACAGGATGGGTATACAAGGGCGTGTGGCATGTTTTGGGTCTGGGCACCATAGTCGCATTGCGTCGCGGAGGCTGCGATCATACCCCACTTGCTGAGATTACACTTGCAGCGGCCGACTTGAGGGTCTTCCACACTGGTCAGGGTAGTTGGTGACCAGTGACCTTTTTTAACGTCCATTGTTCGTGACGAGCACCACTTGCATAAGTTGCATTACTTGAGGTGGCTGAAGTGGAGCGTAATAACCGTTGTCTCTTTCAATCGAATTTGATTTGCCAGCAAAAGATAAAACACTGTGTAGCTATTACAAGGAGTTTGGTTTTTAAGTAGCACGGTTAAAAATTTAACTGGCAGTCTTATTGATAGACGTGGTTCCGTAGAAAAAAATTGCAATTAATGTAATATGTCTGTTCTATTCCTAGAATATAATATGAACTACAACGATATGTCAAAGAACGATTATGTCAAAGAAAATTCACATTTAAAATGCGGGAATCGAACTAACAAGCTAACAACACACAAACGCTATTTCCGAAAGGTTTATTGCTGTTCTGTAAATCGCTATCAGTATGACTATACTCTTCTAATACGCCTTAATCTCCAAAATAGTTATCTACGTAACTAAAACTTCGGTTAGGTGTTTAATCAGTAGAATTATATTGACACAGGATTTCAATTACCGTTCAAGTGTTCATTGTCCTCATGTGAGTAACTATCACAGATTAATTAATATTCCTAAACGCTATCGCATGTGAAGAGGCCAGGCCTAACATGAGTAACAAGGTTTTTTGAACTCAAAAAATAACCTTTGGTATCTGTCAAATTATGTCAAAGAGAATGAATGATTTATTACATCTGCTATGTTGCCACTATGGTGGACGACATTAAGAACATTGCGCCTAATGTTCTCGCATGAGGCGCGAAATTCAAATTTGTTGGTGTTTTTTGCTCATAAACACTTCTGCAGATAGCAACCGTTGATTTCGCGAGAACTAGGAAACTTAACACACATGTTTGAAAAAAATTGAGTTTCGCGCCTCAAGCGAGAGCCACCTTAACAAATTTTATTAATTGAATAATGAAGTCAATTTAATAACTGCACAAATATTGTACATAATTCGTTGTTTTTGTCCAAGAATAAACCCACCGCCACTAAAACCGAAAATTTACAGAGAAAGTAATATTGAGTAGGCGTGACTTAACAAAATCTTTTTTATTGAGTGCAGATTTTTTGTTCCAATATTTTAAACGAATCCCAAAATTAGCTGTTTGTGAAAAAAAAAACACAAAAGGTACTAATAGGCTTATGGTTCCAAATAACAAAAGAATTAGACACAGCGAATCGATTCTATTCAGAAAAGGAACCAATTCTGAAGGAAAAAAGTTGTAGGTATGTTACAAATATAAGAAATGCAAAGTTATTAGTTAAAAATGTGGGTTTTCTACATTTTAAAACTTATTGTTTGAGTTTTTACATCGTCTTTGTTATTTTTAAGTGCGATTTTAATGTTTTGATACTAGAAGAGGACTGAAATAAAAAACGTAAAGAGAATTCTATACAAAATCGTCACAAATATTTTACTAAGGAAAGTTAATTATGTTCTAGATAGAAACATGAACCCTGAGTTAACATAAATAAACCTAACATTTAAGGATTATTCACAAAAAAACACGTAATTTCCATTAAATTGTAATAAAAATAAAATTCCAGTTCATAACAATGAGATTACAAACTATAATTCGGCTTAAATAACTAAGTAAGATTAAGGTTCGTTATTAACTTAAACCACGATAAGTAATAAGAAAATTATACCGAATTCTTTGAAGCATTTCTAAAACGTTTATTATAAATGACTGCTTCTTGGCTTCGAATAAAAGTAGTTGTAGTCATCAGAAGTAGCTTATCAACTCAGTTAACCATAAGCAGCGTTACATTTCAACTGATTATCGACTTTTTTACAAAGCACTCGAAGAAATCTGCAGCTTATATCAGTGTATTTATTTTTGTGTTGTTGCAAACTATCCTATTTCGGTGCTTCTAAAGTTTTTTACTTCATAAATTAAAATATCAGATAAATCTGACCTTCAGGAAACGAAGGAAATTTAAGTACCTAACAGCTTAGTGAGTACAGAGGTCTGTAGTTATGAACACACGAAACCGATCACGTCCGTTCAGATCAAACAAAACAGTCCGGTCTGATCGCGCGTTCCATTTAATTAGGTACTTTTGACGGTTGACGCGCGCGCGGTTCGTGTAAAGGTCTTATAATATATAACTACTAGCTGTTACCCGCGACTTCGTACGCGTAATATTATTTTATCCATAATAAATAATAATAACAACTATAACTGGTTTTTTGTGTGTGTAATCTTAGTAGAAAATCGCACTGCGCGCACCGCTAAGGTAAACTCGGTTATGACACTATTACTTAATCTGTGGTATGTATGTAATTTATTCTCCCGCGCGTAGTTTTTACTCGCAAATCTCACAATCTATAATATTATAAAGAGGAAAGATTTGATTGTTTGTTCGCATTGAATAGGCTACGAAACTACTGAACCGATTTGAAAAAATATTTCACTGTTGGGTAGCTACACTATCTCCGGGTACCATAGGCTATATTATATTTCCAAATTATTAGGGATCCTTACTAAAACTCCAATAATGTAACCCAAGGTGTAAAATAATTTTGTTTGTATGGATAAACTAAAAACCATTTTAACCGATTTTAAAAATTCTAGCACCTGTAGAAAGCTACATTTTCAGCAAGTAACATAGGCTATGGTTTATTAACTTTCACCCGCAGCTTCACTCGCGTATTTGTATGTTTGTTTGTAATGGATAAACTCAAGAACGACTTGACCGATTTTAAAAATTATTTAACCCATAGAAAGCTACATTATGACTATAGGATTAAGGGGCGGGAGGGGGGGGGGGGAGGAACTGTTTTAACTGTTTTTTGCTTTGCTTGACTATGTCTCTTATATTTTGTAAGATACCGTCAAACGAACTTTGAAACGACACCTTACTTAAGTTTTTAAATTTAGGGATCCCATTTTAACCTTGAGGTCCTGAAAATGTTTTAATCTCAACAACGACACCGTGACACGACCTTTGTAACGACACCATACTCAAGTTTTTCAATTAAGGGGTCCCATTTTAACCTTGAGGTCCTGAAAATGTTTTAATCTCAACAACGACACCGTGACATGACCTATGAAACGACACCATACTCATGTTTTTCAATTTAGGCGTCCCATTTTAACCATGAGGTCCTGAAAATATTTTGATCTTAATGACTTCACCGTGAAACTAACTTTGAAATTGTCTAAATATGCTGAAATCTGGCTAAAACCTAAAGTGTATTTATTTACAAAGAAAATGTTCCCATTCCTTTTTTCAGCTAAATTTTAGGTACTGCTGAAACTTAAGTTGCCTATTTTTTTTTTGAAATTAACCTGTGAATTTTCTTGTATCTAGTACCAACGGTTTCCGAATTACGAATCATTTTAGTTTTACATTAAAAGCCATTTTGGACCCCTTCTAAGGTGATTTTTCAAAAACACTTTCTTAGTACACCCCTACACCCAAAAAAAAATACATCATACAAATTTCATGTGCCTAGGTCCAGCGGTTTATACCGTGCGTTGCAAAACGCAAAGTGTATACGTTAAAAACCCATTTTGGACCCCTAAGACGGCGAATTTTCCAAATTCCTTTATAAATACACCTTTACACCCTAAAAGGAATACACTCTCCAAATTTTAAGTCTCTACGACCAGTGGTTTGTAAAAACTAAAGTTTTTTTATTTATTTACAAAAAAACGTTCCGTTTCCGTTTTTCAAGAAAAAATCAGGAATCGCTGAAACACGTGTTTATTAATTTTATTTGAGGAATCTCCATGTATAATTTCAAGGTTCTACTACTAACGGTTTCTGAAATACAGAGCTTTTTTTTGTGTATTAAAAGCCCATTTAGGACCCCTTAGCATGCGAATTTTCAAAATTCCTTTCTTAGTGTATCCCTAGACCACAAAAGGAACGTACCCTCCAAATTTCAGGTCTCTAGGACTTACAGTTTAGGCTGTGAGTTGCAAAACGCAAAGTGTATACATTAAAAGCCCTTTTTGGACCCTTAACAGGGCGAATTTTCCAAATTCCTTTCTAAGTACACCTTTACACCCTAAAATAAATACACTCTCCAAATTTTAAGTCTCTACGACCAGCGGTTTTGTCTGTGCGTTGTAAAAACTAAAGTTTTTTTATTTCTTTACAAAGAAAACGTTCCCTTTCTGTTTTTCAAGAAAAAATCAGGAATCGCTGAAACACGTGTTTATTTATTTTATTTGAGGCATCTCGATGTAAAATTTCAATGTTCTACTGCTAACAGTTTCTGAAATACACAGCTTTTTAGTTGTATAATAAAAGCCCATTTTGGACCCATTAGCATGCGAATTTTCAAAATTCCTTTCTTAGTGCACCCCTAGACCACAAAAGGAACGTACTCTCCAAATTTCAGATCTCTAGGACTCACGGTTTAGGCTGTGCGTTGATTGTCAGTCAGTCAGTCAGTCAATCAGTCAGTCAGTCAGTCAGTCAGTCAGTCAGTCACGCAACGATTTTATATGTATTGATAAATGTAAACCTATATTGGATCACTGGAGTTGTAAACTTATTTCTGGTGGCAACTAAACATAAGTTTGAATGTCATAAGGATCGTGACTCGGACGATTGTCAATAAATATGTATGAGAGAATTTAAAATAATACAAGGGAAAGGCGAAGAAATGGGTTAGTCTGTGTTTACGATAAACTAAAATGTACAAGTTTTGTTTGTTGTTTCAAATTTGCTAGACTTTTAATAACAACAGTTTATAAAAGAGATATTTTTGTAAGTGAAAATATATAGGTACATACTTGTTTTTTAAGATTGTTTGTGTACATAAGCAAGTCTCTCACAATGTTTTTAGTATAAGCGTCATAACAGAAGAATATAAAACGATTATAGATATCTATGGTTAATAGGGCAACAGTACCGGTTGACCAGGCTCATATTATTAAAACATATTTCATTTTTGTTTTAAGATACGGATGTGTAGGAAGTGGCTGAGAAGAGCCGGACCCAGTGGCGTATATTGGGAAAGGCCTCTGTTCAGAGGACTTAGTACGAATTTTAATAGCTTTCAAAATACTAAGTAGTTTCGTTTCCTTTCAAACATTTTCTTGTAGCGCGCCTTAGTTCCTTGAAGTTTTCGCTACGGGCGCTGCCAGTTATGTATGGAAATAAACGTAGTTTTGAAAACAATCAAAACTCGTACTAAGACCTCAGTAGTAGACCTCAGTGGATGTTGGTGATATTAATTTAAAACTTACGTAACAACCTCTGCGGCGTGGCGGGTGACTGGCTGCCTGAGATACGAGAGGTTGCTGGTTCGATTACCTCTGCTGGTATGATCTGCAAGTATTTGTACCGGGGTTGTAACTGTGTTATGGTACCATGATACTTGAGGTCTCTGATACTCATGATACAGGGGATCCTATATTGTGGGATCAGAGGCCTTAGTACGGGTTTGTAGTTAGGAGTCACTCGTAATAACGAAAACCGAATTGCGAGTCGATAAAAAACGAACCCTGCAACCTCTCGCAGCTCACTATATTCTTTGGGTATTTTAATTTATTAGTATATAATATTTATCTATTTAAGCTTCTTGTTTGTAAGGCACGCCTCACCATCTTTCTGCACGTCCAGGATGACTGGCAGATAATGCTATTAGCATTAAGTCCTCCAAGCAAAATTGTTTTAGTGCGAAAGTTTTAAATAAATAAATAATGCACTATAAGAAAAATATACAGTAAGGTGGCTCAGTAATTTATTTCTATAAATAATAGCGCAAGCAAACACAAATGAAAGACCATGTTCAAATAAAGATACTCTCGAATCAGCATTACCATAGTACATGGGATGCGATGTAACAGATTAGTTGTCCGCTTGTTGTTATTTCTTGTAGCTATTTGTTTGTTCTGTTCCTTTATTTTCTACAGGAAACAGTTATTGATAGTTAATATGTGAGGAAACTCGCCGAGTTTATGTTACTAAGTTTGGAGTCATTGATAGTTTTATTTTTAGTTTTGTTTTTAAGAATATGGATTTTAAAATATTTTCAAACTGTGTCTTTATTTTTTTTCATGGGTTGACTGCGAGAGCACTTCAGCCTTTTTGTATGGAAACGAAGTTTGCTCCCATTTTGGATATTATCTCATCAGACTCCATACAATTTTGAATAACATATCTAGACTCATGAAGTGACAGTGTCTTATAATTGTTTTTAGTGCTACAGATACTAAAGAACCACCTATTTAAAATTTGTCATCCAATTTTAGAATTACTTCTTACACGTTTTACATTTTTAAAACATTTTGTAACGTGTTAACAATTAATTTAGATAGAAAATTCATCAAAAAATATTAACAAAACTATAAAGGACATTTTAATATTAAAAGAAAAATATATAGATAAGGTTATTGCACTAAGAATATTTTATTTATGTTATTTTATTTAAATTCAACTGCTTAAACACTACTTACTTATTTATTACTTTTTTATACTCAAAAACACGGTATCAGAGCGTGCACTTGGCTTCTTCGCCTCATTATACATCATACAGTTTTTTTTATTGAATCTGTGGCGACTTAAAAACAATGCGTACTCATATGGCGGCTATTTCGGTGCCAAATAGCTACGCACCACGTAAGTACTACTATCGATCATTCGGCAAACTCATTAAAACAAATGCGTTTTAAAATAAATGTTTTGAGATAAATGCGTTCAAAATAAATAGGTTTTGTCCAAAAGTATGCTTGTTAATTAAAAATGTCAATCAGCCCTATCCCATGTAGCAATCCATTCGGTTTTCTTTGAGCCAAAGATGAGGTGAGTGCAGATGGATTACAGACCATCCTATCTTGCCTATGTGATTATGATATTATGATATTTAATTAGTTTATTGCATAAATATATTTTTTTCTGACTGTATTTTTTCAATATACCCGTGCGACGCTGGGATGAATCAATTGTAGATATATATTTATAAGTATATATGTATCTGCTTTATATTTTGTGTTTATTAAATATTCAATATATATTCATCACTAAAACCTGCTACTTACTACACTATTCACTAATAAAACCTAACCCTAACTGAGACCCTAAGCTCTTGCCAATCGAAGAGGTACCCATGATTCAGTATTATTTATTTATTTATTTATAATACACAGGCAGCTCTCGGAGCTGATGCGTGTATATCAGTTATCGTTATACTGGTCTTATCAGTGCACAAAAAATAAAGAAGAAAAGTGCAGTGTTTAATTGTTTGATAATGTTTAGTGTTTGATCTTATGACCAATATACTGCTGGGCTCCAAAACCGCTGTGGATTTACCGACGCTGCATGCTGGGGTGACAAGATTAGAGAATATAATATAGGTATGTATAAAGCTAATCTCACCCAAATTCTGCCACACTTCACAATATTGTCGGTTACACCATCGTTTTAAAAGTTCGTTTTTTACAGGGCCGGCCTCTGAATTTTCTTGGTTTTATCACATTTTTCCGCATGTTATATCCGTACCACAAACAAGTCGATTGTCTTGTCTGTCGCTCACACAGTTTCTCTTCATTTCCGAGTCGCGGCGCGACGATCGAAACGTAGTATGTTCTTTTCTTCCTGCGCAGTTCGTGGCTATTGTTCTATGATGTCACCCCATTCCCCCAGACGAAATATATATATCCTACAGACTAAAAATATAAGAAGAACGTGTATTGTTACCGCAAGGTCACCTGACTTTCCTATATATATTAAACATTTAGTATGATATAACTTTTGAAACTATCATGGTTATGTACATAATTTTCACTAGAAACGGGATATTTACCATGATTTTTGAGTTTTAGTATGATGACTATTATCTGGTGTGGGTGTCGCTTTAATCACATCAATCAAGAAAATGCTACTGAATAACTTATTACTAACAATTTATGTGTTATAGTAATCTATAAGTGTAGGTTTAAATATTTGAATGTATTTGTATCCTTGTTTTATTTTATTTTTTAAATAAATATACAGCTAATGCTAATTCGATGGACCAAAGACATTATAAAGGCCGCAGGAAGGCAGTGGACGGAGGAGGCTCAAGACCGTTCGTCGTGGCATTCTGTGGGGAAGGTCTATGTGCAGCCATTGATTTCTGTAGGCTGATAATTATGATACAGCGAATATTCATTGTTTCTGCTGCTTATAGTGATTTTTAGGTAAAACGGGATGCTATTACTAAGACTCCGCTGTCCGTTCTGGCTTCTATACAACAAACGTGTTTTTTTTGCCGTTTTTATAGATAATGGTACGGAACCCTTCATGCGCGAGACCGACTCGCACTTGGCTGGTTTTTAATTTAGTTAAATGCTGTGTAAACACTAACTTAAGCTTATTAGAGCGCAGACCTATTTTGACTTTTGTGTTCATAATAAGTGGTGTCACCTCTATGAACTGTTAAAGTCCTCACTCTTTGCCAGCCCCGAAACTTAACGATGGAAACAAATAAATCGTCAAATTAAAGCTCTTTAAAGTTAACAGCTTCACAGATACTCCCGTCGTTAATGAGACAACGGGTTTATAGTTATTTTCATTTTATTTATTGCAATGAATTACCTGATTTAGAAGAAATATTAGTTATAACTTTTTATGGGCATGATATTTTTATGATATGATATGTCTATGAACATAAATACGTCGAGTTGTGAAACTGGTTGATTTGATAGTTAACGGACAGTCGAGGATAAATAAAATTTTAACAATTTCAAGAAAATTGTATTGAATTGTAAAATGTCACAAAACATAACATAACATACCCAACATCAGTCACATACGTAGTTCTGATCCCACAATAGGATTCTCTGTGTAGTGTTTATCAGGAACTGTGATAAACGTGATAGGTGGACGTGACCTATTATAGGTAATGCACTGTTCATAGGCAGAGGTTACCGCTTAACATCAGGTGGGCCAAATGATTGCTCCGCCATTCCAAAAGTGTAAAAAAAAAAAAAACTACCAATGATATAACAACCCACAACAACCCTTGTACATGCGTTGATACGAGTACCCTTGCGCCATCCCATCTGTCCAGGGCATCAGTTAGGGCCGGTGCGGCGGCGGATTCCGCTGAGGACCTCAAAAGACGCGAATATCTCCTCTCGTAAAGTCTCGACAGAACTTAATTTTCACTAGAAACGGGATATTTACCATGATTTTTGAGTTTTATATGTTCCCGATATTTCGGCCCAGTTGCATGCGCCATGATCACGGGAGAACTGACTAAAGTCTTTGCGAGTAGATGTTATTGGCAGATATATCGATCTACCCTCTTTCTCACTCTTTTATTACGAACGATACCACTACCATCGGTTTCATTGTCACAATTCACACCAACTTCACACACAACACTAACGGTGTCCGGACGCGTAGCAGGTACCACACTTTTTTGATTCTTACACATTCTTACCACATTTTTACACATTCTTAATAAATATCGGGAACATATAAAACTCAAAAATCATGGTAAATATCCCGTTTCTAGTGAAAATTATGTACATAACCATGATAGTTTCAAAAGTTATATCGACAGAACTTACTTATTTGAGCCTTTCGGGGTCGAGACTCTGGGTTCGTGGGTTTTTCTTTTTTTTATACTACTTGAATGAAGGAACAAGCAGATGGCCCACCTGATGTTAAGCGGTAACCTCTGCCTATGAACAGTGTATTACCTCATAGGTAACCTCCACCTAGAACGCACCCTATGTGGCATTGCACTGTGCCCGCCACCCTGAGACATAAAGATGAAAAGTCTCATGTACTTACCTGTAATTTCACCGGCACCCTTACGCTTCAAACTGGAACACAGCAATGCGAGCACTACTGCTTTGCGGCAGAAATAGGTATGGTGGTAGTAATTTCCCGGACGAACTCTTTCACAAAAAAGCTCTACTACTACTACCGGGGCCCTTCGCGTTTTCTTAATTCTTTCAGGGCATCTGGTCGAAGCGACGCGTGACCCGAGAGTTGGCTCTTATCTGGCTCAACGCATTAGTATTGCCATTTAGCGTGGCTGCATTGCCAGCATCTTAGGGACTCTTCCGTCTGGTAGTGATTTTGATGAGTTGAGCTACCTTTAGATCGCTAGCAGCGGTCTTCAGGTAGCACAACTGTTTCATATATATTTTGTACATACCTTGTAGTATTCTTTCTATAAATAAATGTATTCTTTACTTGTTGAAATTGTAAGTATATAAGTATATACATATGTATACAAGTATTTACATTCTTACATTCAGTACATTCATTTACAGAATGTAAACCTTAAAGTAGGTGAAATTGAGCTAGTAGTGGAGTTTTTTTGTGAAAGAGTTTGAACGGGGAAGTACAACCACCTTACCTATTTCTGCCGCAAAGCAGTGGTACTCGTATTGATGTGTTCCGGTTTGGATGGTATGGGTGCCGGTGAAATTCCAGGCATATGGGACATTTTCATATTATGTCTCAGGGTGGCGGGTGTATTGCAATGCCGCGTAGGGTGCGCCCTGGGTGGACGTGACCTGTAAGGTAATGCATTTTTATAGGATAGAGATTGTCACCTAACATCATGTGGGACATCAGCTAATTCAGTCATTCATAAAAAAAAACAATGTGAGAATTAAATTTTAAATTTCGCAGTACATACCAGTTTTTTTAACCAGCTGGATATAATGGTATCGGGCGCAGAAGAAGGCAGCAATACGCAGTATTTAAAAAAATAAAAGTACACAGCCCCAGAAATTTATTATCGTCATAAAATTTTGCTCCAATGTTAGCGGGCACGGTGGCCCATGATATATAAGATAGGATGAAGCGTAACTTTCAAATTTACTGGGCTATCAAAGACACAATGTTCCACTGGTAATTTGGGATTTAAGACTTTTATTTGGGACATGAAAACTAATTAGTCTTCAAAGCCAACTACTTATTGAAAGCCATCATCGATGGTTTTTTTTTTTTTTTTTTTTATCCTACTTGGTTGACGGAACAAGCAAGAGGCCCATCTGATGTTAAGCGGTAATCTCTGCCTATGAACAGTGCATTACCTCATGGGGCACGTCCACCTAGGACGCACCCTGTGTGGCATTGCACTGCGCCTGCCACCCTGAGACATAGATAAAAAGTCTCATGTGCCTGTAATTTCACCGGCACCCTTACCCTTCAAACCGGAACACAGCAATGCGAGCACTACTGCTTTGCGGCAGAAATAGGTATGGTGGTAGTACTTCCCCGGACGAACTCTTTCACAAAAAAGCTCTACTACTACTAAAAAGTAAACTGTAAAGCGTAGGGATAATTAGTAAGAAAGGAATTAGAACTGCTAGAGATGAAACGGGGTAGTGTAGGGAGAGGCCGTGCCCCACAGCAACGTGTGAGGTGGGCTGGCTTGGCCCATATAAAAAACCAGAGGATGAAGGATAAACCCAGGACAGAGCTTCCCACAGCAAATTAGAAGAACTAACCCCGCCTAGCGAGAGAACTGGAATTGTGGACGAAGGATTATCAAAAGTCAATTATTTTGAAAACTAATTGCCTCATTGAATTTTTTGTAAGTAATACATATATTTACAGAAATAACAATACAACGAATACTTGTTATGTACAAATTACATATGAAACAGTTGTCTACCAAAAGACCGCTGCTAGCGATCTAAAGGTAGCTCAACTGATCCAAATCACTACCAGACCGAAGCCTTCTGTAAGTAAGTAAGTTTGTAAGTTATCTAATCTTCAGATCAGATTATTGACATTTATTTTGTCAAGTACTGTGACTGAAGCAGTTTGAAATATAAATTTAAAAGCTTTTACATGTAAAATTTATATTTGAAGTATTTTCGACTAATTGATGACACCTGAGTACTCAGTACACTCCAGCTTCCTAGATAAACAGGGTCTCATAAAGACAGCATGCTATTAAACATTCTAGGAATTTTTAATGGGGTAAACGCTTGGTAAACGAAATGTTTTGACGGTTTACAGATTTCTTGAGTCAATATTTGTTGAAAATAACAGATATAGACAAAAGCTAGTACTAATTGAAAACGGACTTGTTAGTAAGATTTGTCCTGGCTGCTAGCTTATTATGGAATGTATAAACTGGAAGAAAGCGTTAGTTAAGTCAGTCGTGGGAAGCAATGGCGGCGATGAGCTCACCATTTGTCACGTTTTTATTCCACGATGGTGCAACCCTCTGTGAAATGCGGCCCATTGAGGCTCTGCCTACCCCTTCGGGGAAAAAGGCGTGTGTCTATGTATGAATGTAATTGAAAAAGGAATAAAACACAAGAATTTGTGAAGGGACAGAAAACGCGTAATAAAATACTTCTAAATATATGGCTTTATTTCAAAAATAGACTTGACAAACATTTAAAGTGCACTGATAAGGACTAAGATATACACGCATCAGCTCCGAGAGCTGCCTGTGTGTTATAAATAAATAAATAAATAAATAATTTCAAAACAACATTATACAAGCAAGCACAATTTAAAAAATTGCGTGGTACAATCTCGCTTAAGTAAGAAAAAAGTCCCAAAATAAAGATTGATGAAGAATCAATCGAGGCATGTCCCACAGATAAGGGCGAAAGTCCACACAATCAATTTTAATCTGAGAACTTTGCACGTGTTCATCCTTCCCATTCTTACCAATGTGAGAGTTTGTAAGAAAGAAAGAGATGGAGTAGAAAAAAGAACGAGATGGAGTATAAGACCTGTATTTTGATGTAGGTGCCATTACGATGACGCCCGGCCTACTTACGGAATTAAAGACTAAGGAAGATTGAGGAGGGGACCTTATCTGCTAAGACAATGATGTAAGCGAAAACACTGATGGATATTGGTGGGGAAAAACTGCAGTAATGATGATGAGACACATTGTGTCGGTAAAAGGATTAAAAGAAAATGAAGTAGATATCTATTAAGGTTAGTTATTTTTAACCGTTCGGAATGAAAAGTTCTTGAGTCGCGACCACACGACGCAAAAGAGGAATGCTTCCCTTTTCGATGGACTAAAGACATTATAGAGGTAGCATAAGGAAGGCGATGGATGGAGGCGGCTCAAGACCATTAGTCGTGGCATTCTATGGGGAGGCCTTTGTCCAGCAGTGGACTTCTGTAGGCGGATGATGATAATGATGAGTTATTTTTATTGATGAGTATATTTTTACTTATGGTCATCCGCAGTATCACCCGTGTTTTTTCAGAAGAGGGATTCAACTTTTGATATGATGAGATATCCTATGTTTTAATCCGGATTTTAAAGGTTGCGGGTTCGATTTCCGCAGCGGAACAAAAATTGTGTATGGTCTGCAAATATTCCGTCTGGGTCCGGGTATTGTGGTACCATGGTACTCGTAGTTCCTAATGCCAATGATACAAGGGATCCTAGTGGACCAGGGGTATGTATGCGTCGGAAGCATTGGGCGGCGATGACAATGGGGCAACGCAAGGTGAAAAAAACTATTTGTCTATGTATACGAGTGTAGGTATACATTTCTGAAGACATTTCCTAAATTCGTGTTGTTTATTAAAATAACACAAAACTTCCCTACATAAGAAAGTAAAATATAATACTGAACAAAGCCCTAACTCATACCATAGCTCCACAAAGCGATGTCATTAATATTTAATACGACCACCATACAATTTTCCATCCAAACGATAGCCTACAAATTAGTAGCCCGCGGCTGTATTTTTAGCTTACCATACAATTGCAGTTTTAACGTTTACACGGCGGACCCCTGAGAGCCAACAGATGGTTCTGTGCTTTGTGATAGCGAGCGAAGAAAGGATGGATGTGGTAAATCTACAACTTACTTGCTCCAAAATGGAAGAATCAAAGAATCAGGATATACTTACTTATATCGTGTGTTTCTTTGTAGTAGAATGTTATTATAACGTTTTTTAAAATCGTACATATTTCGTTGGGTTTTTGAAGTTTTTTTTTTAATATAACCTTTCCGGTATTTTAAAAAACCTAAGATGATGTTTGTATGTAAAGTGAACACAATTGTTAAAAAAAGTTTGTGCCCGCGAGGTCTACTGTTTTCAGAACTACTAGTCTTTGCTCTTGCTTTAAAATAGCTACCAATTGCAAAAGTGAATTAAGCAAAAGTCACGGATAGTCAGGAGATTTGTAGTTTTGTCTTCGAATTGAGCTCAGCTCGCGGATAACGTAACTATTGCTTGCTCAATCAGTTTCAATGTTGTTTCCATCAGAAAGGGTGCTCTCGCGATTACCCAATTTACGCAATTTACAAAGCTTGATTTAGGGAATCGTAAGAACGTCATTTCAAATAGAAACTGCATTGAAATAGATTGAAAACAATAGCAACACAGTTACGTAATGGCGCCACAGATATAAATTTAGGATGCAATCCTAATGGGTGTGACAGAGTCGAGGCCACTAGAGGTGTTCTAAAACGTGCCCGTACTTGTATACATCAAGAGGGAGGCCATATTGAAAATTTATTGCGATAGTTTTATTAACGTATGTACCAGATTACTTACAAATTGTATGAAAATCATTTTATTGAATTTTACTAACTTCTACTGCTCCTATTTTTTTCTTCCATTAATATAAAACAGTCCCTAAATTAACCTGAGTCGATACGCACTAAAAAAAACTTAATCAAAACAACTCATTTTTATGGAGAACTCACGCTTGACCAAAAAAATAACTAGGTACGCCAAAATCGTTTTCATACAAAATAAGTAAATGGTTCCAAAGACAGTTTTCCCGGGATTCGGATATGCGCATACTGTCCTAGTTAAAAAAAACACTGTACCTATATTATATTCTGTGACTCTATACTATAGACTAAAGTAGGCTTATAATTAAATATTTCTATCGCTCTATAACACCACCTTTAACCTTTTTCTACCTCCTGTACGTCTTCTAGCATGAACGTAACATCCGACGTTTATTAGCGTTTTCCCTTGCAAGGTGGTGTTTTTCCAAGGGGGCAATCGCCCTACACCATAAAAAATTCACAACCCGAAGCCTTTGGCATTGGATTTCTTTCCGACTGAAGTTTTGAATTTTTAACCGGTCATGCATTCATTTTAGAGTTATGTACTAAAATAGTTCATTGGAAACACACTGGGACACTGGAAAGCACGTCGGTGTCCGTCAGTTTGTCATAACATATTTTTTTTGCAATAACTTGGCTGTCTGAAAAAAAACCGGCCAAGTGCGAGTCAGACTCGCGCACGAAGAGTTCCGTACCATTATCTATAAAAATGGCAAAAAAACACGTTTGTAATATGGGAGCCCCCTTAAATATTTATTTTGTTTTGTTTTTTAGTATTTGCTGTTATAGCGGCAACATAAATACACCATCTATGAAAATTTAAACTGTCTAATTATCACGGTTCATGAGATACAGTGGAAGCGGGTTCAGCGGAGTCTTAGTAATAGGGTCCCGTTTTACCCTTTGGGTACGAAACCCTAAAAGGTAGCCTAATCCAAGTCATTATCAGTCTATGTGCCAAATTTCATTGAAATTGGTTCAGCCGTTTCGTCGTGATTGAGTAACAAAATACGAAATACGAGTACATACAAATATCTAAACATTGCAACTATGACATTTATGATATTAGTGGGATTATACGGAATACATGTTCGGTGAGTAAGACTCGTATTTGATATTAGTGAAAATATACGGAATACATGATCGGTGAGTTCGACTCGTATTTTATATTAGTGAGATTATACGGAATACATGTTCTTTGAGTAAGGCTCGTATTTCATATAAGTGAGATTATACGGAATACATGATCGGTGAGTGCGACTCGTTTTTTTTTTTTTTTTTTTTTGTACTACTGAATGACGGAACAAGCAGATGGCCCACCTGATGATAAGCGGTAACCTCTGCCTATGAACAGTGCATTACCTCATAGGTCACGTCCACCTAGGACGCACCCTATGTGGCATTGCCCTGCGCCCGCCACCCTGAGACAAAGATGAAAAGTCTCATGTAAAATTAATGTAAATAATAATTTGATATTAGTGAGATTATACGGAATACAAGATCGGTGAGCACGACTCGTATTTGATATTAGTGAGATTATACGGAATATATATTCAGTGAGTACGACTGGCATTTACTTTTATTATTCAAAGTTCCCGTGTTGTGAGTTATGAAACTAATAGAAGTTGGCCGATTGATTGGTGAGAATGATGGAAGTTGGTCCGTGGTTGCCTTTGAACGATTTCAGATACGGCTTACAAAGTTTGTCCTAACTTTTTAATTGGTTGACGAATTTCCAATACTTTTCTTTGGCAGTTTTTATTTATTGCTTGGTTTGGTATCTGAAATATCTCGGTTAATTAAGTTATTTAAAAATACCATAGACTTCTTTTAATGTTTCTAATGCTGTGATTTGGCTGGCCTAAGGATAGACCCCTCCGTCTCCTCCCGTGGATGTCGTAAAACCCGACTAACGGATACCCGGACTTATTGATAAGATTCGTTTGGTATAAGATTTGTCCTGGCTGCTAGTTTATTATGGAATGTGTTATTACTGTAAGAAAGCGTTAGCCGAGTCAGTCGTGGGGGCAATGGCGTCGATGAGCTCACCACTTGTCACGTGTATATTCCACGATGGTGCAACCCACTGTGAGAACTTACAAGAGGCCTATTAAGGCTCTGCCTACCCTTTCGGGGAAAAAGGCGTGTGTCTTTGTATGTGTATTTATAACAATCAATTTAAATTATAAACAAGAGAAAAGCAGTAATTATTATTCTCACAAATAACATGAAACCAACACCAGCTTACTACCCGATGTCGAAACCGACACTGTAAGCATTAGACGACGCAAATTATGTCGTTATAAGCGTGTCGTTATAACGCGTAGCGCGGGGGTATCCGGCCGAACGATTTAAAACAATTTGTAGATTTTAATCTGATTAATTGGATCAACTTTAACTGGCTTTTATGGTAACTACAATGTGGCTTCATGGTGATTATATAGTAGATTATTATTATAATATTTGAAAGATACCTACTAAACATAATTAAATGAAAACGCTTTGCTAAGGGCTTTTTGTTCTCCTTCCCTTTCGTGTCTCGAAAAAGATCCTTACAAACTATTACATATATAGATAGATAAATAGATTAACTCCATTTACGACAAAATAACACACAGAAATACAAAACATAACTAAATAACAAAAATCACAGAAATGTACAATGGGCGGTCTTATCGCTTGAAGCGATTTCTTCCAGACCACCTTAGGATGGAGAGAACTATATGGAAGAATGGGACAGTGGTGTTATCACCTTGACAAATACACATATCATTAAATAAATACACACCTACATATAATATATGTATATGCCTACATAAAATAAATACATAATAATATAACAATACATACCTACACTCTTATTATAGCATTCATCGTATACTACACTAGATATATATAAATAATGGAATGTGTGTATAATGTAGCTTCCAGAACTGATAACCGTTGCGGAACTCGATAAACCAATGACATTATAAAAGGCCGCAGTAAGTCGGTGTATGGAGGCGTCTCAAGATCGTTCATCGACGAAACTTATAATTAGCCTTCTGGTTTTTAACATGTTTAAACATGTTATTTTATATATAAATACCATAGTTTGTGTTAAGCTGTTAGTTTCTCTAAAATTGTAAAAATAAAATATAATAAAATTCTATGGGGGAGGATTACGTCCAGCAGTTGACTTCTATAGGCTGCTGATGATGATGATGAAGTATTTTACTTTAATAATGACCTATCGATGTTCTTATATAATTATGTTCATTAATAAATTAACTTCTGCGTAGCTACTGCTTGACGAACTCGGTTTGAACCTAAAATCTAATCACCATAATCATCATTATCATCCGATACATGTCCACTGCTGGACTAGGCTTCCCCCTTAGATCTGGGGGGAATTGCCATTGTTAAACAATTATTAATTGTGTGACTGTACAGTGTTTGCAGTTGTGTCGATTTGGTAAAGTGGCAATTTGAAATTGTATCAAAATAATATTCATTCATAAAAGTACAAAATCACATAATTACGTCGAGTCTAAGGCAAAAACTGCTTCCATGAAGCTGGGTATCCTGAATAAGGTAAAGCGTTACTTCACACCAGGACAGCTTTTAGGTCTGTACAAAGCACAAGTCCGGGCTGGTATGGAGTACTGCTGCCACGTTTGGGATGGCTCGGCCAAACACCAGCTTGCTGCCTTGGACTCGATCGAACGCAGAGCTTTCAGGCTTATTGGTGAGCAACATATGGCGGAGACTAAGATCCAAAGTCTCGAGCACCGCCGTAAGGTAGCGTGCCTTTCGATCTTCTATAGGTTATATTTCGGGGAATGCTCCCAGGAACTTCATGATCTGATCCCACCGTCTCCTTTTCATCATAGGACGAGCAGGCGCACGGCTCGGTTTCACCCTTACCTCATTAGTATACCCTCTATTCGTACTAAACGTTTCAGTTCTACCTTTATAATGAGAACTGCTAGGGAGTGGAATACACTACCGTCGTCTGTCTTTCCTGAAAACTATAATCTGGGTCTCTTCAAGGCTAGAGTGAATAGGTGCCTTCTAGACCTTTGTGCTCCATCTTCGGCCGCATCGTCACTTACCAACAGGTGTGACCGTGGCCAAACAAAGGTCTATCATTGTTTAAAAAAAAAAAAAAAAAAATTACCAGGTTTAGCTATTGAATCAGTGACTACACTTTTTTTAATGGAACAAATATGCATGCTATCTTGCGGCCCACCTGATGTAAAGTGGTCAAAATTGCTTATAGACACCAGCAACACCGGGGGTATTGTCGATACGCTGCCTACCCTGAAGGAATTTATGAACATTTTTCTTGAAGCGATTGTCGTAACCAAGCGGGAAAACCCTAGATGGAAGCTCATTGCACTATTTTTTTTGACTACAAAAGTGGATGCTCTACCCTGTAACGCTTTTAAAAGTGTCGAAGCCTTATGGGCAGAGGATGAGGTTCCCAGCGGGCACCTTCTCCATGTAGCCCCTCCACAGGGACAGACTCCACCAGCCATGTCCCAGCCCGAGAAGCAGACGTCCCGGGCCAGGAGGACTGGCTTGCCTCCGAGCAGCGAAGGGGGGTTAAGATGGAGTAGGGCCCGCTGTACTCCTACCAGGTAGAGGCACATAAATGAGTGTACAGCGTTCTGAGATTAGATAAGTTTATTATAACAATATTTACATGTAACACAGTAATCAGACTACAATTTGGGCGCCTTCTCTAGCATGAAAGAAAGTATTTATCTCAGGGTCATGAGTTTGAACCTACGTTACAAGTTTCTTAGCAACCAGGTCAGTATCGGTGGGCTCTCCGGCCAGAAGGACCGAGGGGCCCCCGTAAGATGTGGGACAACGTGTGGTGTCGAGTGTGAGGTGTTGGTTAGTTTGGACAGAACACTTAGAAGGTGAAACACAGCTCGGGGAGTGAAGACACTCCCAGACCGCGATACCGGTTACGCAGGCCCAAGGTGGCTGGCTACGAAAGAAGGGAGCACAGCCGGGTCCCCGGCACCTGGTCCGTAGGCGTCCGGACTGGAAGGCGTCCTCCTCCCACCACGTCGTTGTCTCTCGAATGCTCCGGATACGGAGCTGGCTCAAAAGCCTCCCCAAAGAACCTGTCAAATAAATATTCATCCTGTTATGTTCTATTCGGCCACGTTCTCGAGCGCGCCGATTCATGATCAATATTACTTACCCCAATGGGGTTTCTTCGAAGGCTTAAGCGCTTCGGCCTCGCCGTTATAACCGCCTGGCCAGATGGCCGACACCCGTCCAACCGAGCTCTTAGGAACCGCTTTAACCGCGGGGAATTTGGGCGCCTCTACTTAGAGGCTTGAAAAGAGTCGCCCCACACGATGGCGGGATCGATTAGAGCAGATGTTAATCGCCAACCTCACGTCCTCCGCCACGTGGTAGTCCTCCGCGTCAGCCTGGAGCCCTACAGAAAATCACTCATGAGTAGGAAACCTCGGCAACGAGACGTTGTCTAGAAGACCCATCCTCCACTTTTCCCACTTACCAGTTGGACGGAACTCGATTTAGCAAAATAGATGTGCTTGCGACGATGAACTCAAGAAAAGAAAGAAAGATGGCTGTCTCTTGCCAGTCGCCAACTTAGATTCTACCAAAACGCATTTTGGTAGGATTAGTGGTCTCAAATGGTGAGTTTATTTAGATAAAGGTGGACGTCAAAAAGTGACGAAGACCTGAGTAGTTCCATGTTAAATTTAGAAAAGGTTACAACAGCTCTTATCCTGGAACGAGGGAAAATAGTTTACCAAGCCATTATCTGAAACCAAGATGAAACTACTATTTTAGTAGAAATTGAAAATGTAAGCAACATTACGAAATAAAGATGTCACTGTCAATTTTATGGCATCTCAAGGCGGAACGCCAGATGCGTTTCATGCCTATATCAAAATAACAGGGTTACAACCCATGTTAGGTATATCTTGGTAACCTTAGTCAGCTTTAATGTCATCCACGGGAGGAGACTGAAGAGTCTATTAGACAGGACACACCACGGAACCATATAGTATATAGTACCTCTCATATAGACCCATAAGTACCTCTACATGTTATTGAAATTACTCTGTATTTTCTGCTACTTCTTCTCAAATTCTAAAACTATTTTGCCATCGCTACTAAATTTTAAAACCGTTTTGTCATCGCTACAAAAGCGATCGTCCTTATAACCGCGTCGTCGCCTCACATCACAGGCGAGATAACACGGATACCTCGGCATCCTGTTTTGTCATGAACGAGATTAATCTCACATAATCTATGTGGCAGCTACTTACTGATATCTGATTCTAAGTAGGTGGTATGCATTGGTAGGTACAGCTTATCAAGACAGGAGCTGGATCATTTCGTTACCTCTAGAGAGAGAGACGTGAGAAGGAATAAAAACACATAGGTTAGCAATAGAAATGTGAAGTAAGGAAAATTGCTAAGGAGGCGTGGTGCGTGCTGCCAGATTATGAGCAAATTGCTATAAGCAAATATTTACGACGTTAAATCATTAATTCAAACACTGAATTTGACGGTAAAATCACAAAGATACGTGGTAACTTTTCAGTTATTATCATTCCTTTTTATATAACATAGTAATTGCAGCTAAAAGCGTGAAAAAACAGCTGGGCGCCGCCATTTTTCCGGCCATGATACCTTGCAAAAATCGAACTTAAAAGATAAAATACAGTATTTGTAAATAGTAGTGTCGCAAAAACGGTGACATAAGAAGAAATTAATAATATGCAAGATAATTACAGTGCTCGCACGACGGAAGATAGGCTATTTTGGTTATACAATGGAGCTGAAAGATGGTGAGCCATTTATTAGCAAAATCAAAGCAAAACTGTGGATGTCAATAATTTAACTAGGCGTTTGTAGTAAAATTTGCATGAGCTGTAAAGGTGAAATTGAAAGAAAATGCTTATAAATAGAAGAATTCCTGTTTCCAGATGATCGTAGTTTATTAGTAGTGGAAGTCAAGCCGTCTTCAAAGGTCGTGAGATTGAACTCGTGAGCTTACACGATTAAATAGATATGATAGAATAATGTTGCATATTTATGGGGAACCATTGCTGTCAGAATTTACTTTACAAGTCCATACATACATACAACCTAGCAAGGATTTCAATTTGGCTATTGACATACATTAATGAATTTTGGTATTGTCATCATATATCCAGCTCATATATCCTCTATGAAGGTGACGTCAATAAAAATGCCAACAGTTTTGAGCTCACGATCTCTATGTACAAGACTGGGTCATTTCCACTGGCCACTGCCATTGCTTCTACAATCCTATTTAAAATAGTTTCACTGATTTTATGTTCTAAAACCATTAACTAAAGGTTTCCAACAAAGTGACGCTATCTGATACTGCTATTAATTTTATCTAAAAATTATACGGTTCTACTGTTTGGCTAACAAGGATTACAGATATTTTCAATTCTAAATTATCTACGGGCCTTTCAAATTGTACTTCGTTCAAGAAGTAAACTGTTATGCGCGAATTATACTATAATCAACTTTTAAATTAAACCTATTAAATGGAAAAATCCGTTAGTACCTACACGACTAAGATTTGAATTTACGACCGTACAATCGAAAGTCAGAGTCTCTTCTATTAAATCATCAGTGCTCTCTAATAGTTTATGTCCATTTGGTTACCTTTAAGCAAAAATAACCCTGAGATGAAATATAACTAGCCATGAATTGGGTTTATATTTTCAGCATAATTTAGGTACCTAAATTATCTGAATCAAAATCCAAGTAACCTTTTGGGATACCTTTTTCTCATATGTAAGGAGACGACATTATTTGGTTGGATCCCTAACTTCGCAGCGTGGTTTCTGCGAATCTACAAGTCTCAGTCAACCAAGTCAGCTTAAGTCATCATGAGCATCAGTGGCAGCTCGTAGTAACTCACTTGTGTGCAACACTCCAGTCGTTTTTGGGCCTATTTCATCCAGTCTTTCCTTGTACGGCAATAATATTATCTATCCACATAGCCAACGGTCTGCAACTTCTAAATAACTCAGTTTCCCTCGTAGGCTGCATTCACCTAGTTTTCTCATGTATACATAATAGGCACGAACACATAATAACAACAAGACATAATAAAACGACCGACCACGTGTCCTTCCGAGGCCGGGGCTGGATGCTCTGGTCCCCTATCAATTGTACCATCCGGAATAAGTATACACAATTAAGGTAATCTACAATAGTAGCTGTCCAAACCAGGTTGCAAATTGATTAGAGACTTATCGTGCCTAACACAATCAGTGGAATGCGGCCGCGCCAATATAGTTTTTGTAGGCATTTATTCTAAATGCAATCAAAATGTACTAAGCATTGGTATTAGTAGTGTTTAAAAAGCTGTTTGTGAATGCCACCTAGATCTCGACAGTTCAATGAATTAAGCACGTGCCAAAATTTTATTTTGTCCCGTTTTATTTTGATAATGGAAAATATAAGTCAGCCTTTATATATCTAATATAATGTAGGGATGAATAATGGACACAATATCTTCGACACAGTTTTAGTAAGACCCTTTTTCTCTGGAACGGTCAGAGTTATCAATACTAAAGTATAGGTACGGCCTCATAGTTTTAGTTTAGCTTAGATTTTTGTGACTAAATTGTAAGCATGTGTTAATTTGAAAGGTACCTATTTTTTTATGTAGATACCCGTTAATTAGTGTTTGTCGTTCTAATTAAAGTAAAAAATATAAATAAATAGTCCTGTAAAACAATCTAATTCAAATCAATAAAAAGATATAAACGGACTTTCGTTTAATGACGACCTCTGTTTGGTGGCGAGTAGCCGGCTGAGATGCTAGAGGTTGCGGTTACAATTCCCGATGTAAGGCAAATATTCGTATGGTCTTAAAATCTATGGTCTGATTTGTTCCGGGCCTGGGTGTCTTGGTACCATGGGACACGTAGTTCCAGATACTCACGACACAGGATATAGGAGAGATCAGGACTATGTATATGACTGTTGAGTGAGTTATGAGTTATGTGCTATGTTTGATACAACTAACTGTACACCCACCTACATAAACATTGGCACCCCGATTATAAGTCAACGGGTAGTATCCATTGATCTATAGTCTGTGGAAGCTCTCATAGCACAACGACAAAAAACATGAAATAGGTTTTCACGGCCTTTCTTTACTATTATACCACTTTAGTACCAAAATTAACAACAAGATGGCACTGGCTACTATTTTTTATTATACTTCTACTATTTTAGATTAGAAAAGAAGTGTTTTTTTTGTTTACACTCTAGATTTCTACTTTATATTTGATTACGCCATGTGGAGAGTTAAATCTATTCACAATTTTATTGTCTGCAATATAACTCACTTTATTTACTATTTGTAAATATGAATAAGGTTCCAGTCATTATGTATCAGATTGCAATATTTCAGCTCAACGGTAGCAACTATTAGTATTGATAGTGGAGGAATTTGTGGTTTATTATGCTGTTAGATTTGATTCGAGACTTATGAGTACCTGCGCTTATAATCCTGTCAAATATAAGTTGTATTCATAGAATTGAAATTACCGTGGCTTGGTATAATTTTAGAAAAAATACGATTATCTGTATCAACATCTGTCCATAGGTTGACGTATTTGAAACGTCAGCAGGAGAATAGTATAGTACGTGGTGTACAGTCGTAATGTTGCTAAAATAAGCTGTATTGTCACATTACCTATGTATATCTTGTTATAAGGTGTCAATAACATGGTTTTAGCACGGGGTCTCATCCCATAGAAAAAATATATTGTTCTATTGAAATTCAATAGATGGCGTAACAGGTATAGATTTGTTATTGTAGTATGTGAAAAATGAATTTTAGGACCTGAAAAAAATATTTTATGATATCAAAAAATACCCAAAACACGGGCAAATTAAATAAATGCCTCTTCAATAAAGATTAATTATTTTTTAGAAAAATCGAATGATGTCGTTTTCCTAGTGGTAATCATTTGAACTAGGTTGAGGTTTCACACAGACTGTTTGTAGTACCACAGGTAGTAGTAACTTGATAGATGGCGTTATTAAAAAAAAAACAGATGACTCGCCAATGACGTCATGCCCGAAATGAAAGAGAAAACTAGTATTTCGGTTCAATTCTAAAATTTTCAAATAAAATGTCAGACCTTTATACATATCATTATAACCAAAGACGAACTAGTTATATATAAAAGGCAATGTCCTGACTGACTGTCTGACCGAGTGACAAAGCACAGCCTAAACCACTGGTCGTTGAGACTTGAAATTTAGAGGGTGTGCCTATTCCTTTTAGGGTGTAAAGGTCTACTTAGAAAGGAAAATGAAAAATTCGTATGCTAAGGGTTTCAAAATGAGGTGCTCACGTAAAAACAAAAATGCTGTGTATTTCGGAAAGTGTTGGCAGTAGATACCTACTTGAAATTTCCGCTTCGGCCGTCAAGGAAACCGGGATTTCGTAACTGGTTCATAGGTAGTTTCCTCAAATAAAATTAACAAACATATGTTTCAGCAATATATGAATATTGGCACGGGAACGTTGTGTTTGTAAAAAAATACACTTTACGATTTAGCCATTATTTCAGCGTAATTTCGACGTTGTAGAATATAATTTCACGATAGAGGTAGTTGTTGGGATTCAAATATTTTCTGGAATGGACTCCTAAATTGTAAAACTTGAGTGTTCGTTCGTTTAAAAGGTCGTGTCGCGGCGTGGTTAGTTGTCATCTGCACGCCGGGAAAGTTTTCGGACTAGGCGCGGATGAAGTCGCGTGCCAAATCTAGGTGGTTAATGTGGGGTACCGCAAAATTCCTAATCTTAGATTTGATGTATAAGAGGCTAAATCAAGTACAGTATTTAAATTAAAAATATGGAAGGGTACTAAATTGTAATTCCGAAGGGTCACTGTACCAGAAACACGATAGGACAATATTTTCTCGATATAAAAAATCCAAAGTTACATCTATTTTTTGCCTAGATTCGATTGTTTATCAAAATGGTACATATTATTGGTTAAAAAATTAGTTAGATAAAATCAATTCAACAACGCCGAGGGTTCACTGTAGAAGTTTTGTAAAATTATCTAAATTTACAAGATATTCAATAAAAACCGCTTTTTCAAGCGGCGGGCGGGGGGCGTTTTTTTGTTTATGAAGATTTGTGCCTGGGGTTGACGTAGTCTTAATAAAGATGTTGAGTTAAAAAAACCGTAATCGTCATAAAGGCTCGTCGCACATGGAGCTACTCAAATATGACGGAACTAATCAGTAATTACAATTACAAACCACTTAGAAACTGTACCTCGCATACGAAGACACGACGCTATATAGATGCTCATGTTGTAAAGTTTCAGTCACTTCTTTACTATCTTCAGCTTCAGCTTATAATCTCAGAGATTATTAGGCAAACTATTTTATTACACCACATGCAGCATTACCGTGGCAATGGAATCATAATGAGGCAGAGGCATTGTTAAAGGCAGAGGTTACCGCTTAACATCAGGTGGGCCATTTGATCTCGTTAGTATTTGAGTTTGTAACTAGTTCTTTTTGAGTAGCTCCATGTGCAACGGGCCTAAGTTTTTTAAACAACGGCATCTGTTGAGTGTGTGCGCGTTTTACGCTGTAATTACAGTTGCAGGTGCTAGGTGGCTCTAGCTATCAGTTGTAGTGCTAGCGGCATCTAGCGCCCAGGTTAAGGCAACCAAAATAGCCCGCACAATAGCCCGAGTTATGGCGGTCGCGTTTCGTTGTATGGCATGAGGTATCTGTACTAGTATAGTATTATTTTATCTGTGGTTTTAGTGTCCTTCTTATCATTTTAATTGAAGCCTCTTAGGAGAGTCTCCTCAATTATACCTCCGTCTAAGCCCCGTGACCCATGAAACTTATATCAGATAGTGAAGAATATTGGATTGGCAATATCCAAATGTTTGGGTGTCTGAATCAAGAAGAACGAAGTGCTGTACCTATGCTTTCACTGGGTAAACTGCGTGCATTCGGAATATATAGTTAAATAGCATTAGAATACTTGCTGTTGAAATAAAATGATGTAGTAATGTAGTGTAGATCTCAAATCTGAATCAATCAAAATTTAAAAGTTATGGTAACCATAGGGGTCCACTTCATATAAAATTATTAACATCACTGCCAATACCACATTTATAAACATGTTTTCTTTTACGCCCTCATAACCATACATAGAGCTTTCATAAACCTGCCTTATTATTTTTAACGAGTCTATTATTTTGAACATGCAACACATAAACTTCTTGATTTTTATTTCAATAATAACACGTACATATAAATTGCGTACAAGTATAATTTCATCGGCTTTTAAGCGAATAATTAATACATAAGCAATTTAATCGGATATTACATTTTCGCTCTATATGGTGCTGGATTCATCATCTCCATGTTACTGACATGTACCATTTTTTTGCTTTTAAATATGATCCTTATTTCAAGCTTTCTTGAGATCTTATGAGTTTTTTTGTGTATACTGATTTGTTCTGCATTTAATTTATCAAGCTATCTGACAAGGCAAGTGGTTATGAAGGTATTTTCAAGAGATGATATTTATGGGTACCTATCTAATTGTAACATAAATTAATTAAAATGAAGTTTTATTTTACAGCTGAACATAATTGCATCTGAATTAAAATTCAAAACTTTATAAAATAGGTTATTAAAAATTTAGAAGAATACTTTTGTTTCAACATAATACAAAGTTTATATCAACATGGAAGAACATGCTCTTTTGACTGTTGATGACCACATTTTGTAATGAAATATTTAAAAAAAAAGAAAAACAATATACTTCTTGGAATGACGGGTCAAGCAGATGGCCCGTCCCACCTGATGTTAAGTGGTACCCTCTGCCTATAAACAGTGCATTACCTCACAGGTCACGTCCACCTAGGACGCGCCCTATGTGGCATGTACTCGTCTGTATAGTATGTGTATATGTTTTACTTAAATAACAATTTGTATCAGAAGAAGTTGATCCTTACTTTGGAAACTTTGGAAGCTTGATTTGATCAAGATTTGTGTACCAGCTCTGAAAACCTAATAACCAGCCTAAACCTAAGGTGACCATAGATTGGAATCCACTGCTACTTCATGTCACCGGTTCTATCTTGCCCTGCGTTAGGTAAGTGAGTAGCTTGAGGTATGGCCTGGAAAAGGGCCAAGGCTACGTGCGCAACGCAGAGGCTTATTTCATGCACATGTCTTTGAATTTTCTCACTTACCTACAATGTAACCTTATGCACATGTAACTTGATGACAATGAAACCTTTTGTGAAGAGCTAAATAAACCTTATGCTTTATTTTAATTTTGGGTTCTAAGAATATGCCGGTTTCTTCACGATGTTATCCTTATTTCCAGCTGTAGGTTTACTAGTTGAACTACTGGGATTTTTCTCCAATTTCTTGTTTGAACGTCTATATAGTCCTACTATTGTATAACGAATGGTTGTATGGTTAAATGAGGCATATTGAAGTTCTGCCTACCTCTTTGGAGAAAAGGAGTGTGTTAATGACATTGTTTTATCATCTTTGAATGTTGCTCTAGTCAAAGTTTTACATCAGTTCTAGTCATAATGGTTAAAATATAATACTTTTATGTTGCTCATTGTTCTACCTATTGCAGGTTAACTCGACGCAATAAATGTCACCGACCGTACAGCAATGGTTAAATGGAAGCTTCTAAAACTACACAAATCCGATTACGGTAGTACAATCTAGAGAAAAAATGTGTTTTAAAATTGACATTAGATAGGTTTCTATAATATGACCACGTAGTTTTCTGGCCAGTCAATCTGTTTAGATACCTATGGCCATAGTGGACGAATTAGTCTGACAATGATGAGAAGTACCTATATAATTAATACTATTAGCAATGCATAAAATATAATATCAACGCACAGCCTAAACCGTAAGTCCTGGAGACCTGAAATTTGGAAAGTATGTTCATATTTAGACTTAGAGGTGCAGTGAGAAAAAAAAAGTGCGTCGCTGTGTGGAAGTTTGTAAAGAGTAATCCACGCGGGTGATGTCACGGGCTTTGCAATAGTCAATAAAATAACAGTTATAAAATAGTATTTTGAAATGTTCAGATCTTTCTTGGTGAAGGAGGTGTTAAACATTTAACGATCGTATTTGCTTGAATGGAATTTTACCGTTTCTCCATACATTGTATTATTGTGACAGATAGCGGTTTCCTTTGCTTTGGGGCTAGTTTTCTGTTTACCTGCCTGTCGACTTCATAAGGTAAGTATTTGCATGGCAATTATAAATAAATAAATAAATAAATAATGCTGGACAAGTTCACACTACATTATCTAGCCCCAAGCTAAGCAGGGCTTGTGTTATGGGTACTAGATAACTGATATACTTAATACAATATATTACATTACACAGATAGATATTTTTATTATATATAGAAAAAACCAAGAACACCCTGAACAAATATCTGCGATCGCACAATTACTTGTTCCGAGGCGGGAATCGAACCCGCAACCTCCTGCGTCGCAGGCCAAGCTTAGCCCGACGCGCCATAGAGGTCGTCAAGTATTGTTTTAATTCCTTTTATCTTATTCGAATCGGAAACACAAGTCCTACTTTTTATGTTAATTTTTATTTATTACAGACTTTTCTGTTCATAAATGTAAATTTCAACCTTCAACCATGGAAAACATAATTAAAAGGTTGTAGTCATGGAGCATCGTCAGTCTGAGTAATGATGGCAATGAGCTCACCACTTGTTACGTCTATATTCCCTCGATGGTGCAACCTTCGGTGAAAAGAGGTCCATTGAGCTCGGCCTACCCTTTCGAGGAAAAAGGCTTTGTGTCTATGTATGTACGTATAAGCTTAAAGGGTTCTATTTAAAAAGAGCTTAAGGCATAAAACTGTCTAAGTACTTAATTATAACTAAATCCAAAAATCACTAAAAATAGTAACACTAAACAGCTGTCGTCAAATTCAGACTAATAAACTGTCTAATAAAGCATCTCGTAAACTTTCTTAATGCCTCGTAAATAAGAATTAAATGAACTCGGTACGAAACACAACAAAACCATAAGACAGTCGATAAAAGGTGGGCCCTGAGCAGTAATATAGACCACGTCAGAGGCCTAAGAACGAATTGTGATAGTATACGAAACTATATGAAATTTCGTTTTCGATGTCAAAGTCAAAAGTCAAAAGTATTTTATTCATTGAAATCACAAGGAACATTTTGAATCGTCTTAAAAAAAAAAACATTTACTCCTGTTCCAACGCAACCAGACCTAGAAGAATCAGGCAACCAACACGGTCTGTTTTTCTTTTGATGATCCTTCTTACTACTAGGTGGGGAGCGCCTGTGTGGTGCCTCGAGAACAAGTGGAAGCTGATTCAAGGAAAAAAGGAAAACCAAATTAAAAGCCTTACTTAGGTAGGCAGTCAAAAGTAAGATGATAGAGAGAATCAGCAAAAGTTCATAAGGCAGCACACACTACGCTTGATATACTCATAAATAACACATCATTAATAAATTATATGCAGGTACAGACATTGCAAATTGACAAATTAGGTGTTGGCAGAGCGACATCAGGCCACGCGGCTTTATCATTAACATAGTCATGTAGTGTGTAATACGCTTTCTTAATTAAATTATTCTTTATGTAAGATGCAAGTATGGAAGGAACCAAAACTTTCTAAAGTTTCTAAAACTATCAAAACTCTTATAAAATGAGGTACCTTCGGACTGCAACTACAGAACAAACAGCTATCAATTAGACCATTTGGTTAAATTTTGAAAGTCTATCAATTTGATTTGATGCTGTCAAAATAAAATTAAAATCTAAAGAAATATCTCGGAAACAGCAGGTGAACCTACAAATAAAAAAAAAACAACAAAATACAATACAATAAAATACAAATAAATATTGAATTTGCTTGAAGAAATATGAAAAATACGAACTTACAAACAGGAATATTGAATGTACTGGAAAACACTGGTTTTCCCAGCATGCATAAATACAGACAGATGAACAACAAAAGTGTTAAAAACACGTTGTGTTGTTTATAGTTATTTATAGTAATTTATTCATAAATTATCATTATACGTCTAAAATAGAACACAACAATATTACAACAATATTACACAATCATTACAATCATTTGTAGGTAGTTGTTTGTCAGTCACGCCTCACTATCTTTTTGCACGATAATACTATTAGCATTAAGTCCTAGCAGTACCTACCTATTGTTTAGTGTGAAAGTTTTTACGAAATATATCAATAAATACAACTTTATTTTAGGCTGGTTGGGGCGATCTTCTTACTCTTAGAACAAGGTAACCACGCAAGTTGCTTCTATAGCTTGCTTTATTTTACAACTCTAGGCAATAGGTATCGGGTTGCTGCAAATAAGACATTTGACTGTAACTGCATTGCAAGGAGGCTAGTTTTGTGGGCGGTATGAATGATCCTTCGAGAGACGGCGGACAAAGAAACAAGATTATGCGAATCAGCTCAAATTCCATATCAAAATATTGCACGTTGCAATATGCATTATTTTGTTCTAAATATAGTAGTACTACACCTTTTTTGTGAAAGAGTTCTTCTGGGGAAGTACTACCACCATACTACCAATTTCTGCTACAACTCAGTAGTGCTCGCATTGCTGTGTTCCATTTTGAAGGGTGGGTGCGCGTTAAATTACAGGCACATGAGATTTTTCATCTTTATATCTCAGGGTGGCGAGTGCAGTACAATGCTACAAAGCGCGCATCCTAGATGGATTGTGACCATCATAATTGTATCCCATGACTAAAAAGTGACGTGCGTGCGCAGTGCAATACCACATTGGGTGCGGTCTTGGTGGACGTGAAATATGAATGAGATTACCGCTTAACATCAGGTGCGACAACTGCTTGTTCTATCATTCACTCAGCTAGATAATACTAGTTTGGTGACAAAATTACCTTCAAAGTATGGAACATAAAAGTAGCAGAAAATGCCCCGAACAACCACGCAAACGCTATTGACTTGTATTCCCTTGACATAGGTAGATTATGTTGTAACAGATCTATATCGCTGCTTCAGGATGAGCGCTTTATGATTAAGTTTACTGACCAGTAGAAATAGGAATAAAAATATGTATAAAGCCTCATAAAAGGGAACTTGATATTATCCTATATGGCGACACTTGATACTAATATTTGAAATGAGGTTTGATTTTGCATTCAATAAAATTTAACAGATAAAATTCAAACCGGTGATTCGGCTGATATCCTTATAAGATTTAAGTAGTTTTAGAGACGTGGAGATGGGGCCCATCCGTTACTCATGTTGTTGGGTTGACGACGGTAAATAAAATCTGGGAGCTATTGGGAGCACACAATCGAGTAGATATTCATTATGAAGCAGAATCGTGTGTCATCTAAGCTTATGAAATCAAGCTACCGACCCAGAAAATGTAATCTAGGCACTGTTATCTAGTCACTTAAATATCATTGACATTCGTTATAGGTTACTTCTACAATCAGGAAAAGCAATCACACGAAGGCATGCAAAATCGGGCTGAACTCATAACTGTACTACTAACTCATCCACCCGAACTTTTAACACTCAATTATTTGTATTTGTTCTAAGTATAAACTATGCTTCGGCACTAGATTAGTTGTAAGTTGAGTAAAATTCAAAAACTCGAATAGCCACTCTATGCCTGTGGTTTTGGATTCAGTCTGGTTCGTTATCATCAACAGCAGCATAAACATAATTCTATTCTATTGTATTCCATTCATATCGAAGTCCACTGCTGGACAAGTTACCTCCGTAGAAATCCACAACGAAAGTTCTTGAGACACCTCTATCCACCGACGTCCTGTGACTTTTACGATTTTAAACTATTCCTGCACTGCGTCATCTGAGTGTGTGTGTGGTATCTGTGTTCATAGTGGCTATAATTCAACAAAATTTATTTCTTTTTTAAAATACATTATTATATTTTATTTGTATACCTTTAAATTCTACTTCTGTAAATATAATTTGGTACGCTAAGTCGTTCATTCAGTAAGTTAGAATTATTTGTCTCTTCCAAAGAATTAGTTATTCTGAGGTTAGGGACCTTAGAATAACTTATTAAATGTCCAACGTCCCCACAACATACTTCATATTAGTTTTGTTTTATTTTTATGAATAAGGAATACAGCTCAACAATAAAGGCGTCGCTTCGGGCCAGTGTACGTACTAGAATTTTATATTATAGCCTCTATTGACTTTAATAACTTTCCAAAGATGTGAAATACTTTGAAATTGAATTCCATATAAACTAGACTTTTTATTACCATATTTGCTAGTTTTATCCTCTTACTAGTTCTTAGTCGAATGTAGGTATAGCACCGTAGCTACACCACCTAGATATGTACGACTTTAGTAGGTACTATTAAATTTAGACATATTTACTTCTAAAAATTGTTAGTAAAACAGTTGGCAAAAAGCGTGTTGTGAATCCCAAATATTTCCCATAAACCAATGGTCTCAGCCTAAGCAGATGACACCTCCCGTGGATGTCATAAAATTCGAATACCCACACTGCGTTCACCAAACCGCCTGTCAAGTGCGGTATGTATGGCAAATCCCTCTTTTCTACTGTTAGGTCTCTCCATTAGTAGACATTTACTAGCCGATGAAGAATAATCCTGCGGGTTTATGGAAAAAACAAAAGTTACAGAGTAAAGACTGCAAAAGTTAGGAGTATTTCTACGAATAGCGGCCACAGGGTGAATAGGTGCCTTCTAGACCTTTGTGCTTCATCTTCGGCCACATCGTCACTTACCAACAGGTGAGATCGTGATAAAACAAAGGTCAATCAATGTTAAAAAAAAAAAACAAGATCCTGATACATATATGTTATAAGAATAAAGTACCTAAATATTAGTAGTTTCTGATACTTACGATGAACGCAAAGAACTACAGTCACAAAATTCACTTCTTAATTTCACTTTTGTCTACCACTTCCATCTTCATAAAGAAACATGACACCATTCGTATAACTTCATTACCAAACTTAAAAGCTCCCATCGTTTCACACTATTAGCGCGCTCCCTTTGTCTCTAACGAATGCCATTCACGGTGTTGCCGTCTGTCAGATGCTGTCTCATTACGTCTACCATTTACTGTAAACATCACCATTTTGGGTCGAGTAATTTGTAGACTCCTCTGTTAGTGCTTTCACACTTAGAGCGTTGCCTTTGATGTTGTTTTTTGAATGTGTTTGGTAGAAGTAGGCTTGAAATGGAGTGTAGAAAATAAAATAGGAAAGTGTTAGCTGTTTGTTTCGTTTCTTTGCTTACTTTGATAGAAAACACAAGAGACTGCAAAGCTCTACAACATAATTATGCGCTATTGAAGTTTTTTTTTTTATGCTGCTTGAATGGCGGAACGAGCAGATGGCCCACCTTATGTTAAACGGTAACCTCTGCCTATGAACAGTGCATTACCACATAGGTCACGTCCACCTAGGATGCACCCTATGTTGCATTGCACTGCGCCCGCCACCCTGAGAAATAAAGATGAAAAGTCTCATGTGCCTATAATTTCACCGGCACCCCTACCCTTCAAACCGGAACACAGCAATGCGAGCACTACTGCTTCGCGACAGAAATAGGTAAGGCCGTAGTACTTCCCCGGACGAACTCTTTCACAAAAAAGCTCTACTACTACTTGTTTTAGTCAACAAGGGTCATCGGCGGACATACCGTGGCGTCGCTATGCGAGACACGCAACCAGCTGAGATATGATTCTAGTGCCTCCAACTATTTGGCAAACAAAGGCAAACCTCTTTAAACTCAAGCATGTGGATATGTAGGTTTGGATGCGTTTGTGGCTTTTTGTACCCATCCCCTTATTTTCGGTTTTTGCATGTGCATAAATGTAAGAGTTTGCTGCAAAGGTATACGATGCATATTTCGTCGTAAACGTGTCTACCAGGCAACGACGAAGGAAGTGTTGGAGGAAAATGGTCAAAAGATGACATTTTTAGAATGCTACCAAGGAAAACCCTTCATTTGAAATTAATTAATTCCATAGGAGGTTTGCGTTTTTGACAAACGGAAAACGTGTGGCGTCGCCGTTTTTCTCACTTCATTCATGCAAATGTTTGTTGAGGTTTGAGTTTGCAACAAACGGCAAAGGGCCACACCTGATTCCACACGACTTACAATTCTATTCGGACGGTAATGTACCATCTATTGAAATTACTATATTATGTTAAATTGCCTCTTGCGATATCCAGCGTTATGAACGTTTGAAGACATACAGGAACAACTGTTGTTCAAAATGAATACATGCTTTTATTATATTTTATGTATAATTCCCGATAGTTATTTTAAGGTGCTATGGGTTCAACCAGTTTCAACAACCATTTTTGTATGAGGCGATGAAGGTGAGGGCACGCTCAGATACCGTGCTTTTGTGTATAAAAAAAAAATAAAAAAAATGCCGTTCGGAGTTTTGTTTAACTTTGTTGATGACTTCACTGACTCAAATAATAATTAATAGGTTACAAAATATTCAAAAATTAAAACGTGTAAGAAGTAAGTCTAAAATGGTATAGAAAATTTAAAAACGTGGATCTTGATAAAAAAAAATCGAGTAAATTCATTCATATAGTGTATTGAATCAATGATTTCACTAGATAAAAAGCTGAAGAATACCATAATATATTTTTTCTTCTTGAAAACTGTAAGGACTAATATCAAAAACTTAAAAATTCTATAGCTCATTTAAGGCATGCTGTGAACTTGTGCCTTAAATAAAAACCCGTGTAACGTCATTAAAAAATATATCTTTAAGTACTTCAATTCAGAGAACATTTTACAGCTAATGAAACCTAAAAGTAAACTACGTCTAACCGAACCGTACATGTGGATGCTAATAAAATGGTAATGATTTGAATCGTAGATGCAGCGCGGTGGGTGTTACATGGACTGCTAATTGAAGACCATTGTCCTGCTGGCAGTAGGCATGGGCCATACCGGAACACGATATGGAAAAGAACATGGCCAGTTGAAAAGTAACCGGAAAAAATGATATAGGTGGATGCTCACGCTTGCGGCGCGAAATTCAAATTTGTTGGTGGTTTTTGCCCATTACAGCTCATCAACACTTCTTCAGATAGCAAAATATAAGTTTGCGAGAACTAGGAGACTTAAGACATATGTTTTAATTCATAGTATCTTATAAATATCATCAGTTTAGCTACGATACCCCTAAACAAAAAAAAAACACTGTAAAATTGTGTAGTTGTCTCATAGCTAAACTGATGATATTTATGAGATAGCATCAATTAAAACATGTGTGTTAAGTGTGTGTGCTAGTTCTCGCGAACTCTACTGTCGCTATCAGAAGTGTCTGTAATGGGCAAACAACACCAAAAAAAATGAATTTCGCGCCGCAAGCGTGAGCATCCACCTTAATCTAATATACCTAGTTTGAAATTTTTCCAATAAAAACGAAAGGAAAATAAAAAAAGGTCAACAAAATTCTAAAAAGGATCTTGGGAAAACCTCGAGCTTCAAAGAAGTAAGTAGGTGCTACCGATGTAGCTAGTAGGTAGTTTTCGACAATACAATATTATGGCGGCAGCAAGCTATGGAGAATAAAGGTGGACAATGGAACTCCTTGAAGGTTAATGGTAGCTGGTCAAGTTTGTGCTCATTTTGATCAGTTCTCGGTTTTGCTTAATATTTTTATCATCATCATCATAACAAAAAAAAACGACGACCTCTGTGGCGCGGTGGGCCAAGGTTGGCCTGCGACGCAGGAGGTTGCGGGTTCGATTCCCGCCTCGGAACAAATATTTGTGCAATCGCAGATATTTGTTCAGGGTGTTCTGGGTATTTTCTATGTATAATAAAAAATATCTATCTATGTATTATATTGTATTAAGTATATCAGTTATCTAGTACCCATAACACAAGCTCTGCTTAGCTTGGGGCTAGATAATGTTGTATAAAACTGTCAAAAAAAAAAAAAAAAAAAAAAACAGTCGGATGCACATTTCTTAAAAGTTTGTTTGAAAAAATACTCAAAATTTAATTTCCTTCAACTATTATAGTGAATTCGACTATGATTTTCTCACCCTTTCATAAATGACTTCACAATATTGGTGTTCTCACTATCGCTTGGACACTTATAAATAAATAAATAAATATTGCTGGACAGTTCACACAACATTATCTAGCCCCAAGCTAAGCAGAGCTTGTGTTTATGGGTACAACTGATATACTTAATACGATTTATTACATAGAATAGATAGACATTTTTTATGATATATAGGACTTAATTATAATAATATAATACTTAGTCTTAATATAGACTTGTAGCCATATCAGCCCTATTCAGGGCCACCATACCACAATCTGGTCACCGACTTACTTAACGCAGGGGAACCAAGAAAGAACTAGTAATATTGAACACTGACATGACTAAAGTACTTCAGTAACAGTTCAGACGAAGCCCAACCCTACAAAATACAACATTTTATGTATTTGAAATTGGCGCTTGTTCCGGCACCACTATCTATTGTGTTCCGGCACGCATGTGGGCGAACTTTGCAAAAACAATACTTTGGACTAAAATATTGGAGGACTGTTTCTAATGTGAGTTGGAAAGGGGAGAGATACGCGTTTGTAACACGCCATTTGAAACTACTTTCTTCTGTGTTTTGCATAAATATGAAACGTGACTTTTTTGGCAACTCTCGCTAAGGTAATTTTGATTGGAATATGGTGACATCCAAGATTTTTAAGGTTTTTTTTTTTTTTATTTTTTTTTTATTAGCTGATTGTGGCTTTGATATCACTGCGACCAGTTAGGCCTATTGTGATCGCCACTTGTTACATACCGCCCCTGGAGAGGGCGTTTACAGTTCACCGCTAAGCCCTACAGCTGCTAGGAACTGTAAGATTTTCTTAGGGGTAATTTCTTTCAGTTCATCCGGGCAGAGGATGTGTTTGCCCAGATGAATGCTGCGTTTGTGCATTAGTGGTCCACACTCACCTAGCAGATGAAGAGGCGTTTCATCCGCCTCATCACAGAATCTGCAGGATTGCGTTTCGCATAACCTTAACTTGAACATGTGCTTGTTAAGGCGACAGTGTCCAGTTAAGGCTCTGACCATAATGCGAAGGTTGCTCCTACTCAGCGCTAAGATGCGGTTGGTGTTCCGCTTATCGAAGGCTTTAATAAGAGCTTTGGAATGGGTCAAGCCAGTGGACTCAAACCACAGCTTGACCGATTCTTCGAAACAGGAGTTCATCAGGGTTCTTTGAGCCAGGCTTTTTGGTATACCACAGAACGGCTCAGGCCCCACCTGTATACCACTAGCCCCAGCTCGCGCAAGCTCGTCAGCACATTCATTACCGTCAACGCCTGCGTGTCCCGGAACCCATCTTAGAACAACTCTGTTCCTTAGTCCCAGAGAGTTCAAACGTGACAGACAGTCCTCAACTAGTCTGGACGTGATAACCTTCGAATCCAGAGCAAGAAGTGCTGCCTGACTGTCGGAGTTGATATATATTGTGTGATTGATGTAGCGCTTTTGAAGGTTAACTGCCGCACATTCGAGAATGGCGTAAACCTCAGCCTGGAAGATGGAGGCGTGATTTCCTAAGTTTATACTCCTATTGAACTTAGGTCGCTCTCCATAAACTCCACAGCCTACATCCAGTCCCATTTTGGAACCATCCGTGTACCATATTAGGCATCCGGCCTCGCAGATTAACTGGCTGTTCAACCAGTCTTCTCTAGAGGGCATTTCCACGGTGTATTGTTTTTCAAATACATGCTTTGTAAGCATAACATCAGATGTCATGCTCAATGTAGGTGATTCCAGAATTGAGTCTTGCAAAGATCTCAACTTCTGGGAAAGCCAATTCCTCCTACCTTGGATATAAGCCCTGTACATGCTGGCTTTCGCCTCTTTCTGTATAAATACATGGAGAGGCGGTAGTCCTAGCAATGCATTCAGGGCCAGTCCAGGAGAGGTAGACATAGCACCTGAGGCCATAAGGCATGCAGTCCTCTGTAGACTGCCTAGCCTGTTGATAGCAGTCGACTGAAAGGCTTTGTCGTACCAAACCATGGCGGTGTATGCAATCATCGGCCTCACAATGGCAGTATACAGCCATAGGGCAATCCTAGGGTTAACACCCCAGTTCTTACCCATCAGCCGACCACTAGCCCCCAGAGCCATCTTAGCCTTTAGTAAGACATTGGCTAAGTGTGAATTCCACGTCAGTTTTTGGTCGATTGTCACGCCCAAATACTTTACTTCTGTGGAAAAGGTGATTACCTTACCATTAAGCCTAGGCTTTACAAGCATGTCCAACCTTCGCTTGTTAGTAAATGGCACAATCACTGTTTTGTCAGCATTGACTGAGAGGCCACTATGACCGCACCAGTCACTGACAGTATTAAGACCTCTCTGCATTATGCTAGAGATGGTAGATTGGCAGAAACCCCTCACAACGATTACAAGGTCATCTGCATAACCCTGCGCATCTATGCGGAGTTCTTCCAGTCTGTATAAGAGCTGATCCACTGCCAGAGTCCATAAAACAGGCGATAGAACTCCGCCTTGTGGACAGCCCCTAGCCGTGGATATCTCAATGGTTGTATGGTGAAGGGCCAGTTTTGCACCTCTATGAGTGAGCATTGCCTCTATCCATCTGATGGTCGTTGGGTCGACATTTTTGTCTATCAGCCCGTTTACCAGCAGAGAGGTAGGGGAGTTATCGAAAGCACCTTCAATGTCAAGGAATGCACATAGTGCAATTTCCTTGTCCTCCATAGCCTTTTCCACTCTATCAATGAGACTGCTCAGAGCTGTCTCGGTAGACTTACCCTTGCAGTATGCATGTTGGCTATGGTGGATGGGAGATGCGACTAGCGCAACATCTCTTATATGTCTGTCAACTACCTTCTCCATAGTCTTCAAAATAAATGAAGATAAGCTAATTGGTCTAAAGGACTTTGGCTGGCTATAGTCCTTTTTCCCAGCCTTAGGTATGAAGATGACTTTGACACAAGACCATTCTTCTGGTACCAACCCCCAGGCGAAGCTCGCCCTGAAGATTTTTACCAGGTAAGGACAGAGGATGTCTACGCCCTGCTGTAAAAGAACAGGGAGCACACCATCCTCTCCACACGCTTTATGTGGTTTGAAAGAGTTGACGGCCCACCGTACCTGGTTTGGTCTTATTACTCTAGCCGCCCTACACCAGTCCTCGTTACGAGGCCTATAGTGATCAACTAGATGCGGTTGATGCAGGACCATATTCTGTGAACCAGGAAAGTGGGTCGTGGCCAGCAACTCTAAAGTTTCCTTCTCGTTAGTTGTAAAGGAGCCATCTTCTTTTTTGAGAAGACCAATCTGATTAGTTTTGGCCTTGGAGAGCAGTTTATGAAGTCTAGCTCCTTGTGGCAAGCTTTTAATTTCCTCGCAGAGATTCCTCCAAGATGCTCTCTTTGCCTTCCTAATCTCTATATTGTACTCAGTTAAGGCCTTAATATATGTATCCCATATGCCAGTCTTTTTAGCCTTATTGAATAGTTTCCTAGTTGAGCCCCTGAGTTTGCCTAACCTGGAGTTCCACCAAGAAACCTGTCTCTGAGTAGTTTTTGTCTTTAGCGGGCAGCTTTCTTCGTATGCCATGCAAATGCCTTTCGTAAGTAAAGCTACTGCTATTTCTAGACTATCGCGAGTTTTGATACTTTTTGGGACGTTTTCAAGGGTTTGCCTTAGTTTGTCTCGGAAGATATCCCAGGCAGTTGACCTGGGATCCCTATAAGTAATAATTTGAGAGTCTAGGGCAGCCCTGATCTCAAATAAGATGTGTCTGTGGTCGGACATAGAATTCTCATTACTTACATGCCAGTCATTGATGTGTCTGGCAAGATTATAAGTAGCGAAAGTTATATCCAAAACCTCTTGTCTAGCACGAGTCACGAAGGTCGGTTTACATCCTAAGTTAAGCGTGGTTAGATTGTTAGTAAGTAGAAAGTCAAAAAGTAACTCACCTCTATTATTGATGTCGGTGCTCCCCCACGCAGTGTGATGTGCGTTGGCGTCACACCCCACAAGTAACTCGGCGTTGTTCCGGGCGGCATAGTCTACCACCCTCACCAAGTCACCCGTTGGGTTGTCTCTATCTCCAGGTAGGTAGGCTGAGCACAAAATCAATCAATCAAAAATAAATTTTTAAGGTTACAATTTAATAGCATTGTACCTAAGCAATACGGTCTCCATTCCGTGTTGCTCTATGTATTGCCCAGAATCAACTGCCGAGCTTACACACCAGCCAAGCCTCAGCAAGCGTCCACCAGCCCCATTACTCTACAAACGCTAAGTCAGTCCGGAAAACACTGGCACAATCGCAAGCATCCAAATTACAGGTCAGCGCTTAACTGACTCAGTCCCTGAGGTATGGGAGCGGTACGTGAAGGATGTTTTCGTCTCTCAAATTAACAGATGAAATGTGACATAATATGAACAAAACACCTCTCCCGTACCGCTTTCATACCTCAGGGACTGAGTCAGTTAAGCGCTGACCTGTAATTTGGATGCTTGCGATTGTGCCAGTGTTTTACAGACAGACAAACAAGGCAGACATCGAAGCTATTTCATCTATTGCGTTTGGTTTATCATATTTATTTGAATATGAAATAAAAGCAAAACAAAATAATAAAAAAGCGGCCAAGTGCGTGTCGGACTCGCCCATGAAGGGTTCCGTAGCAGCAAGTAACATAATATAAAAGTTCTTGGATGGATTACGATTAATGACGTATTAAAAAAAAACTACTTACTAGATCTCGTTCAAACCAATTTTGAGTGAAAGTTTACATGGTAATGTACATTATATTTTTTTTTTAGTATTATCATTCTCTTAATTTAGAAGTTATGGGGGGGGGACACACTTTTTACCACTTTGGAAGCGTCTCTCGCGCAAACTACTCAGTTTAGAAAAAAATTATATTAGAAACCTCAATATCATTTTTAAAGACCTATCCACAGATACCCCACACGTATAGGTTTGATGAAAAAAACATTTTTGAGTTTCAATTCTAAGTATGGGGAACCCCAAAAATAAAAAACTACTTACTAGATCTCGTTCAAACCAATTTTGAGTGAAATTTTATATGGTAATGTACATCATATATTTTTTTTAGTTTTATCATTCTCTTATTTTAGAAGTTACGGGGGGGGGGACACTTTTTACCACTTTGGAAGTGTCTCTCGCGCAAACTATTCAGTTTAGAAAAAAATGATATGAGACACCTCAACAACATTTTTAAAGACCTATCCATAGATATCCCAAACGTATAGGTTTGATGAAAAAAAAATTTTTGGGGATCAGTTCTAAGTATGGGGAACCCCAAAAATAATAGTTTTTTTTTAATTTTTGTGTAAAAATCTTAATGCGGTTCACAGAATACATCTACCTACCAAGTTTCAATAGTATAGCTCTTATAGTTTCGGAAAAAAAAGGCTGTGACATACACGGACAGACAGACAGACATGACGAATCTATAAGGGTTCCGTAATTTTTTTTACGGAACCCTAAAAAGGATACATAATAATAATGTCCTCGTTCGACCAGGCACTCAGTCCACAAGAAATCCACAAGAAATCCACAAAAAAAGGGATCCATCAGGAACTACTCATCATTTTGGTTTCAGCGCAGCGCAAAGCATCCGTCCTTGATACCTAGCGCGCACCAACGAGAAAATGCGTCGCAAACGCTTACATGCAAGCGCTTGTAGCAAGCGCATTTTGATTCGTGTTTGTAAACCGACTATCGACCGGTACGGTGACAAACTTCTCCAAGCTCAAGCATGTCTAGCCAAACACCCCTGATCATACGTTTGTGCTTGTGGACGCTTGTCTTTTTATAGTACCATTGTAGCATTATGGGATACGGCCCACCTGTTGGTAAGTGGTTACCGCAGCCTATGGACACTTGCAATACCAGAGGCATCAAACGAGGGTTGACGAACTTTTAAATTTTTCCAAACATTCATTTTTTTTATAATATAATATAATATAATAAGAATTTAATAATACTGAACAGTTCACACAACATTATCTAGCCCCAAGCTAAGCAGAGCTTGTGTTATGGGTACTAGATAACTATACTATATATACTTAATACAATATATTACATAGATAGATATTTTTTATTATACATAGAGAATACCCAGAACACCCTGAACAAATATCTGCGATCGCACAAATATTTGTTCCGAGGCGGGAATCGAACCCGCAACCTCCTGCGTCGCAGGCCAAGCTTCGCCCGCCGCGCCACAGAGGTCGTCGTATTGAAGAAACTCAAATTCAACAAAAGGCAAAAAATCTAATCGTCTGCGTTCATTAGCATAAAAATTTAATCATAAAGCTTCGCCACACAGTACTTGGAATGCAAATAATGTGACGTCACACACATTTCCGTAGTGTAGTTTCGCATGACGTTTGACAGCCACAGCCAGCTGAATTTTATTTTGGTCGAAGTGAATTTTAGTGGATTTTGGTACATTCAGTGCGGCGACTCTTTTAAAACATGAAGAACATTCAAGTAAGATCAACATTTGAAAGCATTTGAGCAGAATATAATTTCTCATCACCATTAAAATGATTCACGGCACTACGTGACCAACAATAACCGAAATCAAAATTAGTATTCCGCCGTCAAATCTGGACATCAAGATGCAAATCTTTCGCTCGTCCAATTTTTAGGGCTGTTTCAGACAGACCACTTTCCAACCAAAACCACAACACCAAATATACTATAACCCAGAGAGTGCGGCTTTGATTACTTTCGAATGAATGATATCCATGAAGGTTTAATACAGACAACCTATATATTTTTAATTAAAGCAAATTGTTTGAAATAGTGTTCTAAAAAAAAAACAATGCTCAACACTGATTGACCACACAAGAAACACATCGTAACACACTGGCAACACCTTGCAGGAGTGGTTGATAAAATACAATGCAACAAAGCTGATAACGGAGAACTGCATTACAAATTCACTTGGGAGCCAGTTAGGTACTACAGACTCTGGTAGCCCTTGGTCGAAACATTACAACAATAACATACATACATACATACATACATAGACACACGCCTTTTTCCCCGAAGGGGTAGGCAGAGCCTCAATGGGCCTCTTTTCACAGTGGGTTGCACCATCGTGGAATATAGACGTGACGAGTGGTGAGCTCATCGCCGCCATTGTTTCCCACGACTGACTCCGCTAACGCTTTCTTCCAGTATGATCACATTCCATAAATAAGCTAGCAGCCAGGACATATCTTATACCAACGAATCTTACAAACAAGTCCGGCTTTTATGACATCCACGGGAGCAGACGGAGGGGTCTATTCTTGGGCCGCACACACCACGACGGACCCCTGGTATCTACTCAGTTTTATTACATAGTACATACACATACATGTACATAGTTTTACACTTACACTTTAGAAACCATTGTCCATGAACGGTGCCTCCTTACGAGGCGCAACCGAATATTTTCTTCGCACTTATATTTTTATGAAACATCTCTGTTGTGTTGTATCTGGCCTAAGAATAGACCCGCTCTAGTGGATGTAGTGAAAGCCAACTACGGGGGATGGGCAGCAGCATCCATCTGAGTATTTATCACCAATCCACCTGCCAAGCGTGGTGATTATGTCAAATCCCCCCCATTGCGTTATATAGGGGGACGTCTAATACTGCTGTACAAGGCCTCCCTGCTGATGATGATGATGATGACAAGTTGTTTACCAACTCCTCTAACATCTCAGAAAGAACACTAAAAACTAAACACTATAGTGAAGTTTTTAGAGTTGTTTAACGATTGTGTTTGAAAGATGCATGTCTGATAAAGCCCTTAGATCTAACAAACGACCCGAAGACGCCAATCTTGCGACCGAAAGATTAATTATAATTGTAAATGATCCAACAGTAAAGTCTTCCAAATCCTTCCAGTTAACTTCGAATCAAAATGTTTACTGAAAACAATCCCTTTGAAGATTAGACTGGAATTGGACCGGAATATTTTATAAGGGTTAATATTTATAGAAAACTGACGGTCTGGCTTGCTGTTTTATCAGATTATTGGAAAGGAGGCTGAGTAACTTTGTACAAACTTCTAGCCATGGCTGCCAGACATAGAGCATTGCAGGCCTCCGTACCGTGCTCGATGGTTGCTCGATGCTGCCAGAGCACAGTTTACCAAAGTATCATTTTGAAAACAGTTTGTACACAATTTAAATAATTTAAAAAAAAAAAAAAATGAATGGACAAGTTTGAGTGAGACTCGCGCCCTGAGGGTACAATACCAATAAATAAATAAATAATAAAAATAAATAATGCTGGACACAGTTCACACAACATTATCTAGCCCCAAGCTAAGCCGAGCTTGTGTTATGGGTACTAGATAACTGATATAGTTAATACAATATAATATATAAATAGATATATTTTATTATACATAGAAAATACCCAGAACACCCTGAACAAATATCTGCGATCGCACAAATCGAACCCGCAACCTCCTGCGTCGCAGGCCAACCTTCGCCCGCCGCGCCATTGAGGTCATCAAATACTGTAAAATATACTGGTTTTTTTCCTTTAAACTTCACCATTCTAGGAACATAAAAGACAAAATTCTTCAATATTAGAATTTTCCTTTATTGTGTCACAAAGCCTCCTAGCATTCCAAATTTCAGAATTGTACAGTTACTGGAAGTACCCTAAAGGTTTATTGCATTTTCACGATTTCCATACAAAAGTTAGTCATATATTGCCATATCTTTTAATGCAATGAGTTAAAAGCTTGATTTTTTTACGGCACTATACGCTCAGACTTTTACAATTGATATCAATTTCAGGTTTTTTCCTTTAGCCATTCCTGGGAAAAAGGATCTTAACTGAAAAATAGACAGGTGGACAAAAAAATGATACGATAAAGTCATAGAGGTCCCTTTTTTCTGTTGAGGTACGGAACCCTAAAAACTATATATTTTGACAAAAAAGTTATACATTCCTACTATAATATAATCAATTCGATAATGACATCGTTCAATTTACAAAAATAAATTTTTATTGACCGCGGGCAGTGGGTAAATGCACCGAAAAGTCTAGACTCAAAGTCAAAAACACGTTAAAATTTCAGTATTACATAATTAACACAATTACATAATGAATGTCCGATGCATTTTATCCACAAGTATTTTTTCTTCACGTAATAATATAGTGTACAAATTATTCTCGTAGGTTGAATTTTTTGAAATTGTAATAAATTATAAACTTTGGAATCCCTTGTGCAAGTCTGGCGTTTGACTCAGTTGTCCAAAGTAACCCGGCCTCCTTTCAGATGGTTTGATTCGATGTTTCATCAGATAGAAAATTACGTAGGAATTTTTGTTTCAAATTCTTGCGAGGGAGTCTGTTCCTGTTTATTGTTTTTGAGTTGAAATGTTTGGCTCAGCGATTTGGGAAATTACTTTTGTGTTCGCTTTTGAGTTTGGAGGGTATTGGTTGTCTTTATTTTATAAGGCAAGTTCATTTTCAGAAACAATTTAATTTACTTACGTTGTTAGTATGATTTTGTTTTACATTTGAACTAGCATCCACCTGCGGCTTCGCTCACGTTAAACCAGGATTATAAGAAGCCTATAGCACAATTCAGGGTATAATCTATCAGTGAACCTTTCATCAAAATTGGTTCAGACTTTTCGGCGTGATTGATTAACGACATACAAACATCTAAACATCCAATACTGATTTATGATATTACTAAGATTAAAAAAAAAAGAAAGAAAGAATATATATATATTTTTATACACTGGCTACACAGAAACACGTATTAAACTAAGAAGAAACAGATATGAAGGTACGAGGTGTAACTCAAGTAAACAAAATGGCTCTGCCTCAGCATGAGTTGGTTGACAGCAAGCTAGCAACCAACGCTGGTCTTCCGTCAGAACCACTTGTTGGCGTTTTTTTTTTTTTTTACTACTGAATGACGGAACAAGCAGATGGCCCACCTGATGTTAAGCGGTAACCTCTGCCTATGGACAGTGCATTACCTCATAGGTCACGTCCACCTAGGACGCGCCCTATGTGGCATTGCACTGCGCCCGCCACCCTGAGACATAAAGATGAAAAGTCTCATGTGCCTGTAATTTCACCGGCACCCTTACCCTTCAAACCGGAACACAGCAATGCGAGCACTACTGCTTTGCGGCAGAAATAGGTATGGTGGTAGTACTTCCCCGGACGAACTCTTTCACAAAAAAGCTCTAGTACTACTTACGGCTAACTTCTCACAACGACTATACAACAACACACTAACTAGTAAAGAAAACTAATAAGAAGAATAATAATACTAAAAGTAGGGTACTCGTATGCTCAAATTTCAAAAATTTAATAATTAGATGCCTGGATTAGAATACATTTAATAATTAGATGCCTGGATTAGAATACATTTAATAATTAGATGCCTGGATTAGAATACATTTAATAATTAGATGCCTGGATTAGAATACATTTAATAATTAGATGCCTGGATTAGAATACATTTAATAATTAGATGCCTGGATTAGAATACATTTAATAATTAGATGCCTGGATTAGAATACATTTAATAATTAGATGCCTGGATTAGAATACATTTTTGACCCATGTTTACAACCTTGTTCTGCTAAGAGTAGGTACCTAAAATGCGCTTCAAAAATAATACTAATAATAAATGCATAATAATGCTAGTAAAAAGAACGCTGGCGGTCGCTTCTTTAGCCCTTTTTACGCGACTCTTACTATACTTAGACGCAGATATACTTGCAGTAGTTTCTTTGAACAAGACGACCCTATAGGTATATGTGATATATATTTCGTTATACATGTGGTTGTATGTTATATTTTGAGAAACAACTGGAACCCAACATAACCAAATTACATTGTTAACTATTGAAATAATTCCGAATACAATACACAATCACACAGATAAACAAGTGATATCGGTCCCAAATGTTGTTTGAGTATTCAAGTATAAGACATTACTACCATAAGGATTAACAACGGTAGATTATGTTCGGAGTTTGCTCAGCACTCGATGCGGCATCCAATATTTGCGTATCCTCGCACACATTACTGTTCCTCTATATAGTATTGCAACAGGCCTTTGTCTGTGACTTGGCTTGCGTTTAAGAGGAACCTATCCAGAAGACCATTATAGGAAATAAATAAATAAATAATGCTGGACAGTTCACACAATATTATCTAGCCCCAAGCTAAGCAGAGCTTGTGTTATGGGTACTAGATAATTACTGATGACTGTTTTTTTTTTATTATACATATAAAATACCCAAAACACCCTGAACAAATGTCTGCAGATCATACAAATATTTGCTCCGAGGCGGGAATCGAACCCGCACCGCACAGACATACGCCTTTTTACCCGAAGGGGTAGGCAGGGCCTCTGCGATTATTTTCACTGTCGGTCACACATCGCGGGAATATATAGACGTGTCCAGTGATGAGCTCATCGCTGCTATTGTTTTGCGATGTATAACCCTGATAAAGCTCTCTTTCACTCATAATAAATTAGATCAATAAAAAAAAAACATTTATTCTATTGCTTTTATATAAAGCCGTGTCTCCTGCGACTATTCCCGAAATATTACACATAAACATTGAAACATGTTTATTTGTCTATGCATAAACAATGTTTTTATTTTCCGAGCAAACAACAACGAGGTGATGTTTAGTTAACTAGTGGAATGCCCGCGTCTTCGTCCGCGTGTACTTTTCCATACAAACTTCAACACCCCGCTGCATCCCTTAGGGATTGAATTTTTGGAATTCCTTTCTTAGTGCACCCCTAGACTACAAAAGGAACATACTCTCCAAATTTAAAGTATCTAGGACTTACGGTTTGGGCTGTGCGTTGATAGTCAGTCAGTCAGTCAGTCAGTCATTCAGTCAGTTAGTCAGTTACGCAACGATTTTATATATATTGATGATACATAATCAGCAATTTTATAAAAGAAAAATACATTTGAGAATCTCAACCTATTTGTAAAGTCTGTATTAGAAAATACAAAACTCCCCTTAACATTATACACAGTTCAATAACAAAATGATATAGATATCCCGAAAAGTTAACAGTCTACCCTCTCAGTTGATTACTTCGGGATATTAAAGAAAAGGTCGAAAAAGTCAAAATTAATAGGAAAACATTTTGCAGGGAGGTGGGAAAGATTGCAACGAAGCTCGGCCCGCCCGATGGCTGCCGATATGAAATGCTGGCGGAGATGCAGGATTCCCGTTAATGTTGTTAAGCTCGATACTGTTGATTTATTAACCGTGGGTTCTATTATTCTGTGGCGCGGCGGGCGAAGCTTGGCCTGTGACGCAGGAGGTTGCGGGTTCGATTCCCGCCTCGGAACAAATATTTGTGCGATCGCAGATATTTGTTCAGGGTGTTCTGGGTATTTTCTATGTATAATAAAAAATATCTATCTATTTAATATGTTGTATTAAGTATATCAGTTATCTAGTACACATAACACAAGCTCTGCTTATCTTGGGGCTAGATAATGTTGTGTGAGCTGTCCAGCATTATTTATTGTTTATTTATTACGTCGTCTGATCGAGTGGACTATGTTGTCGGACCACGCGTACACAGTGCTACATTTACTCCTTTCGTTTAAACATTACAAGCTATTCAGCTAAACTACAACATGAGCCGCTTAACAAAAATGTAAAAAGAGTTCCAATATGTCTAGCCATTACATAAAAAAAAGACAACACTGTAACTATTCTTTATTCGAATTTTATAGGAGCACGCTTAAACGTCAATATCCGAGTATATTAGTGCCTAGCTTAGCGTCTAACTAATGCCCCTTCACTGGAGTGCTCACAGCCTGCCATTCACAGCAATACCTTGGCTATACAGACCAACGTGCATATTTTATGTCTGTATTCGATGAGCCCAAATTGAATGGCCATTGGCCCAACGTTTTTAGGTAATTGGAACTCGGACTTGGATACTTCACAGATTAATATTCCTACCGGAGCGTGCATCAGACTGGGTATTTTTCCACTGCTTTATGATATGGGATTAATATTGGAACCCTTGGTTGCCTAGTGAATTCCTAACCTCGCCTTCTGATACAGAGATTAATGGTTTTTGTTGTCGTAAATTAATGGAGACTAATGAACATAAGGTATATATAATAATACACTTCGCCAGCCACTTTCTTCCAAGGCTCGATGGTCATGTGGTATACACCAGCCTACGTCATAACCAATAAGAAATGAGACTGCTCCTTTACGTTTTTTCTTTTGAATACTAAGAATGACGGAACAAGCAGATGGCCCACCTGATGATAAGCGGTAACCTCTGCATATGAACAGTGCATTATCACATAGGTCAAGTCCACCTAGGACGCGCCCTATGCGATATTGCACTGCACCCGCTACCCTGAGACATAAAGATGAAATGTCTCATGTGCCTGTAATTTCACCGGCAACCATACCCTTCAAACCGGAACAAAGCAATGCAATCACTACTGCTACGTACTACCAGTAGAGTGGGTTTTTTTTACAACTTAGTATGACGGATTAAGCAGATGGCTCACCTGATGTTAGGCGGTACCTTCTGCCTATGAACAGTGCATTATCACATAGGTCACGAGTGTAAATTAAATCCCCCAGCTCCTTAATATATGAACTGCCCATATATGATATCTACACGACCCGAGTAGGTAGGATTCGCAGCGGAAAGTACGGGTTCCGCTGTCTGGACAAGGATACCACGGGTGTCAGGAGAAGCCACTTACTGGGTAAAACTGGTAGGTCCTAACTTGGGTTCGGTTTCTCGGTGGCTTTATTGTTATGTTTATGTACAAAAACTACTAAAAAAAAAAAAAAAAAAAAAAAACGATGGATACTTATAGAAGAGCGGTATCTCCTAACACAAGCATATTTTTTGCTTAAAAGGAGTGTCCAAACCTTGTTAAATTGTAGACTTTAAGTTAATGAAATAAACATTTGTATTTGTATTTTTGTATTTGGCTTTGTGGTTAGTTGCAGGGGGTGGGCATGTCGTCTTCCCGGTACATTGGTGGTTACCGGGGTCAATTTCAATTCAATTCAATTCATTTATTTCCAGAAATACAAAAAAACATTGTGTCGGAAAGTTCACATATAAAGTAGGAAAGTAGGTAGTAATTATTATCATTCATAAAATCATAATGTCAATAACAATTAATAATTAAATAAAAAATAAAAAAATGACAAAACTTAAAAAAAAAAACACATTTACAATTATATAAATCAAATAAAAACAATACAATACAAGACGTGGAGTGATGGTCATGAATGGCTCATTGTAATTACGTCACAACATGGTGATGGTATTATTATTCAAATACATAGTTAAAGATAAATTATAAGTCAAGTTCAGCGAGCGTATATGGACACTTTTCCAATAAGAAAGCCTTTAATCAATTTTTGAAAACTATTTTCCTATGGAGCTGCCCATTGATATCCAAAGGCAAGTTGTTAAAAAAATTCACAGCTTGATATCTAGCGCAGTGTTTCATGATGTTAATTCTAGGAGTTATTTTGTTTTGAATATTTTTGGTTCTACTCCTGATTCGTTCTTCCCATTCCTGTTCCGTTTCATACTCATGCCTGTGTTTAGCCAAAAATCTCCCCCCGCGCGCAACTAGTTGGTGTCTTCACAGGTCTAAGGCGTCGGGCCGTAAGGTGGGCACTAGCGGGGTCAGTGAGTGAACCTTTAAGCAACAACCTAACGATGCATTGTAATCTCCGGTACTTACCTGGATAGTAAGTAGAGACGTGTGCTAGCATGGATCCGGCCACCCAGCTGCAAGACCTGGGTAGGCACATGTACGTGTGTCGAGAAGTGAGCGAGCTTTACAGCTGCGGTACCATTCTGGAGAAATGGGAGTTAGCCTCTCTAACGCCCCTAGCTGGGGTTGAAGCTAGTACCTTTGCGGGTGCGGGCGGTGAGCGGCCACAATTGCTGCGATACCATTTTGGTGAAATGTTAGTGTTCTGTATAGTTCACGAGCAACTCGCATGAGTATCCGGAGTGTAAGCATGATGGGCGGTAAGACCTGCCGCAACTGGTTCTGGCCACGGCCAGATAAAGTGCGCTACCGCGTATAACCTTAAGGTTGGTCGGGCAGCCACTTTAAACACGTATCTAGACGATGTGGGTTTTCCCATTTATGATAAAAATTATGTTAGTTTTAATTACGCAGATAAGTTCAATGTTTCATGTCTATCAAATTCTGGGTCACCGTTGGATATAATTGAAATCCTAAAACTCCTTTAAAAGTATGTCAATAATCAATGAACTAAGCACTTTCATCGCCTAAAGGTGCAAGTTCAATCACTGGCGAACGTACCCGACGCATACCCGTATATCATACGTTGCCCCGATATATCACTTTTGAAACTCGAACCATTCGTCTTGTCTAGAAAGTACCGGTAAACTTCTTAATTACCGTTTAAACGCTGCTACCTATAAATCTTGCAGTCGGTTAAAAATGTTAGTTAAGATGGATCGGGCTTGCGCGCGGGATTGTGAGTGGTGGAGCGATTTTTATGGTTTTTTATGCTTATTACTTTCATACTGCCTTCACAAGCTTTTATTTTACTTGCTTTCCTATCCCGTCTGTGGGGGACCAATCTGGCGATACAGTTTTCGACCACTTCCCTAATCCAATCTTGCTAAAATTTTGCACTCACCTCTTTTCTGAAGACAATATTGGTAAATTTTACGGTACATCCATTATTATCATAGAAGCTTATAAGGAAAAAGATATTTTTGAACAAAAAATGTACTAATTATTTTGCTCTTTTGTCCTCAATTAAACAATTTTATAAATTAATTACAGAAAGAATAATATAACTAAAACAAGTAGAAATGTACAAAATAAAAAAAACATAATATAGTTGTGCTATCTGCAGATCGCTGCTAACGATCTAAAGGTTGCTCAACTGATCCAAATCACTAGGCAGTCTAGTCTTCTGCTGAAAAAAATAGAGATTTGTAAAATACTTTTGATGCTCTTTTTTGTCAATTCAGGAAGTTCTTGATCTTTAATGCCCGATTCTTCTCAGGGTTATTCAAGGCTATTTGGTTTTTAAGACGATTCAAAATTAAACTTTTTGAATTCGTTGAACGAAAACTACTTACCTACTTTAACTTACCACGCACTGGTGACTACATCAGTGATGCGGCGGGCGAGTAGCTGCGGCAGAGATGTGAGAGGTTGCGTGTTCGATACCCGCTGCAGGACAAATGTTGGAATGATCTGCAAACATAAGTTCTTGGTCTGGTTTTTTTTAATACATAAACGACGCTCTGTGGCGTACTAAGGACATGTTTGAACGTTCAATTACTTACTTTACGTCTTTAGAATCTATTTTCAAATAATTTCGTTTTCAAGACAGTGCAATAATAATTTCAATAAATTTCAATAACCCTCGAGAAAAAGGCAATAACTGCGATGTCTTTCAGGAGTCGAAGGTCACAGCTGGTTCCTGCACCCATTATCTTGTTACGATAAAAATTTATCCTTCAGGCAGAAGTGTGCTAGGGAGATATCTGGAACTTTTATCGTTTTCTCCCTTTAGGCCAGAGTCAATAATCGTTCAGTTGAAATAAGTCTGTATCATTATCATAATCATCAGTCTATAGAAGTACGCGGCTGGATATAAACCTTCCTCAGACAATGCCACAAAATAATGGACTTAAGCCGTCTCCGTCCACCGACTTCCTGTACCTTTAAAATGTCGTCAGTGACTGTTACGAGCTGAATTTTTTCAGGATTAAATAAAACCACATTGAGTTCAATTCAGTTCACAAAAAAATATGTAAAACACCAATTCACTTCTCACTGCGATTCAATAACGCTGTTCACTAATTGTTCCGAAATCACTCCACTTGATTGATTCGCACTGATAGCCAATTTATGAAGACTGCCCTTCGAGCAAAATGTATCATAAGCCATGACACTTATAACGTTCTAAAAAGATCAGCCAGTAGACATTCTAGAAGGTTCGTTATTACTTTTAGCTCGTGGGATGAATTTCTGGGATTAAAATATACGGATGCACCCGGTTTGAGATGTTGGTAGCATGTTCTGAATCACCGTACATTATTCCAGATATTTCTGCAGCATTTGCGAATTTTATAGAATATTCTTGAACTATCCATAGCAAGTTCAGAGCCTCGAGTCTGCGAATTTGACAAGCAAACTACACGGGCGTGTTGTGTACACTACACGGATTTTAGTATGGAGAATCCGAATAGTGCCCCTAGCGGGCACCTTGAGAACCTCAAATTCCATACTAAAATCCGTGTAGTGTACACCTCACGCCCGTGTAAGTTGCTTGTCAAATTTGCAGACTAGCCCCTCAGGTGTAAAGACATCTCTGTCTAACACGCGGTATATCTACTTGACAGCCGATGGCGCCAGCAACTCTATATTTTGAATAGTGTGTCCACTCAAGAAGAGTCGCTAACGATGGTCCTGCGAACCATGGTTTTCTCCATATTTCTATACAGTTTCTAGTCCTGAACTGTAGACCCGTGCTGTAGAAATAAAAAAGGTCGAGCATTCAAGATTTGGTGTTGGATGAAAATATTGCATATAAGATGGACTGCAAAAGGAACTATAGCTCGTTCACTGTAAATAGTCCATGGCAGGTGCCAACTTACGGTGAACGGTCTGTAACCATACCTAGTCCATTCTTGACCAACTGCAGATTAAAAACAGATTCTCCGCTGTTAGCTACCAACTTTGATTGCCCAGACAATTTTTTTTAATTCTCTAAGACTACCAACGAGTATTGAGTTACTTGGTCACATCGCTCGCAGATAACCAGATAACCTAAATAAATTAGTTGGGGTTGGGAAGATAGAGGGAAAAGACCTCGTGGCCGAACAACTAGCCCCTGCTGGTCTGACCAAGCAGGCCTTGTCACTACCTTCCTAAGACAAGCCGAAGACAGAGTGGCGTGAAAACAGCTCGTAAATTCCTCTACAGAAGTATTTCAAGACGGCCATGACTTTCAGTAATGAAGAAAACGACAAAGATTAATCCACTCATCAACAGATGGCGCAAAACTACTGTAAATGCGTTTACTCCAATTTTATTGGCCGGCGCAACCTAGGTACTTTTAAAAAATTACGGACTCGATATTCGAAACGTAGTCGAAACTTACATACCTACCTATGTTATTCTCGAATAGTAGGTACTTCTTACTTCACTTGGAAATGTAATCAAATTAGCAATTATCAAACTCCCGTCTCGAAACACACAGTCGATTCGGAATTGCCGAATGTAAAATTCAATTAAACACACACAATATTTGCAATGCTCTCATGCAGTAAACATGGAGTCTATACTGTCTACCACTACAGCCGCATTCAGATAGAAAGCAGGTCGACACCATCAGTTCAGCACTGGTATTTATAGGTACGAGCCCGCGCCCATACTCATAAATAGTACACGGATTTAAAAAAAAACAGTGTTTTTTATAGTTATGAATGAGGGCTTTTCACTAACGAATAAAAACGAAGTAGTTCGATTTCGCTCGATAGATGGAGCTGACTCAAGTATACTTGTCAACATATACAATGCACTGTCTGTGCTTTTGTGTGAATATCACGAAAATATATCACTACGTTGTTGACGTTGACATTTCACTTTATTTTGACAGAGCTACTTTAGCTTGTACAGAGCTGGCGCCATCTATTTTCAAGGCTATAAACATGATGTGAAACGGCCGTGAAAACCCCTCATTAGAGGAATAATAATTATATACACAGTGTGTCCCACGGCCATGCTACATGGAAGACAAGTACTTTAATTATTGAAGCTCGGAAGTTTTAATAATGGAGACTATCCTTTATTAATACTGCATTCAAAGATATTAAAAAAGTCACTTGCCTAATCCGGGACTCGACCATCCTATATCTTACTACCATCGCAGATCACGACCGAAACACGTCACCGCGTCGTCGCGTCACCGCGTGGCCGCGTGCGTGGCCGTTGGGGGTGGTACCTGCTATCGTTGTGAATGCGGCTGATGCTGGTATCTATCAGTCTATAGTACCAGTAGCTTTACCTACGGGTTTCAATCTTAATTTAGCTATTATTAAAAAAACATCCAGTTATCAATTCACAGTTGTACATAATAAATAAATAAATAAATAAATAAATAAATAATGCTGGACAGTTCACACAACATTGTCTAGCCCCAAGCTAAGCAGAGCTTGTGTTATGGGTACTAGGTAACTGATATACATAATACAATACATTAAATAGATAGATATTTTTTATTATACATAGACAACACCCAGAACACCCGGAACAAATATCTGCAGATCACACAAATTATTCAATAGATTTTTCCAGCCTGAGAAGTAGCCCAACGGTCTTCTTTCGTGTTTTTTTTTATACAACTTGGAATGACGGATCAAGCAGATGGCCCACCTGATGTTAATCCCTCTGTCTATGAACAGTGCATTACCTCATAGGTCACGTCCCACTTAGGACGCGCCCTATGTGGCATTGCACTACGCCCGCCACCCTAAGACATAAAGATGAAAAGGCTCACATGCCTGTAATTTTATCGGCACCCTTACCCTTCAACCGGAATACAGCATGCAAGCACTACAGCTTTGCGGCAGAAATAGGTATGGTGGTAGTACTTCCCCGGACGAACTCTTTCACAAAAAAGCTCTACTACTACTAACTGTCCTAAAAGCTATGTAGCAATCGAAAATGTATTCGCTGTTGATCTTCTAATAAACACTGCGATCACCAATCAGCAAACCGAACGTCGTGATTATGGCATATCCCCCCATTGTATTTATGGTGCACTTCACTTGGCGTATTTGCGCAAATGTTTGTGTTATATTTCCAAGGCAAAATCAACCATGAGTTCTACAGGATATGGTGTTATTTGGCTTGGCATAATAACGAAAATATTTGCGAAAATACGCCAAGTGAAGTGCCACCATCAGGGGCGAGGCCTCATCCAACAGTGGACGTCTAAAGGCTGATGATGATGATGATGACATAAGTAAGTAAGTACCTACAACTTTTATTTTTAACCCCCGACGCAAAAACGACGGTTTGTTATAAGTTTGACGTGTCTGTGTGTCTGTCTGTGAACCGATTTCGACTTTTTTGTTGTTCGAAAGGTGAATTTCTCGTGAGTGTTCTTAGCTATGTTTGATCAAAATCGGTTCAGCCGTTTTATTGCGTTGAGGATTTTTAATTTTTACAAAATTAATTACTTGTTACAAAAAAGTATACAAAACACGATTAAGTAATTAAAACAGATAACATAGACTGTGACAGCGTTTGTGTTTTGCATGTGCTGTCAAAAAATGTCTGTGCTCAGCATAATGCAGCAGTAAACTGCAGCGCTGATTGTCAGCACGGACCTCGGTTGACGCACGGACAAAGCACGAATAACACTAATAATTAGACTTACATACATAGTATTTAGGTGCCTATAGGTACACGATACAGTCATTAAGCATTCAATTAAGTAAAACGCATCGTTTGTTTACGGAACACTCCGCGTGGCGCTGATATTTGCACACATTTGAATATTGGGGAGATAGAGCTTCCGAGGATACCATATTAACAATGTTTCTCAGGGTTCTGTACATCAACAGGAAAAACGTGACTCTTGTAAGATCACTTTGTTGTTCGTCTGTCTGTTTGTCATTTGCCCTTTTTTCTCCGAAACGCTTAAGGTATCAACTTGAAATAAATATAAGTTTAAAAGACTATAACGTAGCCTCACAATTCTGACATTTGGAATACTAGGAGTGACACATTTAGATACATACATACATACATACTTACATACATAGATACACGCCTTTTCCCCGAAGGGGTCAGAGCCTCAATGGACCTTTTTCACAGTTGGTTGCACCATCGTGGAATATAGACGTGACAAGTGGTGAGCTCATCGCCGCCATTGCTTCTCACGATTGACTCTGATAACACTTTTTTCCAGTACCTAATAATACATTCCTTATGTAAGGTAGCGGCCAGGACAAATCTTATACCATCAAATCTTACAAAAAAGTGTATAATATATAAATATCATATATATATATAATTGGCATTGTAGGACAAGTTATGTCAAAACAAAGGTATGGCATCCCCATGTTGTGAAACATTACTCGCGCTTGTCAGTGTTAGCTTTTATTTAAGTGTCAGATCTGGGACGTGGTGCAGCCCTCAGTCCTGGATTCTAGGTCCCTGTCCATTAGAACAGAAAAACCTGCAGGTTACGTCCACCTAGGAAGCACCCTACATGGCATTGCACTGCGCCCGCCACCCTGAGACATAAAGATGAAAAGTATAATGTGCCTGTAATTTCACCCTCATCCATACCCTTCCAGCAGAACATAGCTAATAATTACTTGCAAGCACTATACTGTTTTGCGGCAGAAATAGGTATGGTGGTGGTTCTTCCCCAGACGAACTCTTTCAATAAAAATACTCTAATCTGGATAGCGACCCCTAACATCTGGTGAATTAATAAACAATATTTAAAAAAAAAACACGCTTTTATAGGTAACCGAACTAAAAAATAGAAAATAATTTTCAATTTCAAAGAGTTTATATTACAGTAGTAGAAGATCGAACAATCAAAGCTTTAAAAAAAAAAAAACTGATTGATTGTTCGATCTTCTACTACTGTAATATAAACTCTTTGAAATTGAAAATTATTTTCTATTTTTTAGTTCGGTTAGCTATAAAAGCGTGTTTTTTTATTATTTTTTATATATTATTTATTTTTCATTTTTTAGTTCGATTTATCTCTGTCCCTCTCTCTCTCTCTCTCTCTCTCTCTCTCTCTATGCAAAGTTTCAAATTAATCAGACTTCTGGAAATTGGTGAAAATTATGCTCAAAGATTCAGTTACATACATACATACATACATACATACATACATAGATACAACCCAAGCTAATAAAAGCGTGTTAATTAAATTCCAATAAAAATCTAATCAAATTAAGCCGATAGCTTTTTGATAGATACAAATAGGTATGGAAAAAGGTACTTAAAAGTTAAGTAACAACATACGGGTTTTAGTTGTTTTTAACGGCAGCTTCTTTTTCAATCACTTTTATATATTTCCTATGTAAGATCTCTGTAACCTTTTAATCATCCACTTTAATGATAGGTAGGTAGCTAGGTATCTATAGAGGGATATAAAATTGATATGCAAACTGTTGTTACATTAAAATCACGCTCTAAATTCAGAAGTATCAATAAAATTGTATTGCTACGAAGCCGTTTTCTTACACTTCCTGTGTCCAATGGAAGTCACGTGAGAATGCATGTCGTAAAACTGTAGGGTGTCAAAATGTTTCCAAGAGTAAGATATGTTATAGTCCAGTTATGGCCAAACAGCGCAGTGCACTGGTGAGTGTAGTGCAGACCTTCGACCAAAGTAAAATAAATGGACTGGCCTTACCCATACAAAACGTCCGTGAAAAATAAGACAATTCGGATTTAGGGTACGGTCAACAAATAAACTATCTATCTATCTATCTATCTATCCAGCCACTGCTGAGTATAGGCCTCTTCTCTATAGCGCCACTCCTGGCGGTCTTTTAAATAAACTAGGTGAAATTAAATTATTGAACTTCTTAAAAACTGTATTTTTTTAATACTTTAACAGATGCGATGTGTTTTCTAAAGTTATTTCAGTAGGTTAATAGTACAAAAAATCGCCGAAAAAAATTCAATTATTGAATGAAACTTTTACAAAAATACATGGTTCCCTTCTGTTTTATGTAGTTACGTATCTATTTTTCAGCTCTCAAACATACACAATATAAATCAATAGAAAAGCAAGTCCACCTTAGGTCTTCAGCTCAATCAATTTGTGAAAAATATATTTTTCATCACTCAATAAATTAAGAAAATATCATAAAAATCGTACGGAAACATAAATGTATAAAAATTCCAGTATTTAAGAAACTGCAGAGTGGTACCCTCTGCCTATGAACAGTGCATTACCTCAGGTCACGTCCACCTAGGACGCGCCCTATGTGGCATTCCACTGCGCCCGCCACCCTGAAACATAAAGATGAAAAGTCCCATGTGGCCGTAATTTCATCGGCACCCTTACCCTTCAAACCGGAACACAGCAATGCGAGCACTACTGCTTTGCGGCAGAAACAGGTATGGTGGTAGTACTTCCCCAGACGAACTCTTTCACAAAAAAGCTCTACTACTACTAACCGTTTTTTGGCGTATAGAATTCATTGTGTAGAAAATGATCAGAGCAAATACGGGAAAATGTATTCCACTTCCAAAAGTCGTCTGTTCTTGCTCGTCTTATGACTTCTATCCATTTTTGTTTACCTTAGTTTTTTTTTGGAAAGCTGTAAGGTTAATTAACTTGCCATTACATATTATATGCAATTACCTAAAGCGACGTGCTTAGCAATGTTTTGACGTAAATAATGCAAATTACAATTCTAAATCAATACGATACCCCTTAGGCATCAGATTTTTTTGCAGTCTGTACCGGACCATCCGTTATGCGTGAAGTCTTGTCAAATATTTCGTCGCTGTAGTTGGAAAACTAAATAAGTAATAACAACAACAAAACCAACATCGCGAGAAAAACGAGATTTACTGTTTTATTGCGTCAAAAATGGCAATAACTTTTTTATCGTAACTAATTTTTCAGTCCGTGTTTTGATATGTTATAGATTGGTATTGTATCTATTTTCGAATTTAATGATAATACATTTTAATTCTTTTGATTAAGAGAAAAAAATAAAAAAACGACTATGTATTTTTCCCTCGCCAAAGTTTTGAATAATTGAAATGATCTATTATATACTTATTTGAATATGACAATCCTATCCATGGGTATAGATTTATATAATATTAAAATACATTTTAAAATAAAACCAACTTATAATCATTTCTTTTTATCAAGACTGAATATTAGAAAACTACTGAAACACCTACATTATTTTAGCAGACTTATAAATTCAAAGTAAGTGACATAACAAACTTATCATACGACTTATGCTTATAAAATCAACAAAATGAAAAAAAATTGTGGAACACAATAATTCTAAGTATCAAAAAGAAAAAGGTATGTCGACTAAAATTAAAACTATCTACGAGTATAAACTTGTGTCTGTTAACTTTCATTCAGAGTGGGGAACATTGAGATAATGTCCTGGGGCGTCCTCCTTGTCACTCGTCCTCTAGAGCAAGACGTGTCCATCGACATGTATGGGCCATCATAACCATGCAATAAAGTCGATTTCGCAAAATGTGTTACTTATGTAGTTTTCCTACTACACGACGATTTATAAGTTTTTTATCAATTGATGAAAATTATATTACAAAACCTTTACTTACGAATGAAATGCGATGCCTGAAGCTTTATTTGTATTTCTTGTGTTGTTTGCACTTGCAGAAAAGCACAGGAAGGCATTGTATCACCAAGGTATCTAATTTTGGTATTTTTCAGCATAGCTGTCACTCGTTGCCGTGACAAAGACTGACTGAAGCGAAGTATACTAGCTAGGTCTGTTTAGAAGCTTCAAAACTATCGTTCCCTAAGGCCCGTCCATTCATTTTATTTACGTCGATGGTGCAGACTATGAATATTAAACACGTGTTATTTTTTCCAAATATTATTAATAACTTCTTACTGGTTGGTATGCTTCTGGTAGTTTCAGAATAGTAGATTGTATCATAAGGGAGCAACATAATATTTTTACGGCGAGGGCGCTTTTTTGAATCCAGAGCGAAGTGAGGGATTCTAGAGTAGAATCCCGAGCGTAGCGAGAGATTCTTTAGTAGAATCCTGAACGTAGCGAGGGATTCAAAGTACGTCGCCCGAGCCAAAAATATATGTTGCGCCCGTGTGATACACTCTGCTTTTCATCACCCACTATGAGAAAATAAAAGGCGCCTCATATGTTGTAATATTATTATTTAAAAAAAAAATGGTTGTTTTTTTGTGTTTGTCTTTTGGGTGTTTTGTGTTTTTTGTGTTTCGTGTTTTTTTTGTTTTTTTTGTGTATTTTTTTGTTTTGTGTTTTTTGTGTGTTTTGTGTTTTTTTTGTATTGTTTTTTGTGTTGTGTTTTTTTGTGTTTTATGGTTTTTGTGTTTTTGTATTTTTTTTTTTTTTTTTGTGTTTTTTGTGTGTTTTGTATTTTTTGTGTTTTTTTTTTTGTTTTTGTGTTTTGTGTTTTTTGTGTGTATTGCGTTTTTTTTGTTTTTTGTGTTTTTTTGTGTTTTTTTTTGTGTTTTGTTTTTTTTGTGTGTTTTGGGTTTTTTGTTTTGGGTTTTGGGCCGTCGTACCAGCCAGTATTTATTCAAACAATATTTGCGTTCGAATTATTTGGCGCTGGTTCCAAATTCAATAAGTGCGCCGCAATTATCTTTACTGCGCACTTTTTGAATTAGGAACTTAATAAGTGCGCCGCAAAACTCATTACTGCCCGCTAAAAGTTTCTCATAGAAAACACCACCGTTGGGTGCACTTAAAGGCGAACCCAGTCGTCCTTTTCGAATAGATGGGATGAAAAGATATTTATCACCGGATCAAGGTGACTGGGTCCTACTCATGCAGTAGGTAGGTACTGCTGATGTATATTGGTTATGCTGAAGTTAGCCGTTTGGCGTCGCATTTAGCCATATTTTTAGGTACCTACCTGAATATGATGCCAGATAGCTTAGGTAATTCTGGATGGCCTACACAGTGCATACCTAAAAAAACTATCTGGAAGCTTCTCACCAATAGCTCTGGCCCTAAGTAGTTTTAATTTAAGTTTTTTGTATTTTTTTGTTATCTTCTGTGTACAATAAAGTATACTTATTCTATTTGTTTATATTTTCTATAACTAATAGATTGTTTGAATTTACAAAGTTAACTTTTTAATTAACCAATAAATTCTGGAATTCTGGATGTGGCCGTCTTCGTAATGCTTTAAAAGCACCTCCAGGTGAAATGTGTCCCGCCTAAAAACACAACAACACAATTTTTCAAGACGCAATCCCCGAATTCTTATTCCCGTAATACGCAAACAATAAATTAGAAGCTTCCCGTAATTTATTTTAATTAATTCTGCCTTCCCACTGACAAATTCACATCAGAGCTTTTCAAAAATGCCCAAAATTCAGGCCACATTTAGGAATAAAGCAGGTTACAGGCGCTTGTATTCCGATACATATTAGTAGGAGCCTGCACTCTAGAAAATAAGTGGGGAAACAACATCACACTAAAAACTGACGTGAGCTTAATTACCGCTTAAAAAGGCTAAGAACAACTTCCTTGAAGAAGCGAAAAAGGACCTAAAACGTTAAGAGTGTAAAAAGGAGTCTCTCAGGACGTGCACCCTAATCTTAATGACACTGTTTGTCCACCAACAGGATAAGGGATCTTTTAGAACAGGGGTTCCCAAACTTATTTTGTCTACTGCCCCCTATTTATCACCTACTTAAAAACCACTATAACTTCAAATTAAATTAATTATTGTGAGCTATTAGCGGATATTAAACATGCACAAATCAGGTTATTTAGCAAAAACTTGTTAAAACATGATTGCCAGCGGTCTATTATCCACGAAAATTACCTATCTAGGAATATTAATAACTATTAAAATGTGAAAGTGTGTCTGATTTGACGCACCCATTTTTTTCGGGGTCTTTTACCGCCCCCCTTTAGGCCTACAACGCCCACAAGGGGTGCTATCGCCCACTTTGGGAACCCATGTTTTAGAACCACACACATGAGGGAGGAAAACTGATAAATTACCAGTAACGCAAGAGAAGCAGAAGACTATAAAATACTTATCAAATACTTATAAAGCAATAAAATACTTTGACTTTGACTTTTATTCCAAAGCCGTACAAACGTCTATTCACAAGTTGCCACCACAAGATGCGTTAACATCAGTGGAAATGGAGAAAAAATCCCAGTTTTTCGTTATCGATTGACACCAGTGGTGGAAAGCCAGAAGATAATATTCCTAGTTGTCCTAGCTACCTATTGAGAAGGAAAAAATATTGGTTTGGCTGTATGTGACTAGTCTAGGACTAATGCCACCATAAGCCACCGTTTTATTGCGTGCCAATTATTCCAGTCCATCCCAAGGTTGTCTGGCAGAGATCGCTTATAGCGATAAGACCACCCATTGTACTTCCGTGTTTAGTTTAATATTAATGTTTAAATAGCTTATTTTCTGTGTTGTGCAATAAAGTGTTTTCTATCTATCTATCTAATGTATGTATGTGAGTTTTGGGTGTGTATTACGAAAATAGCTTAGGATATTTAATTGAATAATTTAGATTTCTGTAATGTCACATTTTAACGACAAACCAATCAGAAAGGCGACAATAGCTTGACGTTTCAAAAATATCCTTATAGTTATGGAATAAGCGATACTTTTTTTTTACTCAGGTGGTGAAATAGTGTCGTGTTCATTATTAGATTGGTTACCTCTACCGGGGTTCAAAATTATCAGTATTCCTGTTACTTTTATATTTATTGAACAAAATTATCCAATAAAAATTATAACACGCTAATAGCTAACTGGACTTACCGGTAAGAGCTGGTAGACAGGCACTGGCAACCTGCTTTCTACATAAATATACCTATACCATTCTTGGCAGGAAATATTTTAATGATTATCTGGAGATCGCGGTATAAAATCTGAGTCACATGCGAGACGTTAACGAGACGCAAAGCAATGAACGTGTGACGGGAGCTTTCATTCAGACTGTGGTGTAAGGAAGCACCAGAAATACATTCTAAAATATATTTGTAGGGTAGGTATTACTAAAAACTCTGCCGTACTAAATTTCGTAGTATTTGAAAAGGCTTTAAATTGCTGAAAAATAAAACCATAATCGCATTTAAATATTTGTTCCTGGTCTGGTTATTGTGATACAATGGTACACACGACACAGGGTATCCTTGTGTGGGGGTGTATGTGACTAATAACTGTTATGTTATAATATACTCTTATGTAATTTTTGAGTATTGTTATTTGTCGCAAATTATTAAATTATAGCTTTTTTTTTACTGCGTGAATGACGGAACAAGCAGGTAACCCACCTGATGACGGTACAACTGACCGTAACCTCTGCCTTTAAAAATGGTCATGTCTACCTAGGACGCACACTATGAGGCATTGCACTGCACCCGCCACCCAGAGACATAAGATGAAAGTCTCATGTGCCTGTAATTTCACCGGCAACTACACCCTTCTAACCGGAACACAGCTATCAATTACGAGGTCTATGTTTTATAAAGTAAAACTAACGGGAAAAAAATAACACTAGCGAAGTCTTACTATCAGTAAGTCTGTTAGGAAGAAAACTACCAGTAGTTCAACTGGTAAGACTACTCGGTAAAACTACTGGGAATAGCCCAAATAAGTATGGTGCAGTAGCACTTCCCCAGACAAACTCATTCACAACACACACACACACACACACACAAACACAGACACGTCAAACTTATAACACCCCATTGTTTTTGCGTCGGGGTTATTTTTTTTTAGGTAAAATATAAACTTTACACAGTTATAATCGCTCATGAACTTACACCACACAGTAAACTGAAATGAAATATGCCGTTACTGATATTCGACGAACGAATGCTAGGAACGTGACGTCGGTGGTCCTTCCACGTACATGAATCAAGACGAGTCATTAAAATGTGCTTAGATATTTCAAAGTTCAATGTTTTATTGGGTATTTTTTCCAATCAGGTGGTTTTGACTGTGGAAAGTTCTGGAAGGTAGATTGAGACAGTCTAGTTGATACAAGGGAAGAAAATGAACAGATATTTGGGTAAATGTTAATAATCCTGTTGACGTCCTCTGTGGCGCGGCGGGCAAAGGTCCGTCTGCGACGCAGGAGGTCCCGGGTTCGATTCCCGCCTCGGAACAAATATTTGTTAGATCTGTATTATCTCTCAATGATAAAAATATCTAATGTAATTAATTGTATTGAGTACATCAGTTATCTAATACACATAACACAAGTTTTTATTAGCTTAGGGCTAGATAATGTTGTGTGAACTGTTCAGCATTATTAATTATTAATTTATACCAGGCGAGATAGCCACGAATTTTACAGTATGTCTGCGATTTCAATATAAATGCCAACATTTTTAGTAAAACCTGATATTTATACGATACCTTATAATAAATAGGTATACGTTTTTAGAAATTTTGTATGTCTGTCTGAAAGTTTGTCTCGAATAGGCTCTGAAACGGCTTAACGGATTTCAATGAAAATTTGAGTGTATGTTACATTACGATATCTTGCACAATTCAGAAGATATGAATATCACGCGCAAACTTGTGGCACAGCTAGTAATACATAACGTGTAATACATACATCCCAAATCCTCCTCCATCCACACATACATCATCCATACATATCCTCCTGATATAACTATTTTGCTTCATTCACTCTTATCACATTCTTCATACATGCCGATTCATTAATGTTTTTCGAGTTATTTCGTGTAATTTTAGTAGCATTATAACCGGTGTAACTTGGATAAGTAGCACATGTGTGATGTAGTGTAATTTAAGTGTATTGCGTGTCTTTTCGAAATGGTGGATTTTTTACTGGAAAAACTCTGTTTTTCTGCGGGTTTTCTGGTTTTTACTATTGTAACATTACTATCAACGCGGATCTTATAAAAATTTCTAGCCTATTTCATATTTAAAACCATAATAACCCCACAATGTCCAGTGCACTCGTCTTAATTCTAAAAATATAAAACCAATTGTTGCAAATTCTGGCGTAACGCCAACATGACACCGCGGCGCCGGCCGGTCAACGTGACATCTGTCACTACGGTTTTTTATTTATTTTGCAATGCGCAAGGGTGAAATACGGATACTGCAAAATATTTAAGGAAAATAAAACATTAGTGATTTATTCGTAAATCTGTGCCAACATAAATCTTTAACATTTTAAATGTCCTATAATAATTGTAATGTAGCTGAAGGGAATGTTGTAGTTGGTATTCGCGTACATGTCGTGACAGGTTCTACAATTTCATATTTTTTTTTTGTTCGTCGATGATTTTTGATTGGATGAGTATTTGCCTCTTAAAAAGGAGGGAAGTTAGCTGCAAGCGCTATTTACTTGCCGATTTTGATAATATATTAGAAACATTCGGTACTCAACTCTTAATTTCGAATATGAGCAAAATCGGTCTAAAAGTTGTCAAGATAATATAGTTTATGGATCGACATGATGCACAGTTTTATACAAGTGTGTTCGCGAGGTCTACTGTTCGCCGAACTACTACTAGTAGTCTTCAACCAAAGTAAAGCTAGTAGTAGTACTAAAGGTGTGTAACTATATAAAGTCAAAGTCAAAAGTAATTTATTCATTTAAATCACAAGGATCATCTGTATTTTATTCATTTAAATCACAAGGATCATCTGTATTTTATTCATTTAAATCACAAGGATCATCTGTATTTTATTCATTTAAATCACAAGGATCATCTGTATTTAATTCATTTAAATCACAAGGATCATCTGTATTTTATTCATTTAAATCACAAGGATCATCTGTATTTTATTCATTTAAATCACAAGGATCTTCTGTATTTTATTCATTTAAATCACAAGGATCATTTTGAATCGTCTTATAAATTAAATTTACTCTTGTTCCAACGTGACCAAACCTAGAAGAATCAGCCAACATACCCGGCTCGGCTTTATTTGATGATGCTTCTTACTATTAGTTGGGGAGCGCCTGTGTTGTGAAGCCTCAGGTAGGCAGTCAAAAGTAAGATGCTAGAGAGAATCAGCAAAAGTTCATAAGGCAGCACACTTTTACGCTTGATATACTCATAAATAACTCAACAATAATAAATGATAATGAAGGTACAGACATTGCAAATTGATTAGTGATTTTAATCTTTTTTTTACCTTTAAATGTTCACCAGCATACTTCCATGATACGTAACAATGTATTCAACCACTTAGTGACCCACTCAGTGTTCCTCTACACAGGGGAGCAAGATAGTGATTTAATTAACTGTCAGATAAGAGCTCTTATTGGTACACGCCAATTTGCGTCTGACGCATCTCGCAAGGGGCTGATGTGTTACACAACAACAACATTGAATAATATAAAAACTAAGTTTTGTTTTAAATCGCCCAAGTACTTGTCTGTCATTCAGGGTTCTGTACCATATGTACGAGAAAATTCTTATATATTTATTTTTCTAAAATATTATTCAATATTTTCAATATATTATAATTAACTGTGTAAAATATATTGTGTATGAAATAAATACTCTAAAAAGGATTTATGCGTAGTTTATATAGCTCCTTTCAGTGCGTATTAAATAATGCTTCGCAGAAAATCACATCCAATACATTGAGACGACTAGATTTCCATCAGCAGACTGATTAACAAATAACCGAGACTTAATTTGAGGTTTTCACAAGGCAAGGAAAGTTGTTGAACAGAACCAAACTTAATTTGAGACTCATTAGAGTCCAAAATGCATCATTGTACCTATCTATCAAATAGATCACGACACTACACCTACCTCATTATTACGACACGTGATATTTTGGCTATAAAACCATTTCTCGAACAGCAAACTTCCTCCTTTCATCATCGGCATCCAAACTCCATTATCTTGTTTGCCATCATCAAGAAAAGACAATGCTATGTTGTCGACATTTGGGTTAGACAGTTCACTCAACTTGTGGCATACTCCTGCGGGATACACAATCCCTTTACCATCTATTACTTTTTTTTTCTCATTCGTAACCTCATCTACCTTTTCAATTTGTTTCTTAACCATTGCTTGGTTTTAATCAGCGTAGGTTGTATGTGTTGCTTTTGAAGCAGCAATGGTTTCGTCAGTGAACAGTTTGGTAGGTAGTTGGGGTGTTTTAGTAGAGGCACCGTAACCTGATACCACGGAACCTCACGCAGTTTACACAGCAAACACAACATGAAGTGACTATTGACTATTCCTGTTCCCATGCTTTGGATGTCTTTTTAATTTTGCATTTTCTATAAAGAGGATAGTGTCGGGTTTCAAAAGGGCTTTAGCTTTAAATTCTTTTTTGTTTGGTTATTCTGGGTTAAGTAGGAAATAATAAGAGCTTTTGAATGAAGATCGGGTTTCGGGAATAATTTTGATTGACGGATATCGATGTTCGTTTTGTTTAATTTAGGTTTCCTCTTAGTCATCCGGGCTTATTGAAGAGAGGATGCTGCAAAGCGTATTGAAATGATTAATTGAAGGAGTGTAAGGAGCTGTTACTGATTTCCATGAACAACTTTTGCGCTTTATTGTTAAATTGGGCCTCAGTAGTAAGATAGGTCTCTACAATATAATCAGTCACTTAAGCATATGAAAAAAAAACGACCAAGTGCGAGTCGGACTCGCGCACGAAGGGTTCCGTACCATTAACAAAAACAGCAAAAAAAACATGTTTGTTGTATGGGAGCCCCCCTTAAATGTTTGTTTTATTTTAATTTAATTATTTATTTTTAAAGTGAATATAACTAAATTATCTGTGAATATTTTAAGCGTCTACCTGTTGCCGTTATCAATATCGAGCAAAAACGTGCAAAAATTCACGTTTTTTGTATGGGAGCCCCCTTAAATATTAATTTTATTTTGTTTATTAGTATGTGTTTTTATAGCGGCAACATAAATACATCAACTGTCAAAATTTGAATTGTCTAACTATAACGGTTCATGAGATATACAGTCTGGAGCATGAAGTTATAATAACTTCATGGTCTGGAGACAGACGGACACACAGACAGACTGAAAGACAGACGGACAGACGGACGGACAGCTGAGTCTTAGTAAAGGGTCCCATTTTACCCTTTTTGTATGAAATCCTAAAAAAACAATGTCAACTTAAGATCTGAGATTACAAAAATATCGATAATCATAGTTCACAATCAAACTCCAATACCCGATGTCGAAATTCTCGCAATGATTTGACCTAAAAATGCTTTCACACTTTCCATCAATAGGCTTCATCAGTAAAAAGGCGTCAAAAGTGACATTATCATCAAACACTCTTGACACTGACAGTTGACATTGACACCTCTCCAATTCAGAAACGGAACCAAACCGCTAGTTCAAACTGTTATTTAAAATATGCATTTCATCTTATCTCCTGATAAGCGAGTAGGTGAAGGTGTCGATTCGATTAAAAGTCTTTAATCGAATACCGAGAACCAATATCTCGATAGCGGTTGTTAAATAATAAATAATTTATATTATTGGTAAGGCTGACGTTCTGAATGATTTGCATCTCCATACTTTGTTATGTGTGACTTTGACTTTGTGTCCTATTAATATTTATACCATCAATTTGTACATATGTTTAAGCAAATAAATTATCTTTATCTTTATCTTTGATAACCAAGTCCTTCTTGGCGAAGCAGGCAAGGCTTTTGAGTCGAATGTTATTTTTTAATTATATATACACTTGGTATGACTGATCAACCAGATGGCCCACCTGATGTTAATCGGTACCCTCTGCCTATGAACAGTGCATTATCACATAGATTATGTCCACCTAGGACGCACCATATGTGGCATTGCACTACGCCCGCCACCCTGAGACATAAAGATGAAAAGTCTCTTCAGGTCTCATGTGCCCTGGAGAGACATTTAATTTATTTTTGAAAACTAAACATGTAGATACTTGTGTTACTAACTCTAACTACATTTGTTAACAAAACCATTGGACATACAACAGTATTTAGGTATTTGTGGTACGAACAATAGCCTCTAGAGGGGTCTAGTACGGGTAGGGCGCTTACGCCTTTTTGCACGCGAACGAAGTTTGCTTCTATTTTGGGCATCAAACTCCATGAATTGTCATTGACAAATATTATCAAAATGGCGCCACAGCAAACTTCCCCCTCTATGAGGGAAATACCCCTCCTATCAAAACATTTAGAACTCGTACCTATAACACGGATTAGATAATTAAAAGTTACTATATATGCCTATATCGTCAAGATTAGTTGAAAACTACCACCTGTACGGGAGACAGATGAAAACAAATACCAGTTGTTGCAAACACACGCTCGTTTTCAATCGGTTGATTAGTTTTTTTCAAAGATTTGTTACCCATTATTATTTTATAATAATCTAACGCACTAACTGATCTAGATATTAATGCACTGATCATGATGTGTATAATTTTTTTTGGAGTTTGTTCGTGCAAAAGGGCGTAAGCGCCTTACTAGTATCTACACTGCTCTTAGCCACCCTAAAGCCTGTTTAAAGACCCCTATCTAGGTCGGAGTTAATGTCATTTTATTTATTTACGTTGGTCCGGTGTTTTTGGATTGAGCATGTATTTTAAATGGATTAATTTCTGCCACGTCGACCCGCTTCAGGAAAGGGTTAAAATTACCAGTAAATTGTTGAAATGGGTCTTTTTGACCCGATTTTTAAGGGAGTGACGAAATATTGAAATGGGTACACTTACAATGTACCTACCTACCAATTAGTTACTAATTAATTCATGTTATTTGATTGTTTTTTTTTCCGCGTAATTTACACTTTGATCATCAAAAATAGTCTTAATCCGCCTCCACCCACCGACTTCCTGCGACCTCTATAGACTCTTTAGTCCATCGAAAGGGGGCATTCCTCAATTGTTTGAATCGAGGTTTTAAACTATCTTTGTAGGTACCAAGTTTCATTAAAATTGGTTCAATAATTTTAGTATTCAAAGCACCACAATGAAAAAAACACGTTTCACATTCTATTTAATGTATTTTTAAGGATTAATTACATTTATTGTACCATGTAAATTAACGTGCATAATGTACCTTTATCGTTATAAATAAATAACCTCCGTAAATAAGCTCTAACAAGGTGCTCTAACAAGCCAAACTCGAAGAAAGTTGATATTATTACACACTAAATTTAGTTCTAGTTAAAACTATCACCAACCTCCTAAATCATCTAAAAAACCCTATTTTACCCCATAAATCATAATAACTTTTCACACGTGTACGACTAATTTATAATTTCTTCCAGCACATATTTTGTGGGTGATTAGAGAGACCCGGGGGTACCATGTGTCCCCAATTACTCGTCGGTAACGAGCGTGAGAAATGGTTTCTATAATCATTTTGGTTTCGAGGCGACCAGGATCATGGACAGTAATTCTATAAGAACAGCTAATATTCCAGTATTTTAGGGAATTCTTGAGTTTGTATACTAATAAAAAAAACACCCAAAAAGCGTAAGCCTCAAGGTTTTTTTTTTATACAACTTGCAATGTCGGATCAAGCAGACGGCCCACCTGATGTTAAGTGGTACGTACCCTCTGCCTATGAACAATGCATTACCTCATAGGTCACGTCCACCTAGCACGCACCCTATGTGGCATTGCACTGCGCCCGCCAACCTGAGACATAACTAGATAAAAAGTATCATGTGCCTGTAATTTCACCAGCACTCTTCAAACCGGAACACAGCAATGCGAGCACTACTACTTTGCGGCAGAAATAGCTATAGTGACTACGAGAATTATCAACATCAATATATATTAAAATCGTTGCGTGACTGACTGACTGACTGTCTAACTATCAACGCACAGCCTAAACCGTAAGTCGTAGAGACCTGAAATTTGGAGAGTACGTTCCTTTTGTGGTCTAGGGGTGCACTAAGAAAGGAATTCCAGAAACTCAACCGCTAAGAGGGTGCACCGGTGTATTGAAGTTTGTATGGAAAAGTACACGCGGACCAAGTCGCGGGCATTCTACTAGTAAATGGAATCGGCGGGGTGGATCGCTAGTTCTCAATAATAACTTCATTATTCACAAGTGTGTTTATAATATCGCGGACCGCAAAGGAATTATGTTCTGCGGCTAACACGTAAAACACATTAAAACATGTCCATTCAAGCTATCGAACCTACATCCAACATGGCCAATAAATCTTGCACCCAGTAAATGGCCAGTGGTGTAAAATAAGTAAATAATAATAGCAATGTATAGAAATGAATCTCCTAACTCTGCCCGTACTGACAGAATAAGCAGCTGTTACTAACAGGTGCATCTTTATGGCCATTTGACCATTACGTGTATTGATTTGATGTTCAAGATAATGCATTATTTTGTTTGATAAACGTAAATGCAAAGCATGGCAAGATAGTATAGAAGCAACCGTTTTTTAACAAACACAAAAGGAGGAAGTTCTCAAGTCGACGCTATACTTATTTTTTATGTATGGAAACGCATATTTTGTACAGAGTAGTCGGAACTTGATGATTATTTTATATTTGGTAGGGTATAAGTCCTTCAAAATTGATCACATTTAAATTTTTAGAAAAAATTCTAGCCCTTCATTTATGAAAATTATTATGTTTTTTTTATGTACTAGTCGAATGCCGACGACTTCGTCCGCGTGGAGTTTTTTTCCATACAAAGTACCAACCAACACCTTTAGTGCATCTCTAGACCACACAACAAATGTATCCTCCAAATTTCAGTTCTCTGGGATTTAGGCTATGCATTGATAGTCAGTCGGTCAGTCAGTAAATCACGCAATGATATAATATTTATATTGATTGTCGCCGTCATCACAACAACGCTAGCTCCAACTTTGACCAACCAATAAAGGCAGATCAAATTATAATATCTCGTGAATACAAATATAAATACAAAAATATTTATTTTGCCAACACATGATTACAGAGAAACTTAAAATTAAAAAATATACATATTATTATTAGCAAAAAAGGTCGTCACTCAACGTATGCTACAACAACGCAAGCGCTGCTTCAGCGCTGGTTTTACGTGACGCCAGTGTTTGACGCAGCAAAACTGCGACACGCGTTTTACATAGGTAGGTTTAAATAAATTAATTGTTTAATAGTCTAATAGCACAGAATAAATAATAGTACGACTACAAGTAAGTAGTTTAATAGTGAATACGTGCACCCAGTAAGAGTTTCAGTTCTTGACCCTAGTTTTATTATTTATCATGCAAGTGGTGATGCAATTAAATCCTTTGAGATTAAATGGAACCCATTCATTTGTGGTCTTGCCCATCTTTATGTGCGATAGAGGAGGAAATTCAGCAACTTCCAGCGAATTTTACTTCACATCTTTTAATTATCAAATCAACCTAGACTATAATAATCAGAGATATTCAGAAATATTTTACCTTCTATTGTTGAACAATTTTTTGCCAATCAATTATATAGTTCTAGAGATTATACCCAATTATAGTAGGTTTTTATTTTTTTATACAACTTGTAATGACAGGTCAAGCAGATGGCCCCACCTGATGTTAAGCGGTACCCTCTGCCTATGAACAGTGCATTATCACATAGGTCACGTCCACCTTGGACGCACCCTATGTGGCATTACACTGCGCCCGCCACCCTGAGACATAAAGATGAAAAGTCTCATGTGCCTGTAATTTCACCGGCACCCATACCCTTCGAACCGGAACACAGCAATGCGAGCATTGCTGCTTTGTGGCAGAAATAGGTGGTAATACTTCTCCGGACGAACTCTTTCACAAAAAAGCTCTACTACTAACACAAAAAAGCTCTACTACTAACATAGATAAGTGTGAGCAAAACTGGAATTCCTCGTATCAGTTTTTATATCAACTATTTTATGGTAAAACTGGTAACAGTCCAATCGCCTCGTCTTTCAGTTTAAACCTACCCTTAGGTATGTCGTAATTAATGCTTTCGTGTAACTTTCTTGCCGGTACTGGCGACGCAGCAGATTGGATTGGTCGCTTCGTCGCATACACTGAAAAATGCTCCAGTTATATATTTTACAACTTTTGAAACTATCATGGTTATGTACATAATTTTCACTAGAAACGGGATATTTACCATGATTTTTGAGTTTTATATGTTCCCGATATTTCGGCACAGTTGCATGCGCCATGATCACGGGAGAACTGACTAAAGTCTTTGCGAGTAGATGTTATTGGCAGATATATCGATCTACCCTCTTTCTCACTCTTTTATTACGAACGATACCACTACCATCGGTTTCATTGTCACAATTCACACCAACTCGACACACAACACTAACGGTGTCCGGACGCGTAGCAGGTACCACACTTTTTTGTTAAGTTTTCCGTAAAGACCATCTTCACTCCCTTAAAGAAGATATCGCACTACTTGCGTTCACCAAAAGACAGTTTTCCACTTGAAAAGCCAGGGGTGTATAAAATTGATTGTAGCTGTGGGAGTTCGTACATTGGCCAAACGAAACGTACGATAGCGTGTCGGGTTAAGGAGCACATACGAGCGGTCAAGAACAGGGACATACATAAGTCAGCCATAGCAGAACACCTTTTGGAATCTGGCTCAAATCATTGGATCGAGCTACACAGTCCGCAGGTAATCTCGACAGAGCGACATTACATACCGAGAATGGTACAAGAGGCAATTGAGATTACTAAGTACAGAAACTTCAATAGAGAAGATGGTTTTCAATTATCTGGAGTATGGAAGCCTGTGGTAAGAATGTGTAAGAATCAAAAAAGTGTGGTACCTGCTACGCGTCCGGACACCGTTAGTGTTGTGTGTCGAGTTGGTGTGAATTGTGACAATGAAACCGATGGTAGTGGTATCGTTCGTAATAAAAGAGTGAGAAAGAGGGTAGATCGATATATCTGCCAATAACATCTACTCGCAAAGACTTTAGTCAGTTCTCCCGTGATCATGGCGCATGCGACTGTGCCGAAATATCGGGAACATATAAAACTCAAAAATCATGGTAAATATCCCGTTTCTAGTGAAAATTATATATTTTACAGTTTCTATATTTCTACTGTGTAGGTACAATTGGTTACTGCTCGATCCATTGATAATGATCCATTGGACTTTGATCGTCCTGTTCGATAACTTTCAAATTCCTGATGAATCCATTGTTAATTTTTTTAGTGAAGAACATTCTCTATAAGTGTTAGCCAATAAAAAAAAATATGAATTTTGACTAGTATTTGTTGTCATTTTAAACATCTCTTATTTCGGGTTGGTAGCCAGGCCAACATATTTAAACATCTCTTTTTTCTGGTTGGTAGCCAGGCCAACATATTTAAAAACATCTCTTGTTTCGGGTTGGTAGCCAGGCCAACATATTTAAACATCTCTTATTTCTGGTTAGTAGCCAGGCCAATATATTTAAACATCTCTGTTTTCGGGTTGGTAGCCAGGCCAACATATTTAAACATCTCTTATTTTGGGTTGGTAGCCAGGCCAACATATTTAAACATCTCTTATTTCTGGTTGGTAGCCAGGCCAACATATTTAAACATCTCTTATTTTGGGTTGGTAGCCAGGCCAACATATTTAAACATCTCTTGTTTCAGGTTGGTAGCCAGGCCAACATAATTGAAACATATCTTATTTCGGGTTGGTAGTCAGGCAAACATATTTAAACATCTCTTATTTCTGGTTGGTAGCCAGGCCAATATATTTAAACATCTCTTATTTCGGGTTGGTAGACAGGCCAACATATTTAAACATCTCTTATTTCAGATTGGTAGACAGGCCAACATATTTGATGCAACGGATGCAAGGAAATGACGTATAGGAAATGACGTTTTAAACGAAAAATACGCTTCTGATAAACCGAGCCCATCTCTTATTATTATTTACTAGTGCCTGACCGCGGCTTCTCTCGCATTTGACGACTGTAAAATTTTGCTCACTTTACTAGTAAACTTTTTACAGACCTGGAATACAGAAAAAAATGTAAAGAACTCGCCTAGTGTGGGAAAAGTTCAAATTCAAGCTATTGGCATTGTAATTGCTTACACTTTTCGAGCTAATCTATTGAAAAATTTATTTATAAATTAAATATAAGGCCATAATCGTAAAATACACGTAAGTATGGTTTGTTTTGCTTGAAACCTTTTTATTTGAATTGAAAACAAACATTGCTTGTTTTTTTGTTGATAAAATAACCATTTTATCTTTTAGCATAAAAGTCTTATCATCAACAAATTAGGCGCAACGTTATTCGTGAGTGTTTTAAGCTATAATCCAATTATATCTGAAATAAAAACGGTGAAATTAAAAAATGCCCACCTTTTGCATAATTATTATTAATTAACTCACAAACGGTAGTGCCATTTAGATTAAAAGACTCACAAATTTAAAGTTTCTGACGATATAAACTTTATTTAAAGTATGTTAAGGTTTGTTTTTGTGTGTTTTTGTAAGGGTTTGTTGAGTTTTATAAACAAGCCAGTGCGGACCGGTGTGGACAAGTGGCATCAATCACGATAAAGACCATTTTGTACAGACCTGAGAGTATTAAGACTTTACAACTTACTGTAGAGCATGTACATATTTTAATATCTGTATTTGTTATAGTGGATCCGTCCTCCCGTGGATATCGGAAAAGCCAACTAAGGAATTACACATGGGGATGGGCAGCAGCATCCATCTGTGTACTCAACACCAATACTACAAACTTTAATTATGGTGAGGGTTCCTACGGAAGATCTGAAGACCTACTTGAGCCTTTACTTCTGGCCGAAAGAAGTTCTGAAGTTCCGGTAGTTCAAGGGCCGTCTGTCACGTGATCTAACGGGCCGATCGTGTGATCGGCGATCACACGTGTGTTAGATTAAGTTATAAATAAAGTGTTTTTATATATATATGTTAGTTTCTAAGGTATTTATGTTTCTATGGGCTTATTGTTTATGTTTCATTCTCAATAAGTCTGAAATAAAGATTTTTTAATTTGAATTTGAGAACTGCGATCATCTATCCGCCGGCCAAGCGTGGTGATCATGGCAAATCCTTGCATCGCATGTTATGGGTGGGAGACGCCTCGGCCAGCATTGTACGTCTAAAGGCTGCTGATGATGATGAAGATGATGAAGGTGATGATGATGATGATGATGATGATGATTTGTTATGGTGAACCGTCTGGTAATGAGTAGCTTTACTCACATGATAGCAGATGAACGCTGAAATTCTTCATTTACTCAAACTATTAAGGTGATTAGAAACCTGTACGTTCATATTAAAACAAATTTTAACGATATAAAAATAAATAAATAAAATAAATAATGCTGGACATGTTCTCACAACATTATCTAGCCCCAAGCTAAGCCAGAGCTTCTGTTATGGGTACTAGTTAATTGATATACTTAATACAATACATAACATAGATAGATATTTTTTATTATACATAGAAAATACCCAGAACACCCTGAACAAATATCTGCAGATCGCACAAATATTTGTTCCGAGGCGGGAATCGAACCCGCAACCTCCTGCGTCGCAGGCGAACCATCGCCAGCCACGCCACAGAGGTCGTCAAAACAAGTTTTATATCGTCAATACAAGATTTAAATTCTGAGAAAAAGGAAATTCAGGATAATATCGAATGCGTGTAGGCCTTAAACACGATCCGTAGCATTGTGCTCAATCAAAAAGGTCATTCTGTGGGTCAATACAGATTTTATTTGAGTAATAGTTACACATGCGAAATAAAAAACCTTATGTTACCTTTTAAAATAAATTTTTCTTCCAATTGATTTCTACGTCAACGGTTTTTTTCATAATTGTGATTTGGGCTCACATCATTACCATCACAAACTCTACATTTTATTATTACTCTATTTCTAAGAAATACATTTATTTACAGAGAGAATAATACAACTAATACAAGGTATGTACAAAATACATATGAAACAGTTGTGCTACCTGAAGACCGCTGCTAGCGATCTTCTTATCAGTCATAAAAAAATAACATAAATTATTTATTTATTTTCAGAAAAAAACAATTTTACTGTTCATACTTGTGCTTATCGTTCATACTCGCGCACTCTAAATTGCGGTACAGTGTAAACCGAAAGACCGTTTTGTAGTGACATTACCCTGAGGCGCGTGTCGAAGTACGCGTTTGCAGTTGCGGCGTTTTGCTTAACGAGGTACAATTTTCCAGTATTTTTGTTTATTTGCTTGAAAACTGTGGCATGTTTATAGTATTGAAGTTATGTGTTAATTAAAGCAACATTTGAAAGAACCAATGTAAGTTATTTTTTCGTACATACATTTTCTTCAGCCTAAAGAAGTCCACTGCTGATATAAGCCACTAGAAAGCCAATATGAATGGCTTTGAGCTGTCTCCATCCACCGACTCTATATGACCTTAACAAAGTCCATCGAGAGGAAGGCTTCAAATACACTGTATCGTGTAGTTTATAAAATAGTACAATTACTACTAATTATATCGTTACAATGCCCTAAACCTTATTTTTTTTAAACAAAAGAGCCTCGTTTGACCGCGGTCTCACCTGTTGGTAAGTGACGATATGGCCGACGTTGGAGCTCAAAGTTCTAGAAGGCACCTACCTTTTTTTTATGCTACTTGAATGACGGAACAAGCAGATGGCCCACCTGATGTTAAGCGGTAACCTCTGCCTATGAACAGTGCATTACCTCATAGGTGACGTCCACCTAGGACGCACCCTATGTGGCATTGCACTGCGCCCGCCACCCTGAGACATAAAGATGAAAAGTCTCATGTGCCTGTAATTTCTACCTATTCATTCTTGCGTTAAAGTGACCCATTATTATAGATTTCAGGAAAGACAGAACGGTAACGAGTTCCATTCCTTAGCAACTGAACAGGAATGGAACATTACAAAGGAAGAGCCGAAAATGACAAAATGTAATATAATAAAGTCATTGTAAATTGTTTAATTTAGGTAAATTTCACAAAATAATATCTTAGTGTCTTTTCTTCGTCATTGCACTCTTGACAGAGTGGTCGTGGTGGTATAATCAAGCGTTAGATTGTTGCACCACAGAGTCTCTAATCAATAACTAACCCATCCAATTCAAGAACACTTAATTAGACTTAATAAAGCAATGTAATTAGCACCTGACACACTAGAGGTTAAACTCGAGATCTCATTTATTAGATTCAACAACGCGGGAAACACGACCTCCGAGATAGATCTGCACACGTATTCTGGATCTTGGTTTCGAGAACAGTCTAAAAGAACCGCAAATCTGCTAGAACTTTATCGCTTATAGTGAATGTTTTTCTGTTTATTCGCTTGTTTTGATGTTTGTTGTGCTTTTATGCCTAAAAAACTAGGTTTATGACTGCTTTTGCTTTGGGTTAGACTAAACTACCTACAGTTTAGTATTAGATTAATAATTAATTTTTCGAATGATTTTTTGGTTGACTTTTGTATTATTAGTATTATTATTTATTTTGAGTATTAGTAACTATATTCAAATATTAAAATTAGATTGGAAATATTATTTTAATTATTATACACCTATTAGTATCTTAATTTTGTTTTGTGAAATTTTGTAATTGTATTAATATGCTATGTGACTTGTTGTGACAATCTATTAAGGGGAAATAAATGAAATGAAAATTAAATGAAATGCTTATCATCCCGATAGTACCCGTGCGAAGCAAAGGATCTATTAACCAAGTTTCATCGATATTGGACAAGCTTTTTTGCGATAATGCATGACAAACATCCATTCATACACCTTTACATGATTTACAGAAATTACGAACAATATTAAGGTTACTTTTTCTTTACGAACGATACTATACCTTAATGCTATATTTTCCTTCACAAAATAAAAACATCAGATCACGGCAAACCTGCGACAAAAACGATTTTGGGTCTGCACCAGAATAGGATTGACGAGTGCAGTGTGAAATACGGCAATTACCTCAAGAGCGCCGTCACACATCCTGCTAACTCTCGGGCGAGCTAGTGAGGTGCTAGGGATGAACATCGATTATCGATCTCACCAACTTTTAAAAATGAGAGATGTTGAGTTTGTGGCATAAACAGATCAGTAATCTAGTCTGCTACTTACTTACTGCATTTGTTACTTTGATAACCAACAATCTGTTTAATAAACTTATCTATAAATAGCGCTGTAAGTTGGTCATACTTTTGTGTTGTAGGTTTTTTTACCTATTTACTTAATGTGTAACGTGTTTTTCATATTTATAACAAAAAAAAAACAAGTTTACTTTAAACAGCGGTAAAACTTGATTGAAAAGTTGGCTGGAAAAAATGTTTCGATTACTAAGCTATGGTTGCCTTTACAGAGTGAACACAGGGAACACACCCAATATATTGATAGATAGATAGATAGATTACATAGGTTAACACTTTATTGTACACCAAAACATTAAACACAATAGGATTATCGCTGTAAGCGGTTTCTTCCAGGCAACCTTTGATTATATTTCATGTAATGTTAATGCTTATAAACAAAATCTTAACTTTGATAAACCAGTAGTCACTGGCAATGTGGAAGGAAAGAGGGGACGGAGCCCCATGCGTTGGAGCGATCAGATTCACTTAGATCTGGACTCCAGGGTGAGTGATGCCATCCGCTCCGCAGAGGACAGACCCCGTTGGAGACACACAGTGCAGAAAAAAAACCTACATAAGGGTCACGACCCTCAGCGATGAGGATATAATATAACATAACACCCAACAGTCTCATACACAGTCCTGCTTCTACACTAGGATCCCCTGTATCGTGGGTATCAGGAACTACGAATACCATTGGTACCATTATAACCAAACCCGGTATAAATATTTGCAGATCATACAAATATTTGTCTTGCTGTGATAATCGAACCTGCAACCTCCCGCATCTCAAACGGATACTTGTCCGCCGCGCTACAGAGGTCGTGGCTGAAGAAACAGCGTTTTGTCTTGTGTTTTAATCGTAAAAAATAAATGATCAAATTTGGGAAAAAATATATGTCACTTTGCTCTATGATGTTGAAAAAACGGTCTTTCAATAAATGACTAACAAAATTTTGCTGCAATAAAATAAAAGATAGGGTCTAAATTGTGATTTAATTGGTGTTTTATTTGAGTTCGGTATATATTCAGTTTTGGACGGTAAAACTCATACCAAAATAAAGGTTGTGAGATAAAACGAATGTTTTAATGTGAATTTTTAAAAAGCCAGTTTTCATTCAAAAAAATTTAATCTTTTAATGCCCTACGAACGTGCCTGTCTCGGATTCAGTCCCGAGCTGAACGTATTGGAGTCGCAACATGCGTAAAGTTCTTTAATAAATAAATAATATTATTAAATAATGCGACACAGTTCACAAAACATTATCTAGCCCCAAGCTAATAATAATTCAATTCAATAATTCAATAAATTTATTTCAGGCAACAGTGAAAAATGTACATTGTACCTAGACAAAGGCCCATAGTAATATATACCTTACAACTAACATACATATAAAGATATTTATAACTTAATCTAACACACGTGTGATCGCCGACGCGTCGCGGCCCGGGGGATCACGTGACAGACGGCCTTTGAACCGCCGGAACTTCACCCCTTTCGGCCAGAAGTCAGGGCTCAAGTAGATCTTCAGATCCTCCGTAGGGACCCTCACCATAAATGAGCTAAAGCTCACATTATGACGAGAGTCCAACTTCACGACCCTCAATCCCACTCCGACTTTCCTCTTGACGTACTCCACCACTTCTGCGGCCTTCACGTCGAAGTAGACGCGGGACACGTAGATCTGCGTAGTGGGTACCTCCGCTCGGAAGTGCTGCTCACTGGATAGATGGTGAGTACCACACTGGTTCCGGCTAGAGGGCTTCCGTTTCTTCCTTATCACCTCGATAAAGCCCTCTGCATCACAGGGCTCCTTCCTTGGAGCCCTAGCGGTTGCAGCGCTGCGAACAGGTTCACAGCTCCGCTTCTTCCCCTTCTTCTGAGAGGCAGCAGGGTTGCTAGCCGCTACAGAAGCGTAGTCACTTTGTCGGGGAGGAACTAGTGTGACCGGTGTCGGCTTCTCTGTGGTGCGAGAGAAACAGGTGGCGGGCTGAGGGCACGCGTTCGGTGTAATTGCGGCGGCGAAATCAGCTGAGGTGACACATTCCGATTCGACACTCAACAACGAAGCAGAGCTTATGTTATGGGTACTAGACAACTGATATACTAAATACAATAATTAAATATAATAATTACGTAGAATAAAAACGCCTTAACAGATACTGGCGTAAGCAAGAGGAATAAATAATTAAATTTAATATTTTTTTGTAAAATGTATGGTTTTTTGTTCATCATAAACTCTAGTATTTTTAAAAAATGTGTCTAATTTTTTTTATCGACTGAGTCCCAACACTTTTGAGAACTCCCCAGAAACGTACGACAGGCATCTCATATAGCTCTCAAACACGACTGCGGTCTAATGACCTGAACTACTCGTGTACTACTACTACATGAAGGTTAGTTCCACGTTCAGAGCGCATTGGTTGTCAAGACGAGTATGCTAAGAAAGAAAGGAAAGGAAAGAAAGAAAAGAAAGAAAAGAAAGAAAAGAAAGAAAAGAAAGAAAAGAAAGAAAAGAAAGAAAAGAAAGAAAAGAAAGAAAAGAAAGAAAAGAAAGAAAAGAAAGAAAATAAAGAAAATAAAGAACAGAAAGAAAAGAAAGAAAAGAAAGAAAAGAAAGAAAAGAAAGAAAAGAAAGAAAAGAAAGAAAAGAAAGAAAAGAAAGAAAAGAAAGAAAAGAAAGAAAAGAAAGAAAAGAAAGAAAAGAAAGAAAAGAAAGAAAAGAAAGAAAAGAAAGAAAAGAAAGAAAAGAAAGAAAAGAAAGAAAAGAAAGAAAAGAAAGAAAAGAAAGAAAAGAAAGAAAAGAAAGAAAAGAAAGAAAAGAAAGAAAAGAAAGAAAAGAAAGAAAAGAAAGAAAAGAAAGAAAAGAAAGAAAAGAAAGAAAAGAAAGAAAAGAAAGAAAAGAAAGAAAAGAAAGAAAATAAAGAAAAGATAGAAAAGAAAGAAAAGAAAGAAAAGAAAGAAAAGAAAGTAAAACATTTATTTGTGTCAACAAAGAAAAATCCATACAAAATTACAAACACACACACACACACACAGAAACAAAGACAAATAAAACTAATGTGTGCCTCTTAGTACCCAGCCATGCATCACTGACACAAATTGGCGTCCAGCTAAGCATTTTTTGTGCTGTAGCAACACAACGCTGTTCTTCCGCTGAAAACATCTGTGTGAAAAACACAAAAAACAAGATGTCTGCTTCACAAATACATAATTAATGAACAAATAATAATAATGAAGTAATTAATAAAAATAAAAGACGGTTTTTTTGAAACACACTTGATGGCAAGTGTGTTTAGTCATTGAGAAAGTGTTCGAAATGGAAAGTACCTACTATCACATGGTACCTATTTATACCTATTTCTGCCGCCAAGCAGAATTGCTCGCATTGCTGTGTTCCATTATGAAGGGTACCGGGGAAATTACAAGCACATGAGACTATATCTTGTCTCAGGATGACGGACGAAGAGCAATACTACGTAGGGCGCGTCCTTGGTGGACATCACGTCCATGTTAACAACCCTCTGTTTTTAGTCGGGGGTTAAAAGTAATTAATTCTACCATTGTATACGATTTGCCATTATGTACTTCTAACAAATAACAGATCAAAATAATTTATCTAGTAAGGGACGCTTCCGTCTGGTAGTGATTTGGATCAGTTGAGCTATCTTTAGCTCGCTAGCAGCGGTCTTCAGGTAGAACAACTGTTTCATATGTATTTTGTACATACCTCGTATTAGTTATTTCTGTAAATAAATGTACTGTCATGTATCTAGTGTATGACGAAATCTGTGTTAGTTATTAATTACTTACCCCTTATCTTAAGCTTACTAACACTATGGACTATGCTGTCGGAATAAAAAATCTTTATTATTATGATTATTATGCAAAATAAAAATCTTTTCACCGAAAATAATAAATATGTACGAAAACGAAACTTCCCCGAAATATTAATACAATATATTAATCTTTTTTTATTGGTCGGGTCGAGGGCAGACTGGAAGTATTTCTCTGAAAGATGTCGGTTCAGTGGGCAAGAGGATATTACAAATAATCGTATTGAAATTTTTCAGGTTGGAGATATTGAATGAAAATACTTGTAGGTAGGATGGTAGGTACTGGTACTCATTTTAGTGTATTTCATACCGCTACTTTGAAATTTTGGAGCTGTTTTTATCATATTGCTCTTGTCTTGTCTTTGCGGTGGTAAAAATGTTTTAACTTATGCTTTGATAATACATTTTGTTTTTATTTAGTTAATATTTTAAAATTGAAAAGGCTATAAGTAAATAAATACAAAAATGCAGTCCCATTTAATTTAATTTAATATGTATAGTATGAGTAAATAAAATATTACTCAGTTTTTGATAAACAAAAATTAAAGAAATTAAAAACAAAGACTTTACTCGGTACTTATTTTCATCTGCTGAAGTTTCGTTGACTATAAGAGGTTCTTCTTCATGAGCACTCACAACGTTAGCAGGATAAAGTACGTGGTTTGAAGTCGTAATTTTTCTAAAATTATTCCAAATTAAAGAGTTATTGAATATTGATGCATTTGTAAACGAAAAGATATCTGCTCTTACCAATTTATAACGTCTGGTTGTGTGTTTAAATGGAAATAATATACCATGATGGGCGGATTTTGATGAAATTTGGATCAACAAGTAATAAATTTTGTAAAAATTTAAAAAACACTCAATGCAATGAAACGGCTGAACCGATTTTGATCAAACATAGATAAGAACAATCACGACAAATCCACATTTCAAAAAAAAAAAAACGACTCATCCGTTCGGGAGCTACAATGCCACATACACACACACACAGAGCCGTCAAACTTATAACACCCCGTCGTTTTTGCGTCGGGGGTTTAAAATCAGAATTCTGATAGAAACGCGACTGAATCCACTGGTGATTTCTAGTTCATTAAATACTCCTGGAAAATGGTAAATGGAAAGTAGCTACCTACTGGAAAATGTAACAAAACGGAATGAATACGCAAGTCAAAACGCCTAACAATTTCCTCCACGCATTCATTTGTGAGAATAAAAAGGGGGGATTGATAAACATAAGAAATATATTATATTTTTCTGTTTCGCTGAGAAAATACCATCTATTATAATATCCCATCGCCTTTGCGATCTAATTTCCTATTCATCGGGTGCTGTATTTTTCTCACTCTGCTGAAAAACCACATTATCATCTCCTCCGTCTACAACTGTTTTTTCAAGAGCATAAGGTTTAAACTTCTTTGTCTCAAAGGCAGAGGTATGAATGGTTATCGTATAAGAATTCGATACAGTGTCTTAAGTATTTTTTCGTTTGGAGGAAAAACCTGTTTTTCGGATATATTGGATTTAGATAAAAACATGATTTACAGTCGGTTGGGTTATGTTTTAAGGATTACTGTAGATGTTTATTTAAATTGAGCGTAAATGTTTAAATGGCTGTCCTCCCGATTCATGAACACTCGTTTTTTTTTAATATTACTTAGAATAACGAAACAAGCAGATGGCCCACCTGATGATAAGTGGTACCCTCTGCCTATGAACAGTGCATTACCTCACAGATCACGTCCACCTAAGACGCGCCCTATGTGGCATTTCACTGCGCCCGCTACCCTGAGACATAAACATGAAAAGTCTCATGTGCCTGTAATTTCACCGGCAACCATACCCTTCAAACTTGAACACAGCAATTCGAGCACTACTGCTTTGCGTCAGAAATAGGTATGGTGGTAGTACTTCCCCGGACGAACTCTTTCACAAAAAAGCTCTACTACTACTAAAGAACTTACTATCAACTTTAATTGTACTGAGCTTATAGATTTAAGTTTCAATTACCTAAAAATAAATCGGAACAAATATTTGTGCGATCCACAGATATTTGTTCAGGGTGTTCTGGGTATTTTCTATATTATAATACAAAATATCTATCTATGTAACATATTGTTAAAGTATATCAGTTGTCTAGTACCTATAACACAAGCTCTGCTTAGCTTGAGGCTAGATAATGTTGTATTAACTGTCCAGCAGTATTTATTTATATTTATATTCGTTATAGTCATTATCGAGCGGTCTCGAATCGGGGGTAGCTTTGACTTGTGACTAGAGTTTCTTGGAAAAGTCTTTAGTTTTCCTTCAGCTAATTAAATGAGTACCCCGACTTGGTATAACCGGAGTTTACGAGAACCGTTACACCAAGAAGGCTCTAATTAAATTAACTTGAGATAGGTGAAGCCTACCTGAAGCTGACATCTTAGTAGACCTTAGATTTATTTTAAAAAAACTGGTGATAGCAAATCACACAGTTCTTACTTATACAGTGAAATGTATGGAAGTTAGATTTGTAGATCATCTTTTTCCTTTTTAGGGTTCTGTAGCCAAATAGCAAAAAACAGAACCCTTAAGGATTCATCATGTTTGTATGTCTGTCTGTCTGTCTGTCCGTATGTCTGTCTATCTGCCTGACCGTCCGTATGTCACAGCCACTTCTTTACCGAAACTATAAGAACTACGCTGTTGAAACTTAGTTAGTAGATGTTTTCTGTGAACCGCATTAAGATTTTCACGCAAAAATAGAAAAAACACCATACATTTTGAGGGATCCCCATACTTCTAAAATAAGAGAACGATAAATAAAAAAAAATATGATGTACATTACCATGTTAACTTCCACCGAAAATTGGTTTGAACGAGATCTATCTAGTAAGAAGTTTTTTATTTAAAACATCGATCAAAGTTACAACGAACTACAGTAACTTTTATATTATGTTGCTTGCTGCTACGGAACCCTTCATGGGCGAGTCCGACTCGCAGTTGGCTGTTTTTTTTATTCCTTTTTGAAATTGATAGACCTTTGTTTGTACCACGATCTCACCTGTTGGTAAGTGACAATGTGGCCGAAGATGGAGCACAAAGGTCTAGAAGGCACCTATTCACTCTAGCCTTGAAGATACCCAGATTATAGATTTCGGGAAAGACAGACGACGGTAGGGTATTCCATTCCTTAGCAGTTCGCATTATAAAGATAGAACTGAAACGTTTAGTACAAATAGAGGGTATACTAATGAGGTAAGGATGCGGCTTCTCATCCTATGATGAAAAGGTGATTGTGGGATCAGATCGTAAAGTTCACGGGAGCATAATATTGAAAAAAAAAATTGAGATATAGCATCTAAATAGTGAATCAAGTTAAACAGGAAAAAGGTATTTTTCAGTTCTTCACTAAGAAATAAATAATTTTTAAAAATTTCTGCGGGTCAATTAGTATTTCGCCCCGAACGAGACCAAGCTATGTAAAGTTTGCAATTCCTTGTGAAATTTTATGACACCTATTTTGGGAGACTTCTTGGACTCGCATAGCCCAAAAACACATGTATGTATATGCACCGTTTTTGAGGAATATGTCCATTTTCACACGCCTTTTTCCCCGAAATGGTAGGCAGAACTTCAATGGGCCTCTTTTCACAGTGGATTGCACCATCGTGGAATATTGACGTGACAAGTGGTGAGCTCATCACCGCCATTGCCTCCCACGACTGACTCGGCTAACGCTTTCTTTCATTAATAACACATTCTATAATAAGCTGGCAACCAGGACAAAATAATCTTATATCAACAAGTCCTGATAATCCCTTAGTCGGCTTTTACGACATTCACGGGAGGAGACGGAGGGGTCTATTCTTAGGCCGGACACACCACGGACGAGTTATTACTTATTTTCTACATATATTATTGACAAGTATGTAGTTACAGAGAACTAAAAACAAATCAATATAAAGGCCGCTACCGCCCGCCCCGCAAATGTCACGTCAATCAAACTACTAATTGGGCGGGCTGATTGAATCCGCGTCTCCCCTGGGAAATGAGTAGTTCCAATCTTTTCTTCGAGTATAGGGGCATACTACATAATATCAAAGACAAAATCGATGTTGTTCATCATCAACATCAGCACGAACGGTCTTGATCCATCCACTGACTTACCGTAACTTTGAAATTGTCGTCAGACCTTAGAGAAATTATATCCAAAAGAGGACTGCGCCAGAAAAACGCCAGGCGCCGCTCGAAAAAGCGGTTTTTATTGAATATCTCGTGAAATATAGATAATTTTAAAAAAACCCGTGGTTGAACCCTCCGTTTCATTGTCCGTTTTTTGGGCACGATCATTACATACTTACGGTCCATTGACGCCTTCCTAAAAAATTATACTCCTATATCAATATTCCTATAATATTTTTGTCTATTTTTTTGTATTCTCCCCATCCTCACCTATACGGCGCACAGACCTGATCAACAAAAGTCCAAAACTCGGGGTTTGCCAGCGAGCCATGGAGAGTAGTACTCTAGGAGATATATACTGATAGACCGCGTTCGCAACAGTATACCTATATACTGTGCTCCAAATCTCAAATCACGGATGTCGGCTTGATGTCGGACAGAAAGCGGGTAAATTGAAGTGGGATTGGGCGGGCCACGTTTGCCGCATGTCAGACGGGTTATGGGCTAGGTAAAGCTACTTTTTACTTTGGTTGAAGGCTAAAGCCATAAACGAGTGGACGCCTCTGAACGGAAAACGATCTCGTGGCAGACCGCGGAAGATGGAGAGACGAAATAGATACCTATTTAAAGGATTGGTCTACAGTGGCCCAAAATAGAGAGGACTGGAGAGAAGGAAGGCAGGCCTTTGCCCTGCAGTGGGACACCAAAGGCTCATAATAATAAATAAAGTGTTCTAGAAATCCACGAAGAACAAAATTCATAGCACCTAATGCATGATCATACCACATTTACACATAACGCCAAAGATAGCCCTGCGGCTTTTCAATTCTACAAGAAATTTATTCATGTACAACATAAGGTCCGAAACACATCACTCCTTAACCTTTTCCGTCGCATGTAAACCGGCGGATAACCCTGGCAAGAAAGAGGATGCACTGCGAAAAAGATTCACCATGCATCTAGTTAGAAAAAAGCCTGTTAGACTGAGGTTTGCAAAGTATTCCTCTCCTCGAGTCATTGTCATCATCATTATCATAAGCATTTGTAAGCTGTTAAATTCTCATATCGAACTTGACATTGGTTTTGATAGTAAATCACAGAAACAATCAGGAATTTTAACGCTTAACGTGAAATGTGGCATGTTACACATTCTTTGTTAAATTCTGTTTCCTTGTAAGCACAGTTTAATTTACATTTTGGTTTAGTAGTAGTAGAGCTTTTTTGTGAAAGAGTTCGTCCGGGGAAGTACTACCACCATACCTATTTCTGCCGCAAAGCAGTGGTGCTCGCATTGCTGTGTTCCGGTTTGAAGGGTAAGGGTGCCGGTGGAATTACAGGCACATGAGACTTTTCATCTTTATGTCTCAGGGTGGCGGGCGCAGTGCAATGCCACATAGGGTGCGTCCTTAGTGGACGTGACCTATGAGGTAATGCATTGTTCATAGGCAGAGGTTACCGCTTAACATCAGGTGGGCCTCTTGTTTGTTCCGTCATCCAAGTAGTATAAAAAAAAAAAAAAAGTCTGTTCTTTGTTATGCTTTATTACCTCACTATTTATACATATATACGAATATTTATATATATGATGTGTATGTAGGTTACGCCATATTTTTTTAATGTATTTATGTTATATTATGTATTTGTTACCTGTACACCGCCGTCTTATGTTATTGTTTTATCCTGTCCATCCAAAGGTTGTCTGGAAGAGATAACTTTTAGCGATAAGACCACCCAATGTACGTTACTAATTAGTTTGTTGTTTGCCACTTTGTTTTTTTTTACTTTTCTTATGGTTACAATAGAGAGTTTATCTATCTATCATTCTATCTACATCGCTTTTGCAATAACGTTGAAAAAATTCCATTACGTCACTGAAACGCGAAAAAGTAACTCCATTTTGCAGTGCGGGCTTACTAGCCGGGTAAAGTACGGATATCCGATAGCGGTTAATTTATTTACTCGCGATGGGGTGATTGACCCGGATCCGGATATCGCCCGGGGAAGTTTTTCAACCGGGTGTAAGGTAAGAAGTTCAATTGATTATCGTGTCGTTTTATTGGTTATATGAGCTTCAGTAATACATTGCCATTAACCGCTTGGCTAGCGCCCCCTACAAAACCTAAAAACAACTAGACTAGCGAGGCCGCGAAAAAAAAATGGCGTACTGAGGTGACTAATTACTAAATCGTCTATTTTGGCCGGATTACTAAACTAATCATAAAACGGATACCCTTACAACAATCTTGTTGAAATTTCCTATTGGTTTCTTGTATTTACATGTAATAATCAGTTTAGAAATATCGAGATTCCAATTGGAAAAACCAGTGAAAAAAAATATCGGATCTTTCGAGACATTTTGGTATATTATTACAAAATAAGTAACAATATGATCAAATAAATGCTATGTTGAACTGACCAAATAAATGATTTATCAGATTGATTACTTTGTTTTACTCAGCTGAAAGAAAAATACTTAGTTTTTAGATAAATAAAAACGAGCCCAGGTCACTGACTTTTGTCACACAATCTTAGCGTCACTTCAACCAAAGATTGTATTTTTTTTTGAATAGGGGTGGGCATGTTTGATACATCAATCGAATCACTCAATCATAGAGAATAAAAACAACTAAACAATCTAAGTGTTGGTTTCTTAGGCATGGCCCTAAGAAACCAACACACCTAAGAAGTACTAAGAACTACCAACCAACATGGGTATGGATACTTCCACTAATCCTACAACACTGAAATTTGGTATGTTTGTAGCTTTTATATTACAAATACTGAGAAAAGTCTAAAATTCAACAATTTTGAAACTTGTACTCTTTAAAACAATAACCAGTATAACATCCATTTTTGACCTCCCTTTCCTAGGAATTTGAACGACGTTGTAGGTCTAACATTTCGAACCGACAAGTACGTTCATTTTATGTGGATATACTCACTTACATAGATATTTTTTCGAAAGAAATAAGGTAACAACTACCGTCGTCTGTCTTTCCTGAAAACTTTAATCTGGGTCTCTTCAAGGCTAGAGTGAATAGGTGCCTTCTAGACCTTTGTGCTTCATCTTCGGCCACATCGTCACTTACCAACAGGTGAGATCGTGGTCAAACAAAGGTCTATAAAAAAAAAAACTCAGTTCGGGGCGAATTACTAGTTATATTTTGTAACTTTTGAAACTATCATGGTTATGTACATAATTTTCACTAGAAACGGGATATTTACCATGATTTTTGAGTTTTATATGTTCCCGATATTTCGGCACAGTTGCATGCGCCATGATCACGGGAGAACTAACTAAAGTCTTTGCGAGTAGATGTTATTGGCAGATATATCGATCTACCCTCTTTCTCACTGATTTCTGCCGATATTTCGCCAACTGTGCCGAAATATCGGGAACATATAAAACTCAAAAATCATGGTAAATATCCCGTTTCTATTGAAAATTTGTTATATTTTACTCTGAAAAAAATCACTTCCGTGACGTTTGTGTTAAGTTTAATGTCTTTGTACCTCAACCTGTCACATTAATATAAAAACAACTCACCAAGACTCATTATGAATCAGTAACAAGTCCAGAAATACCCGAAATCCGTTTAGACATCACCAACAATAGTCGCGTGCTACATCACTTGCAATTGGTCTGTCTGTCTGTTAATTTGACGACAAAATTACGAATTCGACGAAGAAATATCCTTAAATTCAAGCTTTGTAATGCATTTGTTGAAAGTTCCTGATGCGTTTATTTGTGATATTTTATTTATATTTTCTGCTTGAATGTTTTATTTGTTCAATGCTAGTACTGTTGAATGGTTTGGAATTTCACAAATTAGGTTTATGCTGTGCCAAAGATAAAAGTAAAGTCTAAGTCGGTCCACCGTGTTCGGTTTGGTGTGGATGGCGCACTCATAGACCATAAACTGCAATATCTGTAAGATAAGAGAGGTATCTCTCTTTAAATGACTGCTAATGTAATGAGTGAGATAAATGGATAATCGAAATACTTTAAAATATTTAATAAATAGGTGTAAAATCGAAGAACACATAGGTATAAATAAAAGTAAAAAAAAGTTAAGTATTTCATATCACAGTACCCCGTACCTAGTGGCAATTAAGAGTTTCTCCGTTTGGCGTACTTCCATTCAAATCTTTAATATTATAAGCATTTTTAGGGTTCCGTACCCAAAGGGTAAAACGGGACCCTATTACTAAGGCTCGGCTGTCCGTCTCTGTCTGTCCGTCCGTCCGTCCGTTTGTCCGTTGTCAGGCTGTATCTCATGAACCGTGATAGTTAGACAGTTGAAATTTTACAGGAGATGTATTTCTGTTGCCGCTATAACAACAAATACTAAAAAATATTTAAGGGGGCTCCCATACAACAAACGTGATTTCTCTAGATGTAGGTTAAGCGATGCTCTGCGAGGTCAGTTTTTGGATGGGTGACCGCTTTTTGCATACAATTTTTTTTTACAAACCTGTTTTTTGCTGTTTTCGTAGTTAATGGTACGGAAACCTTCGTGCGCGAGTCCAACTCGCACTTGGCTGGTTTTGTATAATAAGTATAATCTATCGTAAAGCCCTCTTGAGATGTCGTGTTGTAAAACCTATGAAACATCCCTGAAGTAACAACCGAAACACAATTTCAAACCCACAATAATTTACCAGCTCTCTCCGTCGCGAATAAGAAAATAATGTTGCAAAAACACAAAAAGAGTTGGGTTTTCCCGTAATAAATATAATTCCTGCCAAACCCTAATTCCCTCAATACCCTAAAGTAATTTGTATCAATTTCCGCAAAAACTATGAAGGAAATAAAGCCACGCACGAACACAGCTCATAATTACAATAGCTGGATCACTACGAGACTGCTTGCGTGAATTATTTTACGATTGCTTTGATCTGATGACAGCGACCTGCTTGTAATTTATTTTTATCTAAGAGTGGATATAAAAAGCAAGATATAAAAAGAAGAAATCTTATTACAAAATAAACCACCTTATTACACCACTTATAACTCAAGAACGGGTGAACCGATTTGGCTGAAAATTGGTGGGGAGGTAGCTTAGAACCAGAAAAAGCAAATAGAGGGGAAGGGGGGGGTTCTCCGGGGGCTACCCGTGCGAAGCCGGGGCGAGTCGCTAGTAATTCATAAATTTGAGTTACATCAAATCAAGTGACATGAGCGTGATAATTGCGAACAGTGCAGTGAAGTACAATTAAATAAAGTAAAGTGTGAATTGGTGCTTTTTAGATAATATTATTAAAAGTGTAATTTTGGTGACCGGTGTTTATTGTAATTATTTTATCCCGAACCCTACATCGTTACAATACAAATATTTGTCCCGCAGTGGGAATCGAACCCTCAACCTCTTGCATCTCAGCCGGCACTCGCCCGCCGCGTCACAGAGTTCGTCTGAATCTGCGCTTATTAATTTTTATTGGACCAGCTATTTTATTACCAAGCTACGCAAAAACTTTCAATCCTTAGGGATATTCCACACGGGCGTGATTGAATCAGTTTGATTCGAGTTCCGTGTATCGTGTAACCGCCGGTTTAGGTTTATTTTATTGTATTGTTTTTGTTTTATTGTTAGAAAGCTCTTGGTAAACTAAACTGCCAACTATGTGTTAGTTCTTTTCTGAACTCTGCGATATAGGGTGGAAAATCGGAAGAAATTGAAATGGTTTGTGTAAGGATCTGTAGTCTAACCCATAAAAGCTTGCTCAGGGTATCAGTCTGCCCGCATCTTTCAAAGTGTCATAACAGCTAAAGTATCAAACAAAATGCACGTGATTTGGTACAATGGTTCTTTAAATGAAGATCTTACTTAACGAAATAGCCTAGTTCGTCAGCTTCATCATTAAAAATCGATTATTAGAAAAGAACTTTCAATAAAAAAAAAACTAAAAAAATCTAACAAACACAGACAACTTCACAGAAAAATGCGAAAGATACATATGCTTGCTCGAATTAAAATACATACCTATAACCTTTCGCCCTACACTATTTAATAGGACAACCTGTATATCGCTTCTTCTTGCAACAAAATAATTAAACTTAAAAACAAGTAATTAATATTGTAAAAATTAAAAAAAACACCTCAACGCAATGAAACGGCTGAACCGATTTTGATCAAACATAGCTAAGAACACTCCAGACAAATTCACCTTTCAAACAAAAAAAAACAAATCGGTTCATCCGTTCAGGAGCTACGATGGGACAGACAGACACACACACACACACACACACATACACACAGACACGTCAAACTTATAACACGTTAAAAATAAAATTCCTTAATGCGAATTACAACATTTCCCAGAAGCAAGGTAGCTACAAAAATCCATACCGGAATATTTTGAAGTCGAAAACCAATCTAATTCCAAAGTGCAAAACATGCTAGCTAACCTATTTCCCGTGACTTGATTCGTATTCGCCCCAGAGCCTCCACGTGACCCGAATTAACGCTATGGCTTCATTCTTTTAGTACGAGAGCCAGCGATGAATTTCATGCATCGTTATTGTACTAACATTAGCGTTTGAAAAATTTAACCACTCTAGCTTTCCCTGTGGCACGTACTCGACACAAGGGTCTTTATTAGACAAGTGAATCGAAAAAAAACTCGGTGGATTTAGTTTTATTTTACGCTTTAACGTCTCCATCATCATAAGTCTGTAGAAGTACACTGAAGGACATAGACCTTCTCACTAGAATAAAAATAAAAATAAAATAAATAATGCTGGACAGTTCACACAACATTATCTAGCCCCAAGCTAAGCAGAACTTGTGTTATGGGTACTAGATAACTGATATACTTAATACAATACATTAAATAGATAGATATTTTTTATTATACATAGAAAATACCCAGAACACCCTGAACAAATATCTGCAGATCGCACAAATATTTGTTCCGAGGCGGGAATCGAAACCGCAACCTCCTGGGTCGCAGGCGAACCTTCGCCCGACGCACCTCAGAGGTCGAATGCCACGAATAATGGTCTTTAGCTGCCTCAATTCACATACCTGACCTTTAAAATGTAATTGCTCCATTGAGCCTTCCTCACAGCGTCCGGTTCGTGTTCCTCGCTGTAAGACCTTTATCTTACAACGATTGTCGGTTCTGTAAATGCCTTGTGAGTGATTTCAGTAAACGTGGGTAGCTGTAAAGTTTTTATACTAATGGGGCCTGGTGACTGAAAACATCATAAACATCATACATTTCAATCAATCAATCAATATCTTATTTCAGTCTTGTTGTAAAATGTACAAAAACCTAAACAATAAGCCCATAGCAACATAAATACCTTAAAAACTAACATACATATAAAACACTTGCACACGTTTAGACGGCGACGTATGACAACGGACGCACCGCGCACCGCTTGTGGGTGTTAGTGCCTTCGTTGTAGGATAAGAATCTGAAGGGGTTGCCTAAAAGAAACAGCGTACACAATATCTGAAATATTCATCTTCCTGCATTTGTTTAGTGCCTTCGTTGAACGGCAGAATGGACACTTGTCTAAGCCGCTGGCTAGAAGTCCAGGTACGAAATCCTGCAAAATAGAGAATTGGCTTCCGGACTATTTTAGACCATTCCAGTGTTTTGTAGATTGCGCTTTTACGGTTTAACTTTACTGTTTAGTTTCGTTTTACGAGGGATTAGAAAAATTGGTTGTAACGCGAAACAAACTGGAGACAAACAGCTATAACAAATCTGCTGTTTCTTTGTGGTCATATATATATATATATATATTTTGGACAAGTTCACACAACATTATCTAGGCCCAAGCTAAGCCAGAGCTTGTGTTATGGGTACTGGATAACTGATATACTTAATATAATATACATTACATAGATACCTAGATATTTTTTATTATACATAGAAAACATCCAGAACACCCTGAACAAATATCTGCAGAACGCACAAATATTTGTTCCGAGGCGGGAATCGAACCCGCAACCTCCTGCGTCGCAGGCGAACCATCGCCAGCCGTGCCACAGAGGTCGTATACCTACTAGTAATCCAATATGGCGGCTTATAGAAGACATTTTGGTTTTTTAATCTCTTTTTGACACTTCATGTATATTACGCGCTTGAGATGAATATTATCAAAATATCTACATCAAATCGTTTAGACCAAGGGATACCCCAAAGTTTGTATTTTTGTATGTGAGGAAAAGACATATTTTCATACATACATACATACATACATACATACATACATACATACATATATATATATATACATACATGCATACATACATACATACATTTAAGCATCGTCGATGAATTAGTAGGGCATAAAGCCAACATCCCGATGACGGGAGACATTGTAAGCTCGCAGGATGTATCGCATATCAATAGCCATACTTCAATAAGTAAGGCTTCATAAATAAGCACATATAATATCTACTGCCTATTTACGATTATTTATTAATTGGAACAGATACACCTCTCCTTTGTTATCGTCAATATCTTTGAATAAATACTCGGTAATAATACAGTGTCCGTATAAAGGAATTGACAAAGCTGTGCCTACCCTATTATTTGAGGCGTATCCTCTATAGACGGAATATGAAATGAACGTGTGTACGAACACATCTTTGCCTTTTATAAAGCTGTTTATTCACTACGCGATAAGGTTGAGCAACATGTTTCCCAGCTCATTGCGAAACATTATGCAACAATTGCTGGGTATCGACAGAGTTGTGGTAGCATTACATTTATGCATTCATTTAGTATCTAAATTATACGAAGGTAAAACATGTCCAAGCTAAAGGGCACATTCCAATTCAAGCTAAAGGAATCCAGTCCAAGCTAAAGGGCGACCTCTGTGACGCGGCGGGCGAACGTTCGCCTGCGACGCAGGAGGTTGCGGGTTCGATTCCCGCTTCGGAACAAATATTTGTGCGATCTGCAGATATTTGTTCAGGGTGTTCTGGGTATTTTCTTAATATATATTTAATAAAAAATATCGATCTATGTAATTATATTGTATTAATTATATCAGTTGTCTTAGTACCCATAACACAATCTCTGCTTAGCTTGGGGCTAGATAATGTTGTGTGAACTGTCCAGCATTATTTATTTATTTTATTTTATTTATTCGGACTACAGGCTTTTGATTAGCTGACAGTTAAGGCTGATACAAACCTGTTGCGTTCTAAATATAATTATGTCCTCCTCATTGATTTTAAGAAAGCAGTCTTAACTATACTAAAATTAATAAAACTTTGATATGGCTTGTTAGACCAAACTAAGTTCTCTCACAAGTGTTTATGGAAATGTCCTGCAGCGTAGGGCTTAGGTATTACTCGAATTGCTCAAAAATATAGCAACGTCTGGCAACGTCTCGTGATATTTCCGGCGACACGTGGTTGTACGACAAATATAGCAACGCCTGGCAACGTCTCGTGATATTGCCGGCCACACGTGGTTGTACGACAAATGTTGCATCAGTGAATGTACGTCTTTACAGGACAAAATAAATAATTTATGACAATTTCCCAATGACACTTTGGAATATAAATACTGAGAATTAATAAAGGCAGAATTTTAGAGAAGATAATTATTTTGATTAAGTCTCTTGTCATTGGGTAAATTCGTCATTGCTTATATCGCCCATAGGTATTTGAGATTATTGAAGAAACTCAAATTACTTAAATACCTATAAACATCCAAACAACCCGACACACAGGCCGGACACTAACAGAAGCTTATCTCAGTTTATGTGGCTTAATACCGTCGTCCCAGCTTATAGGATCATCAAATATGCATTTGGTATATTAGAGTGCTCGCCTTGTGAAATAGGGTGTATCGGGTCGATGGAGTTAATAAAAGGACGGTGGAAGATGTTATGTTGGAAGGTGACGTTGAGTTGCGAGTTAACTAATGACTTTGCTATCTTGGTTTTCTCCTTCATCAGACGGTAGTCCACTGCTGGACGAGGCTTAGCGATAGAATGCAATTTTAGTAGTAGTAGAGCTTTTTTGTGAAAGAGTTCGTCCGGGGAAGTCTACCACCAGACCTATTTATGCCGCAAAGCAGTAGTGCTCGCATTGCTGTGTTCCGGTTTGAAGGGTACGGGTGCCGGTGAAATTACAGGCACATGAGACTTTTCATCTTTATGTCTCAGGGTTGCGGGCGCAGTGCAATGCCACATAGGGTGCGTCCTAGGTGGACGTGACCTATGAGGTAATGCACTGTTCATAGGCAGAGGTTACCGCTTAACATCAATCGGGCCATCTGCTTGTTCCGTCATTGAAGAACTTAGTATAAAAAAAAAAACAGTCGGTAGTCCACTGCTGGACGAGGCTTAGCGATGGAATGCAATGAGGGATGTGCTCCAGTCACTACGCTTGGCAGGCAGATTTTATAAATTTTTAGATTATTAAATTTTGTTGTTAGGTAGACTGTTTTTAAACTGCATAAATGACTGAACAAACAGATGGTCCAAGTGATGTAAAGCGGTAACCTCTGCCTTTAACAATGCACTACCATATAGGTCACGTCCATTTAGGATGTGCCCTGTGTGGCATTGCACTGCGCCCGCCACCCTGAGACATAAAGATGAAAGTCTCATGTGCCTGTAATTACACCGGCACCCATACCCTTCTAACCGGAACACAGCAATGCAAGCACTGTTGTTTTACGGCTGAAATAGGTATGCGGATATCAAGATAGACACCGCAAACACGTCAATTTGCGTGAAAGCAAGCGTGTAGTTTTATTTTGCACCTTTGCTATGAAATATCTCCATTCGCACGGCTAGCTGATTTTTAAGAATTTTTTTAGTTAACTATAGTGCAATTAGGCATTTTTCTATTAACCTCCGACGTGCTATCGCGAAGACGGCCGAGAACGAACTGATTTGAGGTTTGCTAATAGGTACATTGCGCAAGCTTTCGGACAGGCAAAGTGACACGTAAAGTGGGTGCACTTGCGGTGTCGATCTTGATATAAGTTACCAGAAGCCAGTGAGGCAATAGGTTTCTGACTGATTTTGTGAGTTAAAACGCTTCAAAAATATTAATTATTTTTATTAGGGTTTGGTTTGTGAGTATCCTAAAATTGAAGCTTAAAATAAAAAATAAAAAATACGGTTTAGTTCACACAACATTATCTAGCCCCAAGCTAAGCAGAGCTTGTGTTATGAGTACTAGATAACTGATATACTTAACCCTTTATAAGTTTTATAAGTTATAAGTTTTTTTACAGTCACTCATTTTTGTTACGTTACATTACATAGATAGATATTTTTTATTATACGTAGCAAATACCCAGAACACCCTGAACAAATATCTGCAGGTCGCACAAATATTTGATCCTAGGCGGGTATCGAACCCGCAACCTCCTGCGTCGCAGGCGAATCATTGCCGGCCGCGCCACAGAGGTCGTAAAAAAGAAAAAAATCATAAACTTCTCTAAACTAAAACGTTTACAAACATAGATTTCCGTTTTTCATGCCATGATGAATGAGAAAATTTAAATTTTAACGCTTTCACTCGAGGGAGGCGAGCCAAGAAGTTCCTCAACTTTCAAAGTACAGCGATAACTGAAATGTACGGCCCAAGATACAAACGAACAGAATAATCATTACAATCATCATCATCAAACCTCCTTCTCATAATTATAGCCTCTAATGAATGTATCTTAAATGTTGCCATGTGTCAAGTTTATGTTTTTTTTTCTTTTTGGTGCCGCACGGCTTGTGCATTTGCCATTTTCAAGTATCTGTATTGTCACTATATTGTATTTTCAATATATTTTGCAACGTTACACTCCTTCCAAGTCGTTAAAGTCACAGTCGAGTCATGTTTTAGTAAAACGATGGCCAATTTTACTAAAACTTTGGTAGACAATTTCCACCAATTTCAAAAGTCACGCAATTCACTTCCATTTCATTTCACTACACTTGTGCTTTTTAAACGAGCTACATTAGTTAAAATGCCACCAAAATAACACAAAATAACTCAAGAAAACACTAGGAAAAGAAATAAATAAAAGTAGACAAAGTCTCATTTCGAAAATGGCGGGAAGAGTCCAAGTTTTTGATTATGGTAAAATTATGTCTAGCCGTTTGAGTATCTTCAAAAATATTACTAAGATTTTGGTGGTAAATTTTGTCACATTTGAAAAGAAACACAATACACTTAAAATATTAAGTTTCACTACACTTGTGGTCATAAGCTACACCTGTTTAAATTCCCCCATAATACCACGAATAAAAAATAAATAGGTACACGAGTGAATTGGGCCACGCAACATGCGCCCAGTGTGTCGGCGCAAAAGATTTTTAGTTTTCATCTTCGAAAATTTCAGTAATTACCTTACATTAATTAGCTCGGAACAATAAATACACATGCTATACTCCATAAAAGATAGCTTGATCTCTGCGACAGCTATCAAACTCAAATCCTAGGGTTGTCATAGGATATAAAAAATTGTCGATAGAAATTATCGATGTTTCTTACTATTATCGATGCTAATGTAACATATAATTGGTTGGTGGTTATAATTGGCTCAAAATATTAACGTAAGCGAATCACAAACTCACGACTTTAAATATTCAAAACAGTTTTGTTCGTTCTCTCGGTCAGACCCTTCCTTCACTAAGATATTGAGAAAAAACTGAAAAAACACCGAAAATTCCATGGTTTTATGGGCACACTGCCGAACGCACAGCACTTTGAAAATTGCAAATCTGTTTTTTTAATATTGGCAACATATAAAAAATCAGCGTGACCCGAATTTTAGCAAGTACGACCCCCTTTTCATGTTTAACTTGACTGGACTATTGCCATTATGCCAACAAGAAACTAACAAAACATAACAAAACTCAACAAATTAACAGCAATTGTAACAAAAACAAAGTAATGAGAACGGAAAACACGTAGCGTATATAAGGCGTCCGCGCTTCGTACTGAGGAGAATGGTAAAATATCGATAGTTTATCATCGTCCATCACCCCATCACTATTAAAATTAGGTCGGCATGCCCATAAAGTATGACATTGACAGGTAATGTCTGTACATGGAGGTATAATAGTATGGAGTGACCATGCCTTTAGTCCATCTTCCTAGTGTCTGTACTATTATGAAATTCAGTCCTTCATAGGCGTGATTTTACTGACAGCTGTCGCAGAGGTCAAGCTATATTTTATGAAGTAGGTGGTATGTATAGAAGTATGAACGTATGACCACAGAATATATGTATGACGCAATTTCCCAACACTTGCACCATAATCTTAAAGACAATACAAAATTTAATTAAACATTAGCCTGGATAGTATAGGTTCTTTGTGGTGGTTTTGTTGGTATTATAAGGGTCTTGGTTACAGCACGAGGGTTTCGGTGGACACTGGAAAATGCCACTAGTGAGTAAAAAGACGGGGTGTAAGTTTAGGCCATAGTGTGTCTGTATTTTGTATGTACCTATGTATCTTTTTTTCCACGTAGTTCTGGTACAGATGCTCTGATTTCAATGACGTTGTTTTTTGTATAAAACTTTTTTTTATTTTTTTCTTGGCGTTTTGATACGAGTCTCTAGTGTCAGGTTAAGATCATCACAGTAAAATAAAATTGCAAACATTCGAATATTAAAGCCAGAAAGAAGTTTACATACAACGGAAGCTATGTTTGGTGGATTTTGACATGGAGTTATTGGAAAGCATTTGTTTTTCAACGCCTTTTTTGACAGTTCGACGCTATTACGTTCTAGCTGCGAGCTCCTCCACTTGTCTGCAGGCGACCTAAGGCGTTCAAATGCCACTTGAACACGTTTTTCTAGCACTGGTAGGTATATTGTCCCAGATAATTAAAAAAAATGATGGATAGTTCACACAACATTATCTAGACCCAAGCTAAGCAGAGCTTGTGCTATGGGTACTAGATAACTGATATATTTAATACAATACATTACCTAGTTAGATATTTTATTTTATTTACGCCTGCGACGTAGGAGGTTGCGGGTTCGATTCCCGCCCCGGAACAAATATTTGTACGATCGCAGATATTTTGTTCAGGGTGTTCTGGGTATTTTCTGTGCATAATAAAAAAATATCTATCTATGTAATATATTGTATTAAGTATATCAGTTATCTAGTACCCATAACACAGGCTTTGCTTAGCTTGGGGCTAGATAATGTTGTGTGAACTGTCCAGCATTATTTATTTAATTTATTTATTATTTATTAAAAGACGTACCAATCCACAATGCCCATTATATTTTATACTGCCATGAAAGTCTGTCCCTACAGCTTGAAGGTTCTTAAAAGCAAGCCATCCTTTTGAAGACATCGTTTCCTCGTCTAAAGTTTCACAAAGTGAAGCGAGTGGCTCCGATGAACATCTCGTTACAGACACAAAGGGACTATTGTGTTCCCATGCCGAGGAAAATGCATGACAATTTAAATTGATGGAAATTGATACTTCTGAGAGATTATGATTATAAGAACGCTAGATTTGGCTACAAGATAGATCTAATAATACATAACGAACGAATAATCGTGAGACTTGGCTTTTGTTATATGCTTTTTTGATTTGATACTTTTGAAACCCTCCGTAGCAAGTGGACAGATTTGCAACTTGATCATAATTAATATGCGAAGCTGTTAAATGATCGTAAAACGAAATATGTGATTATTTAAAATTATCTGGCTCAACGCATTAGTATTGCCATTCAGCGTGGCAATGCAGCCAGCATCTTAGGGACGCTTCCGTCTGGTAGTGATTTGGATCAGTTGAGCTACCTTTAGATCGCTTGCAGCGGTCTTCAGGTAGCACAACTGTTTCATTATGTATTTTGTACATACCTTGTATTTAAAATTATTCAATATTATGGATGAAAACGAAATTAGAAATGAGACGATAGGTTATATGTATATTTAATGAATTATGTTATACTTGTGGTCGCCCGTGGTTTCACTCGCGTTTACCAGGATAAAAAGTAGCCTATAGCTCAATCCAGTACATAATCTAACTGTGTACCACATTTCACCAAAATTAGTTCAGCCGTTTCGGTGTGACTAATTACCAAACATACAAACATCCATGCGTCGAAACATCCAAACTTTGTCATATTTTATGATATAAGTGATATTAATGGCTGAACTGCGATCACCTAGGTGGACTTGACCTATGTGGTAATGCCCTGTTCATAGGCAGAGCTTACCGCTTAACATCAGGTGGGCCATCTGCTTGTTACGTCATCAAGTAGCATAAAAAAAAAACCTGTGGTCGAAGTGGCTGAAACAAAGTTAGTGCGACCATAACCTATCTTTTCAGTTGAGAGTCCCACTATTGGATAACGTTACTGACAAGTATATTTAATTTTCTGTAAAGAAATTAGTGAATTAAAACACAGAGCTGGTCTATCAAGCCAGTGTTGAATACAGAGATTTATAAAACAGCTAAAAATATTGTAATTATGATGTGATTGTGTATATTGTACCTATATAATTTCAGCTTTAGTTCAAACGAAGCATTGCTTTGAACATCAACATATTTTTTTGCAGTAATGTTGGACACTTTGTCCCTGACACAGGGGGATTAGAAATAAAAATACTCGTACTGAAATTTGCAAAACTGTCGGTCCCTCCATCAGCATGCACAATAAAGAATTCCAGAAAAGGCCCAACATCTGTTGCGGACATCCAACTTGCGTTTCGGGGACAAATTTATTCTGTCCTCAAAAGAGTAAATTACATAAAATATTGTCAACTCCAAGAGTTGGGAAGATGTAACGGAAACAAATTGTTACTTTCTTTTGTGAATATGTTAGAAGTTACGAAGATTTTCTTTTCGAGTTTGGTTGACATAATCGTAATTTTGGAGTTGGAAACCCAATTTATTTTTACATAAATGTACATAAATAAATATAAATAAATAATGTTGGACAGTTCACACAACATTATCTAGCCCCAAGCTAAGCAGAGCTTGTGTTATGGGTACCAAATAACTGATATACTTAATACAATATATAACATAGATAGATGTTTTTTATTATACATAGAAAATACCCAGAACACCCTGAACAAATATCTGCGATCGCACAAATATTTGTTCCGAGGCGGGAATCGAACCCGCAACCTCCTGCGTCGCAGGCCAGGCTTCGCCCGCCGCGCCACAGAGGCCGTCAAACATTTTTTTTAACTGACTTCAGAAAAGGAGGAGGTTCTACAGACCGTTCACCGTAAGTTCGCATCTGCCATGGAGTATTTACAGGTGCCATCTTACGGTTAACGAGCCGGACTGTTCATCGTAAGATGGTACCTGCCATGGAGTATTTACAGGTGCCATCTTACGGTGAACGAGCCGGACTGTTCAGCGTAAGTTGGTACCTGCCATGGAGTATTTACAGGTGCCATCTTACGGTGACCGAGCCGGACTGTTCACCGTAAGTTGGTACCTGCCATGGAGTATTTACAGGTGCCATCTTACGGTGACCGAGCCGGACTGTTCACCGTAAGTTGGCATCTACCATGGAATATTTGCAGGTGCCGTATTAAGGTGAACGAGCTGTATATTCGTCTTTATGTTTTTTTATGTATGTGCACCGATATTTCCATCAATAGTCAATTAATCTGAAAACAGGGACCATCTCGTTACTATTATGTGCTTTGATGACAGAGTTAATTTCAGAAATTATTTGCAAAAAAAACTTCACTTCACTTCTTTTCACTTTTTTACTCTCATGATTAACTCATAAAGTAAGCGGTATCTTGAAATAATAATTCTCAGTTTATTTGGAAATACCTATGTATTTATTGATATGCACAATTTAATATCCAAGTAACTTTACGTTTATGCATATTACCTATACTTACCTACTATTATTTATTTTAGTACTATGTAATTATATTATATATTTATATTATACATCACTGCCAGTGCGGTACTGCTGTTGATCAGCTTGGTCACCACGGATTATCGTGCACCAGGGCTGCCGGTAGGATTTCCCGCCACGCTAGCCTTAATGATATCATTCGCCGGGCCCTTACCAGCGTTAACATTCCAGCCATTCTAGAACCGAATGGTCTGTTACGTGACGATGGTAAGCGGCCTGACGGCATGAATCTTGTTCCGTGGGAGAAGGGTAGGCCTTTGGTGTGGGACGCTACATGCGTTGATACCCTTGCGCCATCTCATCTGTCCGGGACATCAGTTAGGGCCGGTGCGGCGGCAGATTCCGCTGAGGACCTCAAAAGACGCAAATATGCAAGTCTCGACAGAGCTTACTTATTTGAACCTTTCGGGGTCGAGACTCTGGGTCCGTGGGGTTCCGGGGCCCTTCGCGTTTTCAAAATTCTTTCAGGGCATCTGGTCGAAGCGACGCGTGACCCGAGAGCTGGCTCTTATCTGGCTCAACGCATTAGTATTGCCATTCAGCGTGGCAATGCAGCCAGCATCTTAGGGACGCTTCCGTCTGGTAGTGATTTGGATCAGTTGAGCTACCTTTAGATCGCTTGCAGCGGTCTTCAGGCGGCACAACTGTTTCATATGTATTTTGTACATACCTTGTATTATTCTTTCTATTATACATTATTATTTATTTTTATAATATAATATTATATTACTTACATATCTTGTATTGTTAGACTACAAAGGTCTTTTTTTTCATCTCTTTATTACGTTTTTTTGTGCACTACCTACATAAATGTATCCACAATACACAAAAGTTAGCTGGTAGAGAATGCTTCTCAGCATTAAGTTCACCTATGTACATTGTTTATTTTGTGCAATAAAGAATATTCTATTCTATTCTATTGAATGACCACGATTAAGTCCGTATTAATTTTATGTTATGTTATTAATGTTACGTTGTATTTTCCACTTGAATCATACACCAAACCAGTCCCTTCATAAAAAATTTCACCGTTGCCGGCTAGTCAATAATTTCCTTAATACCTCATTTTCCTTGCGGCACACTATGTTGCTATTTGATACGTTATTAAGGGAATTCCCCACCAGACATTCTGGCGTCTTGGCTTGGGTCGTGAAGTTGGACTCTCGTCATAATGTGAGCTTTAGCTCATTTATGGTGAGGGTCCCTACGGAGGATCTGAAGATCTACTTGAGCCCTGACTTCTGGCCGAAAGGGGTGAAGTTCCGGCGGTTCAAAGGCCGTCTGTCACGTGATCCCCCGGGCCGCGACGCGTCGGCGATCACACGTGTGTTAGATTAAGTTATAAATATCTTTATATGTATGTTAGTTGTAAGGTATATATTACTATGGGCCTTTGTCTAGGTACAATGTACATTTTTCACTGTTGCCTGAAATAAATTTATTGAATTTGAATTTGAATTTAAGGGGATAGGTGAAATTATGGTGCTTAGTATTTCTAGTTGATACTTTGAATTTATAGGTACAAAAGGAAATACTAAGAACATCGTCTTTTTTTAACGTTGATATATCATTGTTTAACCTTGATCTCACCTGTTGAATGAATAAATGAATGAATGAATGAATGAAAATACTGGTAGGTATGTGACGATGTGGCCGTTGATGGAGCATAAAGGTCTAGAAGGCACCTATTCACTCTAGCCTTGAAGAGACCCACATTATATTTTATTTATAAGATAGAGTACGCGTCATGTAAAAATAACGCTGGAACGTATGAAGAAGTATGACCGCCAGCGTTCTTTTTACATGACGCGCATTATACCACTGTTGGGTATCCCACTAATATCATAAATGTCAACGTTACGTTGTTTGGATGGCTCAATCATGGCCGAAGCGATTTCGATGAAATTTAGTACCCAGATACATTATGACCTGGATTGGGCTATAGGCTACATCTTATTCTGGTAAAACGCGAGTGAAGCCGCGGGTGGATACTAGTATGTTTATATTTTTTTTTGGAAATAAAGAACAAAACTACGTGAGTACTCGAAGTAGGATGATGATGTTCATGTTTGAAGGTGCCTTCAAACATCAACGACGTCTGACCAGAGGGGTGAGTCTGAGTTTTGCAAACACCATCGTAATGGTGAACGTAACACGATCGTACGTGTATAGCATAATAACTAGCTATTAATCTGTGCCAAAAACGTCACAGATTAATGGCTAGTTACTACGCAATACACGTACACTCGCCGTTACGATCATCGTTACGATGGTGTGTGTAAACTCGGACTTGCCCCTCAGCTCGCTACGCTTGAGATCAAATTGAATTGTTTTGTGAACATACTTAAATACGTAACATTATATTAATTACCTAATTACTTTAAAGATTACGTAGGTAAGCCTTGTGATTATTATTTCCCACGCTTACAGACAAAAATAAAACTGTATTTTTTTTATGTTTAACAATAAAAATGTGAAGTAAATATACCAATTTATTTAATTAATTTGATCACAAGAAGACTTTATAATCAGTTTTTTTTTATAATCTGGGTCTCTTCAAGGCTAGAGTGAATAGGTGCCTTCTAGACCTTTCTGCTCCATCTTCGGCCACATCGTCACTTACCAACAGGTGAGATCGTGGTCAAACAAATGCCTATCAATGTATACAAAAAAAATACTTTCATGTGAATGTTTACAAAATATATAGCGACGAGAATCACATAAAATACACACGAAGCAAAACAAAAGGAATACAAAAAAAAATGGTGATTTTTTCAGTGTGCTGAAACACAAATCTCTGTAATTTTCAAGAATGAATACTTTGTCCTAGCTATACATTTATATTAGGTAGCTAGCTCAGTGTAACGATTAGCTATCTCCTGTTGCAATCAAATGCTTGCTTGTTCCGCCACCCAAGTAGTATAAAAAAAAAAAAAAAAAAAACAGCATTGCTCATAGTTCAGTGTAGCGATTAGCTATCTCCTGTTGCAATCAGCATTGCTCGCAGTTCAGTGTAGCGATTAGCTATCTCCTGTTGCAATCAGCATTACGCTGTTTCAATGCTGTTTCTATTGAAAACTCCGATTTAGCGATCATGCAACTCACCCTGTTGCTAGCAAAGCTTGATTGCAACAAAAAGCCTGTACCCATGAAGTATTTCTTTCGATAGTATGAAGTAGCGATCATGAAGTAGATATAACATTATAAAGATAACCTTGTATCGAAGGCTCCCAGACAAACCCGAGTTCTGGAGACAGCGCAAACAGTTTTAACTATTCAAACCCTTTGAAGTTCCGCCTCATCGTGCAATGTCAAGGAACTGCGCACTTTCTGTTGCATTCTTAATATTTCCTTTATTGCCTGGACTTTACAGCGACATAATATAATCAAAAGAAAAATGCTATACTGCATGATATACTACGCCTTTTTCCGGAAGGGGTAGGCTCGATGGACCTCTTTTTATTGTGTGTCACATAATCGTTTCGTTTCGTTTCGTATGAGGTAGTGCTGGCCTCTGGTGTCGGAGTTTGTCAAGCCGCCCGAGGGCCTCTGACATGGCTTATTGACAGCTACAGCCGGGACCGACAGCTTAACGTGCCCTCCGAAGCACAGAGCGATGGAAATCCGCACATAACTCAGAAAAGTCATTGGTGCGGAGCCTAGGTTCGAACCTGGTATCGTTGGATTCTGAGTTGCACTATTGAACCGTTAGGCTACCATCGTTTTTTTTTGTCGCATCACATTGTCACACAATAGTGTAGGGATATAGACGTGAGCAGTGGTTGGCGAGCCTATCGCTGCCATTGCTTTCCGATTTCCTTGAGTGATAGTGGACAATTGGACATCGGGCTTGTACTATTATATATTCTATGTATTGGGACAGGAATTCGTGGGCCAGGCTGTCAACATCCCATTTTAGATTGGTTATAGGATAGAAGAATACAACGAGTTATGTGATTAACATTTCTATAGAACTACAGTTGGGGCAGACCTTGACTTTTTTTGATATTCATTTTACTTACTAGTGTCCAGCAGCTTAAGTTTAAGCAATGTAAAAAATACCCTGGATCGATCCAGGTCATAATCTAGCTGTTTACTAAATTTCATCAAAATCGGTTCAGCCGTTTGGGGGTGATTGAGTAACAAACATAAAACATCCAAACATCGTAACCGCAGGTCGTAACTTTGACATTTAAGGTTCCAGGACCAAAGCAAGTAAAATCCCTAATAATATAGCTCATAACCCCCAACCCATGCTTAGCTGTCTAGAGTACTAGCACAGAATAAATATTAGTAGAGGTACAGAAGACTCACTTGGCGAATTTTTTTATATATATAGCGACTCTTGCTGGGACGCAACAAAGTGCAATTCAGCTCGCATTAGCGCTCAATCACAGAATAAATATTAGTACAGGTACAGAAGACTCACTTAGCGATTTTTTTTATATATATAGCGACTCTTGTTGGGACGCAACAAAGTGCAATTCAGCTCGCATTAGCGCTCAATCACAGAATAAATATTAGTACAGGTAGTATTAGTTCTGCGAACTACTCGCGGGCACAAATTTTGTTGCAATAATTGTGTTCAATTTTTTTTTTTTTCATTTTATTTAATCTGTGCTTCGTATAATTTCATCTCTAACTTATTTATATAGGTCTCCATTCATTAACTTTTTAGATTAAGTTAACAGCTAATGAAAAACTTAAGATGATGTTTGTATGTAATTACACATCTGTAATACATCAATATACCCTGAGGGATAAGATCCGAAACGAGGTTATCCGACAGAGAACCAAAGTTCTGGACATAGCCCAGAGGATTAGCAAGCTGAAGTGGCAGTAGGCCGGTCATGTCTGCAGAAGAACCGATAATCGGTGGAGTAAACGAGTTCTTGAGTGGAGACCGCGTCTGGGCAAACGTAGTGTAGGACACCCTCTGGCTAGGTGGAGCGACGACTTGCGCGGGGTGGCTGGCAGAAACTGGATGAGGAGAGCCGAAAACCGGGCTCAGTGGCGCGCCGTGGGAGAAACCTATGTCCAGCAGTGGACTGCAGTAGGTTGTTGATGATGATGATGATGATGATTCAATACATCAAAATAAATCATGAAACCTCTTGACGGATTTAACTATAATTCAAAATTCTTATTTATAATTGAGTACTGAATATTTCTGCTAAATACTATCAAAATGGGCCGGTAAATGGCGCCGCAGCAAACTCGAATACAAATCCATACCACTCAATCATAAATCATCACATGAAATTGTAGAACCTGAGTATCAAGTTTCGTCAAGATTCGTTGAAAAATACGACCTGTACCTACGTGAGTAAGAACATACCTACACATCCAGCCAGATATACGACCTGTACCTACGTGAGTAAGAACATACCTACACATACAGCCAGATAAATACGACCTGTACCTACGCGAGTAAGAACATACCTACACATCCAGCCAGATATACGACCTGTACCTACGTGAGTAAGAACATACCTACACATCCAGCCAGATATACGACCTTTACCTACGTGAGTAAGAACATACCTACACATCCAGCCAGATAAATACGACCTGTACCTACGTGAGTAAGAACATACTACACATCCAGCCAGATAAAAGCAAATTTTTCCAGTTGTTGTAAGGCCTACGCTCGCTTCACCAACGGTCAATAAAAAACCGGCCAAGTGCGAGTCGGACTCGCGCACTAAGGATTCCGTACCGTTATCTATAAACACGGCAAAAAATACGTTTTCGGTATTGTAGCCCTCTTAAATATTAATTTTTAGTATTTGTTGTTATAGCGGCAACAGCAATACATCATCTGTGAAAATTTCAACTGTCTAACTATAACGGTTCATGAGATACAGCCTGGTGATAGGCGGACATACAGACAGACAGACAGACGGACAGCCGAGCCTTAGTAATAGGGTCCCGTTTTACCCTTAGGGTATGGAACCTTAAAAAATACTCTAAATCAAAAACCGTATTTGAAGACGATCGGTAGAATTCAAGTTATAAGTGTAAATACATACAGACAGACGTTTCCTATGGACAACGCAGATTTTTTAATATCTATGATTTTAATAGCCCATTTTCAACATCACATTTTCTAATATACTGTTCCATTATGGCTTCCCACATTAATTATTTGCGTGTGCCTTCACAAAAGGTCCTCCATTCAATTAGCCGAGGGAGTGGAACCTGCCACGTTAGCTCCTTCCACTCGATTACCCGCCGCAGATCAGTGAGGTGACCTGCTCGATTTTATCACAACTTATGACTTTTTACAAGAAAACGAGAGCATTTTGGCTCATCAAATTAAGATTTTGAGTTCGAGTCAAGACCAATTTCATAAATAGATAGATTAAAAATAGATAATACATAATGAGGGATTTTCACGGACGTTTCAAATCATGCGCTAATAGATGGCGCTGCTTTGAACCTAGCTTTCAAAATATAGTGAAATGTCAAAGTCAACAAAGTAGTGATATATTTTTGTAGTATTTTGTTAATATCACACAAAAAAAGAAGAAAAAGAAGAAGAAGTTAATATCACACAAAAGCACAGACAATAAATTTGTTATTTTTTTTTTCAAGCATACTTTAGTCAGCGCCATCTATCGAGCCAAATTGAACTAAGTACTTTTTTTTTATTATTCGAAAATGAAAAGCCCTCATCATCATAGCAGCATATTATCACGAGTACCTATTAGAACTTTTTTCTTAAACATGATTGGATCTCTATACTATTTTTTGTGAACCTTCTTCGAGATAAATAGACCTTGCCGGCATAGGCCGTCGAAGTAATAAGAAAACCCATATCTATCATGCTATCACATAGGGGACAGCCATGGACTCAGTATACAAATACTAAGTCCATGGGGACAGCACTTTGAAAATACCTGAAAAAAAACTGTAAATTCATGTTCAAATAAGGAACAAGTTTTCATAATGTTAAAGGTGAACACACATTGGTACTTCCAAACGCGTCGAACAAGCCGCAACCAGGGACTCTTTCCGCCATTTTCGAAAAGAGACGTTGTCTACTTTTATTTTATTTCTTTTCCTAGTGTTTCCTTGAGTTATTTTGTGTTATTTTGGTGGCATTTTAACTAATGTAGCTCGTTTAAAAAGCACAAGTGTAGTGAAATGAAATGGAAGTGAATAGCGTGACGTTTGAAATTGGTGGAAATTGTCTACCAAAGTTTTAGTAAAATTGGCCACCGTTTTACTAAATCATGACTTGACTGTGACTTTGATGACTTGGAAGGAGTGTAACGTTGCAAAATATATTGAAAATACAATATAGTGAAAATACAGATACTTACTTGAAAATGTCAATTATGCACAAGCCGCACGCCAATTATAAAGAAAACAAAAGCCGCAATCAACGAAGTTTCTAGAGGCACATCAACAAGATTTGTTCGCCTTCCGAATTTTACCGGCGATTCGCCAAGAGTGGATAACGAGGTTAGCAGTTCATACAAATAATTTTAAAAATTAACAGGTCCTGCGTTTTCTTCGCGTTATAACTGCGTTACCTTTACTCACCAGCATTTAAATGTACAATGAGGTTTGTTCAGAAGTTTGGTTAATTGCAGTCATCGAGCAACAGAGGCCTGCAATGCTCTAACGTTGCAGTAGAGAGGATAAACGCTCTAAGAGGAGAATTACCGGTGGCAGTTTTGTTCCAAGGGAGAATACGATACACGTAGAATTAATATGAGTACCTAAGCGTTTTGGCACCAAATGATACACACTATTTTTTATCACTACCTACACTATACCTTTGAGAGAAAGAAGAAGCTACGAGTACTTACCTTTCGGCGCGCATTGCCGCCAAAGCCTAACCGGCCATTGCAGTCTAACGCCGAAACGGCTGAACCGATGATAGATTATGACCTGGATTTGGTTAAAAGCTATCTATTAGTTGTATAACCATCTTTCATTTTATAGTAATTTCTGGTTGTTTGCATGGTAGGTTCAAATATTTACTGTGCGCACTTCGCTGGTTTTAGCAGATGCAATTAAGCTTCACAGGAATTTCATTATTTGTTATACAATGTTTAATAGTCTTCAAAATGTTTCAAAAACAATTAAATGTGTAGGGTGCAGTATGGGTGCTTCACTTATATTTATGTGCCCTAGATTTTCTGCACCAGTGTCGTCTCGACTGTAGTGAATTGGCAACGCATAGACTCTAGGTTTAGGTACGAGTAGGTAACACAGATTTTAAAATGTAATTCCAATGTAGGTATATTAACACCCTTAAAACAATAGGGCAAAAAAGGCATCTACAAAAAGTGGCAAGTAATTAAAGTGCAAAGAGAACAAATAGAGGGGTAAACAAGGGGTATTGTTTTACTTTTAATATCTCACTCCTGTCGGGCTGAAAAGATACGTATGATTAAAAAGTTCCCTTATGTACCACTGAATATCCATGTGGAATGTGTTTTGTTTTGTATAGGCGAGAAAAAAGGGCGTACTACATGCGTACACAGTGGCCCAAAATAGAGAGGACCGGAGAGAAGGAAGCCTTTGCCCTGCAGTGGAACACCACAGGCTCATAATACCTCTATCGATTTTTGAGAGTCACTGAGTGACTAGAAGTCACGAATGTCAAAATGTCATCGATGACTTTGAAATATTTTTTTACCAAATGTCGTATTTTTGAGAGTCATACTCTGTCTACCAACTTGCAAATATTCCACGATCGTTTTCTTTGATAAGCGGTTCAATTTAGGCAGTTTGTACCAGTTTTTCTTATCATAAAATAGAGTATATGTTGTTTTTCAGTAAAACCTAAAACGTAACGTATCTGTCCATTATTAGTTTGTCTGTTCCACTCACCACAGAGAAAACAGTGTACTACGTTCGGACCATAGATAATAATTATGTGTGGGTGGAATAGGAACGCCACAAGATAAAGAGTAAAATTGAGTAAATACTATTCATAAATGTCAGTGCCAAAATAGTCACGGAGTGATTTCATATTGAGTGGGTAGAGGCACTCGTATTGATAGTATGAGAATTTTAGTCACCGCTGACTTCCAAAAATACGAACTTTTGGAAATCGGTGACTAATAGTCATTTTGCTGACTATTAGTCATTCGCTGACACTCAAAAATTGATCTGGGGATTGATTTTTGAAAGTCACTAAGTGACTAGAAGCCATGAAATAACGAAATAAAATAATAAATAAATAATGACTGACAAAACGTCATCGATGTCTTTGAAATAACTTTTTACCAAATGTCGTATTTTTGAAAGTCATACCCTGTCTACCAACTTGCAAATATTTCACAGTCGTTGTCTTTGACATACTACGTATCTGTCCATTATTAGTTTGTCTGTTCCACTATACTAAGTCCATGGTTCCACTCACCACAGACAAAACAGTGTACTACGTTCGGAGCATAGATAATAATTATGTGTGGGTGGAATAGGAAAGCCACAAGATAAAGTGTAAAATTGAGTAAATACTATTCATAAATGTCAGTGCCAAAACAGTCACGGAGTGATTTCAAATCGAGTGGGTAGAGGCACTCGTATTGATATCATAGTATGACAATTTTAGTCAGCGGTGATTTCCAAAAATACGAACTTTTGGAAATCGGTGACTAATAGTCATTTTGCTGACTTCTAGTCACTCGCTGACTTTCAAAAATCGATCCCAATGCTGTAATGAAAATCGCTTTCATCCGGTAATGCTGCATTCAAGAGATAAATTCAGACATATCGCAAATAGTCCATTTATGAAATTGCTGATTGTTAATCAGTGAATGTTTGTCCGAGTGTTTGCGATTGCTAATTATTGATTCGATTAAGTGATATTGGATTGGATTGTTCTGCATACCGACAGATGTTTATCGCGATAAATTGATGTGCATTATCAATTATTATTTTGATAAGGCTTATTTTTTAAAGAGAAATAAATAAGAGTAATAACTTGCTTTGGTAGTAAACTTCGACAAAAGCATAAAAATTAAAAGTATTGTTACCGATTGATTTAGGTAAAGTTAGCCGAGTCAGTCGTGGAAAGCATGGCGGTGATGAGTTCACCACTTGTCACGTCTATATTCCACGATGGTGCAACTCACTGTGAAAAGAGGCCCATTTGGGCTCATCCTACCCCCATTCGGGGAAAAAGGCGTGTATATACGTATGTATGATTTAGGTAATTACATACTTAGCTTACCGGGTGATCAGATTTCGGTATACTCGTAGTTTAGTTAGATACTTTAATTAGATACCTACTTAATTTGATTTGATTTTTAGGTTCCCGTAGCCAAACGGCAACTAACGGAACCCTTATGGATTCGTCATGAATGTCTGTCTGTCTGTCTGTCTGTCTGACCGTATGTCACAGCCACTTTTTTCCAAAACTATAAGAACTATGCTGTTGAAACTTTGTAAGTAAATGTATTCTGTAAACCGCATTAATATTTTCACAAAAAAATAGAAAAAAACTAAAATTTTGGGGGTTACCAACAACTGAAACTCAAAAATTTTTTTTTCATCAAATTCTTCCGTTTGGGGTATTATGGATATAACTTTTGAAACTATCATGGTTAAGTACATAATTTTCACTACAAACGGGATATTTGCCATGATTTTTGATATTTGTGGTAAATATCCCGTTTCTAGTGAACATTATTTATGGATAGGTCTTCAAAAATGATATTGGGTTTTTTAATATCATTTTTTTCTAAGCTGAATAGTTTGCGCGAGAGACTTCCAAAGTGGTAAAATATGTGTCCCTGTAACTTCTAAAATAAGAGAATGATAAAAAAAATACCATGTAAAGTTCCACCGAAAATTGGTTTGAACGAGATCTAGTAAGTAGTTTTTTTTAATACACTATTATTAAAACATCGGTCAAAGTTACAACGAACCACAAGAACTTTTTATATTACTTAACATGCAAGTAACTTATTATGTTACTTGCTGCTACGCAACCCTTCATGGGCGAGTCTGACTCGCACTTGGCCGCTTTTTTGTCAATCGTAATTTCCTGGTTGTTTTAATAATTACTGATAGAACTTTTTTTTGTAGTTTTTTTTTTAAATTGTTTTTTTGTTAGATTCCAGCCTTGTTTAATTATACTTAGCGAAACCTAGATTTATGGAAGAGCCTAGCTACCCACAACACAGGGAATCCTAGTGTGGGAGCTAGCGTTCAAATATTGTGTAATTATGTTGTCAACATATTTTACCTTCACTGTATATTTATTCTGGTTCAATAAAGATTATTAATTATCATTATTATTACTTGCAAATTTTCAACAGGCTTAAAGGTTTTGATAATCTTTTTCTACACATAGTTCAATGCTAACACATTTCATGATATTCGGTGACCTTCCCTGAAGCACAGCTGGCTAAAAATAGGTCAAACCATACGTGCAAGTAAACGAATCACCAAGTTGTTTGCCAAATGTATTAAGCGGTGGGCTAACTCAATTTTATGGATGGAACGAGTTTCGCCAAGAATAGGGGAGTTCTGACGACAATTCGAAATTGGCTTTTTAAAGTACAAGAACGGAAATAAAATGTAATATTGAATGAGAAAATCAACTCGTTGGAGTTCACAGGGCAAAGTCATTTCTTTAACTTTTTGTTGATTTGAGATGTTTTATCGTCGAATAACACAATATTTTTACTATAGGGAAATTTCTTAAAAATACTGGACTTATTTTCATTGTATTATTATAGATATCGGGTTTCACATATGCATTAATTTATTTTATGGTTGGATTTTGGTGTATTGATGACGTAATCGGATAATGGATCATCGATACTGATATTTTGGCAAAATCAAATCATGATCAGGGATCATTTTGAATTGATTAAAACTAGGTGTGGTTGTGGAAGCATGTTTTGAATTCCAATAATGATTTTCTAAATTTAAATGTAACCCAAAAATTTCGTTCCAGCGGGACTCGAACCCGCAACCTCGCCTGTGATCGGCGATGCCTTTACCGATTCGGCCATAGAACGAACTATGACGCTTAAGACGAAATTTGTGGGCACTATCAACTCGGCTCTATGATTTTCTATATTAGATCTCAATCAATCAATCAAATTGTCAATTTGCTACAAATAAGGTGATAGGTACTCTATATCCGAGTTGCACATATTCCTAAATAAATTGCCCATATTTCTTAAAAAAAACATATCAGGTGGGCCATCTGCTTGTTCCGTCATTCAAGTAGTATAAAAAAAACGTTATAAAATAGGATAGTAAACAATATTTTTATTTTTTAATAAATTCTTTAATTATATCCAAATATTTGTAAGTGTTTTTATTGAATCACAGATTTCACATTATTATCCTATATTACTTTAAACTAGCTAAGTTATTGATTGGATGGACACTGTCTTGTCCAAGCAATCGTATACCTTGAAATAAGTGTAATTCCAAAAATATATCTTTCCTAATGCCATGATTCTTTTGATATCTTTCCTGAAAGTAAGTCGAATACGAAGCCACAAGTCTCATTGAAAACATCTGCGTTCGATGTGTAGAGGAAAAACCTAACAGGAGAAGGGTTCTTCAGTGAAGTGACGAGTTCTTTTACAATTTATTGGGTTAAGACACAACCTTCTCAAGTTTCTTATATAAGGCCAGAGAACGTCTGTGTCCTTTCTAAAGGGCCAATGTCGCTTGTGTAGGAAATTGATGGAATTGATGAAGGCTTTATTTGTGCTTTGACAGTAATTGTAGAAGCAAGTTCTCCGCGTTTCATAAAAAGCCTACGCATAGTTCCTTTACCATAATGCTATAATTATGTATTTTCATTAAACAGGTCATAGGAAGTCGAATGGAGGTGGCTCAAGACCTTTTTCGTGGTGTTCTTAGGGACCACAAGTGGACGCCAACCAGAGATGCACAAGGTAATTGCCAATATACTGTGCGTAGAAGATATACTCTGGTCCGTTTACAGGGGTAACCTAGTGTAATGAGCGCGTTGGTGAGGTGACCCCAATGTTGTTTTTTTTCTATATACTTCTTGTATTTATACTTTTTATTCTTTTTTTTATACTTCTTCTTTAAAAAAAAAAAAAACTTCTTGGAGTGACGCGTCAAGCAAATGGCCCGCCTGATGTTAAGCGGTAACCTCTGCCTATGAACAGTGCATTCTCACACGGTCACGTCCACCTAAGGCGCGCCCTATGTGGCATGGCACTGCACCCGCCACCCTGAGACATAAAGATGAAAAGTCTCATGTGCCTGTAATTTCACCGGCACCCCTTCAAACCGGGCAATGCGAGCGAGATGTTTTTTGCGTTGCGGTAGAAATAGGCATAAGTGGAGCCACTGTGAGGCGCTGAATCCTTTCACTACAGTGATTCTCTCAGCATTGGTCTCAGGTCGTTTTCAATTCATCTATACCACAAGCTGGTCCCTGAACTAATGTAGAGTGAATAGGAAAGGACCAGTGACACAAAGTAGTAATAGTAGCCAACTAATGATTTCAACCTATCTATGGACTAAAAGGTAGAACTGACTAGTACCGGACGTCGACTGTACTTATAGTATGAATGTCGAAGTATTTTCGGAGCTTTGACTCAGCTTTACATGGCACGGCCCATTGGCAGCCTTTGAACGCACGCCCAACTTACCCCCGTAATGGACTGCGAAATTGTTTCAATAGGAATCCTCTACAGGCCTGTTCCACTTCAAATTTGTGACAATAATAAAAAAGTTTTATCACACTTGAGTTCAAATTTGTTGGATAGGACACGTAAGATATGTTTTCCAGTTCTAAGAAAAATGAGCGGGCTTACATTAGTCACATATGATTTGTAACATCTGAAATCTCACCTCCTAGGTAATAAGCAACATGGCTGATAGTACCAACCTCTCCGAAAAATGCGCGCTTCCTGTTACACACTTCCATCCCATTTCACGAAATCACTACCTTAGATTGCAGGAAAGCGAGAGAAAAGATGTTACACATCAAAAGCTAGCGCCTGTCAGCGCAGATCGTTGATGGTACAGATCAACCAATTTATCTGTTGAATGAAATGTATGTAGTTTTAAAACTACATAATTTTCATTCTACAGATAAGTTGGTGGATCTGTAGAAAGAAACACTCTTGTTCCTTTTCCACCTGCAACATTTTTCCGTGTTTTGGGCCACCAAGCCTCAGTGTAAAAGAAGAATCTAACTTTGTCAAATGAATTTAAGCTGTTAACCATTAGGCCTGTTAGTCAATCCAGATCCCAGATTATAGGATTCCCTGTGTCGATAAGGATTTGACAAAAACAAAACATGACGAAAAATGGATTTGACGAACCTCAGCGCTTTCGTGGGTATCATATTATCAGGAACTACAAGTAGCATGGTACCATAACACCAAAACACGGAACCTTGGTACTGACACTATCTTCTATAGTCTGTTTAAATGTCGTTAGAGTGAATCTTTTGAGAGTCAGTTCAATTTTCTACCATTCCCAGTTACTTGGGACGGATGTTTTTCTTGTCAACGAAATTAATGTGTTTATTTCTAGTTCTCGGAAACTGTGAATTGCTTTTGTTGGAGATGTAAGTGAGGATATATGAGGACTATATGATACGGCTGGAAGAAGGAGAAGATGTTGAGGATTTAAATAAAGAAATGGTTGATGTTATGACTAACTTGAAAAAAAAAACTGAATTAAAAAAAAAAATTACTTGAATAAAATTAATATATCTAAGTACCTAACCATATTACATACATACATACATAAACTTACCATTGTTTCCCGGAGGGGTAGGCAGAGACCACGGATTTCTACTTGCTACAATCCTTACATACCTCTTTTGCTTCATTCACTCTCATCCATCACATTCTTCATACATATATTATGTTATTTGTTAAATCACGGGTCTTCTTATCTATACAAACAAATCTGCCGAATTTCGAATCTGTCCAATCCAGAATCTGTCCTACACCGAACAATCGGCTGAGATGCGGGTTCGATTCCCGCTGCGTGACAAATGTTTGAATGATCTGCAAATATTTGCTCGGGGTCTGGGTGTTAATGGTACCATGGTACTCGTACTTCCTGATACCCACGACACAGGGAATCCTAGTGTGTGGTAAGGACTATCATGTGTGTGACTGTTGTTATATTATGCTTGTACTATTATTTATTCTGTGGTTATTGTTGGAAGAGGAACACCTTGGAGAACGTAGTTAGACCAGGGGGCTAATTGTCTAACTGGTAATCGCTTTCGATTACGATTTTACAATACATTACGTAGTACGTTCATAATAATACTGCTCTTGAAAGTAATACTAAAATATGCTGCACAATGTATTATGAAAGCGTGATCAAAAGCGATTGTCAGTTCGTTAGACAATATGTTCTGGCTTAGAGCATTGCGGCCTCCGTAATGCGTTCTGAAGAAGAATCGGCCTGTATGAAGAATGTGATAAGAGTGAATGAAGCAAAAGAGTTATGTCAGGTATACCTTTGCAAGAGGACATCTGACTCTTCCCGCCATTTTCGAAAAGAGACGATGTCTACTTTTATTTTATTTCTTTTCCTAGTGTTTTCTTGAGTTATTTTGTGTTATTTTGGTGGCATTTTAACTAATGTCGCTCGTTTAAAAAGCACAAGTGTAGTGAAATGAAATGGAAGTGAATTGCGTGACTTTTGAAATTGGTGGAAATTGTCTTCCAAAGTTTTAGTAAAATTGCCCACCGTTTTACTAAAACATGACTCGACTGTGACTTTGACGACTTGGAAAGAGTGTAACGTTGCAAAATATATTGAAAATACAATATAGTGAAAATACAGATACTTACTTGAAAATGGCAAATGCACAAGCAGTGCGGCGCCAATTATAAAGAAAAAAAAAAGAGGATATCTGTGGTATTTACTACTACTACTGTTATTTTATGTATTTGTTTTATGTTATAAATAATAAAATGTTATAATAAAGCAACTTGAACCAAAGTTTGTTATGAAAAGATAATGTGAGAGCAAGATATGATATAAGCATTGTGTTATTAAATGCAAATAATAATTCAAGTTAATTATTACCATCTACGTTTATATTAAAGCATTAAAGCATTAGTAGGTATGTAAATAAAACCAGAAACAGAGTTTTTAGCTGAAATTAATGGTATTTGTTTTTCAAATATAAATAATAAATAAATAATAAATAAACAAATAATGCTGGACAGTTTACACAACATTATCTAGCCCCAAGCTAAGCAGAGCTTGTGTTATGGGTACTAGATAACTGATATACTTAATACAATATATAACATAGATAGATATTTTTTATTATACATAGAAAATACCCAGAACACCCTGAACAAATACCTGCGTATCGCACAAATATTTGTTCCGAGGCGGGAATCGAACCCGCAACCTCCGGCGTCGCAGGCGAACGTTCGCCCGCCCCGCCACAGAGGTCGTCAAAATAGTACTTATCTACTTAATTAATCCACAAAAAACTAGTTAATATGAAATACTTTCGAAGTAACATCACCATGCTAAACTAATAAGATTGCTCAGAACTTTCTACATTAAGGCACTTTTCGCTCAATAAATCACAAAAATGTCTGAGTCAGCACTAATAAAACCATCTACCCGTAGGGTGACCACACGAGAATGAATGTAGCGTTTTTCGCTTATTTTATACGTATTTTCCGCTTATTCATCTTCATACGGTCGACATCCCTAAGTAAGGCTTATTCTTATACGCTCCATAGTTTTCACTATAGCCAGCAGAAGGTTGTGTCAGGTCAGAATCATAGTTAAATTATTTTGTCCTACGAAATCACAGTGATCATATATACTCCTGTACCACAGCGACTAAATCTAGAAGAATCAGACAAAAAACGTGGCTTGGCTTTATTGGATAATCCTTCTTACTACTAGGTGGGAAGAGCCTGTGTGTTGCCTCGAGAACGAGGAGAAGCTGATTCGAAGGAAATAGAAACCAACTTAACAACAGGTAGGCAGTCAAAAGTAATGTGTAGAGAGATTCAGAAAAAGTTAATAATACTAACAACTAGTATAATACTACTATCATAAATAACAAACATAAAAGGCTCGAAATCGACGCATAAATAGTTCAGTTAGTATTATAGTTAAGCTAAAAACACCATTCCAAAAACTCGTACTTTAGTGGAGACAACCATGTACTGCTATGGTGCTCGAGCCCTCTACATACAAACTAAATTTTGCTCCTTATTTGGATATTATATCATCAAACTTCATGCAATTGTACCCGTGATAAAACTTATATCTTTGATTATTTAAATAATCAAAGACTAATATCTACACCAGTGATTGTCAGTTTTTTATACCTTTCTAATTTGCTATTAAAACTTCCGTGAGTGTTATTCATAATAATTGAAAAACCGGTATTAAGTCGGGTGTTTTTACTCGAAACGAGAGTTAACACCAGGTTTTCAATTATTAATTATATTTTTATTTATTCTAAATATTAATAATATTAATTTATAATATTAATTAAACCAAAACCAAAAATATTACGTTCAAACTTTTGAAACATTTCAAACTAGCGCGATTGTTCCTACATAATTAGGAACTGTCTCGGAGCTCTCGGTAGTAACCCCTAGATGGCGTTCTGCACAAATAAGCAATATCCCAGTCTGTCCAAACACTTGTGAACCAATAACTTGCACGTGTCGCTAGATATCTCAATTTGATCGCCACTTATTGCCCTTATAACTTTATCACTCTATTTTGAACTTACCACATAGTGTCTTAGAGTCCAAATACGATGCAGTAGTGATAGATGTCATTTTTTGAAATTGACTTGGGAGTATCAGCTTTCTGCTTACGTTATAGAGCCTATAATTGGGCAACACTAGGTATAAACTATCAGATTTTCCCAATTCGCTAGATGAATTAATTTCCCGTGAAAACGACGATAAGAGTTTGGTAAAGTTCATTATGTATGAATATTTATTTATCCTCTTTACGCTGACACTAGGATGATATTGCAAAGAGGGCTCAATTTGACATACAAAAGTATAATCCTACTAATATCATAGATTTTAAAGTTACGATGTTTGGATGTTCGTGTGTTTGTTACTCAATCACGACGAAACAGCTAAACCGACTTTGATTAAATTTAGTACACAGATATTTTATGACCTGGAGTGAGCTATAGGCTACTTTTTATCTTGCTAATTATCAGTTACTTATCGCCTTAAGGCTGCGTTGAAAGCAAAATACCAATCGTTGATTTTAAGTTTAACTGAAGAAGACAAGAAAAATTCAAATTAAAAATATCATAGACCATGCATTATATTCATGCGGTAGCATTATTGTAAAAACATATTCATACTGAGGCTCTAGCCTTAAATGTAATAATACGAAAATACCAAAATCCGTACAGTGTAGTTTATCTACCATCTCACGCCCGTATAATCTGCTTGTTACATTTGCAGACTCTGATTCATCGTCATAATTTATGGATTTTAAAGATTTTTCTTGAATAAGTTAGTTCAAAATAATTCAAAAAATATAACTCTACGACTCGTAACACGTAACTCGCTTTATTAGGTACATGCTAAATTGTTTCAACGCTATCATGCTACGCTGCTACGCCTCATACCGCGCTATCCACTACGCTTTATGCTACGCCAACCGCTACGCCACTCACAACTGTTTTGCTTTCTTATGATGAAAAGCTTTGTTTACATGCTTAACCCTTATGCAATCCTTATCTTACTTGCAACAGTTGGCCTAATGCTAACCGCCAGGGTTCATGCTACGCTGTCCGCTACACGTCATACCACGCTGTCCGCTACGCTTCATGCTACGCCACTCGCTACGCCACTTGCTACGCTCTCGCTTGCAGTCGGAACGCAGCCTAACATACTCAACCGTATGCAACCCTTATAGTACATATATCCCTTATATTATCGGTATATTGGCAGGCAGGTGGCGAGAAATCAGCTAATTAATATGCTATGGTTATTGATGACAATTAGTGCAATTAGTGAACGGAGTCCAGTTTGCATATTGCCTATACCACCCTATACGTAGACTTACCTAGATACTACGAATGTTTATGTATGTATGTATGTACACTCTGCGGTCAGTACTTCATGACTGAAGATCGAGGCTAGCGATCTAAAGGTAGCTCAACTGATCAATTTATTTATTATTTTTATTATAAAAAAATACTATGTAATGTATTGTATTAAGTATAGCAGTTATCTAGTACCCATAAAACAAGCTCTGCTTAGCTTGGGGGCTAGATAATATTGAACTGTCTTGCATTATTTATTTATTATTATTGTAGTTATAACAGAGACGAAGCGTGACCCGAGAGCTGGCTCTTATCTGGCTCAAAGCATTAGTATTGCCATTCAGCGTGGCAATGCAGCCAGCATCTTAGGGAAGCTTCCGTCTGGTAGTGATTTGGATCAGTTCAGCTACCTTTAGATCGCTTGCAGCGGTTTTCAGGTAGCACAACTGTTTCATATGTATTTTGTACATACCTTGTATTATTCTTTCTGTAAATAATTGTAGTTATTAGGTACATAGTAGTCAAGTCACATAACAGTAAGTTTTTTGGTGATAATTTTTTTTAAATACAAGCTTTTATAAAACTAGTGTTTGGAACCGAGTATTGATCAAAATGAGTCTAAACACGTCCAGTCTATTATCCATCGAGGATTTCTATGCCCACCTTCCGTCTCCATCATCAGCTCACTGTCACCATAATATTGTAAAGTCATTGGAACTTCACATGTAGGTATGTAAAATTTCAGCTCAATCTGGTCAAGAACTGATTTTCATTCAGCCGGCAAGATTTGACCTAAGCAAAGAATCTAACATACAAATATTGTAAGTTACAAAAAGCTTGCAAAAAATACTAACTGCTATATGAATGCTGAATATCCCTAAAATAGTTACAATATAGTTAAATAGTTACTCGGTGTTCTGTCTCTTTCAATCGAATTTTAAACTAGATTAAACACTGTGTAACTGTTCCAAGGATAATTCGAGTTATGTAGTAAAACCGCCTAAGAATAGAACCCTCCGTCTCCTCCCGTGAATGACGTAAAAGTCGACTAAGGGATTACCCGGACTTGTTGATAAGATTCGTTGGTATAAGATTTGTGCTGGCTGCTAGCTTATTATGGAATGTTCTATTACTGGAAGAAAGCGTTAGCAGAGTCAGTCGTGGGAAGCAATGGCGGCGATGAGCTCACCACTTGTCACGTCCATATTCCACGATGGTGCAACCCACTGTGAAAAGAGGCACATTGAGGCTTTGTCTACCCCTTCGAGGACAAAGGCGTGTCTAAGGCTGCGTTTCCATTGACGCGGAGCTGGGCGGAGCGGAGCGTAGCGGTGCATGAATTGACCAATCACTATGGCGAGCGAGCAGCCAGCAGAGATTTCGAGCATAGTGATTGGTCAATTCATGCACCGCTAAGCTCCGCTCCGCCCAGCTCCGCGTCAATGGAAACGCAGCCTAAGGCTGCGTTTCCATTGACGCGGAGCGGAGCTTAGCGGTGCATGAATTGACCAATCACTATGGCGAGCGAGCAGCCAGCAGAGATTTCGAGCATAGTGATTGGTCAATTCATGCACCGCTAAGCTCCGCTCCGCTCCGCTCCGCGTCAATGGAAACGCAGCCTTAGTATGTATGTATAGTAATAAATTGGTATACCTTGACGTGTAATGACCCGAAATTAAGTAACATGATTTGGCTGTCAGCACGTCCAAAAACGTTCTCAAATGATTTTCATTCTGTTTTTAAATTCAATAAAATCCATTGGGTACTGGAAACATTTCCAAGGTTCTCAGTAATCCAACATCAATTCTTAAGTGTCTGCGCCAGGCTTTACCTGTAAAAGCCGTAAATTATCTTCGCGAGAGGAAATTAAAATGCTTTCATAGCTTTACCTACGTCACAGATAATAAAAGGTACATTTGATATAACGCTGAGGAAATAACATTCTAATATTATGTTATATTACTGAAAATTACGATCAATTTAATTTAGTATTAACTCCTCGATGGATAACAGTAGACAGGCCGTGTTTAGGCTCATTTTCATCAGCACATGGTTCTGATTTGAGCATTTTATAATTGCTTGCACTGATAAAAATATTTTTCACTAAAAACTTATTCAATTTGCAACACATAAGTGGGAATAACTCATCCTTGCCTCATCAGTATATACCCGTAATTCACACTAAGCGTTTCGGTTCCACCTTTGTAATGCGAACAGCTAAGGAATGGAACAAGTTGCCGTCGTCTGTCTTTCCTGAAAACTATAATATGGGTCTCTGTGAATGCCTTCTAGACCTTCGGGCTCCAATATGACAGCATCGTCACTTACCAACAGGTGAGATCGCGGTCAATCGAGGGTCTATCATAGTTTTTAAAAAAACTTTTGTAATGCCCCGGAAATAATAAAACTATTGGCATTACACACATCCAACCGAGCACAGCATTTAATCACGGTAGAAAGGTCCACTTATAAATAAGCGTACTTCATCGGACGCAAGCTCGGCACATTTGGCAGCGCGCTCCATTGCACCCAAATGATGCGACAAACGTTTCTATCCCGCGCGTTCTATGTTTATTTGTATCTATGGAACGAATGTTACCTATTGCCAATAGACCGTGGTTCAGAGCTTATAACTATGTTTTTTCTTTTTTTTAACTATGATAGACCTTTGTTTGACCACGATCTCACCAGCTGGTAAGTGACGATGTGGCCGAAGATGAAGCACAAAGGTCTAGAAGGCACCTACTCACTCTAGCCTTGAAGAAAAAATACTAGGTTTTAAACACATTTTTTTTTTATGAAGGAACAAGCAGGTGGCCCACTTGATGTTAAGCGGTAACCTATGAACAGTGCATTACCTCATAGGTCACGTCCACCTAGGACGCGCCCTATGTGGCATTGCACTGCGCCCGCCACCCTGAGACATAAAGATGAAAGTCTCATGTAGCGTGTCTAATTATTATTCAGTTATACCAATTTGTTAGGAGCTTTTATGTGAAAGAGTTCATCCTGGTAAGTTCTACTATTCCTATATCTACCGAAAAGCAGTAGTGCTTGCGTTGCTGTATTCCGCTGGGAGCCGGTGAAATTATGGGCACATGAAACGTTTCATCTTTGGCTCAAGGTAGCGGGCGCAGTGCAGTAGGGCGCGTCCTAGGTAGACGTGACCTGTGAGGTAATTGTTTTTTATAGGCAGAGGATATCGCTTAACATCAGGTGGGTCATCTGCTTGTTGCGTCATTTACATTAGTGTCAGGGTGGCAGGCGCAGTGCAATACCGTTTTTCTTTTTTTAACTATACCAATACCACGTTTCAATTCCACGTTGGCTGCGTCCTAGGTGGACGTAACCTGTGAGGTAATGCATTGTTATAGGCAGAGATTACCGAGGTGGCCCAATAGTTTGTTAAGCTTTTCATTCAAAAAATTAACCTAAAATGTTAGAGACCCTGGTGAAAGAGTAATTTCCGAGGAGAAAGTATCACAATTTTATTCGCCAAGCCGCTTTGCTTGTGTCTATTTTACAGGGTAAATGAGTATTCTCAAGGTGAAAATATTGAGACAAAACAAATGAATTCTCCATAGTCTCGATTGAAAATATTGTAGATGGTTAAAACTTATTGTAAAAAGTATTTTGATATGGATTTACAGTGCGGTTGTATATCATACATAAATAAAAAAACTCTAAGATATCACAGAGATAACCTACGGGGTATGATAATTGAATGTTCATCCTTCACAGAAAAATATTCTCTATTTTTAGTGAGGTTTAAGGTTAGTTTTCCGCTAGTCTAGTACTTGCAAAGATACGTGGTAAATTTATCTGTGCCATAGTGTGTCCGGCCTGAGAGTAGACCCCTCCGTCTCCTCTCATGGATGTTGTAAGAGCCGACTGAGAGATTAAACCTGGGTATGGGGAGAATCCTCCCTCAGGCTTGGCCTCAACACCAACACTTCGACCACCAATCTATCTGCCAAGCCGTGGTGATTAGGTACGGTGAATCCCCCCCCCCCCCCATTGTATTATTTAGGGGAGGCCTCGTCCAGCAGTGGACATCTTAAGCCTGCACCTTTGGAAATTGATATCCACTTGCGTAGCAAATAAAAGGGTTTTTTAGGAATATTTTATATATTTATTTATTTATACTATATATCAAGTCACCCAAATGCAGGTAAAGAGTATCGCGTATGGTTGGCGAATGGTCGAAAATTAATATGCTGGTACTTGGTTTATCAACTATGGCTTATTAATATGCTGGTACTTGGTTTATCAACTATGGCTTATTAATATGCTGGTACTTGGTTTATCAACTATGGCTTATTAATATGCTGGTACTTGGTTTATCAACTATGGCTTATTAATATGCTGGTACTTGGTTTATCAACTATGGCTTATTAATATGCTGGTACTTGGTTTATCAACTATGGCTTATTAATATGCTGGTACTTGGTTTATCAACTATGGCTTATTAATATGCTGGTACTTGGTTTATCAACTATGGCTTATTAATATGCTGGTACTTGGTTTATCAACTATGGCTTATTAATATGCTGGTACTTGGTTTATTAACTATGGCTTATTAATATGCTGGTACTTGGTTTATCAACTATGGCTTATTAATATGCTGGTACTTGGTTTATCAACTATGGCTTATTTTTGCCATGTAGACGAATTAATGTAAATGTGTTTTAATGTTCTTGTATATTTTTTTTATTTTTTTTTCTAAAATTGTTCCTAATTTCAAACACGATTTTTTGATTGAAATAATAATTGCTCTAAACAGTACCACGTGACCACCATTTACGCGCAAATGAAGGAGAGTTTAAATGGTGTTAGATTCAGCTACCTTAATAGAACAAAATTGAAAATATCAGTAGTACCAGGTTGAGCCAGCACGGCTGTAATACGACTTACCTGCCATCTTAATAAAGTCATAAAAATAAACAATGAAACAATACAATCTCCTTTTGCTTTGTCTTAACCTGTTTTGTAATTCATTCCAAAGTGGTTTACCACAATTGTCAGAAAAAGATATTAACAAAGACGGAGTCGTTGTGAACAAACAAAGTGAAGCCGCTTTTCAATCCATGTGTGCGTGATGCGTTGATAGGATACGCTAGGCATGCGCATGTGTGCCAGGTTAATAATGCTGCCAGCACCCGAAAAATGCCCCAGCGAGTGATTGAAAATTTTAGTTCCAGTTTTGTAGATTTTTCTAATAGAATCGTTGAGAAAAAAAAGTTAGAATGCACCACATTGCACGTATATCCACGTTTTAAGACTGCGTCAACCCAAAAATCTTCATACAAAAAAACGCCTGGCGCCACCCAAAAAAGTGGTTTTTATTGAATATCTCGTAAAGGTATGGATCGGTAGTACTTTCCCGGACGAACTGTTTCATGAAAAATCTCTACTACTACTAAACCATCATCAGCAGCCTTTAGACATCCACTGCTGGACGAGACCTCCTCGCAGAATGCAGTGGCAGGATTTTCCATAATCACCACCCTTGGCAGGGGGATTGGTGATGGCAGAGATGGTTTTAAGTAATCATGTGGATGCTGCTGCCCAACCGCTAGAGTAATAATCCCTAAGTCGGCTTTTATGACATCCACGGGAGTAGACGGAGGGGTCTATTCTTAGACCGGGCATACCACAGCCACTACAAATTAATAGAATGATTATTAATTTAACTAAATACAGTGATATATTTATACGTATAAACAACCGTGCCGTGGTGTGTCCGGCCTAAGAATAGACCCCTCCATCTCCTCCCATGGATGTCGTAAAAGCCGACTAAGGGATTACCCGGACTTGTTAGTAAGATTTGTTGGTATAAGATTTGTCCTGGCTGCTAGCTTATTATGGAATGTATTATTACTGGAAGAAAGCGTTAGTTGAGTCAGTCGTGGGAAGCAATGACGGCGATGAGCTCACCACTTGTCACGTCTATATTTCACGATGGTGCAACCCACTGTGAAGGGCGGCCCATTGAGGCTCTGCCTACCCCTTCGGGGAAAAAGTTTTGTGTCTATGTATGTATGTATGTATAAACACCAGAAAAAAAAACAGCCTTTACCATAAATGACGTTTTTTTTATTTTTAGGGTTTTCTTTTTAACAAAATATGCGACGTGCAAACTCGCTAGCTCACTGCAGAACTAATCGTCTTCCTATTGTGTGACTCACTTTTATCACGAAACTTCTGTCCTTCTTATTTCTTCGTCTGAGGAACAATCATGTGGGTCTGACGGTTAGTTATTGCGCACGCGTTAACCTCAGATGGCAGCATGAGGGTATCTCGTGTTGTGTTGCACTGTTGGACGTCTATGGAGATGAAACCTGCTTTCGTTGAAGATTATTTTTGATTTTTTTAATCTGTTCTCGCTCTTTATTATTAATAGCATGTTGTTAGTCATCTATAATTGTGGTAGCACTTGGCATGTATAACTTAACTATCTTGTGTGTATTTACTTTTTTCGGTGTATACTATGTTGGTGACTCTAATAAATAAATATAATATAATTAAGCATTGATGCTGGAATTATTAGTTTTATTAATTGCAATTTTAAATAGAAGACACTTTTAAATCTTTTCAAATCTTAAGTAGTACAAGTAATGTAGGTATTCTGAGTGGGTGAGGTAGTTTTCACTCTCAACGTTTGAAAAGTTTTTTTTTTATAATACTTTGAATGACGGGTCAAGCAGATGGCCCATCTGATGTTAAGTGGTACTATCTGCCTATGAACAGTGCATTACCTCATAGGTCACGTCCACCTAGAACGCACCCCATGTGGCATTGCACTGCGCCCGCCACCCTGAGACGTACAGATGAAAAGTCTCATGTGCTTGTAATTTCACCGGCACCCTTTAAACTTCAAACCGGAACACAGCAATGTTTGCACTACTGCTTTGCGGCAGAAATAGGTATGGTAGTAGTACTTCCCCGGACGAACTCTTTCACAAAAAAGCTCTACTACTACTAACGTTGAAACGTTACTTTTTTGTTTTGGTTATGTTTTGTAATTAAACATAATTTATAAGCTCTATGTATTATTATTTTTTCAAACTACTACCCTGAATAATTATCTCGAGTTGATCCATACATTTTAAAAGAGCTGCTTGCAATCATTAAAATTACTAATACCCACTAAATCAATACTTAGTTATTAGTAGTAGTAGAGGTTTTTTGTGAAAGAGTTCGTCCGGGGAAGTACTACCACCATACCTATTTCTGCCGCAAAGCAGTAGTGCTCGCATTGCTGTGTTCCGGTTTGAAGGGTAAGGGTGCCGGTGAAATTACAGGCACATGAGACTTGTCATCTTTATGTCTTTATGCTTTTTCCGTCATTCCAAGTAGTATAAAAAAAAAAAAAAAACTTATTTGGTCACATTTAATAGAGCTTCCACACGTGCTGTTCCTCAAAATGGTTTTGTACGGGATTTACATTTGATGGCTGCCGGGCGCGGCGCGACGCCGCAAATAACTAACTAACCAAATATCAAGTACACAGAATAAATAATAGTCAGTAAAATATAATATCACGCGGCTATCAACACGATGCCAGTAGGTATGTGTGGAAGGCCCAATAGATATTCTTGTGCCAGTTTATCGAAATGATTCCAAATTAAAAAATTATAGAATCTTTAACGTTTCTTTCTTTAGAAGGTTAATAAACTGATTTTAATTTTAATTAGTCTGGTGTTTATTGCTTACGCTCGTATATTGACAAAAATACTTCATAAAAAAAACTCGATTGCAAAACCAGTTTTCCAAAAATAAAACATTATCGAAGCGATTCGTAGGAATGACCCTGTTACGGTAATAGGGTCATTCCACCGAGCACATCGAAACATTAGCGCATTTACACGACATTTCCCCAAAACCACAGAGTATACGAAAATCTTAGAGAATTTTCACTCCAAGACGTTCATACGTAGCGGTAGGCTAGCACTGCGAGTTTTGGTCGTAACACTTTTTATTTGAATTTATGACGGAAGAAGACATGGCCCTCTCTCTCTAACAATGCATTAATAAGGTCACAGGCCTAGGTTACCATTACATAAGTCACGTGTATCTAGGACCCGCTCTGCGTGATACTGCACTGCGCCTGCCAAAGACATAATGATTAAAAGTCTCATGTGCCTGTAATTTCACTGGCACCCACTACAAATCCATATCGTCACGTTCCGTCATAAAAAAAACATTTCAAATTGACATTTAGTCGGTAAAATTAAGATTACCTACCTATCAGCGCCTTGGTTCCGTCTAGCATAGTATTATTTTATCTGTGGTTCCGTGCACTGATTTTTAAAATACATACATACATACATAGACACACGCCTTTTTCCCGAAAGGGTAAGTAGTAGGCAGAGCCTTAAATGGGCCTCTTTTCACTGTGAGTTGCACCATCGTGGAGATTAGCCGCGAGAAAAAATATTGTAAATAATTCGATGCTACGATGTCCGCACAAAACAAGCTAATGGAAATGTCATATGTGCACTATCATCGGCAAGTAGTAGTAGAGCTTTTTTGTGAAAGAGTTCCTCCGGGGAAGTACTACCACCATACCTATTTCTGCCGCAAAGCAGTAGCGCTCGCATTGCGGTGTTCCGGTTTGAAGGGTAAGGGTGCCGGTGAAATTACAGGCACATGAGACTTTTCATCTTTATGTCTCAGGGTGGCGGGCGCAGTGCAATGCCACATCGGGTGCGTCCTAGGTGGACGTGACCTATGTGGTAATGCACCGGTTATAGGCAGAGGTTACCGCTTAACATGAGGTGGGCCTCTTGCTTGTTCCGTCATCCACGTAGTATTAAAAAAAAAAAAAAAAAAAACTTGGCTTGTAGCGGTTCGTGGCTCTGAAATTGTGCTTGGTGTCCCGTTCATACGAGCGGACTACGTAGTGAATATTTACCTTTCTTATAATCTACATCTACATCTACACTTATCTACATCTACACTATATATAATACTAGCAGCGCCCCCCGGTTTCACCCGCGTAAGTCTCGATCCCGTGGGAATATCGGGATAAAATTGTGCCTATGTGTTATTCCGGGAATCCAGTTATCTCCATTCCAAATTTCACGCAATTCGGTCTAGCCGTTTCAGCGTGAAGAAGTAACAAACACACTACACACACACACACACACACACACAAACTTCGCCTTTATAATATTAGTGTGAGTGTGATTATAAAGAGGAAAGATTTGTATTTTTGTATATTTGTAATGAATAAACCCAAAAACTACTGTGCCGATTTACAAAATTCTTTAACCATTGGAAAGCTACATTCACCCTGAGTGACATAGGCTACCAGGAGGGGGATAGGAGGGGGGGCTGTTTTTCATCCGAAACTACTCGTGCGAAGCTGGAACGAAGTCGCTAGTAATCTATATTCCACACAGTGTAACCCACTGTGAAAAGAAGCCCATTGAGGCTCTGCCTATCCCTTCGGGGAGAAAGGCGTGTGTCTATGTATGTATGTATGTATGTATGTATTATAAATCTCTTGATGCAAGGCTTGTATAATTATGGTCAAACATCACAAGGTTTGTTTGTTGTTTTTTTAACCATCAATTACCTATCATTGCCTTGGTTCAGTGATTTCTGTTTTTTTTTTCAAATGTTTTATTTTTAAAATAGCATACCGTAGAAGCTGATTCGGAGTGATACAGGCCAGCCGAAAGTCCCACTATTGGGAACGCGGTCACGTAAGAGCAAGCAATGCTACACAAATGTGTATCCATTTCCATAATACGACATTCGAATCGTAAGCAGATTTAATGTTTGCCGAAAATTTGCTGTTTCCGACCGACTTCTAAAAGGAGCAGGTGTATTCTAAAATGAGAACATTCGTTTGCACAAACACACAACCTCTCACCCTAAATGCATACGAGTCACAGCCAGGACAGCTTCTAAGTCTGTACAAAGCACAAGTACGGGCTGGTATGGAGTACTGCTGCCACGTTTGGGATGGGTCGGCCAAACACCAGCTTGCTGCCTCAGACTCGATCGAACGCAGAGCTTTCAGGCTTATTAGGTGAGCAACATATATTGCGGAGATTAAGATACAGAGTCTCGAGAACCGCCGTAAGGTCGCGTGCCTTTCGATCTTCTATAGGTTATATTCCGGGGAATGCTCCCAGGAACTTCATGCCACCATCTCCTTTTCATAATAAGACGAGCAGACGCACGGCTCGGTACCATCCTTAGCTCATTAGTATACTTCTATTCGTACTAAACGTTTCAGTTCTACCTTTACAATGCGAACTGCTAAGGAGTGGAACAAACTACCGTCGTCTGTCTTTCCTGAAAACTATAATCTGGGTCTCTTCAAGGCTAGAGTGAATAGGTGCCTTCTAGACTATTGAGCTTCATCTTCGGCCACATCGTCACTTACCAACAGGTGAGATCGTGGTCAAACAAAGGTTAAAAAAAAAGAAAAAAAAGAAGAGTATTGCTCGTCAAGAGTAAGAAACAAAAATATAAATAGAAGTACCACGCTATAGGTATTTTTTTAATAAAAACCGATTTAAACACCGAAATCTGTACCGTTATTAAATCGCGAGTTTGCTCAGCGGATTCGCACGGATGAGGCCAAATATTAAAGTTGGCCCAAAGAAATATTGCGGTTTGGCCAGAGGATTACGGGATGTCAACACGGATTATGCGGCGAGGAAAGTGAATGGAATATATTGCAACATGAATTTTCGCCAGATGAACAATGAAAACAAAACATTCTTTCTATGCCGCAAAGCAGTGTAGTACTCGCATTCTGTGTTCCGGTTTGAAGGGTAAGGGTGCCGGTGAAATTACAGGCATATGAGACTTTTCGTCTTTATGTCTCAGGGTGGCGGGCGCAGTCCACATAGGGTGCGTCCTAGGTGGACGTGACCTATGAGGTAATGCACTGTTCATAGGCAGAGGGTAACTTAACATCAAACGGGCCATCGGCTTGATCCGTCATTCCAAGTAGTATTCAAAAACAGTTTAGGTCCTGCAACGGTTTCCACGACATTCTTATAAACATCAAAGACTAAGTCAAATCTGTCCTTCCACTCCGACCAACTGAACCGACCAACTGGTTGTGCAGAATGGAACCCGATGAGGGGTTTTATTCCAACCTAACCAACTAGTTGATCATTTATTTTATTTTGAGAAATATTATTCCAAAGGGACCAACTGAACCAACCAATTAAAACAGACCAACTATTTTCTTTCTCAACGATACAACTTTTTAGTTGGTCTGATGGGAAAAATTATGTTAATTCTTTATCCCCATCCACACAACTTTGGTATTAAACCTTTTTAATGAACTGGCTATTTATAATAGATAATGAATTAATCTTTTATGAGTAATTGACTGAAGTATTGAGTCATTGTTGGGCACCATATTCCCTATCAGACCAACTAAAAAGTTGTACCGTTAAGACAACAAATAGGTGATCCGTTTTAAATTGTGTGGATGGGGATAAATTTGAATTAAAAAAATATTCCTATCAGACCAACCAAAAAGTTGTATCGTGAAGAAAGAAAAATAGTTGATCCGTTTCAGTTGGTCAGTTTAGTTGGTCAGAGTGGAAGAACAGAGTCAAATATATTTTGGTCATTTAAATCACAAGGATCATTTTGAATCGACTTATAAACTAAATTTACTCTTCCAACGCGACCAAACCTAGAAGATTCAGGCAACAAACACTGCTTGGCTTTATTTGATGATCCTTTTACTACTGTTTATATCATCATCATCATTATCAGACAGTACTAGAAAACCACTGCTGGACGTACGTCTCCCCATAGAATGCTACAACGAGCGGTCTTGAGCCTTCATCCTTCTACTTCCAGCTATCTTTATAAAGTCGTCGGTTCATTGAGAGGGGGTCTTCCTATCCTGCTTACCTAGTCCAGTTTATGGTCACCACTCAATAACGTTTATTCCCCAACGGTTGTCAATTTAAGAGCTATGGCCTGCCCATTGCCATTTCATTGTTCTTCTAACGGATCTCCTCGTTACGGATCACGCATCAGGGAATGCAATGCAGAAAATTATGTATGCAATGGAAATATTAGATATTTACTGTGATTGATTGGTAGATGTTAGATTTAGTAGTAGTAGAGCTTTTTTGTGAAAGAGTTCGTCCGGGGAAGTACTACCACCATACCTATTTCTGCTGCAAAGCAGTTGTTCTCGCATTGCTGTGTTCCGGTTTGAAGGGTAAGGGTGCCGGTGAAATTACAGGCACATGAGACTTTTCATCTTTATGTCTCAGGGTGGCGGGCGCGGTGCAATGCCACATAGGGTGCGTCCTAGGTGGACGTGTCCTATGAGGTAATGCACTGTTCATAGGCAGAGGTTACCGCTTAACATCAGGTGGGACATCTGTTTGTTCCGTAATACAGTAGTATAAAAAAAAAAAAAAAAGATATAGTATTTTAAAATTGGTTTTAATAATCCAATAAACTTTATATATTTTTCCCAAGGTCGATATAATTATTTTAAACATTACAATACCACCTAGAACAATAACAAAGCTGTTAGAAATACGTGTGAAATGAACAAACAAAAGGTTTTCTGACAGTTATTATTAGCCTTGGTATTAAATTAAACCACACACATCCATAAAATAGATACTGGTTCATTTTATGGCAAGATTACCGTTTTTAATCAAATATATTTGAAGCGGTTTAAATAAGTTTATTGCTTGGACAGAGCTCCTTGCGTGTAGACTTAACATGTTTAATAATTTTTGTACAATTTAAGATTTTTAAAAAAAACTGAGGTAGTAAATCATGAAACTTTTTATAGTGCTTATGGTTTTGATCTATCATAGTTCTGCTATATTTTATGACTCTTACCATGGTACTCCTATTTCAAGAGAAGAGCTGAAACGCCATGATAAATTAAATACTACTTTGTAAGTATCCCTTTCTTATCTATGTGCGAGGTGTGTTAAGCGGTAACGCCTATTATTATAGCTGCAATAGCTTCCACTTTGGATGGGCCTTTCGTGGTTATGTAATGCGCCCGCTATCCTGATGAAAAGTCATATGTGACTGCAATTTCTCCGGCAATGACTTGCCTATGAGCTTGCCTTGTCTATGAGACGACCTCTATGGCGCGTCGGTCTGCAACGCAGGAGGTTGCGGGTTAGATTCACGCATCGGAACAAATATTTGTACGATCTGCAGATATTTGTTCAAAGTGGTGTGGGTTTTTTGGGTTTTTTATGTATATGACGACCTCTGTGGTGCGTCGGGCGAACGTTCGCCTGCGACGCAGGAGGTTGCGGGTTCCATTCCCGCCTCGGAACAAATATTTGTGCGATCTGCAGATATTTGTTCCGGGTGTTCTGGGTATTTTCTATATATAATAAAACATATCTATCTATGTAATATATTGTATTAAGTATATCAGTTGTCTAGTACCCATAACACAAGCTCTGCTTAGCTTGGGGCTAGACAATGTTGTGTGAACTGTCCAGCATTATTTATTATTTATTATTTTAAAAATATATATCCATGTAATGTGTACATCAGTTATCTAGTACCCTCAACACAAGCTCTATGCTTTGGGGCTAGATAATGTTGTGTGAACTGTCCAGCATTATTCATTTATTTATTTATTATTTGACATTATATTTTAGCTGGTGCACAAGTGACATAGTCACTCCTTGTGACCCTAAAGAAGGAAGAAGGGTCGATGGCTCTTGCAACAACCTGGACAACCCAACTAAAGGAACAGGACATACTCCATTCGTCAGGGTCCTGCCTGCAGTTTTTGATAAAGGTATCTTATGTTATAAATGTTTTCATGATAATTCATGCTCTATCCAGGTATTTCCACTGCTGGGATCTACACTTCACAGTGGGAGTATGCGAGAAAGGGGGTCAGGTAAAAAATTTGGATAGTGTTGAAACCAAGGTCAATAAAGCCCTAGACATTTTTGCTGACAGAAAATCCAGTTCAATATTTAATTAGGGGAAGTTGCAGGCACATAGTTTTTTCACATCTTACACAAATGGAAGGGTACTGCAGAACCTGCCATAAAAAAAAATATTACTGGGTTATTGCTGCCTATTCCTTTGGCTTTGTATAATTATCTATTGAATTTATTATCTATTCTATGTTTTTCTTTTTTTTCTTTTTCATTTTTTCTTTTTTTTTCCTATTTTTTCTTGTTTTTCGGTCCAATCAGTTGGTGTTCACAGGGGCTCTCAGATACCCTACCTTCTGTCTATCTACCTTCCCTACACCTAAAGTGGGATGTATTTTTGATGCCCCTATAAATAGTTTTTTTTTTCAAAATTGTATCCCTTTGTCAGCGTGATTACAATGTATGCCCATGCAAAGTTACAGCTTTCTAGTCCTAAAAGTATCTGAGTTAAGCTGCGGACCGACAAACTGACAGACAGACAGGCGGACATGGCGAAACTATACGGGTTCCTAGTCTTATGACTACAGTACCCTAAAAATCATCATCATCATCATCATCAGCCTGCATCAGTCCACTGCTGGACATAGGCCTCTCCTAATGCTCGGCATTTACACCGATTTCCAGCTCTTCCCATCGACTTTCTACCAGCCGCCTTACGCAAATTGTCACTTCACCTCGCCAGGGGGCGACCCACACTACGTTTACCAAGACGTGGTCTCCACTCTAGAACACGTTTACCCCAGCGGTTGTTGGTTCTTCAGCATAAAAATAAATAATCCTCAAAATAGATAAGTTAAATATAAGTTAACTTTGTTTCAGATTTCGAGCCTCGTAAAGCAGTATCCGGTAACGATCTACCTCTAGCTCGTCACCTGCGCACGCGCTTCCTGGCTGAAGGGCACGTGCCGAGTCAGAGCTTCACGCAGCTCGCTATACACTACCTGGTGTACATGTCGGGCGATATTGTATCTCTGCAAGATACAGGTAAGAATAAAGTAAGTATGTATATACTTCAACCAAAATAAAAATGTATGGACGGACTTTACCCATACAAAATGTCCGTCAAACATAAGTCATACAACACACGTACGTCACGTCACTCGTTGCCGTCACAAAGACCAACTGAAGCGAAGTGAGTGAGCTGACTCACTTTGTATGCTTCAAAACTATCGTTGTCAATACTTTTTTTTTGGTCGAAGTGTATATACCTATTATTCATAGTTTCGTAAATTGTGTTAAAATATATGTCCTGTTATTAATAAATAAATAAATAATGCTGGACAAGTTCACACAACATTAACTAGACCCAAGCCAAGCCAGAGCTTGTGTTATGGTCACTAGATAACTGATACTTAACAAACTTAACACATTACATAGATAAATATTTTTTTATTATACATAGAAAACACCCAGAACACCCTGAACAAATATCTGCAGAACGCACAAATATTTGTTCCGAGGGGAGAATCGAACCCGCAACCTCCTGCGTCGCAGGCGAACCATCGCCAGCCGCGTCACAGAGGTCGTCAATGGAATTAATAATGGCCGTGCTAATTAATTATATAAAACAACACCACATACACACAAACAGACAGACCACACACATACATAAACCTGATCCCACACTAGGATTCCCTGTGTCATGGGTATCAGAAACTAAAAGTACCATGGTACAATAGAACCCAGATCTGTAGCAAATATTTGCAGACCATACAAACATTTGTTCCGCAGCGGGAATCGAACCCGCAACAAAGTGGGACGGTTAGGGAAGTTCTATCTGTACCCCTTTCCAATGGTGTGTACCCGAAAATAAAATTTAATATTAACCAAATTTAAGATTTAAGAGCCCAGGGGAAAAATTTAAAATACTTATACAAATATTTTACAGTAAACTATATAGTATGGAAGCCATACTGCTGTGCGCCCAAAGGCAAGACTGACTACGCCTGCGTTCCCAACAAGATTCCTGATGACGACCCTGTACATCGCTTTTCTAACATACGGTGTCTGAACATGACGAGGCCTGAAACTTTTCAATCTGTTGGTTGCATTGGAAAAGGGTCTACTCCTGAAAGAGTAAGTTTTTATTTGGTCCAAAATGCACCATAACTTCAATTACATTAAATAAATAATAAATAAATAAATAATGCTGGACAGTTTACACAACATTATCTATCCCCAAGCTAAGCAGAGCTTGTGTTATGGGTACGAATAACGATGTACTTAAAACAATATATAACATAGATAGATATTTTTAATTATACATAGAAAATACCCAGAACACCCTAAACAAATATCTGCCGATCGCACAAATATTTGTTCCGAGGCGGGAATTGAACCCGCAACCTCCGGCGTCGCAGGCGAACGTTCGCCCGCCACGCCACAGAGGTCGTGAAACAGGTACATTGCAGTACATGTACTAACTACTATTCAAACAAAACTGACCTATGCCTATCATCGAGCAACGCAGGCCGTGTTGCTCGATGATGCCCATAGTTTGTTTAAATTGTTGGCAAAATCAATTACATACAAGGACACTGCACTTAAAAAAAAACTATTTTGCTAATTATCCATCTGTATCCGTTGAATGCTATATTATAGTTGCAGGAGTATACGTTTTTGTGAAAAATATATTTTTAACCCCCGACGTAAAAACGATGGGGTGTTATAAGTTTGATGTGTCTGTGTGTGTGTTTCTTTGTGTGTGTGGCATCGAAGCTCACGAACGGAAGAACCTCTTTTTTTACATGTCCTCTATGTAAGTTGTTTTTATTCTCTGTTTGTGTGTACAATAAAGAATAAAGAAGCTTTTATAAAATTAGTGATCGTAACCGTGTGCTGATCAAAATGAGCCTAAACACGGCCAGTCTACTATTATCCTTCGAGGAGTTCCGTTGTTCGTTTCCGTCTCTATCAACAGATCAGCTCGCTGTCACCATAATATTGCACTGTCATCGGAACTTGATAGGTAATCAAAATATCATCTCAATCTGTCAACTGCTTTAAAATTCAGTTACAAGATTCCACCCGGACAAATATTTGCAAGATTCCATCCGGACAAACATACATACATTGCAAGTTAAATAAAAGCTTGTAAATAAATACAACCTATACATAATCTGATCTTGTAATTTTCTTCCAGATTGTGTCATCAACACCATTATTGGACTTGTCTGCAATGTATGGAAATTCAGAAAAAGCCCTGTTTCAAAAATATAGAATGTTGGAAGGTGGTCTTCTAAAGTATGAGCTAGAGAACGGCAAAGTTTGGCCACCGAGCATTAAGACCAAAGCTAGTGTTTGTTTATTGAATGATCGACCAACTGAGGCAAGATGCCATGACACTCGTAAGTCTTAAAAGTTATGATAAGATAATAAAAAAAAAACAAAAAAATGACCATAGTTAGATTAGATACAACCACAGCAGAATAATATGTAATATTATGGTACCTATTAAACACTAATACAACGTATTATTGTAAACATGACTAATGTGGGGCGGCAGGGTAGCGCCGAGCTACGATACCTATATTGCTTGCCGTAGGTACGTGCTCCAGGCGTAGATGGTGATGGCGCCTGCCTAGTTTTGGCTGGTCCCGTTCCGCTGTCCGGAGTAGATGATGGGAGACAGGAAGGTAGATGACCTTCAGGGAGCCTGTATCGCCCCGAGCCGTGATGCCTCGTCCTGCCTACAGTCGATTGGGGTGTGGGATTCTTCAGAAATGAAACGATACTTCCGTTGGTTGAATGGTGCTTAGCGAGGCTGGCAGACCGTGCATTCGTCGGGTCCGTTCCTGTTCGTAGTACTGGATGACTTGTGGAAGTGTTCAATGGGCTGCACCTCATACTGTTTCGCTCTTCCAGACTATTTCTTTCTTCTTCTCGCATATAGGAAAACACTCATTGATACTTCCACAAGCCAATTTGCTTAGGAACCCCTGGGCGTTACCGCAACGAGAGCGGTGAAAGTTGAACGTAAACAGCCCTATTTTTGCTGTCCCTTGGACCTCAGTATGCCAACCTTTCTGACCATATCTCTTTATTTTCTTACATCTAAGTACATTGGTTACTATTTCTACGTACCTATTAGGTATAGCTACCTACCATATGTTTAATCTTTGTACATAGGTCCCTCGTTAGGTGGCTATATCGATTCTTATCCGCTAGTTTTACATTGTTACATAGTCAATGTACTTAGAAAGTCTTATATTTCTTGTTGGCCGGACTTGCCTTTCGGTTTATCCGGTCAACAAGACGCTGCCTACTCTTGCGCACGCGTCGACACTAGCGTGACGCTGTCTAGACGATAATTGGCCTTGGCAGGAGGATTTCAATGATGCGACCTTGGTACAGTGGGCGCGCCGGACCGAGTTTATAAATATTAGCAGCGGTCCGCCGTGTCTCCGCTCAGTATGCGCTAGACCTTTGCGCGTGCCACTACTGACGGAGACCAGCTATCCTGGGCTTAGTAGCTCACCAGGTCTTTACCCTTGACGTGCCCACGTACCACCAGCTGAGAATCCTTTACCAAGTCTGTGCCAATTACCTTTAGTTACCTAAGTACCTACTTTACCTTTTACCTGCTGGTACCTGTGTACCAGTAGGTACTACCTGTGGTACTCTGGCACCTTGACCAGAACCTCGCCCCCAGACTTACCTTCAGACCTTCGCGTCTGGTTACCTGTCTGGTATACCGGGCGGTTCATACCCCTACAGGAAGGTGAGGTTAAAGAAACGCATCTACCTGCCTACCCCTAACCTATGGTGGCGCCAACGTCCTTTATTCACAATGTTCTAAGTAACTAAAGCCTGCCTATTGCTAATAATAAAGAGAATCGTTTATTTCAGCCAACTATTTTAAGTTATGATACCTATTCATGATTTTCTTAAAATTACTTCTTAAGATCATCTAGTCATCATCGCGAGTCGCGGACAATGACAGCATTAGTAACATTACAAATACCACTTGTCACGAAGTGAGAAACTAATAAAAATCAGAAAAGTTAAGACGCTATGTTAAAATTTTGGAGTCGTTTCGTTACATGCTCACTCACTATCAGTAAAGGTTACAAACTTGATGTTAATACAGTAATTACTTGAGGATGTAATCTAAATAAATTATAGACTAGAAACACGATTCGCTAAACTTTTCTCGATAGCTTTATTTTTTGAAATTGGCTCTTCTAAAGCTTTTTTTAGGAACCTCCTTCGACTAGAGATGGTATTAAGCATATTTTTTTATATTATTCGGTAGGTAATCACTTTACTTACATTAATTATAGATAATTTATTTTTATAATTGCTACTTTAGAAGCTAAACGAAGTTTTATCATTTGTCGCTTACGTCAGTTACGTCCGAGTGGCAAAAATCTATACCTCACCTTTTCCCGGGTTCAAGTGAGCAATAGCGCTGTCACTGTCTTACAGCTATTGTTTTCTTACTAGACTCCGCCCGTTCGGTATTTTGACATATCGTCTTAAATGACAATTTTCACCCAATGTTTTATGATGGGAAAGTCAAGTTTCTGTGCCATAATACTGAGAATGTTATTGGGGCTATTTCTAACCCATCCCAGTAGAGAGGCTATTCACTTACGAATAATCGCATGAAAGCAATCAGTTTTTGCGTCGGCAAACATGCCCGACGCACTACAACATCGTGGCAGCCCTAGACTCAGACTATATTTGAAAATCTGCACAGGGACACATTTTAGGTACATAGGTATGTCCATTTATAGTCTCGACAGAGCTTACTTATTTGAGCCTTTCCATGGAGTACAGGGGCCCTTCGCGTTTTCAAAATTCTTTCAGGGCATCTGGACGAAGTGACGCGTGACCCGAGAGCTGGCTCTTATCTGGCTCTACGTATTAGTATTGCTATTCCAGCCGGACAAACATACATACATAGCAAGTTAAATAAAAGCTTGTAAATAAATACAATCTATATAAGTAATGGCAATGCAGCTAGCATCTTAGGGACGCTTCCGTCTTGTAGTGATTTGGATAAGTTGAGCTACCTTTAGATCGCTAGCAGCGGTCTTCAGGTAGCACAACTGTTTCATATTTATTTTGTACAAACCTTGTATTAGTTGTATTATTATTTCTGTAAATAAATGTAACTATCCTTATGTCCATTATCTGATATTACTATATTTTAAGAATTAAAACAACATTTTACGGGCACTACTCGACGTTTATTGGCTGTTAGTTAATGTATAAAATGGAGACACAGATTAATAAAGTACATATTATTATTTAATTTAACATTTCCAACAATATCATGTTCCATTATTGGTGTAATTGAACGAGCGAAGTGAGTTCCTGGGTCAACTTAAGAATCGGCGTTTGTATGTGTGTATGTAAATATTTTCGTCCATGGATAACTTCTGAACCATTAATACGACCTTCATGAAATATGATAGGGAATAAAAAGTATTGGTACAATTTTTAGGTAAGGTTATGAGCTCTATCGGTCAGGGGGTTGTTGAGATATTGGGGTCCAAGTGGGGGTGACAAAAAAGCGAGACAATCAGGTTAAGTGGGGTGTCATATGAAAGCGCTTTGCTTGGATTTTTCAAAACAATTTTTAATACACCACGCACTTTAAAAAAAAAGGAACAAAACCAAAACATAAAGTTATATTATATCGATACGTCATCGTATGAAACTGTAGGTCATATAATAATTACAATAATTTCGATTTCATTTTCGCTATTTATCCACTAACTAGCGGCTCGCCCCGGCTTCGCACGGGTAGCCCCCGGTGAAAAACAGCCCGCCCGCGATATTTTATTACTTATAATTTCTCCCGTTTTTTACACATTTACCACTATATCTTTGCTCCTATTGGTCGTAGCGTGATGTTATATAGCCTATAGCCTTCCTCGATAACTGGACTATCCAACACAAAAAGAATTATTCAATTCGAACCAGCATTTTCGGAGATTAGCGCGTTCAAACAAACAAACAAACAAACAAACAAACTCTTCAGCTTTATAATATTAGTATAGATTTCTTCAACCAAATATGATTTACTACAAATGCCTAGTTATAAGGTAGAACATAAGTGGACTGCACCTAGTTTAAGAACTTTGTACAATGTTCTGGCAAATAAATTATCTTATCTTATCTTAAATACAGACCATTAAAAAAGCAAAAATCAGTAATATCAGTGTAAAATTATACTCTCTTCACCCATTTAAGAAAAATATGTTAGAAACAAGTAAATACATACATACATACATACATAGACACACGCCTTTTTCCCCGAAGGGGTAGGCAGAGCCTCTATGGGCCGCTTTTTACAGTGGGTTGCACCATCGTGGAATATAGACGTGACAAGTGGTGAGCTCATCGCCGCCATTGCTTCCCACGACTGACTCATCTAACGCTTTCTTCCAGTAATAACACATTCCATAATAATCTAGCAGCCAGGACAAATCTTATACCAACAAATCTTACCAACAAGTCCGGGTAATCCCTTAGTCGGCTTTTACGACATCCATGGGAGGAGATGGAGGTGTCTATTCTTACGCCGGACACACCACGGCTCTTCACCCATTTAAGAAAAATATATTAGAAACAAGTAAATAACTTTGTAAAAATTAAAAAAAAAACCTCTGCGCTATGAAACGACTGAACCGATTTTGATCAAACATAGCTAAGAACACTCCCGACAAATTCACCTTTCAAACATAAAAAAAACGAAATCGGTTCATCCGTTCGGGAGCTACGAGGTGACAGACACACACAGACACGTCAAACTTATAACACCCCGTCGTTTTTTCGTCGGGGATTAAAAAGCAACCACCTTTAAACGGCTTTTTCGAGTGGCACGAGCCTTTTTTTTTGTATGAAAAGGTCTGATGCCTGTTGTTGGCGCAGCCTTAATATTCATACTTAGTATTACAATTTTCAGCTGAAGATGGAACAAACACTCTTGCCGGTATCAATCTTCTCTCCATCTGGTTCTGGAGACTACATAACCTGATTGCTCGAGAACTGGTTAAAGTTAATTCTTGCTGGGATGACCAGAAACTATTTAATACTGCAAGGGACATCAACATCGCCATTGCGCTGCAGATCTACTATTACGAGATGATGCCACTTCTATTAGGTAAAAAAACCGGCCAAGTGCGAGTTGGACTCGCGCACGAAGGGTTCCGTACCATTATCTATAAAAACGGCAAAAAAAACATGTCTTTTGTATGGGAGCCCCCCTTAAATATTTGTTTTATTTTAATTTAATTATTTATTTTTAAAGTGAATATATTACTAAATATTCTGTGAATATTTCATGCGTCTAACTGTTGCCGTTATGAATATTGAGCAAAGACGAGCGAAAAAAATAACTTTTGTTGTATGGGAGCCCCCTTAAATGTGTATTTTATTCTGTTTTTTAGTATTTGTTGTTACAGCGGCAACAGAAACACATCATCTGAAAATTTTAACTGTCTAACTAACACGGTTCATGAGATACAGCCTGGTGACAGACGGACAGACAGGCGAACGGACAGCGGAGTCTTAGTAATAGGGTGCCGTTTTACCCATTTGGTACGGAACCCTACAAACAGACATAAAAGTGACTAGTACTCACTAGTTAAGAGGATAGTTGCTAGGGCATTTGTGGCCTTTTGTATGCAAACTAGTTTGCTCCTATTTTGGATATTAACTCATAAAACTACATTAGACTTTTTTTATGAAATAAATAGGCAAACTAGCATACGGCCCACCTGATGTGAAGTGGTCACCGTCGCTTATAGACACCGGCAATACCGCGGGTATTGTCGATGCGCTGCCTACCCTGAAGGAATTTATGATCATTTTTCTTGAAGCAACACATGTCGTAACCAAGAGGGAAAACCTCAGATGGAAGCTCATTCCATAGTTTGTAGGTATGGGGAAGAAATGATCTCGAGAAACGAGTCGTACGAGAAACCCAGGGATCTATGATGTGCGGATGAGCCTTGTCACGGTGTCGGGAAGAGCAATGGTAAAATCTCGATGCCGGGATGAGATCGAAAAGCTCGTCGGAACATTCCCCGTTGTAGAGGCGGTAGAACACGCAAAGAGATCCGATGGCTCTACGTTGGCTAAGCGGTTCTAGAGTATCTGAAAGTTTTGGGTCACCGATGATTCTAATGGCTCTTCTCTGTACACGTCATGATCAATATAATAATATTATCTAAACCCGTGGTTTTGGATATTATCGCAACTAACTCCCATAAATGTTGTGCACATGACCAATACAACGGGTTTCGTTTGGCGTTCTATCCTGTCAGAAGTAGCACCAACAGCAAATGAAAAATTCAGTGACACAGACGAAACTAGATCATCGGTTAAGCATATTTTGTGAATATAATCGTTAAACTGTTCTCATGTTACAGGAAAAGAAAATTTAGTAAAGGATGGTATTTTAACACCATCGCTGGGATTCAGAGATGTTTATAACCCTAAGGTATTGCCACAAATGTCGTTGGAATACCCGTATGCATTGAGATGGCTGCATACTTTGCAGGAAGGTGCTCTGAAGTAAGTCTAATATTTTTCCTGGTTCTTAGTATAGGTAGATCGACTGATATAGATAAACTGGTAAATTCTTACTCAAAACAGCAATCAGCAACATAGAAGTTCAAGTTATTTATTTTGAAAATAATAATACTTCGGAAAAAAATATACAACCCAAAAGTCATAATACTAGTCATGATCTCATACTAGGATTCCTTATGTCGTGGGTACTATGAGTGCCATGAACTATCAGGTATCAGGAACTATGAGTACCATGGTACCACAACACCCAGACCCAGAACAATCATTTGTACCACAGCGGAAATCGAACTTGCAACATCTCGTATCTTACCCTGCTACGCCATCGCAACTCGCTAGGTCGTCATTCCTGTAACCTTAAATATATTTTTATATCTATAAGGCCTAGCGCGCACTACGAATTTTTGTCGCACGATATTTTTATCACAGATATGCAACGTAATTATGAGTTAGTATGACAGTACGCGCACATGCGACTGAAAAATCAATCTGATTTCAATATTGTGATTTGTCACATTTTGCTGCGACCGCTCGCGATGCGATTGTCGCGAAAACAAAATACAGCGCATGAACTTGTTTGGTGCCGCGTGCACTGCGATAATAAAATCGCGTACTCGGGCCGGCCAGCGCTTCATTCATGTTTCGTCCGTTCAAGAGTAAACATGTAGGCGCCTGCATCTTCAATGGAGTCTCCATCTACGTTGATAGACGTGGAACATTTAATCATCGCAGTCAAATGTTAAATTTTCAGTATATAATAGCCAAAGTTTTTTTTGGGATACGTCCGAAGTTCATTGTATTTCAGATAAAAGAAACCATTGATAATTCTATCCGCTGTAAAAGGATGTGGCCAGTATTGACGGATTTTCTTAATTTTTCTTCTGATCCTCCGAAGTAGTAAATAAACACAGGCAACTTGTATGAAATCCATGGTGTAACTGAGCAAAGATCACCGATTTTTTTATCGCAGTGCGCGTACCGTAGTCTCTGCGGTTTTTAACAGCGTGATTTTAAAATCGTGTCGCAAAAACAAAAATCGTATTGCGCGCTAGGCCTTACTCCTATTCATAAATTTAAATTGAGCTCGATGGTTTTCATATAAATCTCATTATAGACACTGATTTATTAATAAGTTCTGTATAAAACTATACCTAAAACGATTTTTTTCAGAATGTACGACACTAACGGAGCTTACTTAAAACAGATACCGGTAGTGAATCTAACGCTAAGAACTGGCTACTTCGACGTGGATGATAACTTAATATACTTGACCCAGGGCAGCTTCAGGCAAGGAGCTGCAGCAGCTGATTACGTTGTTGATCCAGACGTGAGTAATAATCATTTTCTAGAAAGAGTTAATAATAACAGAATAGTCAGCATTGAAAAGTCGATAGCAGACCTTCTGGCCTAGCCAAGTGGCATTCGCTTCAAAGCCATTCCATTTTTACAGTCGTAATTCAATAACAAAAGACCACGTGACATTTCGATAGCGTACGTCAATCTCATACATTTTTGGCTTTTCTACAAGCGACATCGCTATTCGATTGTTACTTTGTCTACGGCCTCTTGAACATATTTCCTCATCACAGATACCGCACACACTCAGTCTGTAATCAGTACGTATCACCAGTGATTACTGAGAAATAAAATACCTTAGACACAAGCTCAAAGTTGCACAGTGGGCTATGAAGTGAGCTATGTCCAGTTCTTGTCTACCAACGTGATATAAGATGACCCGCTCATGAGTGATAATCTGAATCTGAGATTCATAGAATAACCATGATCAACAACATAGCTCTTATAATAAACAAATTGAAGTGAACCAGAACAAACACTCACTACACTTGCTCACAGAACTTACTACATTATTTAATCTGTGACAGAGCCGTCATGTGTTGGGGAACAAAGGTTATCAAGGACTCTTCCCGCCATTTTCGAAAAGAGACGTAGTCTACTTTTATTTTATTTCTTTTCCTAGTTTTTTCTTTTGTTATTTTGTGTTATTTTGGTGGCATTTTAACTAATGTAGCTCGTTTAAAAAGCACGAGTGTAGTGAAATGAAATGGAAGTGAATTGCGTGACTTTTGAAATTGGTGGAAATTGTCTACCAAAGTTTTAGTAAAATTTACCACCGTTTTACTAAATCATGACTCGACTGTGACTTTGACGACTTGGAAGGAGTGTAACGTTGCAAAATATATATACAGATACTTGAAAATGGCAAATGCACAAGCGGTGCGGCGCCAACTATAAAGAAAAAAAAAGGTTATAAAATGGCAATACAAATCAAATGTCGCATAGGTGTAGGTCCATAGAGGGGGGATGATCAACTTTTTTCAAGAAACAACGACTTTTTAAAGTTCACAGGAAGTCGGTACGTCAGTTTGAGTCATCAAGACCGTACTACGGAAAAATACTGCTGGATAAGTCCTGTCAATAGAATAATATACGCCTATTTCCAGCAGTGGACTTCTACAAGCTCGTGACGATTATTATAATCTTTGAATGTATCTTACATGCTATAAGTCCAACATAGCATAATATCAGTTTTCAATATTGGCAATAATATTATGTTGAGAGCAGACCATAATAAATGTGAAGTATTTCTCTGGAGCAGACTTATGTGAGGTAGTACTGATAAAAAAACTATTTAAAATTCCAGATTTCTGAAATTGGACTTGGCCCTCACCAAAGAGCTTCTGACTTACCAACAAATGATTTAGCTAAGAGCAGATATTTTGGCTTGCAACCTTACATTAAATACAGGGAGTTCTGCTTCGGCAAAGCTATAAGTAGCTGGGATGATCTGAAGGGTATCATAGATCCTGAGGTAAGAAGTTTGATGTTATATCTACCGCGTAAGTAGTACCCTATCTTGCCTGTTACCCCCTTTATGAAAGGCAGTTAGACCGGAGACCGGTCCACTACAGATAGTCTTCTACGGTCATTCGCCATCATCACTCGAGAACACTGCCGCCAACTATAACCATTCCTTTCCAATACCGTTCTCGCGCGGCAGCACGCAGTATTCGCCGGTCCACCGTCGAACCCGGTCGCGGGCGGTGCTCATGATAAAGAGGCTTCTGAATTCAGTCTCGAAACGTCAGCTATGCGACGAAATACAGTGATAATAAGCCGTTATTTATTTAAAATTAGTGCAGATTATTGGAAATCGAATTCGAATGAATTGTTAATTTTCTTACCAGCTCGCAGAACTTTTAACCCCTGGGAATAAAGGTTCTCGAATGGCGATCACAAGCCAGACGATGCAGAAGAGGAAGGCTCTCGATGGTACAACGATATTATAGAGGATGCAGTAAGTCAGTGGATGGACGCGGCTCGAGAGCGTCCTTCGTGACATTGAGGCTTATGTTCAGCAGTGGACATAATATGTAGGACGTAATATGATGATGATGATATATTTTATATTTCCAGAGAATTGAAGTCCTCAGGAACACTTATGAAAGCATCAAGGACATTGACCTTCTGGCTGGTATCTGGTTAGAAAGACACATCCCTGGTGGCAGTGCTCCCCCTACGTTCTACTGCTTGGTAGTAGACCAGCTCTTAAGGAATATAGTGTCTGACAGGCACTGGTATGAGAGACCTGACCGTCCCAACGCTTTTACTTTCCGTAAGTATCCGAATAGTTTTAAACTTGTTGATCACTGGTTAAGGTCAGACTTGTACTCGTAATCAATTTTATTTTTAATAAAATGTTTAGTTAGAAATCATTTTACATCCCCCTATCTCGGAATAGTAGATTACATACGTGCTCGGAGTGGCTTATATTTACGAACCGAGAGGTTTACGGCTCTAGCCAAAGGCGAGGTACATAACGAGGTTTGTAAAGAAGCCTTTCCGAACGAGTTTTGTATACTATTTTTCCGACTAAGAACCCGAAATCAAGCGGCGAAGGTGCTATTTTGAGGTTAGAAGGCGGAAAAGAGGATTTTTGCTCTTCTGAATGCAAAAGCCGTTTTTATCTTAGAAGATAAAGTAAATTGAATTTAGAACATCGTGTGCATTAAGTTTGTGAATTCAAAACATTTACTTCTACCTCCATGGTACCGGATTCATCATACAACTTTTTTTAATTTGTTAAAAACTCTGACTCGGAACCTTCTTGGTGTATTTTTTTTTTTGCATTTAGTCATTTTCTCGCTGGGGTGGGATGAAAAGTTACGTGTTGCACTCGAGTGCAAAGATTTTTCACCTCGTGCTCGTTTGATTCCATCGCTAACGCTCAGGATTCTAGCTTGCTCGGTCATCAAAATTGAGCACGCGGTTTTAAAAAGCAACTTTGCACTCTTATTATCAAATAACTATTCTTTCAGCTCAACTTCTGGAGATAAGGAAGATAACGATCGCTCGTATGTTATGCGACGTTGGTGATTCAGTTTCTAAGATACAACCTGATGCTTTTTCGAGGATTGGACCTGAGTAAGATACATTCAATTATTGGGTAATCAAGTTTCTCGAGTGGAGACCACGAACACATGACGCAGTTTAGGACGGCGGAGGAACAAAAAACTTCTCTTTCGCAAGAACTGAAATTTTGTCAAACCGTTGTTTTGAATTTCAGTTCTTGCGAAAGAGAAGTTTTTTGTTCCTCGCAAGATACGGGAAGCAATTGAGATTAGCCGACATCCAAATTTCAATCGCGATCGGGGATGGGGTATTTCGCCGGCATGGCAACCTTTACTCCACTCCGCCACTACTGTTTGTAGTACTGTAATCGGTCTGGAGAGTGATACCGTGAGTGCAGTGTGTACGCAGCCTTATACCGACGACGTAGGTAGTGCTAGTGACGTAGATGAACTAATTCTCGACGCGCGCGCAACGAACCTACCGCCGCCGCCGCCGCCGCCGCTGTCCCAGCGAGCTGAGCGCGCGGTTGCACGCAGTATTCGCTGGTCCACCGTCGAACGCGGTCGCGGGCGGTGCTCATGATGAAGAGGCTTCTGAACTCAGTATCGAAACGTCAGCAAAGTGACGAATAATAGTGGTAATTAGCCGTTTATCTTTTAAATAATGACATTGTCAAGGACGCGGGAAGTTGATGGATGGAAGTAGCTCAGACTGTTCATCGTGATATTTTTGCGGCAGGCCTTTGTCTAGCATTGGGCGTCAACAGGCCTACAACGCTCTAAGGCGTCAACTGACTGAAATAAAATTAAAATATTTGTCTCGGTTTTTTTCCCGGACAGTATTTTTAAATTTTATTTTCTCTTTTTGAACTATTATGTTTTTTACCTATTTGCTTTCTATCTATACTAATTGCTAAAGTTATAAAAGAGATAAAGTTTGTATGTAGGGGGTAATCTCCGGAAGTACTGATCCGATTCCGGAAACTATTGCACTTTCATGAAGCTACATTATCTCTGAGTGCTATATTTTATTAGCATCCGCCCGTGGCTACGCTCGTTTTATGTGTAATTCATCTCTGTAACGGTTGAGCGGATTTTCATGATGTTTGGTGTGTGGATTTGGGCAGGGGGTACTGCTTTTTATCCTGACAACACACATGCGAAACCGTGGGCAAAAGGCAAGCCATTAAATAAGATAGAACCGTTTCCATCCTCTTTATACAATCAGCGTGGCAATGCAGCCAGCATCTTAGGGACGCTTCCGTCGGGTAGTGATTTGGATCAGTTGAGCTACCTTTAGATCACTAGCAGCGGTCTTCAGGTAGCACAACTGTTTCATATATTGTATTTTGTACATACCTTGTATTAGTTGTATAATTCTTTCTGTAAATAATTGTCATCTGATTTTAGTTATCTACGTAAGTTTTGTTTATTGTTTCTCTAATTATTTAATTTCTCTTTTCAGCAACGAAATTGTTGACTGCAGTCAAATTGACAAAATGGACTACTCGATATGGGCAGACCCGACTTGTGGACGACCCGTTCATTGGAATACTTACGGATAATTCATTTCGTTGATGATACTATTAACATTAATTAATTTTATTATTAATTAATTGGTCTGAATTTGTGTGTGGTTATTGAACTAATCTTTCAAATGTAAAAAATAGACGACTTATTTTGTGAAATAGAATTTAATTACAAAGTAGTTTTTAGGGTAAGTCCCTTCTCCCATTACGATACGCACAGGCGATTCAAGTATCCTGAAGGTATCCTGCAACTCTCGGAGACTAGTCGCCGCCAAGTATCTCACATACTAGCCTGCATATAAATGTATGTGAGATACTTGGCGGCGACTAGACTCCGAGACTTGCAGGTTACTTGAATTGCCTGTGCGTATCGTTAATCGGAGAAGGGCTTTAGAGAAAACACAGAACGTTTATGGAATGTTGTTGTCCGTCTGTCCACCTGTCTGTCTTTCTTAACCGGTAATCAGTACGGTATAACAACTTTATCTAAATAAATAAGTATGTAAGCCGTAAACAAATTAAGCTTCTAACTCAATGGATTAAAAATATTCGTCAATGAGTGTCTACAATTAGATGGAAATCGAGAAAATGAAGAACCTGTTTCCAGAAAACTCACATTTCTGAAATTTGGTTTGCTATGAGGTTTTGTGACACAAATAAAAAGAGCATAGCTTGTAATAAATTATTATTATTATGAGCCTGTGGTGTCCCACTGCAGGGCAAAGGCCTCCCTTCCCTCCTTCCATTTGTCTCTATTGTTGGCTATTTGGCACCAATCCTTCAAGTAGGAGTCTAGCTCATCCCGCCATCTCCGTCTGGGCCTTCCACGTGGCCGTCGTCTGTTTGGGATCCAATCTGTGGTGCTCTTTGCCCATAGTTCTTTTGACATACTGCACACATCTCCAGCCCAGTCCCACCCAAGCTTCGCAGCTTTTTGAGCGACGTCAGCTATCTGTGTCTGGGAAAGTATTTTCGAGTTCCTTATTCGGTCCGTTAGTTTCACTCCTAGGATACTCGTACTACGCTCCATAGCTCGTTGGCATACCCCGAGAGAGGTCTTTTGAATATTCGTTAGCGACCAGGTCTGCGCACCGAATTTTTTTTTTTTGTAATAATAATGATTAAAAATAATCTACAATAAAATAAAGAAAATATTCCTTTTCCTCTGATAAAATAGACTGTTTGACCAAGGATCAGTGATAAAGCGTTGAGGAAAATCGGTAAGAACTCTAATGATTTCCTACTCAATTTCACACGCGAATGAATATGGGCCCTTGTAGCTTGGAGAATAAATTAATCCAACATCCTCCCGGGTCAATAGGAGAGATTCTTTATCAAGGAAGTATTTATAACTTATTATAGACAATAACTTTTTGCGTTAGGGATTAAAACCCATTTTCTAGAAAAAAACAAATTATGGATTTTTTATTCTCATATCGTGAAAAAAATTAAAACATAGAAAAACACAACAATAGGAAACAAACAAGCAGTGGAGTGAAAAAAAAACTCGAGTGTGCGCCTGACAGCCGTCGCAAGCAGATTCGAGCAGCATGCAACCACAGAATAGATAAGCATAACAAATACAAATAAGAAGGAAAAAATTTGGGGAAATTTAAAGAAAAATGCCACCTTGCCCATCCCTAACTCATCTTGGTCATCCCCAGTCACAAGCAATCGTTTAATAGATCCATATGCCACGACGAATGTTCTTGAGCCACCTCCATCCACTGTCTTCCTGCGAACATTCAAATGAATTTGGTTAGACCAGAGTACATATTTCAGAGGCTGCAGGTTCTTAAAGCTATGGCCTAATAGCTTGCAATAGTTACGCATTGTCAGTACAAAGTCGCTAACCATGGCGCCAAGCTGTTTGTAGGGTTCCGTACCCAAAGGATAAAACGGGACCCTATTACTAAGACTCCGCTGTCCATCGGTCTGTCACCAGGCTGTATCTCATGAACCGTGATGGTTAGCTATGTTGAATTTTTCACATTGATGTATTTCTGTTGCCGCTATAAGAACAAATACTAAAAAACAGAATAAAATAAAAATTTAAGGGGGCTACAATACAACAAACGTGTTTTTTTTCCGTTTTCATAGATAATGGTACGGAACCCTTCGTGCGAGTCCGACTCGCACTTGGCTGTTTTTTTCACGTTTTTCTCTAAATACTTTCTCCCCATCAAATAATGGAAGTGGAAAATAACTGAACACTAACTAGGAGTGGCTTTAGTGTCAAAGATAGAAACACTAAAGCCATAATGCCACAACGAACGGTCTTGTCCAGCAGTGTACGTCAACTGATGTTAAGTTGTGTCCCTTTCTTTCCCAAGTTTCGGTTTAAAAGAGGAAGACAAAGCGTTAAGTTGTCCGAAATTACTTTAATTTAGGTTGTTACATAATAGGGCTGCATAATAATAAATATGAAATCTACCCATCTACCCCTGCAGTCACGTGGCACCAACGTTACTAACAGACAGATGACTGTGCCGAGTGGCGAGTGTGTGAATACTCATTGAGGGGTATAATCTGGGGATAGGGGATGACTGTCATCGACAGGCAAAACCTGTCACAAACCTGCCCCCCTATTGACTATCAAACTGATAATCACTTTCGAACGCAACTTTACAGTTGTTTTGTAGTAGTATGTAGAGCTTTTTTGTGAAAGAGTTCGTCCGGGGAAGTACTACCACCATACCTATTTCTGCCGCAAAGCAGTAGTGCTCGCATTGTTGTGTTTCGGTTGGAAGGGCATGAGTGCCGGTGAAATAACAGGCACATGAGACTTTCGATCTATGTCTCAGGGTGGCGGGCGCAGTGCAATGCCACATAGGGCGCGTGGACGGGATCTATGAGATAATTCACTGTTTATAGGCAGAGGGTGCCGCGGTTGTGCGATCTGCAGATATTTGTTCAGGGTGTTCTGGGTATTTTCTATGTATAATAAAAAATATCTATGTATTTAATGTATTGTATTAAGTATATCAGTTATCTAGTACCCATAACACAAGCTCGGCTTAGCTTTGGGCTAGATAGTGTTAAAGTCAAAGTCAAAAGTATTTTATTCATTGCAATCACAAGAATCATTTTGAATCGTATTAAAAAATAAATTTACATTTATTCCTGTTCCAACGCAACCAGACCTAGAAGAATCAGGCAACAAACACGGTCTGTTTTTCTTTTGATGATCCTTCTTACTACTAGGTGGGGAGCGCCAGTGTGGTGCCTCGAGAACAAGTGGAAGCTGATTCAATGAAAAAAGGAAAACCAAATTAAAAGCCTTACTTAGGTAGCCAGTCAAAAGTAAGATGGTAGAGAGAATCAGCAAAAGTTCATAAGGCAGCACACACTACGCTTGATATACTCATAAATAACACATCAGTAATAAATTATATGCAGGTACAGACATTGCAAATTGACAAATTAGGTGTCGAGGGGCAGAGCGACATCAGGCCACGCGGCTTTATCATTAACATAGTCATGTATTGTGTAATACGCTTTCTTAATTAAATTATTCTTTATGTAAGATTTAAATCTTCGAATCGAAAGTTTAGAAGCACTTTCTGGAAGTTTATTATAGAACCGAACAGAATTCCCCATAAAAGACCCACTTACTTTTTTAAATCTAAATTTGGGAATACTCGGTTTATTTTTATTTCTCGTATTAAAACAATGCACGTCGCTTTTTTTCATAAATCTATCTAAGTGTTTATGTGTATATAATAGTGTTGTGTGGAATGTCCGGAATTATTTATTTTATTTTATTTATTTATCACCAAGGCCATCTGCTTGTTCGGTCATCAAAAGTTGAATAAAAAAAAACAGTACATTACGGTGTACGTTTTGGATATTTCTGTTCTTGAAAAGAAGTTTAAACATGCAGCGCAATGTAATCAGAAGCGATTACCAGTTTGATAGGCAATAGGGTTCTGGTCTGGAGATCGTGTGGAAAATTAATGATGGGTCTAATGTAAACTGACCGGGTGGAAAACCGGAAACAGCGTGATGGTCTGCATTTGAAAATATACTAATAATGGATTATTACGCGTTTATTTTCTAACGATGACCATTTATACCTACGAAGAAATAAATGAAAACCAGGCTGCACGAATTTTTTTCCATACGTGATCTTGAAGTTGTTACAATTTCTTTGTTAGATGTTTTGACCAAATACTTATCTTGAAGAATATATGTGGGTTCGAGGTTTTTCTTTTTACTAAGTTCAGTTCACATAGGGCACGTCCACCTAGGACTCGCCCTATGTGGCATTGCACTGCGCCCGCCACCCTGAGACATATAAGTGAAAGTCTCATGTGCCTGTAATTTCACTGGCATTTCAAACCGGAACACAGCAATGCTAGCACTACTGCTTTGCGGCAGAAATAGTTATGGTGGTAGTCCTTCCCCGGACGAACTCTTTCACAAAAAAGCTCTACTACTACTAAAAGTCTTTAAAATAAACTCTTCTGCTTAAAGTCTTGTGCTGCCTCTATCCACTGACTACCTTCTATCACGTATTCACCAACTTCCTGCGTCCATAAAGGTGGTTGCTTTCGGTTGTGGCGCGAAATTATTATTTTTTCGTGCTTTTTGCTCATTACAGCTCATAAACACTTCTTCAGATAGCAAAAACTAATTTGCTGGTAATTATATGACCTAACATACAAGTTTTAATTTATAGTATCACATAAATATCATTAGTTTGGCTATGAATGTGCTTGAAAACACTGTAAAAACCATTGTAGCACAATCGTAGCTAAAATAATGATATTTATGTGATACTATAAATTAAAACTTGTGTGTTAGGTCATATAATTAACGGCAAATTAGTTTTTGCTATCTGAAAAAGTGTTGATGAGCTGTGATGAGCAAAAAACACGAAAAAATAATAATTTCGCGCTATAAGCGAAACCTTAATATCGTCGGTTTATTCAGAATTCCAAGCATTTAATTTTATGTACGAGGGAAATCTAACCTTTCTGAAAACTTCCGGCATTTTCATAGCCTCTAGATTCGCCAACTACAAAAACTAAACTAAAAATAAATATAAAACTTGCGGTATTTTTATAGCCTCTAGATTCGCCAACTACAAAAACTAAACTCAAAAATAAACATAAAACTTGCGGTATTTTCATAGCCTCTAGATTCGCCAACTACAAAAACTAAACTCAAAAATAAATATAAAACTTGCGGTATTTTTATAGCCTCTAGATTCGCCAACTACAAAAACTTAACTCAAAAATAAATATAAAACTTGCGGTATTTTCATAGCCTCTAGATTCGCCAACTACAAAAACTAAACTCAAAAATAAATATAAAACTTGCGGTATTTTCATAGCCTCTAGATTCGCCAACTACAAAAACTAAGCTCAAAAATAAATATAATGCTGTCATCACAATTCTTTGATAAACAAAAGTATTGTATTACTAAATAAGTGGAGGGGATAACAGTTTATGCGTATAGTCTTAAAATATTACCAAGGCAAATTCGCTTCACTCAAAAATCGTTCGTATTTTCTGCAATATAAGGATCACGGTGAGTGTATTTCATGAAATAGTCACACAAGTGTTTATATTAGGTTTTCCTTTGTAGGGTAGGTCGGGCACCGTTGCCATGGTAACGGCACGAACGCCGCTGATGAATGCGACAGTGTTCGCTTGTTTTATGAATTGTTTTCAGTCTCTTTTAAAGACTGTTGTGAAAATAGGAAATGAGACAAGTGCCCTGAAAATAAAGTAAGATTATTTCTTCCGAAAGGAGATGGGTGGGGATGGTAGTGGGGGGGGATTTTGGGAGGAGTAGGCGATAGGGGTAGGTAGGGATGTAGGGGAGAGGGACTGTTTATCATCCCGACCCTACCCGTACGATGCCACTACGGTCTAGCGATTAACTGAGTCAGTCCCTGAGGTATGGGAGCGGTACGGGAGGGGTGTTTTCGTCACATTATGTCACACTCACATGTTATCTGATAATTTGAGATACGAAAACACCCGTACCGCTCCCGTACCTCAGAAACTGACTCATTTAAGCGCTAGACTTGGAGTAGTCGTATTATTTTGGCTATCTGACTTAAAAAGGAGCTATGTTTTTTTTGTGCAAGTATGGAGCGAACGCCTCGGTGGAGGGCCGTTCTAATTTTGTCGTGTTTTTCTAAGATATATGGAATTATTCCAAAGTGTTTTTTTTTTATTGCCGACAACTTATTAATTAACAAATAAATAACATAACTACTTACTTAGTTTACTTACCCATTATTATTCAGTTTGTAAATCTCACGCTTGCGGCGCGAGATTCAAATTATTTGGTGTTTTTTGCTCATTACATCAACACTTCTAAAGATAGCGAAAGTTGAGTTCGCGAGAACTAGGAGACTAAACACACATGTTTTAATTGATAGTATCTCATAAATATCATCAGTTTAGCTACGATACCCCCAACACATTTTTACAGTGTTTTTGTTTGTATCATAGCTAAACTGGTGATATTTATGAGGTACTATCAACTAAAACATGTGTGTTAAGTGTCCTCGTTCTCGCGAACTCAACTTCCGCTATCTGAAGAAGTGTTGATGAGCTGTAATGGGCAAATAACACTAAAAAATAAGAATCTCGCGCCGCAAGAGTGAACATCACAGTAAAAAAAAAATCGTGACTTAATTTAAAACAGACCATTTAAAAATAAAACAATTTGAAAAATGGTAGATTCTCGGTATAGATCGGTGCTATGAAATTATTTTCTTAGTTCACTAAATCATAAATAGGTGATCATCTAACGACCCTTTCAGTCACACAAAACCCAATAAGAACTACTGCATGATCTATAGCAGAGTTACAAACAGGCAGTTAGCAACCCCCTCAAATTACGGGCATTCACAGATTGCTGCATCGACAGCAAAGTTTGGTTCGTATTCGGTCTGTTCAAACTTGTTTACGTCCTCGTCTCCGCTGTCGGGCCGGGCCCGGGCCGAACCCGCTATCAGTCAAGCCTAGCTACGTAGGTACGCGTATTTGTACGCCGCGCCTCGCGCGCGTCACTCACACACACACACATAGACACACGCCTCTTTCCCCGATGGGGTAGGCAGAGCCTCAATGGGCCTCTTTTCACTGTGGGTTGCACCATCGTCGGATATAGACGTGACAAGTGGTGAGCTCATCGCCGCCATTGCTTCCCACGACTGACTCACCTAACACTTTCTTCCAGTAATAACACATTCTACAATTATCCAGCAACCAGGACATATCTTATACCAACGAATCTTATCAACAAGTCCGCGGTCAGATGCCAAAATTGTCCTATTTAGGCTGTTGGACAGATAAAGGTCCAGATAAAGGACAGACAAATAGTCCTAAAAAGGTGTTTGGACAATTGAGACGCTAAATATTTAGCCGCTCAAGTGTTGGTGGTAACTTTGGTTGCCAGGTTGGTTTACATAGTCCATTGTTTTTTGGTAACTATAGTTACCAGGGTCGTTTGAAGAAAAAATGTGGTTGGTAACTAGAGTTACCAAGGACAAACCAAGGCACTTTGGTACAATTTTAACCGATTTCCTCTCTCTAAGGACGGTTTTTACGCGTGCGATAGTTTCTCTCTATGGAAAAAATCATAGGCAACCCTCTAAATTAATCGGAACCTATACTCTGTTTGGACTGCAGTGAAAATAGCCTTTGGCAAAGTTTGTCTCTAGGTTTGACTGTGCAGAAACTGCGTCATGTTTACAAAAATCTTGTACCTGTCGTTTTAGTTGATTTCCATGAGTTTTATATACCAATTTAATCTACGTTTTAAGTTCTTTCATACCAGAGCATGATCATAGGTGAAAACCGATAAACTTTTTCAAAATATGATCTTAACGTGACCACCTGATCTTTTAGTGAGTTTATGTGTAAGGTTTCAATTAGCTGAAGTTTCCTAAATAGTGTGATGGAAATTTGTATTGATGGATATCGTTACGGTAAGTTATTAGAATAATCTTTCTACTAATAGCAATATTATTGTCCAGTGCCCAAAGGATTTTGTGTAAAATGAGTTTAGATACGCAGCATGATTTAGCGGCGCGCGCGCCTAAGACGCGCCTATGACTTCGTCGATGTTTCAGTTTTTTTTTAAGTATCTTTTTCTGGATAATAAATTGATATTTTCATTTATACATCATAACAAACTTATTAACTCTTAAATAAAGTAACAAAAACTATAAGTATCACTCAAAATTCACCGAAAAAATATATTTAACCAAACAAGTCCCTAGTATAACCAGTCACTCAACTTCAAGATCATTTTTTATATTATTTAAAAGTGGCCCGGTGTTCTAAACAAAAGTAATAGTACCGACAACCTTTTAGCTAGGCAAAACAACCATTTGCTTAGATAAACACTCGATACTTGAACAGTAATAAATCAAATCCTTTGTTCGGGCGCGCCGCAGCTCCCGGCGCGCGCGCCAAAAAAAACTTGTGCATTACCAAGGTCGTTTTTCGCTTGTTACAAACACACGACGTCACAGGCGCCCCACCCCTGCCCAGCGCGTGAGCGGCTATGTGGGGAATTTATCTAAAGCTTTAGAAGGGAAGACGACTTCTGAGGGACATGGATTTGATTTTGAAATAGGTTATTTACCTACCTCAACAATACACATTTATCAAATTATTATGTGTATGTATTGTTGAGGTATTATTTATTAATCAGGAACAGATCTGGTCCAAGAGGTTGTATCACAAAGCGCACTTATCTTACCCTGACTGCTGGGATGTGCGGTGCTCCAAGCTCATTGGTAGGTACTCTGGAACCGCTGATGGTCTGAGCACCGGCCACAGAAAAGGGTTGCAATATATAAAGCAATGAAAACCCTCTATAGTTACTCGTAGTATGCCATTCCATCATTGCTAATAAATAAAATAAATAAATAAATAATGCTGGACAATTCACACAACATTATCTAGACTCAAGCTAAGCAGAGCTTGTGTTATGGGTACTAGATAACTGATATACTTACTTAATACAATACATTAAATAGATAGTTTTTTTTATTATACATAGAAAATACCCAGAACACCCTGAACAAATATCTGCAGATCGCACAAATATTTGTTCCGAGGCGGGAATCGAACCCGCAACCTCATGTGTCGCAGGCGAATCTTTGCCTGCCGCGCCACAGAGGTCGTTGGCACACAGACACACCTATTCAAAATATTCTATAATGAATGCGAATGAAATGATTTCCCGCACATAAATCACATGCCGCGTCACTAATATAAAAGTTTAGAAGCTTTCGAAAGCACCTGACGCCATAGCAATTAATTTGAAACTCACACTCGTTATTGCCTCCATCATGGCGAATAGGGCGGGCTCAGGCGTAAGGGTGCGAGTTCGATTCTCGCCACAGGACAACTGTTTACATAACCTCATACACTAAACCTAGTACCTCTGGCTACCTAGTACCTCAGGCTACCTAGTACCTCAGGGTACCTAGTACCTCAGGCTACCTAGTACCTCAGGCTACCTAGTACCTCAGGCTACCTAGTACCTCAGGCTACCTAGTACCTCAGGCTACCTAGTACCTCAGGCTATCTAGTACCTCAGGCTACCTAGTACCTCAGGCTACCTAGTACCTCAGGCTACCTAGTAGCTGACACACTGAAACACTGGCTCATAAGCAACACCTACAGTTATGAGAAGTTCATTGACATAACATGATAACTTTCTGACATAAACTTATTGTATAATTTACTACATATTTTTATTTTCTCGTAATTTTTAGATTTGATTTATAATAATGCAATTTTAATTTTCTAATGACTAATAATTGAATTAATGTTATTTTATTGTTCTATTATTGTTTTGTTAATATTATTTACTCATTGTTAATTTATATTGTACTCTATACTGCAGTATAGGAAATATATGAACGTGTACGTGTAATACTATTGCCAAATAAATGATTATTGATTATTATTAAAGCTAAGGCCAAACCAACGTGTTCAGCCCGTGTCCTCAGTGACGTGCACGGTGGCAATCAATGGTAAGACAATAGATCCCCGCCGTGCACGCCACAGAGGACGCGGTCTGAACGCGTTGACGATTATTTCCGAGCTGTATAGGTACCGTATGGCTATAGAGGCAGGGTAATCAGCTGTTAAAGCAAACTCGCAAAAACCTCCCATAACCCACGATAAACGGTCTTGGGTCGCTTTACCCACCGATTTTCTACAATGTGCACTTTCACATTAGACTTTATAGACACGACACGATATCGTCGACGATGCCAGTGGTGAAACGACGCACCACCGACCGCAGCACTTCGGCTGAATACAGCAAACGAAGTGCGTGGTGCGGCGCATCAGCTCGCCCGCTAATCTCACTAGGTACTTCACCCCGCGCCGAGTCGAGACGATATCAGCGACGGTGTGTAACCGTGTATGTGGGATTCGGGAGCATAAACAAAAAACCGTTTTCGATTAATTTTATAATAAACTTCCATATCAGCGTTACAAAAAAACAGTTTACAGACGTTACGTCGTCTCGTCCTTGCCAGTCCACCATCAATCTCCTTTCATTCAAAGTTCAGTTTCATTCTATCACTCGTTCGGAATCTTTCATAATATCAACTGTGAAGAATCTCGCTTTCAAAAAATAACAGATACATTCTTACATTCGGGTCCTACATGTACAACTTGTTCGCCGTAACAAAACACAAACAAATAGTGTACCTACTCTTAAAGCTTTCTGTTCTCTATCTACCTATGGTCCGAATCTTAAACTCTTAAATCCTAAAATCCGAAACTTTTTGTATGAAATCATATCAATATTTTTACGTAATTATCAGTATATGTATATGTACTGTTGAAAAAAAATAAAAAACAGCATGTAGACACATTGCAAAGGCATTTTTACAAAGCGCGGGAATGTTTTTTTCAAGTGTTTGAATTTTCGCGGGGCGTTGAGCAGTTGACTAGTTTCATTTTTGTTGAATGTGGCAGTCGAGAGATTATGCAAATTTTCTTGGGCAGCTCAGTGGTTATTTAACAAGGAACTTTTAACTACACAAGTGGAATAAATGGGCAATTAAAAACAACGTGTTGTGTCATTATCGTCAAATGTGAAAGCGAACAAAATCATCAGTACCCATTCTTCATGTAGTAGGTATCTTTCCAGTGTGTGGTTTCCACTCGCGAACCAGTTATTCCTCAGCGGTTGAAGATTCTGCGAGCTTGGTCTGTGCATTTACAGCAGATTTTCATGAATCCTATTATAATTCAATGAACTAAGTAACTCATAGATTTCCACGTAGTCGCTATGAAATACATTAAGCTCCGGAACCGCGCTCCATGAGCACACGGGGTGTTTTAATTTCCGCTTAGGAAATCGGAAGCTGGCCCGGTCACTCTTTGTCCCTACCTACCTACCTACTATATATAACCTATCCAATATTTCGCCTTAACGTGCTATAAAAAGCGAATTATCTTTGAACCTTGAGTATCCTTGAGTATTTTGTTATATGCATTTACAAGCAGTTTCAAATTCGATCGAATGAGACAAAATACGGTGTAACTATTCATAAAATAAGTTTTTTTTTTTTTTTTTTATTTTTTTTTTATACAACTTGGATGACGGAACAAGCAAGTGGCCCACTTGATGTTAAGCGGTAGCCTCTGCCTATGAACAGTGCATTACCTCATAGGTCACGTTTACCTATTAGGACGCGCCCTATGTGTTGCACTGCGCCCGCCACCCTGAGACATAGATGAAAAGTCTCATGTGCCTGTAATTTCACCGGCACCTTTACCCTTCAAACCGGAACACAGCAATGCGAACACTACTGCTTTGCGGCAGAAATAGGTATGGTGGTAGTACTTCTCCGGACGAACTCTTTCACAAAAAAGCTTTACTACTACTATACCCACACCACACTGGTTCCTATTAGTTACCGGTTCTTTTTTAGCCACCCTCCTTTAGGTTAATGACCCGCTTGAGGTATCCTTTTCTGGTCCACCATACCTCACTCTCTGTTCCTAACGCAGGGTGGCCAAGAAAGAAACGGCGACATGACGGTACTACCTACTCATAACTTTACCATACTTTAGTAACCTACCTAAATAGATATTTTATTTGATTTTGGATTTGATTAAAGTAAGTTACCACGCAATACTTTTGACACTGACTGTACCCTCTAGGTACCTACATAAATAAGACTAGCTCAGTCACAGAATAAATAATATGTTCAGTCTAGCTAATTAAGCCACTAATATCTCATCTCCTGCACAGAATTAGATCTGTGGTATTTATGACTTGTTATTAACATTTCAGTTGTCACTAACATCTAACATCGCTTGTGTCAAGACTAACAGGAATGACTGATTGCTATATTACTTAGAAAACTACATATAGTATATCCGGCATTTTTTAAAGAAACGACTTCATTTTAAAATTATTTTATGTATTAGATCGTGTAATTTTGGTGTTATTTTAACCGGTTTAACATATTTATAAAGCACACTATACATAGAAAATACCCAAAACACCCCAAAAAAATATCTGTAGATCGTACAAATATTTGTTCAGGACAGAAGTGTCTTTTTTTATGCTGCTTGGAATAAAAGATCAAGCAGATGGCCCAGTGGTACCCTCTGCCTATGAACAGTGCATTACCTCATAGGTCACAACCACCTATGACGCACCCTATGTGGCATTTCACTGCGCCCACCACCCTGAGACATAAAGATGAAAAGTCTCATGTGCCTGTAATTTTACCGGCACCCTTACCCTTCAAACCGGAACACAGCAATGCGAGCACTACTGCTTTGCGGCAGAAATAGGTATGGTGGTAGTACTTCCCCGGACAAACTCTTTCACAAAAAAGCTCTCACAACGAGTAATGAGCGCTGACCTTCAATGCGCAGAAGTCATTTTTTGGGTCTGTATAGTGAATGCGCTAATGTAAACATGCGCAGTCAACCCCACCACTTTCGCCGAGCGCTCTTTACTCGTTGCGCGACCTATACTACTAAAAGTGTATTAAATAAATAAATAAATAAAGTTTTTTTATTCAGACAACATAGTCCATAGTGTTAGTAAGCTTAAGATTAGGAGTTAGTAATAAATAACTAACACAGATTTCGTCCTCTGGGAGAGTTTCCAAACCAGAGGACATGCGTAATTGTTTGCAATTTCGTATTGCGTGTCTTTTCGAAATTATGGAATTTTTCCTACAAAACCTTGGTTTTTCTGGCCCATATTAACCTGGGCCTTATCACGATCCAAAACATAGTAATAATTACCTATTCACCAGTTATGTAATTAACGGTTAACCTAAGACGGTAACTCAGTTACAAGTAAGCCTACTAATGTATTCCGAGGTTAAAACTATTTGCATACGTTACCGGATTACTCTGTATGGTAACAAGGGTATGAATCTTTGGATAGCGGAGTTTGAAATTAAGATTTAGGAGCAACGTTCGGTAAGAAAACAAATAAGATTTTTGTGCAAAATATATTTTTCAATGCAAGCTTTTATAAAATTAGTGATCGTAACCGTGTGCTGATCAAAATGAGCCTAAACACGGCCAGTCTACTATTATCCATTGAGGAGTTCCGTTGTCCACCTTCCATCTCCATCATCAGATTAGCTCGCTGTAACCATCATGTGGTATTGTCATCGGAACTTGACAGGCTTGTAAAATTTCAGCTCAATCGGTTGAGCATAACTGCTTTAAAATTTAGTTGCAAGATTCCACCCGGACTACTGTATACCTATATATTCTGTGCCCGGACATACATTGCAAGTTAATTATAAAGCTTGTCAAAAGGTAAATCTGTGATTGATATCATCAGAAGCCTTTGGACGTCCACTGCTGGACTAGGTCTCCCCCATAATGCTATGGAAGGTCTGCCTCCATCACCACGCTTATGGCAGCCGGATTGGTGATCGCAATATTTGTGTTGAGTACTCAGGTGGACGTTAACGGTGTGTCCGGCCTTTTTGTTTTTTTATAATGCTCGAATGACGGAACAAGCATATGTCCCACCTGATGTTAAGCGGTAACCTCTGCCTATGAACAGTGCATTACCTCTTATGACACGTCCACCTAGGACGCGCCCTATATGGCACTGCACTGCGCCCGTCACCCTGAGATATAAAGATGAAAGTCTCATGTGCCTGTAATTTCACCGGCACCCTTACCCTTCAAACCGGAACACAGCAATGCGAGCACTACTGATTTACGGCAGAAATAGGTATAGTGGTAATACTTCCCCGGACGAACTCTTTCACAAAAAAGCTCTACTACTAAACCTAAGAATAGATCCCTCCGTTTCCTCCCAAGGATGTCGTAAAGGCCGACTAAGTGATTACGAGGACTTGTTGATAAGATTCATTGGTATAAGATTTGTCCTGGCTGCTAGCTTAAAATGGAATGTGTTATTACTGGAAGAAAGCGTTAGTCGAGGGAAGCAATGACGGCGATGAGTTCACCACTTGTCGCGTCTATATTCTACGATGGTCCAACCCACTGTGAAAAAAGAGGCCCATTGAGGCTCTGCTTACCCCCCTAGGGAAAAAAGACGTATGTATGTATGTATGCATATTTTTTTGGTTGTTGTTCCAAAATGTCCCGCAAACTCTTTCCAGGAAAACCCGCACGAGGAAAAGAGTCACATAAAGTAGACGAAATGGATACCAATCGATGTACATTTTATATTAATGTTATTTGTTTGCAACCCCTTGTTTTTCCGGCGGAATTGCGTAGATCATCCCCCGCCGGAAAGGCGCTGTCGGTAAGTAAACTTTACAAGTAAATATACGAGGAAAGCCTGAAATTAAAAGTTAATGGCTACGGAATGTTAAAAGAGATAAATCGATAGTCCTTAGATTTCCATAAATCCATTTGTTTGACTTTGTATTAAGTCAAGGTCCGAAATAAATATTTGCTAATCATACAAACATTTTAAAATTTAAACTCAAATTATTTTTTTTTATTTCAGGCTTATTGAGAATTACACTAAACATAAACAATAAGCCCATAGAAACTAACATACATATGAAAAAACACATTATGATCGCCGACGCGTCGCGACCCGCGTGACAGGCGGCCCTTGAACCGCCAGAACTTCACCCCTTTCGGCCAGAAGTCAGGGCTCAAGTAGGTCTTCACATTTTCCGTAGGGACCCTCACCATAAATGAGCTAAAGCTTATATCATGACGAGATTCCAACTTCATGACCCTCAATCCCACTCTGGCTTTCTTTCATATTTTGTCCCGCGGCAGGAATCCAACCCGCAACCTCTCGCATCTCAGCCGGCTACAGAGGTCGTTACTTCATCATATCTTTGACTACATCCATAAACAGTTTGTCTTGAGCTTTTAATTGAGTGTTCCCTTCCAATCTATTTGTGTATCATCCCCTAGAGGGGAAGCTACGGCTCTAACGTCTCGGTAATAAAACTCTGTGCATTATTAAATTTCGCTTTTTGATGTTCCGGAATAAACATCCATTATTTGACAATCTCGATGTATTTTTTGCATTTATTTTTTCGAAGGGAGTGAGACTGTCTTATTTTTTTAAGAGCTTGTTTGTAAGAAGACCTCGCCACGTAACATTTCGATAAATGTCATCTTAGATAGATACACGTAAGATAGATAGATTAACACTTTATTGTACACCAAAAAATAAACATTATAGGATTAACTAAAAAAAACACTACAATGGGCGGCCTTATCGCTAAAAGCTATTTCTTCCAGGCAACCTTTCAGGTAATGAGATTGGTTCTGCGGTTTCGGCGTGATTGATTTACAAACACACAAACATAGTACCATTTAAAATGACATATTGATATTCTATGAGGTACCTAAAATAAATGTTTATAATTTATGTATATTGATAGAATCACGGGTATTTATAACGTATAGGTAGTATCTTTAACAAATAATATGTGTTCATCATCAGAATCATCATCAACGGGCTGTGTAAGTCCACTGCTGGACGAGCCTACCCCGGTGAATGAAATGGGGGGTTTTGGCGTAATCAACACGTTGCCAAGCAGTTTGGTTTTAAGTACCATCCTCTAATGTAATAAATCATAAATCATAATGCTTTATTGAAATTATTCACATAATACAGTACAGGTTAGAATCCCTTAGTACGGCCTTCAAGACATCCACGGGAGGAGATGGACGGGTCTATTTTAACCGGACACACCACTGCAGGTTTATATATGTGAGGCAGACACACTACACTTAGTTTTTAGAACAAATAAACATTAGGACACCAAAAAAATAGTAGTTTGAGCCACTGTCTAATAATGCAGCGCACCGCACCGCTCGCCATCCGCAGAGGATTCATCCGCACACCTTAGAGCCAGGGCGGTCCCGGACTGTGCGGTTTCAGAGGAATTTCCTCCCGCGAACACTCAGGTTGTGAAATGATCTCCCTGCTGAGGTTTTCCCGAGCGACTACAGTATGGGGTTCTTCAAAAGTTAATTTTTAAAGGTTCGGCAACGTGCGTGTGATGCCTCTGGTATTGCAGGTGTCCATAGGCTAAGGCACCGATAAAATAATACTATAAGGCACCGGTCGGCAATAGGCGGACCGCGGAAGGTCGAAATTTGGAACGCCGAATATTGTTAAATCACTTACCATTCTATTAAATTTTAAAAAAAAAGATAACATTTATTGAAAAACAAATGCCATTCAAGATTAACGGATTCCCACCTTGAAGTCACTCTTCGCACCAGCTGTTCCCCGCGTAAACTAAACTTAAAAATCTGGCTCAAGACCTCAGGCGTAATTTCTCACATTGATTGAATTAATTAATTTTAGAGAATACCTATAAGAATAGCTTTTGTGTTTTATGTAATTACCTTATATTAGACAAAATAAAAGTATTAGGAGTTTTTTTTTCTGGACCTTGATTAAAAAAAACTACGGTATCCCGGAACCCATTTAAAATTACTTGCCCACCACTGGGCTAAGGTAATCGCACCATCAGGTGGGCCGCACGCTTGTTTGCTAGCTTTATAGTATACAAAAAAAAATGCTGATTGCTTGTATTTATATAGCAGCTCTTAGATGTCCACTGGTGGGTTTAGCCATAATCACCACGCTTGGCAGGCGGATTGGTGATTGGTGGATTGGTGAGTATTGGTGGTATTGGTGTTGACTACTCCGGTGTATAGTGCGGCCCATCCCCTGGTGTAATCCTTTTTCGGCCTTTACGACATCCACGGGAGGAGTCGGAGGGGTCTATTTTTAAGCTGGACACACCACGGTCAAGTTTGATTGCTGGTATTAAATATTACTATCGAAATTAAGAGATTCTTGACGTTGCAAATTGAAGAAAGGACATATTATGTTTATGAGAAGCATTGTATGAAAAGCTATTTTTGGACGATAGGTTTAATAAAAAGGGGATCACCACCATGATCCAAAGTAAAAAATTTAGAAAAACATTACGTATGTTTACAGGAAAAACCCGATATCTCTGAAATGTATAAATCTGCGTTGAATCCAACTACATTCAAACATTAATTTAAAAAAAAAGTTTTTTTTTGTTATTTTTTTTATTAAATTTAACCTGTGTTGTTGCTTAAATAATTAAATGATTTGTTATGTCCAGCAGTGGACTTCCACAGGTGGATGATGATGTTGTCATATTTTCAATGTTAGTTTGTAGTATTCAATTGTAATTATTCTTACTAACCGTAGTGTAGATAGACAATGTATTTTACTAACCCAATGATCCTTGTTGATTGAATAAATAAATGAAATATATACAGTTGTGGTCATATAATTAAGAACGATTTGAAGTTCTAGAAGTTTTTTATTTAAATCGTATCATACACAGAGATGTTTACCTTCTGAGAAGCAACTAGTTATGTTATATAATAGTCACATTAATAGAGCAACCTGACTTAAGAATAAAGTATGAAATCGCCAACTATTTTTTGCACATTTTATTGATTTTATCAAAGTAACACATTCAAATAGTACTGAAACTGGACAAATAATTAAGAACGATTTATTTAACTGCTCGGGAATTGTTTTGTATGACACTTAGATTTAAAAAATCACAATATTATGTAGCACAGGAAACATAAAAAGAAATTTAATAAATATTTAACAAAAATTAATAGTTAATAGCATATCCACGGCTTTTAATTACAGCTTTACACCGGCGAGGCATTGACTCTATTAATTTTTGACATTTCGCAAGAGAAATAGAGTTCCATTCTTCTAAAAAAACGTCATACAGCTCTCTTAAATTTCCACACTTTGTATTTGAAACCTTTTTCGTTACTTCAAACCACAGATTCTCTATTGGGTTTAGATCTGGACTGTTAGCAGGCCAGTCTAAGACAGAAACTAATTGCGCTGTAAGAAATTCCTTTACGGTGCGTGTAGTGTGCTTTGGATCATTGTCATGCTGGAATGTCCAAATGACCGGTAGAACGTCTTCAGCGTATGGTAACATTGTTTCTTCCAGTATATTTTTGTATTGGAACTGGTCCATGTTACCTTCTATCAACTTTACAGGTCCTACACCATGTCCGGATATGCAACCCCAAATTTTCACATTTCCACCACCGTGCTTTAATGTAACTTTCGTGTACTTTGGGTCGAATGCTGTATTCGGGGGACGTCGTACATATCGTTTTCCATCAGAACATACTCTGTTTATTTTCGTCTCGTCAGAAAAAAGTACATTTTTCCACTGTTGCACAGTCCAGTTTTCATACTTTCTCGCAAATGCAAGCCGGGCTTGCCTGTGGCAAAGTTTTAACATGGGTACCTTTCTTGCTATCCTACCGTGCAATTTTTCTTCTACCAAACGTCTTCGAATAGTGCGTGCTGAGATTGCTGAAGGGTTGTTTTCACCAAAATATTCTTTTCTAAGCTCATTGGACCCTTTAAAAGGATTTTGTTTTGCCATACGAACGATGTTTCGATCATCTCGAGGAGTTGTTTTTCTCTGTTTAGGTACACGTGGAACATTCGAAGTAGTTTGATACGTAGCAAAATGCTTTACAGCGTGGAAAACCATCGTTTTTGAACATTGCAGATGGTCGGCTATCTTTTTATAAGACCAATTCTTCCGGCGAAGTTTTATTATTACTTCCCTTGTAGATTTATCACAACTTTTATTTTTTCCCATTGTTTTTTCTAAAGAAGCAATCACCTTTAATCTTTTACAGCACGTAATGGCGCCAAAATTATACAAAAAGTAACAAATCGACTGAGTGTTATCTATTTAAATTTGAATAAAGGTATAAACTACTTAGCGTTCTTAATTACGTGACCAGCCAGTAATAAGGAATACATTGTTTAAAAGTAGTGTAAAAAGTTTGCCTATTGATTTTTAGCCAATCATGTGTATCAATGAATACAGTGGTAATATGGAAATGTTTTACGATACCGAGAGAAATAAAAACAAATGCATACAATTAGTTTTGCATCTTAGTTGGAAAAAATCTTCCCTTTATATCAGCGTTCTTAATTATATGGCCACCACTGTATATATTACTGCTACACAGCTGACATAATAATTTATACCTATCTATTTCAAGGTCATACATATCAAACGTAACAAAAATATACTGGAAATGTTTTCTATTCGGAAAATTCACTATTAGCTTTCCCACGTTTGTTTCGTCTTACATACATCAAACATTCTGCCATGCATTATGGTAATAGAAGAAAAAAAAGAAAATATCGTTGGTTACTTTGCATAATCCACGAATGACAGCGTGACATTAAGTTGTCTGTTTATTCTGCAAACACATTTACAAACAAACCATTCAAAATCAAGCTTTATGACTCACAAATTAAGAGTCAGGTGAAGTGTAAATTTAAGTGTGTGCGTCGCTAACGGTCACGCGAAGTGATGTGACAGTGTGAGCAGACGATTTTTGTTTATTTTATTTTTATTGAAGTTTGAGTTGTAGTGTTTTGATTTCGGATGTGATGTTTAAAGTGACTATTTATATGCTACCAGTTGTGCTGGAATTCGACTATTAAATTTTTTGAGTCTGTTTCTGAAGCATTCAAGAATTTACAAGCGAAGTTATGTTTTTAAATAAAGGTGATTATAGCCTCGAACGACCTTGGGCATCTGGGCGGAGCCTAGGAAATGTTGCATCCCGAGCCCGCACCACACGCTATGCATAAACATTGGCACAATATTCAGAAACAATGAATAATCGCAGCGAGCGGCGCGCGCGGCAGCGGGCGCCGGCCGCGGCGTGGAGTGCGTCGCGCTGGTCATGCAGACCGCGGCGCGCGGCAGGCGAGAGCCGCGGTTTGGCACGATGTGCTCTAGTCATGCAGTCATATCCTAAAAATAATACACACTGCACGTTTCAAATCTAAGTCCAGCGGTTTTGGCTAAAGTGATATTGCTACCTAAAGACACGGATGAATAAGTTACTGCGGGCGAAATGATAAATAATTTTCGAATGAAAAAACTCGAATGTTAAATCTCGAATGGAAAATCTAGAATGACAAACCCCGAATGAAAAATCTCGAATGATAAATCTCGAATGAAAAATCTCGAACGGAAAAAATCGAATGAAAAGTCTCAAACGAAAAATCTCGAATTAAATATATCGAAGGAAAAATCTCGAATAAAAAATCTTGAGTGAAAAATCTCGAATTAAAAATCTCGAACGAAAAATCTAGTATGAAAAATCTCGAATGAATAATCTCAAACGAAAAATCTCGAAAGAAAAATCTCGCCCTAAAAATAATACACACTGCAAGTTTCAAGTCTAAGTCCAGCAGTTTTGGCTAAAGTGAAGTGAAGTGCTACCTAAAGACACGGATAAATGAGTTACTGCGGGTAAAATACTGATAATGATAAATAAGGATAAATGATTTATTGCTGTTAGATCTAGGTGGTAATATTTTTTGGTGTTAAGGTCTTAATGTGCATCTATAGTCTGCCATGTCTGGCCTACAACATTAAATACAAGTAAAAACAAAATTAATTAATAAATGTCAAACAATAATAACAAAAAGTACAAACAAATAATATGAAACATAAATGACATTGAAATTAGCATATATAAATTAGATTGTAATACAATAAAATTTGCCAATTAGAAATTCATTAATCAAGTAATAAATCTTTTCTTCTAAAAGCTTCGTTAGTTTATTTTTAAAAGCACCATACTGTTTTCGGTGCGTATTGACAAAGGAATCTTGTTGTAAAGGATAGGCGCCATGCCGAACACACTGTGACGTAATTAGGCTGTTTTACCTTCATGATTAGGCAGGCGACCCTCTAGGCGACTGCAAACCGGGTACTGGGCAAACCGTTGATGATTCGTCCGGACAAAGATTGCTACTTCGTATATGTACAATGAGGCAAGAGTGAGAATTCTCCATTGCCTGAAAACACCCTTACACGTGTCTGTCTGTCTGTCTTAGACCAAACATTGATCGAATGCATCTCAGCTGTGCCTTCAAAAACCTTAGTTTTATTGGTAGAATTGCCCCAAAATATAACTCCGTACCTCAGCAACGAAGCAGTGTTGCCATAGTATGCCACAAGTAAGGCCGTTTAGTTAGCGACTTTACACAATTTATGCAGCGAAGTATGTGTGAAATAATTACCATGGTGATTGTGTTTCTATACCTACCTAGGTACTTAGTTTACCTTTTATGAAGTGTAATTGTGATTTCATATCCCTACCGTTTTTTTATGTTGAAATTTGTTTTCCGGTTTCATAAAATGTATACACACATTTTGAATACCTTAGTTGATAATTTTAATTAGTTTGAAATCAATCGTTTTTGGCTGGTGGTATTTCCAGTTATTTTGATGCATGTTAAAAGAGTTAGTCGGTATTTTGCAATCATACCATCGTAATGAGCACTCGTTGTTTACATACAAAACCTTCCTACTAACCTAATTTGAACCTTAGAACTGTGGACAGCTTGCGTTTTTTTCTTGCGTTACATACAGTAACTGTTACCTACTATAATAATTATATAGTTAAGTTTTGTTTCTTTTTGTTCCTATTATTATTTTCTAAGGTGTACTTACAATAAAGTATTTTATATCTATCTATCTATCTACTATTGGATTTTCTTTATTGGGTTTTTTTTTAATTGGATTTTTCATTCGAGATTTTTCATCCGAGATTTATCATTCGAGATTTTTCATTCGAGATTTTTCATCCAAGGTTTTTCTTCCGAGATTTTTCATTCGTGATTTTTCATATACGTTCTAATTTTTATAGTAGATAACATAACATTACACCCATCAGTCACATACATAGTCCTGATCCCACACAAGGCATCCCTGTGTTGTAGGTATCAGAAACTACGAGTACCATGGTACCATAACACCCAGACCCGGAACAAATATTTGCAGATCATACAAACATTTGTCCCGCAGCGGGAATCGAACCCGCAACCATTCGCATCTCAGCCGGCTACTCGCCGACGCGCTACAGAGGTCGTCAAAGATAAGAAACCAACAAGCGTCCTCGCGCAAACAAGATATCTAAACGATAACGATCAATATTTACAATGTTTTGTTCAAGGAACACAAAGCACAAATAAAAAACTACGATGAGTACACTAACTGCTATCGTGTCTTATTGTGCCAGAAGCAGTCGGTGGCACTCATAGGAACGGAGCAAAAAAGTGACGCGGGTACCCCGTGCGAACGCTTGGGCCGGACTGACTTCCGCGGTCGAACCGCCCGTGGCAGCTCGTTTTACAGTTTTTGTTTTATTGATTAAAAATAATAATTATTTTTGAAACTGTAAACATATCATGTGTAAAGTCTGTAAATTGTCTATAATATTGTGAAAGAATCATTAAAATAGCTGCAGACGTTTGGAAGGAGTAGGAATTCTTGCGTAAATTATAGGGAACAATGTTTTATTTTTTCCTGTCAAAAGCAACAGCAATTTAAAAAATGTAAACATATAGTTCTATTCTTGACTATATTATACCTATTAAATGATTTTTTAAAAATTATTTGGGCCATTTTTGTAGGAGGAGTAGGCTTTCCAAAAAGGTCTATTTTGAGTTTCGGCAAAACTAATCGTCTTAAGCTAAACTATTAGTAGGTACACTGGGTAGCTTGTTACTTAGGTAGCAACACTCTTAGAGCACTGCAGGCCTCCGTACCGGAGTGCTCGATGGCAACACTGGTTGCTTATGCTGATTCGGACCAGTATGTAATGGTGCAAATCAGTATCATCCTTTTTTGACTGCACTATACATATCTTTCATAATGTACACGTATTATAATTAATCACATAAATATATGTAAAAAACTATGTATGGTGTATCAAAATAAACTTTTTACTTTCTTATTTACTTACTTACTTAGGATCTTACTTATTAGCTACTCATATTCGGATAGGTACAATCTTTACTAGTTCTTAGGAAACAAATGTCGACCTCTGTGGCGTGGCGAGCGAGTGGCCGCCTGGGATGCGTACAAATGTTTGTATGATCTGCAAATATTTGTTTTGGGTCTGTTTGTCGTGGTACCATTGTGAGTTATTGCTACCCACGACCCACAGGCTCAAAATATAGGATCAGGACATAGAGAAAACTCTATGGATCAGGACTATGAATGTTACTGTTGGGTGTTATATGATACTTGTATGTACATCTACCTAATGAATTAAAAAGGTTCGGCATACAAAAACTTTATGCATTAAATTGAAATAAAAAAACGGTTATCTAGAAAATAAAATTTTATAATTCGGAAAATAATTAATTTGGTATGTCTAAAACTTTGTTTTTTGTTTTTGTTTATTTTTTTAATCAAATTCATCCAAAAAAGATGATGACCCTATTTTGACCATTCAGAAACAACCCAAATTTCACTTGAACATCCTGCATTGGTATTTAACCCGATACGTGCGCGGGAGTGTGTAACACCCCCCCCTACCTTACTACTCTATTTTACCTAATAATCTAACTACCTATTATACCGCGCGCACTCACCGACTTCCTACTTTACTCTGTGGAGTTACGATAACTTTAATCTTACCTACTTCTTTCTACACTATAAATTGGCCATATGATCGTCTAGATATATACCTACGTTGTGTTTTATAATAACTCGAGTTCTTTATTTGTTAATATTGTCGAGTCTTAACGTATCCTAACTACATAAAATATTTTACCTTTTTATCGATATTCTCGTAATAGTTGCTACTAATTCTAATAGGAAAGATACCTATTTAAATTTTATTTTACTTCAGTACACATCGGAACAATTAATTAAAAGATTACTCCAGAGATTTATTTCCATTATAGTTTGTTATTCCTTTGTAAAAGAATAAGCTACAATTAAAGTTCCTAGTAATATTTTGAACATTCTGATTTTACAATTTCTGAGGTTTATTGATTTTGACTTTAGGGCTTTAATACAGACATGTTTGTATTGTGCTATTTCAAGATACTTTTACGTGACAGGTTTGCATCTGTAATAGATCCATTAGGGAAATGACAAGGAAATTACTTGTATAAATTATTTGCTTCTCAGATATAATTTTTAAGTTATTTCTTTAATTATTTGAAGGATGAACCAAATTTGATAAGGTTCATATCCAGAGATAAGCGACTTTTGGAGAACAGCCCCGTCCGCGCTGCCCTCGGTGGATTTCTTCCAATGCTTTTGGTCAATCCTCCCTCGCTTGGACATAGGTAATTACCTAATATTGTCCGTGAGTTTTATCCAAATGATATTCTAATTAAAATCAATTCCCTTTTACTTTAATACAAGGGATTTTAGAGGATCGCGAACCTATTTCTGTCGGAGTAAGTTTGTTAGTCATTTTCATACATTCCAGGGAATTTTACATTTAATCAATAACGCAAAATCAACCACATACATCCTTCACCTTTGGTTAACTTTGGGATTTATCTAGGCTTCCTGAAGCCTAGGAAAATCCCTACTTGATTCATACCCCTACTTACAAATAATTCTAAATATTCTCTGTAGGATAAATAGAATTCCTAGTTGGATTATCCAGGTAGGAATAATCGCTTGTGAAAATTCTAGACTATATTTAAATGAAATTTTCCTTCCAAGAACGATAATATTCAATTACAAGATTCTCCTTTTATCTAGTATTTTAATACGTTTGATAATTATTTTGCCCGTTCCTTTATGAAAGAATAATAGTAAACTAAATTAAATCACCGGTTAAATTTTAGAAAATGCCAATTTGTAAGATTGGTCTACATACGTACTAGTACAATGCCTACGTGAGTGTGCCTAATTACCTGGCTAAATTGGGTGTGTGTAATTCAAACTTTGAGAAAACCGTTCTCATTTTGATTTAAATGTGCAGTTAAATGTGTATGTCTTCTGACGAGGTGCAAGGTCAGAATACCTAGATTGAACTACTAAGGATAGGATATCTGTCGCTGTGTAACCTAAAGCGACAGACGGAGCCTAGGGGTCAGGAACAAGGTTTAAGGAGGGATGAGATTTTGCCTTTCTAGCGGACTCACTAGAAAACCTTTTCAGGCGGATAGAGGTTTCCTGTCCAGCAAAAAATGGAAATCTGAAAACATTAAAATAGAAGATATTCTATAGACTACGACAGTCTAACAAATATCTTCCTTCGAAAATCGTTCACTTTGTCACAAGTCTAAACACTTCTTCCCCATTGACTTTGAATATTTAAGAACACTTGAAAAACATCACCAAAAAGAAACTAGTTAATTTCTCTAATTTTGGGCGGTCTTTCAAATTATTTTTATATTTCACAAAATTTAAACTTTCACTAAATTATATTTAATTTCACTTATTATGGACTATTCCACTTTATAGAATCAATCCTAATATTTCAAGGTATAAATTTCTAGCTTTTAAAAGAACTTTAAAATCACTTCGTAATTAATTAACACAATTTAATATTTTAACCCAGCGTTACCACGCAAACGTGATACTACTCCCAGAATTATCCAGCACTGATCTCCCTTCAGCTGTTACATTTCTATTTAAAGTCGCCAACCAAGATAAAACATTTCATTCAATTTTGAATCTTATTCATACGATTCCTAAATAGGAATTGGTGTGTTCCTTCAAAGTATTCTGAAAATCGGATGTTTATATTTTTTGTATATAAACATTCTCACAGCCCATTTCTCTGAAAAAACGACAGAACAAACCCTCTATTGTTTCCGACCTCATTAATCAAGTATCGCTCGATTTATTTGATAACAAGATATAATAATTTTATTTGAGTATTTGTGAGATACTAATGAATCCAGTACAGATGGTTCGTTACAGTCGCCCCTCAAAATTTACGCAGACACTCAACTTTGTGTCCGGAGAAAATTTTCCTCGCCTATTAATCTCACAAATATTGTTTAGTACAATCATAATTATGATATTTGTATACCATATCTTCCAAAATATTTTTTTTTTTTTTTATTATTACCCTATTCTTTATTAAAATTAATCCTCATCTAGATCCATGTTGAATCAACATAAGCTTTTTATTTCATTATTAATTTAATTCCCAACCCCAAAATATTTTTTTCAAATCATCTGGTTTCCACACTTTCATTCAGTCATTCTGCCTCTGTTAATTCAACAATTCAACTAGAATATTATTTACACCCCAACCTTTATTTATTTATGTTGATTAATTCTGAAATCAATTCCATATACTATAAATTTGTAAAATATTTGCTATCACATAGCTCAGGAATCTCTGAAGAAAATTTATCTACCGGTATTAGCATAGATAAATTTTAGGCATGGTTCTTCATACCTTAAAACTGAGTAAATTCAGACAGGGACTTTTGAAGAATAATTATTCACCCGTATCAGTATGAATTAATTATAGGCACTGCTTTGCTTGGCCAAAGTATGTACTAAACTTACTAGTTAAATCTAACCACGAGCGAAGAAAAGGCAAGAATCTCTAAATCCTTTCTCATCTCTTCACAAATATGTATATTAATTTCAGAATCAATTTCTCTTCTCCTTTTGGTTTTATTTACAAAACCCCTTTTCGACAGTGTTTTTTTTTTTTTTTTTTTTTTATTTTTTTTATTGGTATTATCCAAAATCTACAAGGCACTGCTTCGCATAGCCTTAACTAAGTAAATCCATTTAGGGACCTTTGAAGAATAATTATCCACCTGTATCAGTTTGGATTAATTATAAGACACGGCTTTGCTTGGTCTAGGTATAAACTGAACTCACTAGTTAATTTAATCATGAATTAAAGCAATGAATAAAAGTTTCTAAGTTCTTTCTCACTTTTTTTTTTATTTTGGGATCAGTTTCCTATATATTAGGAATGTAATTTTGTGTAACAAACGATATATATATTTGTATATTTAATATTATATATTCTTTTATTTTTATTTTATTCTTTATTTATTAATTTAACAAAATCTCTTATTTTAATATTTTAAATTTTATCAAACATATATAATAATGATACATATTAATACAACTGTATTTAAGCTATAATTATAAACGCAGAACTTAAAATTTACCTTTAAACAATTTAAAATCTTTTTTCTTGTATAACTCACTAAGTTATTTACTTATACTAACTCTTTTTTTTTTTTTTTATATTCTTACATATTTCAAAACTTAATTCTATGCAGTTCTCTTCCTTCCTATATTAATTACTAGCAATGTTCATTTATAATATCTCGTTAAATGGATTGTATTGAATTTACCCCTTATCTCTTTAGTTTCAGGATTTGTTAAAATATACACATTTTTATAAGGATTACTTGATACCACAAACGGACCCTCATACAATGACTCAAACTTCTTTGTTATTTTATCTTTTGCCTTTGATTTATTTATTTTCTTAATTTTTACCAAATCCCCTATCTCATATTGAATTAAACGATATCGTTGGTTGAACTTTTGTCTACGTTTTTTCCCTTTTTCTTTTAAATTCCTTCGAACCAGCTCTCGAATTTGGTCTACCGAATTTAATCTTATTTCTCCGGTCCCTAAATATTTATCTATTGTTAGTGTGGTTGACTGCCCGTACATAATTTCGCACGGAGTAAACTCTGTACTTTCATGGTATGTATTATTGTACAATTCCTCCAATTCAGGTAAAACTTTCACCCAACTATTATGTTTATGTCCACAATATGTACGAAACAATCGGCCTAATTCCCTATTTACTCTTTCTACGGTGTTGGGTCTTGGGTTTCTAACTGTAGTGTAAATCACATTTACCCCCTTTTGTTTCATAAATTCTTTCCAAATTTTGCTTGCAAATTGTGAACCATTATCTGACATTATTGCTTGCGGTTTTATAATTTCAAAAAACTTCTTTGCCCTCCCTAATACTGAACGAGTTGTAGCTTGTCTTAATTCATAAAATTTAACGAATTTGCTAAAAGTATCCTGAAAGATTAAAATATAATTATATCCAAAAGCTCCAGTTGGTAATGGTCCGTATAAATCCACCATTACTATATCCCCTATATTTTCTGTAATTATAGACTGACATGGCCCTACAAAGTTTTTGTTTGCGGGTTTATTGATTTGACATTCATGGCATTTCTTCAATATAAGTTTGACTTGACGAGTAAGTCCCTTCCAATAAAATCTATCCCTTATGTATTTAATTACTTTAAAAGCCCCTTGATGACCCATCTCCAGATGTATTTGTTTGATTACATCTTCACTTAAACATTTTGGCAAATAAACTACAAATTCTTTATTCTTACCTACTTGAATATATAAAATTCCCTTTTCCTGTTTAATCCTTTCTTTTAGTCTTTTAAATTTTGTAGGATTTTCACTATTATTTTCTCTTGATTTTAATATCGATTTAATATCCTCATCTTGTATTTGTAATTCGGATATCTTTTTTAATTTAATAATCAGATCTTGGTTCTCCCTTCTTCCTACATATAAAATTTCTGGCAATCTAACTTTATCTTCTTGGAGCAGATCACTTGCCGGTGGATACCGAGACAAAACATCTGCCACTACGTTTTCTTTTCCTTTAATGTGCTCTACCTCATAATTAAAATTCTCTAAATAATTTATCCATCTCGTAACTCGCGCATTATATAATTTCCAATTCTTTACAAAAGTTAAGGCTTTGTGATCTGTTTTAATTATGACTTTAGTTCCCCTTAAATAAGTTTCGAATTTTTCTAAACAGTTTATGACCGCATAAAATTCCTGTTCTGTCACTGTCCAATTCAACTGAGCCCCTCTTAAAGCTTTACTATGAAATCCTATTGTTCTTATTTCTCCCTGATCATCTAGTTGATACAATACCCCTGCCATTCCTATGCCCGAACTATCAGTCTGCAAATAAAATGGTTTTCTCAAATCCGGATGTTGAAGTTCTATCGTTTTTATGAATAACCTCTTTATTTTATCAAAAGCTTGTTGTTCTCTTTCACCCCACCTCCAAATTGTCCCTTTTTTTAATAATTCACATAAAACTTGAGAATGGGAACTGTAATCAGGTATAAACCTCCTATAAAAGTTACACAATCCCAGAAATGCCCTTATTTGTTTTAACTTTTTCGGAACTGGGAATTCTTGAATTGATTTTACTTTATCTGGATCTGTTCTTAACCCCTCTGTAGATATTATATACCCTAACATTTTAACCCTTTTGCATATAAATTCACATTTTTTTAAATTACAAGTTAAACCCGCCTTTTGTAATCTCCCTAATACTACTTCCAAATGTTCAATATGTTGCGTGTAAGTTCCCGTCGTTATTATGGCCAAATCATCTAAGTAATTAACACAAAAATCTCTAACTTCGTGGCCTAAAATTTTGTCCATAGCCCTGCTAAAACTTCCAACAGAAGTTTTGAGACCTTGTGGTAATACATTGTATACATATGATTTCCCATTAAAAGTAAAGCCCGTATATTTTTTGCTATTATCAGAAATAGGAATTTGGAAATAAGCATTATTCAAATCAACTACGCTAATAAAATTTGCCCCATGAAAGGAATTCATGACATCTATCTGAAGTGGAGGTTTTTCTGTTTCAGCCACCATGTATTTATTAATTTCTCTGGCATCTAACAATACTCTAATAGATCCGTCTCGTTTTAAAGTAAATGTTAATGGACTGCAAAAAGGGGTAGATGATCTACTAATTATTCCCTGTTCTTCCATCTCCTTTAGTTTCTTTTCTACCTTTTCTCTATACGCATAAGGCACCGGGTATGTTTTTTTTACTATGGCCAAATGCGATTCCATCTCTATGTTATGTTGATAACAATTAGCCCTCCCCAATTTTTCTGAAAATAACCCTTTATATTTATTCAATAATTTCATTAATTTTTCCCTTTCATCAATCCCTAGTTTTGTCCCAGTTACTATTTCTTGTAGCGTTTTTTCTAAATTTTCTGTTTCTTCTATGCTAATCTCTTGTGACCTCTTAATGTCTAGATTTTCTTCGGTCTTTAAAAAATTTACTAAATGTCTCTCTCCATTTATTTCAAACTCTATACCCCTTTTTTCTCGAGTTATTTGAATTGTAACTTCCTTTTGTTGTAACCAATCAAACCCTAAGATTATGTGATTGACCAAACCGGGTACTACTAAACATCCCGTTTCTATGATGATATCGTTCAACTTTATAGGCAAAAGAACCATACTACGTATTTCAACACTTTTATGCCCTACCGCAGTTCTAATTTGAAATGATTTTACAGGCATAAGCGGAATTTGATTTGTTGGATTTGATTTAAGCACATTCCATAACTCCTCAGAAATGCAGGTTATGTCACTACCAGTATCTATTAAACTTACTACTTCATATTCAAATATTTGAGCTGTTATTTCCGATTTGAAATGTTTATACTCCTTTTCTTCTGATTCTTCTTCAAATACAGAATTAACTTTATCTATTTTTATATCTTGTAATGAGTGTTGTTCTATTTTTAGTTTCAATACCTCCACTATTTGTTCTAATATTTGGTCATTTCTTTGTACTTCTTCCCGAAATCCTAACCCCTCTCGTCTACCTCTGTCTACTAACCATCCCCGCTTTGGTATCATCAATCCTTTATTTTTCTTACCTAACGTTTGTCCTGGTTCCCAACCCATCAGATTCATTATTTTTAACACTACGTTCCCTGTGAATTTAACTGAATCGGGAACTACATTTTCAGTTTCTTTTAGTTTAAATTTACATTATTAGTTTTGTTCGCTTCTGTCACTGCATTCACTCCAGCTGGCTTGTTGTTTACCATTCTGTTTTGTCCTGTTGACGGGCGCTGCCAGGTTCTATATTTCTGTTGAACTTCCCTAAATTTCTCCTTGTCCTTCCCGGTCCCATATGCCGTCGAAACGTGTGTCTCTTGTTTGTTTATATCGTCCATATTTCTCAAAAACTCTGCTGTCTCTATTGTGGTTTCAATCTTGGATGTAAACCACCCCTGTTGAATGTACTTCGGAAAATGACGGATGATATCTGCTATCAATTGTTTCTCCGGAATTTTAAAAGTTAGCATCTGAGCTTTCCCTGCTAGTCGTAAGAAATGGTTCAGCATAGAAGGTGTTTTCACCCGATCCCAAACTCCCTGTGCTATATTTCTTCTAAGCTCGCTTTGTTCCTTCTCTCCCCAATAAGTTGAAAGAAAATCTACCTTGAAATCTTCAACCGTCTCCCACCTACTTTTATAAATCCGAGCCCACTCACGTGCATCACCCACCAAACATTCTAAAATGACTTCTAATTCTTTGCCATCCTTTGAAGCCTTTTTTAAATAAATGTCCAAATCCTCTAAGAAGGTCATAGGTTGAATCTGATCCTTCTCCCCAAACTTAGGTTTGTCCATATTCAAATTCCTTATATTATATATCACTTTTTTGTAACCTTCCCTGGATATTTCATTTTCTTTGATTTGTTCATTATTCTCCTTTTCTTTGTTTAAATTTTGTTCTGTTGTTTCCGTATTGGTTGTTTTACAGTGTTCCTCTCCACTTTCTGCCACCGATTCCGCTTCTAATCCGTTAGACGCTTGAGTTTTATATGTTTTAACTTCTTCGCTTAAGGCATCCACTTTAGTAGCTAAGGACATCATGGTCTGTTTCAATGTTCTTAAAAAGGCCCCCGTGGATTTTCCACTTTTTGGTTTTTCCTTGATTGTAGAATTTGATTTTTTTTTACGCTTTGATGTAGATTTATCTTCCTTTTCCAAATTTTGAAAACTTTCCGACTCCAAGATTTCTTGATTTTGATTTGTTTCCGTCTCTTTACTTCCAAGGCGTTCTGGCCTTTTACGCTTTCGTATAGGCTTCATTTTTTTTTTGTTTGATTGGTTACGATTTGTTTCCGTTTCTTTGTTTTTAAAGCGCTCTGAGCTTTTTCGTTTTTCGGTTAGACTTCACTCCCTTTTTTTTTTTTTTTTTTTTTTTATAAATAAATAAACTTGCCTAAAGTTTATTTAATTATAACCTTTTTTTTTCAATTCTGGTTTCCTCCTGAAATCAAAATAATATAGCTTCCCTAATCTCTAACCATGTTTTAACTTTGATAAATAAAATAAATAAATAAGTAAATTATGCTTAAAACAAGGTTAGTGAAAAGTAATCAAGTCAATTAAATTAATTCAAAGTCAAATTAAAAATAATCAAATCTATTCAAAACGAATTAAAATTAATCAAGGTTATTCAAAGTTTAAATTAAAGTTATAAAATAAAGCAGAGGTTTAAATTTATTTTTTATATAATATTTTTAATCGAAATCAATCAAAATTAATTATAATTATTCAAAGTTTAAATTAAAGTTACAAAATAAATACAAAGGTTTAAATTTATTTTTATATATTTTTTTTTTTTTTATTATTATTTATCTATCATAATTATTATTCATTTTTTATTATCACTGTCATCGAAGAACTATTTCCGTTTTTTTTTTTTTTATATCATATTAACGCCCCCCCAAGTTTTATACTTTTGAAATCAGCAATCGCTCTCCAATGTTTTTTTAATTATTTTATTTAGTTTGTTAAAACTTAATTATTTTAAAAATAAATTTTAAAATCCATTTTCCGTCAAACAATCGTAATATTTTTAAACTCCCGTGTTTATAAAAGAAACCATTAATCTTCCAAGTTTTATAGACTAGACTTAGCAATTGTGTAACCTAAGTCGCCACCCGTCATATTCCTATCTGTCTGTCAAAGTAACCCACGATTTTTATTAAAATATCCTAACTTTTGCGAATTCAATCTATAATGTGAACCCCCCCCAGATAAAATCATTAAGCAAATTATTATTGGTATTGTTCAATCATACATATTTTCTTACATATGTAATATCACTATAACGTTCTAATGTTTAAATTCATACATTTCTTTATGATGTTACGTAATTTTACGCAAGTTAGTCAGAGCCCAAACGAGCGCACATTCGTCTCTAATATCTGTGAGCTACTGCGGATGAATTGGTCGGAGCTTTGGATGGAATTGTTGCCAACAGCTCCTTTTAGCAACGCGTGACTTTAATTAAATCGGACAGTCGAACAACAAACCATTATTTTAATTTTTTTTTTTAAGCCGACTTAAGGGAAACAGTTCCATACTAAAAAATTAGTTGAATAAGCAGCCCCACGTAATCAAACAGTGCTACCTATCCTAGCCAAATTCGATCAGTCTTAAGATATTTTGCGCCAGAAAAATGGGTCCAACGTTCCAAATATTACGCCAAATCTAACCGTACCTTCTTAGACCGGCCTCCCTAATTCGATCTGCCAAATGACAATAATTTTTACTCTGTGGCAATTTGATCTGACTTTACTACGGCGTTCAAAAAGTGAAAGTTCACGAGTGTGTTGTCTCTATTTATGTTGAGATTTGCTCTGCGACATCATATTAATCGTTGCTTTCCAATATTAATTGTCATAAGATCCAAATAAATTATGGTTTGAGAAACTAATATTACTTTGATGTAGTAGGCAATTATAATACGAAAATGAACCGCGGTGTCTCAAAAATTAACCTTGTATATACAGAACAAAGATAACTGTATGGACTAATTACGGCTAACCATACTGCTAGTGACATCTTCCGGCCTTCGCAAAGAAATGCTTTCAAATTTCAATCGTGTAGAACACGTGAAACGAACCTCATACAAGTAACCAACCGAGTTCCTCCTCTGGGCACCAGATGTCAGCACAGAACCTACTCAAAACTTTTGTTAATCGCGATTTACTTTGTATAAAATTCAAAAAGATATTAGTCCTAGTGTTAATTTTTGTCCTAGATTTCTGTGAACTTTATAAATGACAAAGTAATTATTATTTCAAAACACCCAAAGCCACATCAACAGACGCGCCTCGCGTTGTCGAATTTGACTCTATGAAAGATCGTTAAATCCCGTGTTAGTTCAGTTACTCAACGATAGGTGTTCATTTTTCTATATCGCAAACAAATCGTAGCTTTCGTATGAGACGGTGTCGACCTCTGGCGTTAAATCCTGTCAAGCCGTCATCGCCCTCCTTTAGCTAGCTAACAGCCCGGACCGAAAAATCGAACCATAGTTATAGGTACCAGCCTCGCATAGTTTCACCTAGATGTCGCTACTGGAAAGATTAGAATGTAATTATCGTAACGTTTTGACTTATTTGTAATTAATTTCCGAACAAAACGGAGTCACTGTGTTCTCTCATTCTTTCACTACGCTCTGTTACGCACATCGTCTCTGTCTCTCGCTTGTTTGGCAATACGAATAAAACAGAGTGGCAACGTCTCATAACAGCCAGTATTGCACGAATCAACAACTTCGCGTCGCTCATTGCGTTCCGAGCTGAAGATTAGAATACTCAACTAATCTGTACTACTCTAACATGTGGAGTCCGTCTCTCTCACACGCATCCACAATAATGCCCTGTTCTTTTTTAGATAATAATTGATTACTTTAAAAGGCCCAACGGTATGGCAGACCGTAGTGATGCGCGACTTTAACTAAATTGATCAGTCGAACAACTAGCCACTATTTAATTGTTAAGTTGAATTAAAAAATAGTGCTATACTAAAAAGTTAGTCGAATAAACGAATACTATTTTAATTCAGTAGGTAATAATAGTACGAAGACGAACCGCGGCGCCTCAAAATGATCTCTGTGTACACGGAACAAGGAACATTTCAATGAATATAGGCTTGCCCATGTGGTCGACTGCACGAGTCACGTATAGTATGCAGGTACCTAGTTCAAATCAAAAACACAACTCCAGAGTCCAGACAGACCGTTATGCATGTGTAACGAGCGCAGCTGATAGTATCTAGGTAACGTCTCTTTCACGCAACATGAAGGGTCTAGCACTGAGCCGGCGAAGGCAGCCGATTCGCGACGGAAAACTGCGAGTCGGTTAAGTACCGAAATAAATAGTGGAAGAACAGGCGGAGGCACCCGATTCGCAACGGAAAACCGCGAGTCGGCTAGGTAACGAAAAAAATTAGTGGTACTGCATTGGAAGAATGAATTCATTCAGTGTTTACCGACTTCAGTCGCACTAGTTGAATATTTTTGTTAGTTGAATAAGTCGAATACTTTTATTCATAGTCGCGCATCGCTAGCAGACCGTTCCGTGTTCCGAATTCGATAGTACTTAGGTTCACACCTCTCCTAAATAACGATTAACCAAATCCACTTAAACCACGCGTGCCTACGAAGTCCCAGTTCGGGGCGGACCACCAGTTACTAAGATAAATATTACCCCCAAATCAAAAGAACTTCTATGAACAACTTATAAATATTACCAATCTGTCAACCCACTCAATTGCTGCTACTTAAAAGTGAGTAGTTCACACTACCCACTTAATGACATAAAATACCCACGCGTCAATAGCAAATCAACAACAAAGTCCTGTTCAGTGAAATGAAAGTTCTCACGTCTCAAGTGTAACGATCACTCGACAACAATCACACAACAACGCTTTGTTTAGTGAAACTAATCACTCACGATTTGAGTGGAGTACTCTCGCAACAATAATCCTTTGTTTCCTAAGTAGGTGGGTTAAAGAATGACCTAATAACCCACATATTTTGTTTATATCGAAAACTCTACTAGAAAGAAACTACCAACAATAAAAACTAAATTATACCGTGAATAAGACCCGACAATAACAAATCCCATACCACAGACAACAAATTGCCAAGTTTTGACTTGGCTTTAAAAATAAGAAAGTTATCGTAACATTATTAATTATTTCTTAGCAGTATCCTTAATAACCAAAATTAATCCTGGCGTAGGCACCAAATTGTAACACCCCCCCCTACCTTACTACTCTATTTTACCTAATAATCTAACTACCTATTATACCGCGCGCACTCACCGACTTCCTACTTTACTCTGTGGAGTTACGATAACTTTAATCTTACCTACTTCTTTCTACACTATAAATTGGCCATATGATCGTCTAGATATATACCTACGTTGTGTTTTATAATAACTCGAGTTCTTTATTTGTTAATATTGTCGAGTCTTAACGTATCCTAACTACATAAAATATTTTACCTTTTTATCGATATTCTCGTAATAGTTGCTACTAATTCTAATAGGAAAGATACCTATTTAAATTTTATTTTACTTCAGTACACATCGGAACAATTAATTAAAAGATTACTCCAGAGATTTATTTCCATTATAGTTTGTTATTCCTTTGTAAAAGAATAAGCTACAATTAAAGTTCCTAGTAATATTTTGAACATTCTGATTTTACAATTTCTGAGGTTTATTGATTTTGACTTTAGGGCTTTAATACAGACATGTTTGTATTGTGCTATTTCAAGATACTTTTACGTGACAGGTTTGCATCTGTAATAGATCCATTAGGGAAATGACAAGGAAATTACTTGTATAAATTATTTGCTTCTCAGATATAATTTTTAAGTTATTTCTTTAATTATTTGAAGGATGAACCAAATTTGATAAGGTTCATATCCAGAGATAAGCGACTTTTGGAGAACAGCCCCGTCCGCGCTGCCCTCGGTGGATTTCTTCCAATGCTTTTGGTCAATCCTCCCTCGCTTGGACATAGGTAATTACCTAATATTGTCCGTGAGTTTTATCCAAATGATATTCTAATTAAAATCAATTCCCTTTTACTTTAATACAAGGGATTTTAGAGGATCGCGAACCTATTTCTGTCGGAGTAAGTTTGTTAGTCATTTTCATACATTCCAGGGAATTTTACATTTAATCAATAACGCAAAATCAACCACATACATCCTTCACCTTTGGTTAACTTTGGGATTTATCTAGGCTTCCTGAAGCCTAGGAAAATCCCTACTTGATTCATACCCCTACTTACAAATAATTCTAAATATTCTCTGTAGGATAAATAGAATTCCTAGTTGGATTATCCAGGTAGGAATAATCGCTTGTGAAAATTCTAGACTATATTTAAATGAAATTTTCCTTCCAAGAACGATAATATTCAATTACAAGATTCTCCTTTTATCTAGTATTTTAATACGTTTGATAATTATTTTGCCCGTTCCTTTATGAAAGAATAATAGTAAACTAAATTAAATCACCGGTTAAATTTTAGAAAATGCCAATTTGTAAGATTGGTCTACATACGTACTAGTACAATGCCTACGTGAGTGTGCCTAATTACCTGGCTAAATTGGGTGTGTGTAATTCAAACTTTGAGAAAACCGTTCTCATTTTGATTTAAATGTGCAGTTAAATGTGTATGTCTTCTGACGAGGTGCAAGGTCAGAATACCTAGATTGAACTACTAAGGATAGGATATCTGTCGCTGTGTAACCTAAAGCGACAGACGGAGCCTAGGGGTCAGGAACAAGGTTTAAGGAGGGATGAGATTTTGCCTTTCTAGCGGACTCACTAGAAAACCTTTTCAGGCGGATAGAGGTTTCCTGTCCAGCAAAAAATGGAAATCTGAAAACATTAAAATAGAAGATATTCTATAGACTACGACAGTCTAACAAATATCTTCCTTCGAAAATCGTTCACTTTGTCACAAGTCTAAACACTTCTTCCCCATTGACTTTGAATATTTAAGAACACTTGAAAAACATCACCAAAAAGAAACTAGTTAATTTCTCTAATTTTGGGCGGTCTTTCAAATTATTTTTATATTTCACAAAATTTAAACTTTCACTAAATTATATTTAATTTCACTTATTATGGACTATTCCACTTTATAGAATCAATCCTAATATTTCAAGGTATAAATTTCTAGCTTTTAAAAGAACTTTAAAATCACTTCGTAATTAATTAACACAATTTAATATTTTAACCCAGCGTTACCACGCAAACGTGATACTACTCCCAGAATTATCCAGCACTGATCTCCCTTCAGCTGTTACATTTCTATTTAAAGTCGCCAACCAAGATAAAACATTTCATTCAATTTTGAATCTTATTCATACGATTCCTAAATAGGAATTGGTGTGTTCCTTCAAAGTATTCTGAAAATCGGATGTTTATATTTTTTGTATATAAACATTCTCACAGCCCATTTCTCTGAAAAAACGACAGAACAAACCCTCTATTGTTTCCGACCTCATTAATCAAGTATCGCTCGATTTATTTGATAACAAGATATAATAATTTTATTTGAGTATTTGTGAGATACTAATGAATCCAGTACAGATGGTTCGTTACAAGTGGCTGGCAAGAACATGCGGCATGCCGGTTGCCAATTAGAGGGGCGTCTGAGAAATGTACATGACACATTGCGACGTGCAGTGTCGGTGATAAATTAGATTTGAAAGATATTTACACGAAATTAAATGATGTGGCAGTTATAATTTAGGATAATATTTGGATGACGCAACAGAAAACGCCAAGCCATAGATACTCTTTTTTTTCTGTTGCCACAGAAACTTACACAAAATACAAATACACACATACAACCCAGGGAGTCCAGGAATATTTTTTTTTAACCAACTTTAAAAAAAGGTTCTCAATACAGGTTGGTCTTTCAAGTTGGTTCTCAATTCGTGGGCATTTTTTTAATGTTTGTTACCTCGTATCATCGTTATTTATAAACTCAGTTGTTTTTTTTTTATTTGCTTTGCTATACTTCCAGTTTGGTCACATTTGTGTCAAAATCTGGTTTTTGATGATGGGATCTATGAGGAATTGAGCGAACTCCTCAAATGTTATAGGCATATAGCGATATTGTTATTTTCAGCAACAAGTCAAGTATGTGCAATCAGAAACTATCATTTGGTGAAATGGAACTGATGAAGAAGACCACAGATGGCCACTGGAACTCTTTAATGATAAGTATATCACGGATGGCGATAAAGGTGACTTCCCGATATCCGATTGAGCTGAAACTTTGCATAACTATCAGGTTCCGATGACAATATCATATTATAGTGACAGCGAGCTGATCTGATGATGGTGACGGAAGGTGGACAATGAAACTCCTCGATGGATAATAGTAGGCTGGCCGTTTATAGGCTCATTTTGATAAGGACTATTCGGATCACTAATTTTACAAAACCTTAAATTGACCAATATTAAAAAAAAAGTGGCATTGAAGGTCATAACTCTAAAACATATTAATAAAAATAATAAAAATACTGCATATAATAAAGCACGTATATATTTAATATATGCATGTTGAGCTACCTTTAGATCGCTTGCAGCGGTCTTCAGGTAGCACAACTGTTTCATATGTATTTTGTACATACCTTGTATTATTATTTCTGTAAATAAATGTATATATGCATTCAATGTAATAATCATTAATTATTCCAAAGATATTTAAAATCCAAGCGAAGCTAACTAAACTAACAGATCAAAAGGTTTTCTCATCCGAAAGTACTACGAACTCACGCACGCTACGTTTGCTTTGACTAATGACCGAATGCGACTTGCAACGAACAGACAGACAAAAGCAATGCAACTAAATTTAACACTCACTTTTACATACGGATGTCTTAATGAGTAATTCAATGGTAACCAATTTCGTGCACGTCACTGTAAATCTTGCGACGAAAATTTATTCGCTTGCGGTTGTGAGTAAGTACCTAATTGTGTCGTTTTGTGAGAAATTTCTTATGAAAGGTAAATAAAAACGAATTGCCATTTGGTTCTCAGTACTTACTTATTGGTTTATGGCTGGTTGATGGAGAAATTTATCATTTCAATGGAACATTTAGGTACCTACCAACCATGATTTTGCACCTTAAATTTAAGATTTTTTTAAATTAATTGACGGCATATTACCACTGCGGCTTATTATTACTGTTTTTTGTCGTTTTTCTGAAGTTTCAAGTCAGAGTTAAAAAGCCTCTTCATGTAATCAGTTTTGAAACGTCAGCAAAATTACGAAAAACGGTGGTAGCTGTTTATTCTTTTTAAAAAGATTCCCAACCACGATAGTTTCAATTATATTTATGGCAGATATTGAATGTTCAATAAACAGCTTTAAACTGAAAAAATAAATAAACAAAAACAGTATTACATAGGTACATCATTCGTACATCCTTACTTTTAAACAGTTAAGAATTTGTGACAAAAACTACTTTCTTCCCCAAAAGTTCCGTCAGAATTGGAAAGTATCGCCAAACTCTAGGAACACGTTCGTGTTATTTTTCTCTTCGCTATTTTTTCTACAATTAAGTTTAATTAAATTCGTTTCATTCAAACTGAGATGAGCTTAAACTTTTTACGCGGATTTCCGTCCGCTAATTAAAAAGCGCTGAAAAAATTCAAGTTTTCGGTTGGACTGCTTTGTGACGGGTGGCCAGAGATGGTTTTAGAAATGTCATGGACAGTGTTTTATGAAGTAAATAATATTTTGAATCGTGTTTTCCTTATTTTTGCGACACTAAACGGGTCGTTTGATGACAGATACTTTGATAAAAATGCTGTCAAGTGCGTGTCGGGCTAGGCAAAATGAAGGGTACATCGAGCTGAACGTACCAACGTAACTGAAAAAAAACCTTATCAACAAGTAATTAATTATGTAAAAATTAAAAAAACCCTCAGCGCAATGAAACGGCTGAACCGATTTTGATCAAACATAGCTAAGAAAACTCCCGACAAATTCACCTTTCAAACAAAAAAAAAACGAAATCGGTTCATCTGTTCAGGAGCTATGATGGGACAGACAGACACACACACACACACACACACACACACACACACACACACGTCAAACTTATAACACCCCGTCGTTTTTGCGTTGGGGTTTAAAAACAACTACATTCAAACCAGTTTACGTTGAAAGTGTTTTTTGACTAACTGTTTTTTTTTTCAGAATATTCCTCCTCTCGGTTGAGAAGTTAGGAGGGAGCACACTATTTACCTACGACTTAACAACTACCTCACCAACTATTGACTTCAACCTCATTCAGAAGAAGTCATTTCGGAACCTCTCTATTCATCTGAGAAAAGATGTGACGACACCCTTAATATACATTGAATAGGTCTGTTCATAGAATACACATACATAACATACATAGACACGCCTTTTTCCCCGAAAGGGTAGGCAGTGCCTCAAATGGTCCTCTTTTCACCGTGGGTTACACCATTGTAGGAAATAAACGTGACAAGAGGTGAGCTTATCGCCGCCATTGCCATTGAAATTACAGGCACATGAGACTTTTCACCTTTATGTCTCAGGCTGGCGGGCGCAGTGCAATGCCACATAGGGCGCGTCCTAGGTGGACGTGACCTATGAGGTAATGCACTGTTCATAGGCAGAGGTTACCGCTTAACATCAGGTGGGCCATCAGATTGTTCCGTCATTCAAGTAGTATAAAAAAAAAGTTGCCATTGACGACCTGAAGCGCAGTGGGCGAAGGTTCGCCTGCGACGCAGGAGGTTGCGGGTTCGATCCCCGCCTTTGAACAAATAATTGTACAATCTGCAGATGTGTGTTCAGGGTGTTCTGGGTATTTTCAATGTATAATAAAAAATATCTATCTATGTAATGTATTGTTTTAAGTATATCAGTTATCTAGTACCCATAACACAAGCTCTGCTTAGCTTGGGGCTAGATAATGTTGTGTGAACTGTCCAACATTATTTATTATTTATTAGGTACTCCAGACTAGATTTCCAATGTTTTCAAACGTTCATGTAACATGGAAATAATAGTAAAAACATCTGCAAACATTCACTACCGTACAATGGTGGACATTCGAAACTCTTGAGGACGCCCTTACGCGACTCGTAGACAATTCTAATAGCCCTTAAGTTGCCTTAAGTCCCATTGAATGAGGCAAACAGTTTTCTGCTATTGTCCATTTCACTGAAGTTTGTTATTTGTCAACAAACATAGCACGTTCACTCATAAAAACTTAATTCCAACCTTGTACCTTCCATAATAAGAGTGAAATCACGACTGACTATAGATTGTAGCAAGTGCGTGCCGTTACCATGGTAACCGTGCTGGTCGCCGATTGAAATGTCATAATACTTTGAACCTTTGTTCAAAGAAAATACGGTTTTGTTTGTTAACATCAAGTGGGATTATTTTCATTGAGTTGGAATATTTTCTACGATTTAAAATAAAACCTAGACCTACTCTTATTTGTTTTTGGCGCAAATGTTTTAGTTAGAATGTCGGTAACGAGTCGGTGGATGAAGGTGGCTCATACATGTTCGTTGCGGCACAGTAAACATGTGGAACAGTAAATATTTAAGAATCCGTAACTGAGCGCCGCGGCCGGCTGGAGCGATTTGCTTGCATCAATTAACGGATTATCGCCGATGTCCGGATTGCCGATGCTTCCTCTGATTATATATTCATGATTAAGACTCTCGCCAGGCAGAAATCTTCTTACAAAAAAAAGCGGCAAGCGCGAGTCGGACTCGCCCATGAAGAGTTCCGTAGCAGCAAGTAACATAATATAAAAGTTCTTGGATGGATTACAATTTATGACGAATTAAAAAAACTACTTACTAGATCTCGTTCAAACCAATTTTCGTTGGAAGTTTACATGGTAATGTACATCATACTTTTTTTTTAGTTTTATCATTCTCTTATTTTAGAAGTTATGGGGGGATACACTTTTTACCACTTTGGAAGTGTCTCTCGCGCAAACTATTCAGTTTAGAAAAAAATTATATTAGAAACCTCCATATCATTTTTGAAGACCTATCCATAGATACCCCAAACGTATGGGTTTGATGTTTTTTTTTTGAGTTTCAGTTCTATGTATGGGGAACCCCAAAAATAAAAAACTACTTGCTAGATCTCGTTCAAACCAATTTTAAGTGGAAGTTTACATGGTAATGTACATCATATTTTTTTTTAGTTTTATCATTCTCTTATTTTAGAAGTTACGGGGGGGGGGGGACACTTTTTACCACTTTGGAAGTGTCCCTCGCGCAAACTATTCAGTTTAGAAAAAAAAAATATTTGAAACCTTAATATCATTTTTGAAGACCTATCCATAGATATCCCACACGTATGGGTATGATGAAAAAAAGTTTTACTCCAAAAAATTCTTGTTTTTTTTCTATTTTTGTTTGAAAATCTTATTGCGGCTTACAAAATACATCTACTTACCAAGTTTCAACAGCATAGCTCTTATAGTTTCGGAAAAATGTGGCTGTGACATACACGGACAGACAGAAAGACAGACAGACAGACATGACGAATCTATAAGGGTTCCGTAATTTTTGGTTGCGGAACCCTAAAAAATGCCACGTGAAATACAGATATTTTTTAAAAACCCCGTGTGTGAACCCTCCGTTTTCTTGTATTGATTTTATTTATCCAATTTTTGACCCAATAATCTGTACCATATTGACAAATAATCGAATCTAGCCAAAAGTTAGATTTAACTCTGTGTTTTTTCTATCGAGAAATTTTTGTCCTATCGTGTTTCTGTCTGGGTGATCCCTCGGTATTGTAATGTAGTATCCATGCATATTTTTAATTTGAATGTTGTACTTGATATAGTCAGTTAAAAATCTAATCTAAGATTGGTAATTTTGCGTTATACCCCACCTCAATGGAACACTTTGAACCTGAAGTGACCTGTAAATTTGTGTTAGAGTTTTTCTGTGAAAGTATTCGTCCGTAGAAGTAAATTATCACAAATGCTATCAACATAAAAATTTCTGCCGCAAAACAGTAGTGCTCGTATTGCTGTGTTCCGGTTTGAAGGGTATAGTTGCCGGTGAAATTACAGGCACATGAGACTTATCATCTTTATGTCATAAGGTGGCGGGCGCAGTGCAATGTGACGTGTAGGGCGCTTCTTATGTGGACGTGACCTATAAGGTAACATAGCTATAGGCAAAGGTTACCGCTTAACATCAGGAGGACCATTATGCTCGAACAGTAATTCAAATTAAAAAAACAAGTGAGCCTCACAGTAGTCGCTTCTGAACCTTCGACCAAAGTCAAAGTTCTGAACATCTGACTCACCTCCTTGGTAATAGGCAACATGGCCTAAGAGCATTGCAGCCTCCGTACTGAACATGGAAAGAAAGAAAGAAAGAAAGAACAATTTATTTGTAGCACACACACTTAACAGAAATAACAAATAAAAAATAATAATAGAATGTAAACAAAAAAAAAGAATAAGACACAAAAAATACCCATAGGGTATTAAACTTAAACATAAAACTAGACCCTACGTAATGGAATAGGTAAAATTGGCTACATACATGGCTGATAGTACAACCTCTAGGAAAAAAGCGCTTTGGTAATCCAAGGAGGTGAGATCGCGCATTTTTCCGGAACACGGCTGATTGTACCAAATGCGGAAAAATGCGCGCTTCCTGTTACACTGTTAAAAATAAATAAAAAATAAATAAATAAATAATACTGGACAGTTCACACAACATTATCTAGCCCCAAGCTAAGCAGAGCATGTTTTATGGGTACTAGATAACTGATACACTTAATACAATATATTACATAGATATATATTTTTATTATACATATAAAATACCCAGAACACCCTGAATAAATATCTGCGATCGCACAAATATTTGTTCCGAGGCGGGAATCGAACCCGCAACCTCCTGCGTCGCAGGCTAAGCTTCGCCCACCGCGCCACAGAGGTCGTCGTCGTATTCCGTTCCTTTTCACGAAATCACTCCCATAGATTAAAGTGATTATACCATAAAAAAAAATAAGGTGGGTACCTATAGCTTTAATTCAAAGTTGTTTCGGTGATCAGTAAATCTGTATGAATCCGTAATTGAACGCCGGCTGGAGCGGCTCGCTTGCATCAATTAACGGATTACCGCCGATGTCCGGATTACCGATGCTAGCTCTGCTTTTCATGATGGAACCTGAAATTTAAAAGAGACCTGCTAATTTATCTTTTGTTCTGAGTTAACCTCGGCCTTGTTTGAGACCGTTGCAGTGTGGAACGCTTTGCCTCTAGAAACAAAAAAAGAATTTTGTAAACATTAAAATATCTCTCAACGCAATGAAACCGCTGAACTGATTTTAATCAAACTTAGCTAAGAATACTCCCGACAAACTCGGCTTTCAAACAAATGAACTACGATGCCACAGACAGACACATACACAGACACACAGACACGTCAAACTTATATTAAGAAACTATCTATAACCTCAGGAATGGCGGGAATACAATATTAAATACAGCATTACTTTTATCACTATAATATATTCTGTGGTTTTACAATATTAGATGCTTATACTTCGACGTTCTACAACAGAATACCTGCCATGCCAATGGCTATGATTCCGATGCTTCATCAAAACGCATCGATAGCGCGTTCTAACTTGTCTGGTGGCGACATCTAGTTACAAAATAGTAAACTGTATCAGCTCTCTAGTGGCGGCATATAGTTGTAAACATGCGAACTGTAACAGCTCGGCCATCCTTTAATTAACGAGTCCCTTCGTTTATACAAATAAACAATAAGCATTTAGTCCCCGAGTTACCCCAAAATCAATATTCATAGAATTAAACAACATTCACACAGTAACACCAAAATCACAATGAAACTGTTAGTCTATCTAAACACCATTGCAAATTACCCTTATGCAACTTAACAGTTTTTAATCTCCACAAAACTTAATTAAATTTTGTATTTAATAATTATCAATATCAAATCATTAAATATAACTTTATTCATATATATCGAAGTGCAAAATTAAAAGCTAAATGTCACTCTACTTATGTATGAGGTACTTGTAACTAATTACGCCATGAAACTATTAAACTTTTGGACACCAGGTAGTTCATGACTCTTTAACAGAACGTATTACTTCTCATGCATTTATTATTATGCCCGGTCCATGATACTGACCGTTACCGGCTCTTAACTAGGGTGTATTATTTCTTAAATACTATTATTGAGCCCGGTCCATGACACTGACCGTTACCTGCTCATAACTAGGGTATATTATTTAATATACATTTATTATTGGGCCCGGTCCATGACACTGACCGTTACCTGCTCATAACTAGGGTATATTATTTAACATACATTTATTATTGAGCCCGATCCATGACACTGACCGTTACCTGCTCATAACTAGGGTATATTATTTCTTAAATACAATTATTGAGCCCGGTCCATGACACTGACCGTTACCTGCTCATAACTAGGGTATATTATTTAATATACATTTATTATTGAGCCCGGTCCATGACACTGACCGTTACCTGCTCAAAAATAGGGTATATTATTTAACATACATTTATTATTGAGCCCGGTCCATGACACTGACCGTTACCTGCTCATAACTAGGGTATATTATTTCTTAAATACTATTATTGAGCCCAGTCCATGACACTGACCGTTACCTGCTCATAACTAGGGTATATTATTTAACATACATTTATTATTGAGCCCGGTCCATGACACTGACCGTTACCTGCTCATAACTAGGGTATATTATTCCTTATCCATTTATTATTGCGCCCGGTCCATGACACTGACCGTTACCAGCTCTTTGACTACTGTACTAGTCCATGACATTAACTAGTACCGCAATCACTTCCTAAACTTGCCCATGACCTTGGCAAGAGTTCATTACATTATTTTCCATTAAGTACCTATTTATCATTATTATAATAACATAATAATAAGAACTAACACAATCATAAAACATAAATCAATCAGTCTAGTAGTGATAGTGCTTAGTCAAAGTCAAAGTCAAAAGCATTCTATTCATTGAAATCACACGGACCATTTTTAATCCTCTTTGACGACCCCTACTACTAGGTGGGGAGCACCTGTGTGGTGCCTTGAGAACAAGGAGAACCAGATTAAAACAAAAAAAAACGAGAACAAACTTAAAATCCTTAGGTTGGCAGTCAAAAGTTAGATGCTAGAGGGAATCAGCCAAAGATAATTAGAAAGCGCACGCTACGCCCGATATACCCACAAATAACAAACCAATTATAAATTATTTATGTAGGTACAGACATTGAAAACTGACAAATTAGCTGTCGGGAGGTAGAGCGATATCAGGCTACGCGGCTTCATCAATATGGTCACGTAGAGTGTATACGCCCTCTCAATTCGATTATTCTTTATGTAGGAGTTAAATCTTTAAATCCAAAGGATAGTAGCACTTTCTGGAAGTCCATTATAGAACCGGACAGAATCTCCCATAAAAGTAACTTTTTTTTTTTTTTTTTTTATAATTTGGGAATATTCTTTGCATTATTTGTTCTTCGTGTAAATACAATATACAACGACATTTTATGAAGAATCAGACTGATGGGATGCGTCACCATACAATTAAGATACAGATTGTATGATGGACAGCCACGGGAAAATGTTGGCAACTCCAACTATCATAACCCTTTCGTACGGTTGGTGTGTCCTGATTATTATGCTCAGCAATTCCTTGCACCTCAATTTTGTTATAAAACAATCCGACCGGAAGGTGGGTAACGTACCTAATCCCTTCGGGATCCTTTCGGGGTAGACTTAATTTACCCGGCGTAAATCACCCAGATGCATTAAGTACACTATTTGTGTACTTAATGCACCTTGCCTAGGTGATCTAATTCCGTATTTGAATATCCCTTTAATCTGTGATCATTGACTTCCTGTCATTTCAGCTGCAACCATTCTGCTTCACCGATTCGAATCAGGGTGGGGTTTATTGAAATCTTATATTTAAGGCTGGTATTATATTAACCGTCTATTTTCAAAACATTATTGCTTTTTTTCTTCAGTGACAGCACCCTGTTTCGATTTTGTGCAATCAGCAGTTTCATGACCTAACAGCTTACAGTTCGTGCAGTGCAACTTAGGTTTTGGGCAACGGTAAGACGGATGCCCCTTTTCATTACAGTTGTAGCAAGTCATACTATATGTACTTAAGTTTTGAGCGGAAGTAGAAGTCTCATTCGACGTTTTACTGTTGGTCGATTGGTTATTACGTTTATCCCTATTTTTAGCAGTATCACCACACCCCTTTCATGACCTACTTTAATGGATTTCAAAAAATTTAAGATCTGTGCCGGTTCTGTAAACTCTGCGCTCTGACCTCCAACACGTACATTTCTATCAGCAATACCTGCTAACAGACAGTCCACAGCTCGTTTACCTGCGATTTCACACCGATTCAAAAGATTCATTTTCGAATAAAAGTATAAATCCAAAGGTTCTCCAAAACGTACCCTTTCACTCAACATTTCAGACAATAATTCTGCATAATTTTCGCGTGTTGGAAAGGATTCGCGTAATTTTACCTTCCATTCGGCCCACGAGTGGAGAAGGGAAGGTAAGCCTTGGTACCATGTTTTCGCTATACCGCTGAGTTTAGGCATTGCATAGTGAATTATCTGTTTATCACTCCAAGTATATATTTGGGCGCATTCATCTACCTTTTTAATCCATACATCTATAGTCTGTTCTTTATTTAGTGGATCAAATTCGGGAATAACGTTTATAATGGGAAATTTGTCAGTATCACTAGTAGGCCTTATGTTAGACATAAAATCGAGAAACTTTTTAAAGAATAAGCTTTGGACATCATTTTCTTTGCTATTAGATGGTTCACAGCATAACCTAGATCTTAAACTAGCTGGCGGTGACTCCCTTCGATCATTTGAGTTGCCATGCCTTACATGGTCGGAGGGGTTAGGCCGCTTTGAAGTGGATCTTGAAGGCCTACTATTTCGTTCCCTCGAAGGTGACCGATGACGTCGGGCACGGTATGCATGAGGAGAGCGGGATCGCGTCTGACTTCTCGAGTGACTGCGATCACTAACCTGTCTGGCCCTCGAGTCCCTAGGCCTACCCTTCGATCGTGAACGGCGTAGACTAGCATGGCGCGTGTGCGGCGAATGAGACGGCGTTCGACCCCGGGACTGGCTGCGACTTCGTGCTTCAGAGTCCCTAGGCGTACCCCTCGATCGTGAGCGGCGCCGTAGACTGTCACGGCGCCGGCGCTTGTGCGGCGAACGAGACCGTGTTCGACCTCGGGACTGGCTGCGACTGCGTCCTTCTCTCTCGATAGACCCCGCACCTTGATTACGGGGTGTTGCCACGCTCCTGGACTTCGATCGACTACGGCGATGGTCTTTGTTCTTGCCCATTACGTAACCTCGACAAAACACACTGTATTAATATTAACATCTCATAACATTTACTTAAATGTGCTTATTTAATTTCATTAATTATTTTAATTTGCACTACCGCATTAGTGTAGGTACATTGTTAAAGATTATTCATTATTAGAACTAAAAATTAGCGTGCTTGTTTGCGCTGGCTCAACTTAGGTGTAATTAACCGTATCAATCAAAAATACTACCGGGGAGTGCTTTGACCATGTATTCGAAAACAAGTTGCATAACACCAAGAAAGAGTTTTTCCCCAAACCGTTTTTCTTACATGCTTTAGTAGCCTGAACTTTCAGGTTTAAGATATGTTTATTTCCCATAAGAATTACAAAACTAAGTAGTCAACATTAATTGTTGGGCTAATCGTAAATACAACACTAATCTTAAATGGTACATACTGGTTATAATTACAAATAAAAAATAACATGTAGGTAGTTTGACATTACTCGCAACAGATATTGTAAACAGTGTTCAAACTACTGTTTATTTTAACCTTCAAAAGAACTATCTATAGCTTGCTTCTAAAAGCTACCAATTAAGCAAAATAAACGATATGAATTTGCAAAAACAAAAGAAGAAAAAAAACAATAGCAAAGAGATGTTCATAAATTATCAAGTAATCAAGTGGGTACTTACACTTTTTCTTTCTGAATAATGGGCGTCACTGGTCTTTATTCCACGTCTGAGTTATTAAGAAACTATCTATAACCTCAGGAATGGCGGGAATACAATATTAAATACAGCATTACTTTTATCACTATAATATATTCTGTGGTTTTACAATATTAGATGCTTATACTTCGACGTTCTACAACAGAATACCTGCCATGCCAATGGCTATGATTCCGATGCTTCATCAAAACGCATCGATAGCGCGTTCTAACTTGTCTGGTGGCGACATCTAGTTACAAAATAGTAAACTGTATCAGCTCTCTAGTGGCGGCATATAGTTGTAAACATGCGAACTGTAACACTTATAACACCCCGTCGTTTTTGCGTCGGGGCTTAAATAAAACGGGAATCCACGTATTTGCCCGTAAAATTTCAGGTACATGAGGCTTTTCATCTTTATATGTCTGAGAGTGTGGCGCACGCAATGACATGCCGCATAGGGCGCGTCCTAGGTGGACGTGATCTATGAGATAATGCATTTTTCATAAACGTGGTTGTTTCGTCATTTAAATAAATAACGCTGGACAGTTCACACAACATTATCAAGCCCCAAACTAAGCAAAGCTTGTGTTATGGGTACTAAATAAATGATATACTTAATACAATATCATACATAGATAGATATTTCTTATTATACATAGAAAATACCCAGAACACCCTGAATAAATATCAGCGATAGCACAAATATTTGTTCCGAGGTGGGAATCGAACCCGCAATCTCCTACGTCGCAGGCCAACCTTCGCCCGCCGCGCCACAGAGGTCGTCTCAAGGTCAATTTCAAGTTGTATAAAGAATAAAATACAAAATATATCGAAAACTTTCTTCAATAGCTATAACACTGGCTGTTCTGACCTGAAACGGTCTATTGTTGCTGTTGTGGACCAACGATGTATTTTCTTTGTAAACTGTGTTTTCTGTTCAAAATATTACACGTTATTATTAGTCTCATTACACATAGTAATAATTAAAAACATATCATGTAAAATTTACACACCCTGCTTGACAATGTCCAATTACATAATATCATGCAACCTCAACGTAAATTAAAGTATTATCTCTGAAGGGATATAAAGTTGTATGAAACTACCTAGGGAATAAAGTGATTTGAATTTGGAAAGTCAAATTCGTGTGAAAACTCGTGGAAAACTCGTAAGCTTACAGGCCTCCGTACCGGAGTTGCTCGATGCTCGTAAGTATCAAAATGCCCATATGGCATTGTAAAAAGGTTTGTTTGAAAATAGAACTGGCCACCATACACAGTACTCAAGAAAAAAGGTGCGTTTACAAAAATTGTGAAACAAAAGGCGGCGTTTGACTCTTCCCGCCATTTTTGAAAGGAGAGAGACGTCTCCTACTTTTATTTTCTTTCGTTTACTAATGTTTTTGAGTTATTTTGTGTAATTTTGGTGGCATTTTATTTGAACAATGTAGCTCGTCTTTAGAGCACGAGTGTAGTGAAATGAAATGGAAGTGAACTATGTGACTTTTCAAATTATTGGAAATTGTCTACTAAAGTTTTTTGTAAAACGGCCACCAGTTTAGTACTAAAACATGACTTGACTGTGATTTTAACGACTGGGAAGGATTATAACGTTGCAAATTATAAATTATAATTACAATAATAAATTATACACTTGAAAATGGCAAATGCACAAGACGTGCGACGCCAATTATAAAGAAAAAAAATAAGTCGGTTAAAAAGCAGCTGTATAGTGACATCGTCGAAATACTTAATAAATATTATCATATAAGTACATACATTTCTACGTTGCTCACGCTTGCGGCGCGAGATTCAATTTTTTTAGTGTTTTTGGCCCATTTTTTTTTTTTTTTTTTTTTTTTTTTCCGGTGTTCCTCTGACTTTATCAGAGCCTTTTTTTGCAGTTCTTATTCTTACTCTTTTTTTTATATTTTACTTCCTATTTGTTTGGATGGGTTTTGGGAAGGGATTATCTATATTTCTTATTTACTACTTTCATAATTAACAAGTTTTTCTTAATATTAACTTAAATGTATCTTTACAAACAAATTTCTTACTGCTTAGCATTTTTACTGGTTTTATATATATATAACAATATATATTTTCAATAAATTTATACATCGTTATCTATTTATATCTTACTTAATTTTTACTTTTATTTACTCGGATGGGTTTTGGGAATGGTTGAAGTTCGGAGTATCTTTATTTCTTATGTACTAGTTGTCTTTATTTACAATATTTTCTTAATTTAAACTTAGGTATATCTTTAGTTTTACAAATTTTTTACTGTTTAATATCTTTGCTGATTTAGTATATATGTCAATATATATTTCAACAAATTTAAATACCATTATTTATTTCTATCTATTACCTTATTTGCTATCTGAATACAATATGTTATAAACTTATTCCTAATATTTTTATCATTAATGAGCTGATTTGCAGTTTCCGGTTTAAGAGCTATTCCGAATTCCTGTTCCACTTCGTATCTTCTCTGACCATAAACCGGACATTCAAAAAGAATATGCGCAACGGTCTCCTCTGTTCCGGGCTCACAGATGCACGATGGGTTTTCCTTACACTTGAACCGCGTCAAGTATTCTGAAAACCCACCGTGCCCTGTCATAACTTGCGTGAGTACTCCCGTTGGCTTGACCTTCCTTACTATTTTAAACGCATTCAAGGCATCGGGGAAAAACATTTTTGTTGTTCCTGCTGTCTTATTGTTTTTATACCTATCATTCCACTTATCAAGGGTTCCTAGCCGAATTTCCCGTTTAATGTATGAGACTGGACATAATTCATAGTCAGGTTTAGTTTTCATCTTTAGGGCTGCGTCCTTTGCCAGTTTGTCTGCTCTCTCATTACCTTCAAGGCCCGCATGCGCTTTAATCCAATATAAAAATACATTTTTATTCTGGTCTTTAATAGCTTGCAGGTTAGTTCTAATCTCGAAGGCCAGAGGATGTAAGGAACCATTGTTGATTACTGCCTCCAGTGATGACCTTGAGTCGCTGTAGACTCCATTGCTAGTCTCTTTGCTCTTTAGAATCTCCCTCGTGGCCTTGCATATTGCCAGTAATTCTGCCTGGTAGACGGTGCAGTAGGATGACAGCTTGAATTTTTGGGCTTTGGTCTCGACTAGCGCATTCCATACGGATAGCGCTGCTCCGACCTTACCCTCAATCTTGCTGCCATCTGTGAACATTCTGACTGCGTGGCCGCTGTGAATGTCCACCTGCTCTTGGTCTTCCAGGCATACGAATTCCAGGCTCAAATGTTCGGCCGGATGAGGTGAATCAGCAAACTTAGCCATTTTTTCCACCTCCCTATCTCCTAGTGCCTGATGGGGGACTCCTCTCTTTGCCTCATACAGGGCGGCTGCCTCTTGTATCCTGAGGTCGAGTGGCAGGATTCCAGAAAGCACTAGTGCCGAGTTAAGGGAGACGGTTCGGTAAGCTTTACACAGTTTCTGTGCGAAACCTCGCTGGACTGTGTTTAGGTGCTTTTGCATGCCCAGTTTTTTAGTTGCAGGTGCCCAGACACTGGCCGAGTACAAAATGATTGGTTCGACAGCGGCAGTGTATATACTACGTATCACATCCGAATTTAGCCCCCAGCTGACCCTAGCGGCTCTGGATAGCTGTTTGTACACGTTCAATGCCTTCTTGCACACATTTGCTGCATGGCTATTGAACGTGAGCTTATGGTCTAAAGTGAGCCCCAGGCCCATTACAGCTCATCAACACTTCTACACATAGCGAAAGTTAAGTTCGCGAGAACTAGGAGACTTAACACACATGTTTGAATTGATAGGATCACATAACTTTTAGAAGTTTAGCTATGATACCCCGAAACAAAAAAAAAAACACTGTAAAAATGTGTTACGGGTATCATAGCTAAACTGATGATATTTATGAGATACTATCAATTAAAACGTGTGTTAAGTCTCCTAGTTCTCGCGAACTCAACTTTCCCTTTGTGAAGAAGTGTTGATGAGTTGTAACGAGCAAAAAAAAAAAAAAAATTCGCTCCGCAAGCGTGAGCATCCACCACCTTAATTAGTTCCTATTCTATATTGTCACCAATTTTCAAACTAGATGTCGCTGCTAAAAGTGTCCGCGCGCTGAAACGCGTTATCGTGCGTTTTGGGAGTGTCACTTGAGAACTTATTTTGATGATATATTGAAAAGGGTCGTTTTTAAAATTCTTACTTACTGTAGAATAAACGCAAATCCCGTTAATAAATATATAAATGCCAAAGTTATACGATTACGAATTCTGGTTTTTTTTTTGGATGTTTTTGATGTTTGTTACTTTACTCTACCGAAACGACTAACTTGGACTGACTGAATCGATTTCTTTGTGTGGCTCCTTTTTATCCTGGTTAAACGTGAGCAAAGCCGCGGGCGGGTGACTAGTTATAGTTACTAATAGTTGAATTAATGTGGGTGTTGTGGCACCATGAAGTATATGATATGGTATATGAAGGTGGTATATATCTATAATCTAATAATATAACAAGTAATTAATTTTATAAAAATTAAAAAACCCTCAACGCAATGAAACGGCTGAACCGATTTTGATCAAACATAGCTAAGAAAACTACCGACAAATACACCTTTCAAACAAATAAAACGAAATCGGTTCATCCGTTCGGAAGCTACGATGGGACAGACAGACACACACACACACACACACACACACACACACACACGCGCAGACACGTCAAACTTATAACACCCCTTTGTTTTTGCGTCGGGGGTTAAAAAATGCCTATCAAATCGTGCCATAATATATCCATGCTCAAAGTAATGATTGTTTTGTACCTAGCGCTGTACTTTCTTTAACAGTTATTGCCTAAGTACAGCATACTATTATTAAAGTAAGTAAGCAGCAAGTATTCTGAAGCCATCTACACTTTACCTGTCAACGTTTTCATCTGAAATAACAGTGCGACTGTGTCTCAGAGAACCACTGGAAGCCGTCAATTAGAGTTGCACCTTTCGAAGTGGCTGCAAAACATGCGATATGATTCTACATAGGATATACTCATTATCGCTTGTAAATTACACTATAGATAACGCAAACGCACCTGTCACTGTGCCTGTCCGAAGTAGGTGCAATGCACCTATTAGCCAACCTCGAATCAGTTTGCTCCCGGCCGCGAATCGTGCCATAATGAACTTGAAAAATTATTCGTAATCAGCTAGCCGTGCGAATGGAGATAATTCGGAGCACAGAGTAAAAAAAAGAAATGGACAAAAAGAGAAGCGTCATAGCCAAATTGTGAACTAACGTTTTATTTAGTTTGTTTAACTATTTCTTAAGCCTGGGATTCAAACTGTCGGCACTCTGCTTAGCTGGGGGCTAGATAATGTTGTGTGAACTGTCGAGCATTATTTATTTATTTATTATTTTGAATTTTATACTAAACTAGTGGAATGCCCACGACTTCGTCCGCGTGTACTTTTCATACAAACTTAGACACCCCGCTTCACCCCCTTAGGGGTTGATTTTCTGGAATTCCTTTCTTAGTGCACCCCTAGACCACAAAAGGAACGTATCCTCCAAATTTCAGGTCTCTAGGACTTATGGTTTAGGCTGTGCGTTGATATTAAGTCAGTCAGTCAGTTAGTCACGCAACAATTTTATATATATTGATGATGATAAATTATTACCGTTGTAAAATGATCAAAATGGAACAGACGCGCTATTGTATTGCCCGCTAAACAAAAAAGGTAAATAAGCACAGCTGCGCCCTCCAATCCCACGACGCTTCTCTTTTTGAGCAAACTCTAGTAGGTACAAAATAAAACGGCACGCTTGATTTTATACAAATTTACGTGTTTGCGGTGTCTATCTTGATATATGGTATGTGAGGAAAGCCTGCATTGTAAAGTTTCAGAGCCAGCTTCAGTGTGGCCAAAAATCTATCTTAAAGTAAAATCTTCTTTAACTACTTCCACCAGAAAATTTCTCAGATATTCTTGGACCCGTTTGAGTTTTTAAAACGTTCACCTAGGAGCACTAGCACTAGTGTCACTGTAGAAACGTTCACCTAGGAGCACTAGCACTAGTGTCACTGTAGAAACGTTCACCTAGGAGCACTAGCACTAGTGTCACTGTAGAAACGTTCACCTAGGAGCACTAGCACTAGTGTCACTGTAGAAACGTTCACCTAGGAGCACTAGCACTAGTGTCACTGTAGAAACGTTCACCTAGGAGCACTAGCACTAGTGTCACTGTAGAAACGTTCACCTAGGAGCACTAGCACTAGTGTCACTGTAGAAACGTTCACCTAGGAGCACTAGCACTAGTGTCACTGTAGAAACGTTCACCTAGGAGCACTAGCACTAGTGTCACTGTAGAAACGTTCACCTAGGAGCACTAGCACTAGTGTCACTGTAGAAACGTTCACCTAGGAGCACTAGCACTAGTGTCACTGTAGAAACGTTCACCTAGGAGCACTAGCACTAGCGTCACTGTAGAAACGTTCACCTAGGAACACTAGCACTAGTGTCACTGTAGAAACGTTCACCTAGGAGCACTAGCACTAGTGTCACTGTAGAAACGTTCACCTAGGAACACTAGCACTAGTGTCACTGTAGAAACGTTCACCTAGGAGCACTAGCACTAGTGTCACTGTAGAAACGTTCACCTAGGAACACTAGCACTAGTGTCACTGTAGAAACGTTCACCTAGGAACACTAGCACTAGTGTCACTGTAGAAACGTTCACCTAGGAGCACTAGCACTAGTGTCACTGTAGAAACGTTCACCTAGGAGCACTAGCACTAGCGTCACTGTAGAAACGTTCACCTAGGAGCACTAGCACTAGTGTCACTGTAGAAACGTTCACCTAGGAACACTAGCACTAGTGTCACTGTAGAAACGTTCACCTAGGAGCACTAGCACTAGCGTCACTGTAGAAACGTTCACCTAGGAGCACTAGCACTAGTGTCACTGTAGAAACGTTCACCTAGGAACACTAGCACTAGTGTCACTGTAGAAACGTTCACCTAGGAGCACTAGCACTAGTGTCACTGTAGAAACGTTCACCTAGGAGCACTAGCACTAGTGTCACTGTAGAAACGTTCACCTAGGAGCACTAGCACTAGTGTCACTGTAGAAACGTTCACCTAGGAGCACTAGCACTAGTGTCACTGTAGAAACGTTCACCTAGGAGCACTAGCACTAGTGTCACTGTAGAAACGTTCACCTAGGAGCACTAGCACTAGTGTCACTGTAGAAACGTTCACCTAGGAGCACTAGCACTAGTGTCACTGTAGAAACGTTCACCTAGGAGCACTAGCACTAGCGTCACTGTAGAAACGTTCACCTAGGAGCACTAGCACTAGTGTCACTGTAGAAACGTTCACCTAGGAACACTAGCACTAGTGTCACTGTAGAAACGTTCACCTAGGAGCACTAGCACTAGTGTCACTGTAGAAACGTTCACCTAGGAGCACTAGCACTAGTGTCACTGTAGAAACGTTCACCTAGGAGCACTAGCACTAGTGTCACTGTAGAAACGTTCACCTAGGAGCACTAGCACTAGTGTCACTGTAGAAACGTTCACCTAGGAGCACTAGCACTAGTGTCACTGTAGAAACGTTCACCTAGGAGCACTAGCACTAGTGTCACTGTAGAAACGTTCACCTAGGAGCACTAGCACTAGTGTCACTGTAGAAACGTTCACCTAGGAGCACTAGCACTAGTGTCACTGTAGAAACGTTCACCTAGGAACACTAGCACTAGTGTCACTGTAGAAACGTTCACCTAGGAGCACTAGCACTAGCGTCACTGTAGAAACGTTCACCTAGGAGCAATAGCACTAGTGTCACTGTAGAAACGTTCACCTAGGAACACTAGCACTAGTGTCACTGTAGAAACGTTCACCTAGGAGCACTAGCACTAGTGTCACTGTAGAAACGTTCACCTAGGAGCACTAGCACTAGTGTCACTGTAGAAACGTTCACCTAGGAGCACTAGCACTAGTGTCACTGTAGAAACGTTCACCTAGGAGCACTAGCACTAGTGTCACTGTAGAAACGTTCACCTAGGAGCACTAGCACTAGCGTCACTGTAGAAACGTTCACCTAGGAGCACTAGCACTAGTGTCACTGTAGAAACGTTCACCTAGGAGCACAAGTGTCACTGTAGAAAATGCACATTTCTACTCTCAATTCGCAATTCAGTATACGATTAAGCCATCAAAGTTTACAACAAGAAAACAAGTAATTAATTTTGTATAAATTAAAAAAACCCTCGACGCAATGAAACGGCTGAACCGATTTTGATCAAACATAGCTAAGAAAATTCCCGACAAATTCACCTTTCACACAAAAAAATATCGAAATCGGTTCATTCAATCGGGAGCTACGAGGCGACAGACAGAGACACACACACACACACACAACACAGACATGTCAAACTTATAACACCCCGTCGTTTTTGCGTCGGGGTTAAATACAACACAAAGCATTAGCGTAATCGCTATCTCTTCCGCTTGTGCTATCGCTGTATTCATAGCCGCAGCCATCAACTGACACAGCAAACGTTAATTAGCAAGTCTTGGCAATTTGTGGCGTTTAAATTGACTGAGTCGAGCCTCTCGCTCGAGGGGAGTTGGTCTGTTTGCGAGAGCATCATCAATATTTGTTCAGCTATTCGAATGCAGGTGTGCTGGTTACATGCAGTTTGCACTAATTATTTTAATGAGAATATTATTATTGCTTGTTAAACTGTTGGTGAGTTCTATCAGGTATTTTACGTACATACGTACCAATACCTAAATGTGTGTGTGCCCCGTCGAGGATAGCCTTAGAGGCAGTCAGGCAGGGGCAAACAGACGCTAGTTTAAATGTGTGTGTGCCCCGTCGAGGATAGCCTTAGAGGCAGTCAGGCAGGGGCAAACAGACGCTAGTTTAAATGTGTGTGTGCCCCGTCGAGGATAGCCTTAGAGGCAATCAGGCAGGGGCAAACAGACGCTAGTTTAAATGTGTGTGTGCCCCGTCGAGGATAGCCTTAGAGGCAGTCAGGCAGGGCAAACAGACGCTTGTTTAAATGTGTGTGTTCCCCGTCGAGGATAGCCTTAGAGGCAGACAGGCAGGGGCAAATAGACGCTAGTTTAAATGTGTGTGTGCCCCGTCGAGGATAGCCTTAGAGGCAGTCAGGCAGGGGCAAATAGACGCTAGTTTAAATGTGTGTGTGCCCCGTCGAGGATAGCCTTAGAGGCAGTCAGGCAGAGGCAAATAGAAGCTAGATTAAATGTGTGTGTGCCCAGTCGAGGATAGCCTTAGAGGCAGTCAGGCAGGGGCAAACAGACGCTAGTTTAAATGTGTGTGTGCCCCGTCGAGGATAGCCTTAGAGGCATTCAGGCAGGGGCAAATAGACGCTAGTTTAAATGTGTGTGTGCCCCATCGAGGATAGCCTTAGAGGCCGTCAGGCAGGGGCAAATAGACGCTAGTTTAAATGTGTGTGTGTGCCCCGTGGAGGATAGCCTTAGAGGCAGTCAGGCAGGGGCAAATAGACGCTAGTTTAAATGTGTGTGTGTGCCCCATCGAGGATAAATAATAATAATAATAAATAAATAAAAAATGCTGGACAGTTCACACAACATTATCTAGCCCCACGCTAAGCAGAGCTTGTGTTATGGGTACTAGATAACTGATATACTTAATACAATATATAACATAGATAGATATTTTTTATTATACATAGAAAATACCCAGAACACCCTGAACAAATATCTGCGATCGCACAAATATTTGTTCCGAGGCGGGAATCGAACCCGCAACCTCCTGCGGCCCAGGCGAACCATCGCCCGCCGCGCCACAGAGGTCGTCAGGCAGGGGCAAATACACGCTAGTTTAAATGTGTGTGTGTGCCCCGTCGAGGATAGCCTTAGAGGCAGTCAGGCAGGGGAAAATAAACGCTAGCTTAAATGTGTGTGTGCCCCGTCGAGGATAGCCTTAGAGGCAGTCAGGCAGGGGCAAATAGACGCTAGTTTAAATGTGTGTGTGCCCCGTCGAGGATAGCCTTAGAGGCAGTCAGGCAGGGGCAAATAGACGCTAGTTTAAATGTGTGTGTTCCCCGTCGAGGATAGCCTTAGAGGTAGTCAGGCAGGGGCAAATAGACGCTAGTTTAAATGTGTGTGTTCCCCGTCGAGGATAGCCTTAGAGGTAGTCAGGCAGGGGCAAATAGACGCTAGTCAGGCAGAGGCAAGTCTAAATTAACGCATTATATAAATAAATAAATAAATATTGCTGGAGAGTTCACACAACATTGTCTAGCCCCAAACTTAGAAGAGCTTGTGTTATGGGTACTAGACAACTGCTTTACTTAATACAATATATCACGTAGATAGATATTTTTTATTATACATAGAAAATACCCAGAACACCCTGAACAAATATCTGCAGATCGCACAAATATTTGTTCCGAGGCGGGAATCGAACCCGCAACCTCCTGCGTCGCAGGCGAACGTTCGCCCGCCGCGCACCACATATCTACGAAAAACAAATTATTATTTGGAATAGGCCAAAAAAACTTACTATGTATTTGAACATTGCTATCCTAAGTGAACTTATTCTTGTTCAATCTGGGAACGGGAAATACAAGAAATTACAGCAGTGTTCAAAGTAAGGGAGCAATAATTCCTTTTCTTGACATATTCAATAGATTCTTGAATAAATACAGAAATACGTAGGTACATATACCTAATAAGAAAGAAATTAAACAATATTTCTTATATTTTGTGCTCTTAAATCCAAACAATGCTGAAAAGTACTGCCAGATTACTAATTAACTGTACTTAATCAAATGAGATATTATTACATGTATGGTACTGCTAAGTATGCATGGTGCTGGTAGAAGTAGTAGCAGAGTTTTTTTGTGAAAGAGTTCGTCCGGGGAAGTACTACCACCTTACCTATTTCTGCCGCAAAGCAGTAGTGCTCGCATTGCTGTGTTCCGGTTTGAAGGGTAAGGGTGCCGGTGAAAGTACAGGCACATGAGACTTTTCATCTTTATGTCTCAGGGTGGCGGGCGCAGTGCAATGCCACATAGGGTGCGTCCTAGGTGGATGTGACCTATGAGGTTAATGCACTGTTCATAGGCAGAGGGTTACACTTAACATCAGGTGGGCCATCTGCTTGATCCGTCATTCCAAGTAGTATAAAAAATACTGAATTATTAGATCAATTATAAAACTTGCCTATCATCATCATCATCACCAGCCTTTAGTTATCTAGCTTCCACTTTATGAGATTATTTTTCATGAAATTGTAAATTTCCGTGTCCCCTACGATTTGAGCCACATTAACACTAGTTAGTTTTTGTATTTTTTTTAAGACTCCGTACTATTTCCACTGTTCCATGAAAATTGGAAAAAGGAACACACGTGGAAGCACATCCGTGTCACAGATAAAATAATACTATAGGTACTAGTATCGGTGTCTAGCACGCGTAATGTAGGGTCCCTACTATAATTACTTTATAAGCGACTAGCGACTCGTCCCGGCTTCAAACGGGTTGTTTCAGGATGAAAAACAGCCCCCCCTTACACCTTTGGTAACCTATGTCACTCAGGGTGAATAAATAAATAAATAATGCTGGACAGTTCACACAACATTATCTCGCCCCAAGCTAAGCAGAGCTTGTGTTATGGGTACTAGATAACTGTTATACAATAGAATACAATACATTATATAAATAGAATTTTTTTATTATACATAGAAAATACCCAGAACACCCTGAACAAATATCTGCAGATCGCACAAAACTTTGTTCCGAGGCGGGAATCGAACCCGCAACCTCCTGAATGTAGCTTTCCAATGGTGAAAGAATTTTTGAAATCGGCACAGTATTTTTTAATTTATTCATTACAAACATACACACACACAAAAATACAAATCTTTCCTCTTTATATTATTAGTGTAGATGTAGAAGTGTAGATGTAGACTAGATGTCGCCACAGGAAAAAATAGAACGCGGTATTAGCTGATCAGCTGTATCAGCAGAAATTTATATTCCTTGCAAATTTCAACCAAAAGCATTTTTGCACTGATACGACTTGACTAATTTTATAACAATAGAAACAGAACAGAATAGAAACAGCCGCACCAAACCATTTCGCAAACAGCATATTTCATATAAAGAAAACAGTATCTTACCTAATCGGTCAAACATGCGTTTAGACATACAAACACACAACCTCTTACCCTAAATGCATACCCGCTCCGTTCCGTCAGGGGTAAAAAATATAGATCCATCAGGCGCCAGACAGTAAACACGGCATTTGTATGCGTTTCCATGCACTCTTCCTGGTACAGCCTTCCAAAAACTAACAAGCGAATATACACCATAATGCTGGTGCCTAGTTTAACGGATAGTGCGAGGTTGTGTTCTAGGTTGTACGCGAGAATGTAAGTGCAATAGTTTCCAATTGAGTAGGCACAGACGTGCTAAGAAAGATGCGTCACACACGTAGTGAAATGAGAAGAAAAGATGATATTATTTTCTTCGTGTAAGAGATGGACTTTAGGCAGCATCTTCCAGGCTGCACTTTACAAATGTTCCTTTTTTTACAAGCTTTTATTTAACTTGCAATTGTACCTATGTTTGTCCGGGTGGAATCTTGCAAGCAGTTATCCTCAACCGATGAAGATGATATTTTGCATAATGTCAACATACATTGTATGTCATACATTACAGACAAGTCCAATAATGGTGTTGATGACACAATCTGAAAGAAAATTACAAGATCAGATTTTATATAGGTTGTATTTATTTACAAGCTTTTAATTAACCTAAAATGTATGTATGTTTGTCCGGATGGAATTTTGTAACTGAATGTTAAAGCAATTATCGGTTTATAGAATCTTTATTGTCTTAAGAAATAACAAAAATTTCACTAATAAGACAATTTATGATAACTTAAATATGGTTAAGCGGTAAGCATGCATCACAGGTTAATTACAAAGCTAGTGAAGGTATTTACATTAATCAAAACACAATAGCGAAAACAAAGTAGAATAACTTTTGAAACTATCATGGTTATGTACATAATTTTCACTAGAAACGGGATATTTACCATGATTTTTGAGTTTTATATGTTTATCATGGTAAATATCCCGTTTCTAGTGAAAATTAAAGTAGAATAAGTTTTTGTAAATAAATATAATAAATATTGTTTATCAACAACCAAGGGTGATAATTGTTACTTACTCAATATTTTCTAGCACATGCAATGTAACTTTATTTTTAAACATATTCATAGACTCGACTTTTTTAATTGCTTTGGGTAAGCTATTATATAATTTGACTCCTTGATACTTTACATTTATGATACCATATTGGGTTCTTGGAAAAGGTAAATTTATATTATCAGCATTTCTTAGCGTTATCCTCGTTAGCTGATTGTTTTTTGTAAAAGTAATTTCAGATTGTATCTCATTATTAATTCATTTACGTATTAGAATAATAGTTTTAAATGTAAATAATTGTTTTAATTATACTTAACAGATTGAGATGATATTTTTCATACCTATCAAGTTCCGATGACAATGCAATATTATGGTGACAGCGAGCTGATCTGATGGTGGAGACGCAAGGTGGACAACGGAACTCCTCGATGGATAATAGTAGACTGGCCGTGTTTAGGCTCATTTTGATCAGGACGCACGGTTACGATCACTAATTTTATAAAAGCTTGCATTCAAAAATATATTCACAATATATATACAAAAATCTTATTTTGACGCATCTTATACTGAATTGGACTGGAGTAAACTCCACTCGTGCGTCGGAGCTGACTGACACACACCATTTTTTTTGCTATCGTATCGAGTCAAGCCTAGCCGTGTTTGTTGCCTGATTCTTCTAGGTTTGGTCGCGTTGGAACGGGAGTAAAATTAGTTTATAAGACGATTCAAAATGATCCTGTGATTTTAAACTCAAAATATTTTTGTCTCTGAGTTTTTGACTTTGAGTGGGATGACGGTCAGTGGAACATTTTTGCATGGTACATTTTGCATGAAATTCCAACGTAACTTATAGGTCCAAATTACAGGCACTTTATAAGAATACTACTTACATACTATTTATACCTATACATACATAAATAATGTGGCGGTCCATCGGTAGTCGGGCTATTAGTACGTATATAGTTTTTATAGCCCTATATATGTGTTTTGCTAACAGAAAATGTTTTAGAGAAACATGATACTTCGATAGCTATTTAGACAGATCGTTTTCACTCCCATAAAAATATACCCTCATCACAATCCGTAGCAGAGTTCTAAAGACCCTTGTTACTACTTAAGGAATCCGTACCATCTTAGGGGCTCGCTCGGACCCCATTTCCATTACGCTCTATTTGTTAGGGACTGAGCAGCGAGACAAGTCGGCAGTGACGTCACAACCCTCGTTGCATTGTTGGCGTGTTTGAAAGAATGTCTCGAGATTTCGGATATGCCGTGAGGCTGTCACGTCAAGGAACAAGGGGGTGGGCCACGGAACGAGAGGCGAAGGAGCTGGAAGCGGAAGCGGTTAAATACCGGAGCAGATTCTGAGCATAAAGAATAACTTACTTCAGATTACTATTGAAATAATACTCCTACGATCATAGACATTAATACTACGGGTATGATTTAATCTATCCCCAAAATATAGGGTTTGTCCGCAAAATGGTAGATCTGTCGCCAATTTTTTTTTTTTTTTTATTTAATGGCTCGACAATCTGGCTTACGGCCCGCCTGTTGGTAAGCAGTTACCGTCGCCTATTGACATCTGCAACACCAGAGGTATTGCCAATGCGTTGCCTGCCCTGAAAGACTCTTTTTACAATTTTTTTGAAGCGGCTTATTTTGTAGTTTTACGGAAACACCTCAGGACCACCTCACCTCTCTGTCGCTAAAATAATAATCCATAGGCTATTAGGTATTAGCGTGCAGGTGTCGGTTCTGCTTCGCTGCGGGCCCTACCGGGCCACGCTCGTCTTCAACTCGCTCGCAGCTCACATGGTGATCACTGTTCTCTAGTGTTCTAAATCCTTGTGCGACTTTGATTTCAATTTATTTTCTGCCAGATGTACCGTTCAGGCGATAGTTAATTAATTAGAGGATACATGATGGTGACAAAAATATAAATTTTGGTGACAGAAAATAATTATAGTCTGGCTAACCAACTCCCAACTCTCTAAGGTGGTGTATCTATAACCATACTTAACCTCAAAATTTACAATAATAATAGCGTTATTCTAAACTAAACACTTTAACCATGGATATCTCCACAACCATGGGGTTCTACGGGATGGGGATGGTACAGGGGGGTAGCCCCCTCCCCTTCCCCTCCCCCATGCACGACCCATAAATCGATGGTCCTTAATGGAGATTCTTACCAATCTGATTTTAGATGTTCCTTAGTTCATAGCCTCAGCGTTACACCATCCCCCCATCAAGTGATTGCTTACAGCACGGGGGTAGGTATATTGAATAACGTTTTGTTTATTTTTGCTCCCTTCACAATAGTCATCCGCCATCCGCCATCCGCCATCCGCCACCGAGATTACGGAACGTAGGCCGGGTTTCAGACAATGGAGACTGATTAAGTTTTCATGTCCCGTACTAATTGGTTTATTATAATGTGAGATGAATGAACGGAAGTTTTCTAATGTAAGTACAGAAAACGTATCTTCGAACGAATGAATGTAACTGTTCAATAAAAAAAAATAAAAAAAAGCTGGACTGTTCACACAACATTACCTAGCCCCAAGCTAAGCAGAGCTTGTGTTATTGGTACTAGATAACTGATATACTTAATACCTTCGCCCAAAGAATTTCTTTGGTCGAAGCTTAATACAAACATTACATAGATAGATATTTTTTATTATACAAAGAAAATACCCAGAACACCCTGAACAAATATCTCCAGATCGTCCAAATATTTGTTCCGAGGCGGGAATCGAACCCGCAACCTCATGCGTCGCTGGCGAACCTTCGCCCGCCTCGCCACAGAGGTCGTCAACCTTACAATATAGGTGTACCTAATTACAAACTATACTCTAGCCAAACTCGATATTAGAGAAAACGTAAGCGACGCATCATGCATTCTAAATTATTGGACAAAACTGTTTAAATATATTAATACTAGCTGTTACCCGCTACTTCGTACGCGTAATATTATTTTATCCATAATAAATAATAATAATAACTATAACTGGTTTTTTGCTTGACTTAAGTGTGTGTGTTATCTTAGTAGAAAATACGCTGAAAATATACTGCGCGCACGCTAAGGTAAACTCGGTTTTGACACTATTACTTAATCTGTGGTATGTATGTAATTTATTCTCCCGTGCGCAGTTTTTACTCGCAAATCTCACAATCTGTAATATTATAAAAAGGAAAGATTTGATTGTTTGTTCGCATTGAATAGGCTACGAAACTACTGAACCGATTTGAAAAAATATTTCACTGTTGGGTAGCTACACTACCCCGGGTACCAAAGGCTATATAATATTTCCAAAAAGTTAGGGATCCTTACTAAAACTCCAATAATGTAACCCAAGGTGTAAAATAATTTTGTTTGTATTGGATAAACTAAAAAACTTTTTAACCGATTTTAAAAATTATTTCACCTGTAGAAAGCTACATTATCAGCAAGTAACATAGGCTATGGTTTATTAACTTTCACCCGCGGCTTCACTCGCGTATTTCTATGTTGGTTTGTAATGGATAAACTAAAAAACGACTTGACTGATTTTAAAAATTATTTAACCCATAGAAAGCTACATTATGGCTATAGAATTAAGCGGCGGAGGGCGGGAGGGGGGGGGGGGGGGGGGGGGAGGGGGCTAGAGGAACTGTTTTAACTGTTTTTTGCTTGACTATGTCTCTTATATTTTGTAAGATACTGTCAAACAACCTTTGAAACGACACCATACTTAAGTTTTTAAAATTACGGATCCCATTTTAACCTTGAAGGTCCTGAAAATGTTTTAATCTCAGCAACGACACCGTGACACGACCATTGTAACGACACCATACTCATGTTTTTCAATTTAGGGGTCCCATTTTAACCTTGAGGTCCTGAAAATGTTTTAATCTCAACAACGAAACCGTGACATGATCTATGAAACGACACCATACTCATGTTTTTCAATTTAGGGGTCCCATTTTAACCATGAGGTCCTGAAAATGTTTTAATCTCAACAACGACACCGTGATATGACCTATGAAACGACACCATACTCATGTTTTTCAATTTAGGGGTCCCATTTTAACCATGAGGTCCTGAAAATATTTTGATCTTAATGACTTCACCGTGAAACTAACTTTGAAATTATCTAAATACGCTGAAATCTGGCTAAAACCTAGTGTATTTATTTACAAAGAAAATGTTCCCATTCCTTTTTTCAGCTAAATTTTAGGTATTGCTGAAACTTATGTTGGGCATTTTTTTTTAGAAATTAACCTGTTTAATTTTCATGTATCTACTACCAACGGTTCCCAAATTACGAATCATTTTAGTTTTACATTAAAAGCCATTTTGGACCCCTTCCAAGGTGTATTTTTAAAAACCCTTTCTAAGTACACCCCTACACCCAAAAAAGAATACATCCTCCAAATTTCATGTGCCTAGGTCCAGCGGTTTATACTGTGCGTTGCGAAACGCAAAGTGTATACGTTAAAAGCCCATTTTGGACCCCTAAGATGGCGAATTTTTCAAATTTCTTTCTAAGTACACCTTTACACCCTAAAAGGAATACACTCTCCAAATTTTAAGTCTCTACAACCAGCTGTTTGTAAAAACTAAAGTTTTTTGATTTTTTTACAAAAAAACGTTCCCTTTTCGTTTTTCAAGAAAAATTCAGGAATCGCTGAAACAAGTGTTTATTAATTTTATTTGAGGAATCTCCATTTAAAATTTCAAGGTTCTACTGCTAACGGTTTCTGAAATACAGAGCTTTTTAATTGTATATTAAAAACCCATTTTGGACCCATAGCATGCGAATTTTCAAAATTCCTTTCTTAGTGCACCCCTAGACCACAAAAGGAACGTACTCTCCAAATTTCAGATCTCTAGGACTTACGGTTTAGGCTGTGCGTTGATTGTCAGTCAGTCAGTCAGTCAGTCAGTCAGTCACGCAACGATTTTATATATATTGATTGATTTATTTATATTTGTGCAAGCAAAAAACCAGTAACTTTTTGGTGCGGGTAGTCCGGATAGACTGAACAATTGTGTAAATTCAGCAATTCCAAGTTTATGATAGAATCAGATCATTATCCACGGCTGGCCGAGTAATTGGAGTCGGTCAGGCGTCGGCGATATTATTCTGTTTGGCTATCCTTCAACCCGTTGCAAACTACCACAACAACGACGAACATGGAAGGTCTTGCCTTTTTTTCATATTTTTTTATACTACTGAATGATTGAACATGCCGATGGCCCACCTGATGTTAAGCGGTAACCTCTGCCTATGAACAGTGCATTACCTCATATGTCACGTCCACCTAGGACGCACCCTATGTGGCATTGCCCTGCGCCTGCCACCCTGAGATATAAAGATGAAAAGTCTCATGTGCCTGTAATTTCACTGGCACCCTTACCCTTCAAACCGAAACACAGCAAAGCGAGCACTACTGCTTTGCGGCAGAAATAGGTATGGTACTTCCCCGGACGAACTCTTTCACAATAATACTCTACTAGTACCACTTGCCTATTTTTTTCTGAAAAATATTTGATGTTAGGGTTAACTTCGAGTGATGAGTAGGTAAATCTGTACTGTATATCTACAAAAAAATTACATGTTTCGATTCAATATGGAAATATTTGGATAATCCTGTTTTTGTCATATAAATTATGTCAGCTGTATGATGCAGATTGTCACAGACTCCATGTATATGCAGGCGCTACAATTCAATTCAATTTATTTATTTATTCGACCAACATAGGATCATTAGGATTAGGTACACAATTTGACAATACACATAGGTTACACACAATAATAACTTATATAATACAATTTTACATTTATCAACAGTACCTACACATACAAGCCTACCTAGATTTTATCGTCAATAAATGCACCATACAGCAATGATTCAGATACTGACAATCATACCTAGCAGCCAATATCTTCAGAATGTTGTTAGAGCTGGCCCGGACCCTGCGCACCAGGGATGTGCAGCGCGCTCGCATTACTGTGTACAAACATCTTCAGAATGTTGTTAGAGCTGGGCCGGACCCTGCGCACCAGGGATGTGCAGCGCGCTCGCATTACTGTGTACAAACATCTTCAGAATGTTGTTAGAGCTGGGCCGGACCCTGCGCACCAGGGATGTGCAGCGCGCTCGCATTACTGTGTACAAACATCTTCAGAATGTTGTTAGAGCTGGGCCGGACCCTGCGCACCAGGGATGTGCAGCGCGCTCGCATTACTGTGTACAAACATCATCAGAATGTTGTTAGAGCTGGCCCGGACCCTGCGCACCAGGGATGTGCAGCGCGCTCGCATTACTGTGTAGAATCATCTTCAGAATGTTGTTAGAGCTGGGCCGGACCCTGCGCACCAGGGATGTGCAGCGCGCTCGCATTACTGTGTACAAACATCTTCAGAATGTTGTTAGAGCTGGGCCGGACCCTGCGCACCAGGGATGTGCAGCGCGCTCGCATTACTGTGTACAAACATCTTCAGAATGTTGTTAGAGCTGGGCCGGACCCTGCGCACCAGGGATGTGCATTACTGTGTAGAAACAGTTAACTCGCGCATTAGCGGACATCCCCGATGCGCTGCAGAACCGGGGCAGCCCCAACAACACCCTGAAGGCATTATTGTACTGAACCTACGATCTCCTAGATGAGCTTTGATTTAGGCGCACCCTTCATTGTACTCACTACTATTTCTTAAACAGTGATATGCAAGAAGAGCACAAGTTGAAAAAAATAAATTTATAGCTGACTTACACAAATGTGACAGGTCCAATCAGTCAGTGGAAGCATCCCTCACCTCAACCGAGTTGGGGTAAATTGGTAAATTACCCGCAGCGTGCGGGCACTGTTTACTCGTTTGCCCCTTGCCCTTTTTGCTGGCTGGCTTGCATTTCAGCTACCGAATCGATTTGGAGTCGTTAAACTTTAATGTCAGTGGTTTTGCGTGTGGCTGCTCAGTTATTTTGCTTAACATCAAATTTAGATTTGGTTTAAAATTAGATAACATTAAATAGATGTAGCTGGAAAGTCAGTTATTGGGTCAAGTATCGGATGTTTTACATTTATTCAATTGGTGCACTCAGGAGTTGATCTACGTCAATATTTATCAAGGCTTGGGCCATCTGCTGTGTCGTATGATGAAGAACAGCTTTTATACAGATCGTTCACCGTAATATGGCACCTGTAAATACTCCATGGCAGGTGCTAACTTACGGTTAACGGTCTGTATCTTTAGATGTTAGTACATGACGACCTCTGTGGCGGGGCGGGCGAACGTTCGCCTGCGACGCCGGAGGTTGCGGGTTCGATTCCCGCCTCGGAACAAATATTTGTGCGATATGCAGATATTTGTTCAGGGTGTTCTGGGTATTTTATATGTATAATAAAAAATATCTATCTATGTTATATATTGTGTATTAAGTAGATTAGTTATCTAGTACCCATAACACAAGCTCTGCTTAGCTTGGGGCTAGATAATGTTGTGTTAACTGTCCAGCATTATTTATTTATTTATTTATTTATTATTTGGTACAAGACCGTACCTACTGGCATTTCAATCTGCCATTTTTGATAATCAATCATTTTTGGCAGTCTGCCACAAAAACTACAATATATACTGGGGTCTGGCATTTTTGAAAGAAACGTTGTTATGTGTTTTTTTTAGTAAATTCGTGTAATTTTGATGGCATTTTAACCGGTGTAACTTGAATAAATAGCCCATGTGTGATGAAGTTAAAGTGTATTGCGTGTCTTTTCGAAGTGGTGGATTTTTTCCTGCAGAAACTCTGTTTTTCTGCCACCATTTAAACTGGGTTCAGTTCAGTTCAGTTCTTGAACAAGTGGCCCTTGCGGAATAAACCACAATTTCGCCAATGTCATGTTTTAAAACAAGTTCAGCTTTTGCACGAAGGATATGCCAGTGCATGGAGAGTGGACGGTGTTCCAATTTTTAAGACTTGAAGGAGACTCTTGACGAATTGACTTTAAAAAAAAAAAAAACACTTGACGTTGGCATATTGTTTGGAGCACTCCTCAAAAACCATTTGTAGGAGAAGAAAAGAAGAGAGCTTTTATACGTCAGAAATATACATTCATGGAGGTATAATAGTAATGAGTGTTCTACTATTTATATTGCATGCTGTGAAGCGGATTATGGTGGATTTTAATTTTAATTTGTCAACTTTTTCTTGTACCCATTCTCGCAATAAATAAATGAAATGAAATGAAATGAAATGAGTGAGTGCTAAAAATTGCATAGTGTTCCTTCTTACTCCTATCCTAGAAGATAGCTTGCTATCCTATGTTAGAGAGAAACAAATATATTGTCACACGACAGTCGTCTTTCCGTTCCGTACCCTGAATTTTGGTATCATGCATATACATCTCCCTAGATTGTTACCATGAATGTACTAGTAATTTGACATTTGGTCTGGTACGACTTACACAAATAAGAACAGATAGATTTATGCTTGTCTCATTCCAACACATGAATACATTCATATAAAAGAATGAGACTGGTATAATCGCTAACGTTTCGTTTTTAGCCTTAGTTCCATGCCTTTAGTACATCTTCCTAGTATACATTGCATGAAATATTATCAAATCGGGTACAAATGCCAAAATGACAAAACGTTCCACCCCCCCTCCCTCCCTAATTAAGTTTTGAACTTATTAATTTTCCAGAAAATTACTTTGACCTTGTTATAACTTTAGCCTAATTATATTCTGCTGTTTCGATCGTGTGTGTCTCGTTAACACGGAACTTTCCAAGTTTCACACAAGTTTTTTAATTAAAGCCTCACGTAGAGGGCACGTTAGGGCTCGTTACGTTCGTACTAATAAAAGGTAACAGTGATGTTGAGTTTGCTTGGTAGTGATAGAAAACAATTAGAACAAAAGAAAAGTATTTGGCTATATGGTAATTTAAATCGTTATCACACCAAAAGAAGCCGATCCACATCATAAAACCCTGGGTTTCTTAAACGACTGGTTTAAGGGTTTAAACTGAAAAAATCTCAGAAATCAATATATTGCTTCTATTTAGACTGGTAAACTTTCGATAACAAATCTCAGATTACAATAATATCAATTATCAATATCCTGTTGTAATGAAGACGTTGTTGTAATAAATCGGCGTAAATTATCAGACCTGTGCTTGTTACATAGTATTATCAATGGAAAAATACACTGCAGTGAGCTATTAGAGCGGTTCCCGCTATACGTGCCATTCAACTATCCCCGTCAACCAATACAGAATATATTTAATACGCCTCGATCAAGAACTAATATGGGCTTACAAGTACCTACCACGCGAATGTGTAACCAATACAATGATTTGAACAACAAAAACCCAGACATAGACATATTTTGCGACCCCCTACGAATCTTTAAAAATAAGATTTTGAGCCACTTAGGCTCAATCACAAGTTTTTAAAATGTAATTACTTTTTTTATGTGTTAGTAATTTTTAGCTTTAGTTTTTAGTTCTTATTTTAATTTAGTGTTTCTTACTGTTATTTTATTTTATTTTCCCTTTGTGTACAATGTTTGTGGTAAATGTTATAGAACACCATTATTGTTGTACATATCAGAATTTATTTTGTCCTTGTAATTTTTTTGAATGTGTAATATGTATGATGTGTGTGTTTTTTAAATAAATAAAGTATAAAGTATAAAGTATGAAGACCATTGATAGTCCAAGTGTATTCCAAAATAGACTAAAAAAGGTTATGCTGGAAGGGTGCTATTATTCTTTAGATGACCTTGTCCTAACTAATGTAAATAATGATAGCACCTGACATTATATTTTTATTATTCTGACTTTAATTATTATTCTGACTATTTGTGAATTTATATGACATTTTGAATAGGTACAATACTTAATTATCTTTAAAATTTAATTGTATAAAGTCCTTATTGTATGTTATTTTATTATGTAATTTCAGATACGATTGTAAATTGTTATTTAATTAAATAAATGAAATGAAAAAACAATGAAATGAAAAATCATTCATATTATGATTTTTAGCTACTTAGAACTAACTCAATCATATCAAATCTGACAAGGCCTATGTGCGGTCCGCTTATATACCTAAACAAAACCAAGTGCTCCCAGTGTTCCAATGGTGAATTAATGATATAACTATGACATTGGTTTCTAGACCAATCTAGATCATCTAGACCAGATCTTTAAATGTTAGTGGGTACACTCTTTGGTCTATACGCTGGAAAAATTTAACAAAGTATTGAGAGTCCTCAGAGGCCGTAATTAAGAGAAAAAGACAACGTTGGCAATGCTGTAGGTAAGTCATTGTTAAATAAATGCTTGTAAAAATCACTAGATTTTTGTAAATGTTTCCACGTATAAAAGCTAGTTGCACATAAATGAAAACAAATGTCAGTACTCAGCTGTTTTTATGTTTTTTGCAATAAAGCATCACCGTAATACCGGAATTAATATCGGCTCTCCGTAATAAGAACAGATTGCTGTTGTTTGTCTCACTCTGGAAATATGTACGTTCACGGTTTATTTTTAACTTTGGAGAATTCATCATCAACTAGAAGCGCAATTCTAATAATTAAAATTAGTTAAAATATAGTTAAGTATTAATATATTAATAGCCGTATATTAATTTAAAAATGCCAGATTATTATGATGCCACAGGCAGACGCAATGACACATGCGATCGTTATAGGCAGAGGCTACCGGCGCCATATACTAGTCGGGCTTGTGACGACCATTATGGCGCAGCCAAGTAGCCAGAAGGTTCCGGGTTCGATTCTCGCTGCGGGATAAATGTTTATATGAACTGCAAATATTTGTTCTGGGTCTGGGTATTGTGGTACCGTGGTAGGTACTCGTAGTTCCTTATATCCACGACACAGGGGATCCTAGTGCGGAATAAGGACCAGATAAGTAAATAAGTGACTGTTTAAAAGGCTAAGTGCGAGTCTAGCTCGCGTAGATAGATAGATAAGTAGATACTTTACTTTTTATTTTATTATTTGTTGATTTCACTTTTTTCACTCCTAATAATTATTCACTGGCTTGATATATTGTTTTATATTTCTTTGAATTTTTTCTTTTTTTTTGTATTATTTAACTGAGGTTTTGTTATTGTTGGATAGAAGTATCCAGTATTTAGTGCTTATGTATATATTTTCATGTTTTTTGGATATATTTTCTTGTTTTTTTTTATATAATGCCACATGGTTATACTCCGAGTGCGGTGCGAGGTTCTGGCGTAGGTGACGTCACTGCTTGGCATCAGCTGAAAATCAGCGCTGAGTAGGTAGGATAATCTGCCTACTCCGCATTATGCTGAGCTGATGCCATTTTGGCGCAACTTTTTGTTTTATTTGTTAATTTGTTACGGACAGATTGGATGCGTGGGACATTTATTTATTTATTTTCAACTAATAAACATTGTTTTTCATTATTTTTTTTTAAATTTAATTTTTGATTTTATTTTATTTATAACTTAAGTGTCTAAATTATGTTTTTGTATCTGTTTTTGTATGTTTTTGGTTGTTATTTTTTATTTATTTTTCTGTTTTTTGTCCTACTTTTTAGCATTCTGTTTGTTCTGTTTGTTTTTTTTTTGTTTGTGCCAAATAAATGTTTTTCATTTCATTTCATTTCATAACACTTTATTGAACACCACAAAAATAAAAATAACATTAAAAACAATCAGACAAATAAGTACCTATGGAAGTACAATGGGCGGTCTTATCGCTGAGAGCGATCTCTTCCAGACAACCTTGGGATGGACTGGAATTGACGAGAACGATAAAGGACGGTGGTGTAGATCAAAAAAATAAATAAATAAAAGTATACGTATACATACAATCTAACTTATAATAACATAAATATATAATATAACTACACAAAATATACTTAATAAATAAATAAAAATATCTGAACATATTACTAGAATTTACAGCTTTACGACATGGACAAAAAATGAATAAACAATAGCTTTTCGCGTACGTAGGGTTTCGTACCATTATATATAAAAACGGCAAAAAAATCACGTTTGTTGTATGGGAGCCCCCTTAAATATTTATTTTATTGTGTTTTTTAGTACTTTAGTAGCGGCAACATAAATACATCGTCTGTGAAAATTTCGACTATCTATCGAAATTACCACAGATGATGGAAATTTCGATGAAAATCGGTTCAAGAGATACAGCCTGGTGACAGACGGACAGACAGACGGACGGATAGCGGAGTCTTAGTAATAGGGTCCCGTTTTACCATTTAGGTACGGAACCTTAAAAAACTGTGGCTTTCTCAGAAAAAAATATGGGCTTGAAATTCTACGTGATGTTTAGGCCATATTTCTCAAATAATGCTGTACTTTTTACTCCTTGGTAAGTCATACATTTTACATTTACGACTGCATTACGTCCAATTTCACCCTTTACAACCTCCGTCCATTGTTGGCTGTTTACCGCCATAAACGCATCCATTCGCAGTCAACATTGTATAAGGTTTTAGCGGTTGTACTTGTGAATACGCCTTTGAGCGTGCACAAGTAGAAAGTAGGTACCTATGCTGTTATTTTAAGAGGACGCACTGAAAAGGTGGTTCCTTCTTAAAATTAAGGTTGCACTTCACGGTACAACGTTACGTTTTAATTAATATCTATAACTACAAACGAAGGAGCATGTTAGTATTATACATTACTAGCGACTCACCCCGGCTTCACACGGATAGCCCCCGGTGAACCCCTCCCCCCTCCTACCCCTTCCCCCTATGTCAATCTTCTGGTTCTAAGCTACCTCCCCACCAATTTTCAGCCAAATCGGTTCACCCGTTCTTGAGTTATAAGTGGTGTAACTAACACGTCCATGGACGTGGAGCGCTCTGTGGCGTCACCCGGCAGCTCCCATTCACAGTCGCATTAGGACAGTCGGTAACGAATGTCCCACAAAGCCCCCCCCCCCTTCCTTAACTTTTCATCATGATGGTCCATATGGAATCTCGGGCAAGTAAACATAATTCCAACACTCCCAAGCAGAGCGGAAATTCAACAAGGCCTTTTGCACAAACGCGTAGTAAAATTGATATCATTCAGGCCAACATCCAACACAGCATCACAGGATTTGCTGCCCTGAGAAGAGCTCTGGAAGAGCAACCGAACACTATAGCACTGGTCCAAGAGCCCTACATCGCCCGAGGAAGAGTAAGTTTTACTGCTCTCCGAGGCAATGTATTTACACCGCCAGTGCAAAACAAAACACGGTCATTGATTTATGTGCCGAATTCATTTACAGCATCACTGGTTACTCATCTATGCACAGATGACCTCACCGTGGTGAAGCTAGAAACGGGACTGGAAGGTAAGCTTAAAACCATTCTTTTAGCCTCGGCATATATGGACGGCGCAGCAGACGCACCTCCCCAAGCACTTGAGGAGCTGCTACTATACTGTGAAATGCACAAAATGGAATGTATAGTTGGCTGTGATGCCAATGCTCACAGTACTGTTTGGGGGTGTCCCGATACGAACGAAAGAGGTAAGGACCTACTAGAATTCATACTGAGACACAACCTTAACATTCTGAACAGAGGATCGGAACCCACTTTTGTAACATCTTGGGCCCAGACCATAGTAGACATCACAATAGCTACGGACTCTATTGCGGAATACATAGACGACTGGCACGTCGCCTGCAATGAAGTATCCTGTGCAGACCACAGGAGGATAAGATTCGGCCTTGAGTCAGGTGAAATCAAACCGCGCACATACCGAAATCCGAAGAAAACAAACAGGGAACTGTTTGTAGAAACCCTTGACATTGAATTGAGTGGGTTTCCGGGTGTGGAATGCACAGCGGAGCTTTCGCCACCAGAAATAGAAAGGACACTCGCGTTACTGGTCAACAGTCTCAAATCCAGTTACGAAAAATCGTGTCCACTAACAAAAGAATACAATCAGATTGCACATCGCAAGGACAGATGGTGGAACAAGGAACTTGCGAAACTGAGGAAGATAACACGACATCACTTTAATAGAGCGATGAACACAAAGCGCGATGAAGACTGGATTGACTACAATGTAGCAAGACAGAACTTCAAACGTGAGATAAAGCACAGTCGCAGTAACTCTTGGAGAAAATACAGCAGCTCCATTGCATCTCAGAGCGAAACGGCGCGTCTCAACAAAATACTGTCAAAGGACAAGAAAATAAAACTAGGCTCTCTTAAGAAGCCAGATGGGACCTACACAATAACAGAGCGTGAACAATGCGAACTGCTACTAAACACGCACTTCCCGGACTGCACTCTGAGTGATCACATCAGCTGGGAAACCAATGAAGGTCACACACCTCAGAAAGCTGACTGGGAACTAGCAGACTCTATAGTCTCAGAAGAAGCATTGGTTTGGTCAGTGAGAACTTTTCAGCCATTTAAAGCGGCGGGCACTGATGGAATATTTCCTGCCCTACTACAGTGGCATCTCACGAAAATCGAGGCCATGCTAATCGCGATCTACAGGGGCTGCATTGCCTGGAAATATATACCACCTACGTGGAGAGAGGTAAAGGTAGTTTTTCTTCCTAAGCCAGGTAAGTCGGACTACACTCAACCAAAGTCATTCAGACCAATCAGTTTGAGCTCCTTTTTGCTCAAAACTCTGGAAAGACTTTGTGACAGACACATACGCAGTGGGCCACTAGTCGAAAATCCTGTGAACAAAAACCAACACGCCTATCAATCGGGAAAATCAACCGAAACAGCACTACATCAGGTGGTTCATAAGATTGAAAGTGCTTTACTGGACAAGCAGTTATGTCTAGTCACATTCATAGACACTGAAGGCGCATTTGACAAAACGACCTTTCTAAGCATTGAAAAGGGCTTAAGAAATCAAGGGGTCGACGAGAACCTAAACGAATAGATAACGAAAATGCTGGCCAATAGGGCAGCTCTCATAGATAATTCAGAGGTGACACGCTGTCTAGTTACGAAAGGCTGCCCACAGGGTGGAGTACTGTCTCCACTTCTCTGGGTACTAGTAGCTAATTAACTTCTAGAATCACTCAACAAAGATGGAATTAACACAGTTGGATATGCTGATGATCTTGCAATCATGATATCGGGACTTTTTGAATCAACTCTGTGTGAGAAGATGCAAAAAGCACTTAAGGTCGTGGAAGCATGGTGCCATAGACATAGCCTGTCTGTGAATCCTAACAAAACAGAACTGGTGCTCTTCACTCGCAAGACGAAGATGCCAAAACTGGAACTCCCATGCTTATTTGGAAGGACTCTGACTCTGAGTAAAGAGGTAAAATATCTTGGAATATGGTTGGATAGCAAACTCATATGGGGCAAGCAATTGGACCATGTAACAACAAAAGCCACAAATGTGTTATGGCAGTGTACACGAGCCGTGGGTAAAGACTGGGGTCTAAAACCCAAGTTATGCCTATGGATGTATAAAGTCATGGTTCGACCTGTGCTAACTTATGGTGCCGTAGTTTGGTGGCCGAGAACAAACCTAGTGACAGCAATAAACAGGCTACAACAGGTTCAAAGACTGGCATGCTCGCTCATAAGTGGATGCACAAAATCTACACCATCAGCAGCGCTAGACATCCTATTAGGCCTGACGCCGCTCCATATACACATACAGCAGGAGGCAATGGCGGCAGCACTGAGAATAAAATCCACGGACCAGTGGAAGGGACACAGCAGAATAACAAATCACTGTAAGATACTGGAAAAGGCGACCAACATAATCCCAGAAGCCTTGGAGGGTACAGATAGAATAGCCACCACATATCTTAACAACAAAGGGTACGAAGTGGCGACTGAAGACACGGAGGTGACTCTTCCTTCCGCCCCGCCCGTCTACCACATATATACAGATGGGGCCAAACAGAGTAAAGGTGCGGGCTGCGGTTTTTACTGCCCTGAAACTGGACTCTCAAGGGCACAACCTCTGAATAAATCCACCACCGCTTTTCAAGCAGAAACCCTGGGGCTTCAGCTAGCGGCAACTGATATATCATCATCAATAGTGTCCACCAGTATAGGGACCATTGATAGACAAATACAACTTATTTTCGTAACAGATAGTGCAGCACTCACAAATGCGCTGAAGAGACCGGACACCAGGTCAAAATCGGTCGCAGAGTGTCACACTGCACTTCAGAGACTGAGTAAGAAGTATAATGTCACAATCAAATGGACGGAAAGCCATGGCCATTGTCTTGGAAATGACAGGGCTGACTCCCTAGCTAGGGAAGGGGCTAAACTTATCCCGACTCAAGCTGACATCAGCCTATCGAAACCACCAACAGTGGAAATCAAAAACAAGCTAAGATTGCATTCAGAAATGGATCACCAAAAGCTATGGGAACGAAGGTCGGACTGTAAGCACACAAAACATATGCTCCCAAAACCTGACAAGAAAATGACGAATACACTGCTTAAAATGAAACGCGAGGACCTGCGTATGGTGGTGGGCATCATAACAGGACACTGCGACCTCAACCATCACCTGCACAAAATTGGAGCCACTGACAGCGGGCTGTGTCGGGGCTGCTTGCAGGAAGAAGAGACGGTGGAGCACGTCATCCTAAATTGTGCGGCCACAAAAGACGCCAGGGCCAAGACGGGTTTGCAGGAGCTACTTGGATCCTGCTCTCCATCATCGACGCCTTCGGACACACTTCAACAGTGTTGCCATCAACCCAAAGTTCTGCTCCGTTACTTTAAGGAGCTGGGCTGGCTGGGGTAGGGTTAGCACAGGGGGATAATGCACAATACACCCCACAGCGGGATGTCAGTGCAGGTCTTAGCACCCCCACCTAGAATTAGAATTAGAATTAGGTACCTATGCTGTTATTTTAAGAGGACGCACTGAAAAGGTGGTTCCTTCTTAAAATTAAGGTTGCACTTCACGGTACAACGTTACGTTTTAATTAATATCTATACCTAAAAAGGAAGGAGCATGTTAGTATTATACATTACTAGCGACTCGCCCCGGCTTCACACGGATAGCCCCCGGTGAACCCCTCCCCCCTCCTACCCCTTCCCCCTATGTCAATCTTCTGGTTCTAAGCTACCTCCCCACCAATTTTCAGCCGAATCGGTTCACCCGTTCTTGAGTTATAAGTGGTGTAACTAACACGACTTTGTTTTATATACATATATAGATGTTATGATCGCAGCCTCCGCGACGCAATGCGACTGTGGTGCCCAGTCCCAAACCATGCCACACGCTCCTGTATGCCCATCCTGCCCTGACTCCTGCACGATGAGAGATTCAATGACCTGCTCCGATCATGCTGTGGGTGTGGCAACCTATTGGTCAAAATGTTTTTTTTTTTATACCACTTGAATGGCTGAACAAGCAGATGGCCCACCTGATGTTAAGCGGTAACCTCTGCCTATGAACAGTGCATTACCTTATAGGTCACGTCCACCTAGGACGCGCCCTATGTGGCATTGCACTGCGCCCGCCACCCTGAGACATAAAGATGAAAAGTCTCATGTGCCTGTAATTTCACCGGCACCCTTACCCTTCAAACCAGAACACAGCAATGCGAGCACTACTGCTTTGCAGCAGAAATAAAAATAGGTATGGTGGTAGTACTTCCCCGGACAAACTATTTCAAAAAAAAACTCTACTACTACTTTGCTTGGCTTTGAGTGAGACACGAAAGAAGAAGAAGAAGAAAAAGAATTATTATACAGAATGTGGCAAGATAATGGCACTCTCAGGGTAAGAAGATACCTATTCTGTATCAATTAGAGAGGTTTTATTTTAAGACAATTGATAAGAATGATACATAAGATGGATACATGAGTAAATTATATTCACCACAATTTTTTATTTTCACTCGCAAGCTATTAATTAACTCAGTAGTTATTCAAAATGTTGACTGTTAACTTGGCCCCAAGGCATACGAATTATTACAGGTCTAGCGCTTAAATGAGTCAGTCCCTGAGGTATGGGAGCGGTACGGGAGGGGTGTTTTCGTTACGTCAAAATGAAGCGTGGCATGATATAATCTGATAATTTGAGAGACGAAAACACCCCTCTCGTACCGCTCCCATACCCCAGGGACTGACTCAGTTAAGCGTAGCAGTAGATCATTTTGTTGCGCCTCATATAACTTCATAGAAAGTTAAATGGTAACGCGATGGTAGCGATGGTGCGATGGTAGCCTAACGGTTCAATAGTGCAACTCAGAATCCAACGATACCGGGTTCGATCCTAGGCTCCGCACCAATGACTTTTCTAAGTTATGTGCGGATTTCCATCGATCTGTGCTTCGGAGGGCACGTTAAGCTGTCGGTCCCGGCTGTTATTGATTAATAGCAGTCGATAAGCCATGTCAGAGGCCCTCGGGCGGCTTGACAAACTCTGACACCAGAGGCCAGCGCTACCTCATACGAAACGAAACGAAACGGTAACGCTTTTTTGAGTTTTCTCAAAAAAAACGATTTGATTGGGTAGGTTACTATGGGTAAAGTATTTCTAATATTCAATTTATTCTTTCTTTTATAAACTGTACTGGAATCAGAAATCAAATCTTAAAAGTTAAATTTGGTTCTTCGATTGAGCTGAAATTTGGCATACCTGTCAAGATCAGATGGCAATAAAATAATATGGTGACAGCGAGCTGATCTGATGATGGAGAGGGAAGATGGACATAGTCACTTCTCGATGTATAGTAGACTGGCAGTGTTAGGTCTCATTTTTATCAGCACCCCGTTCCAATCACTAACTTCAAAATGCTTGTTTTGAAATAGATATTTTTAAGAAAAACTCGTTTTAATGGATGGATAGATAGATAGATAGATAGATTAACACTTTATTGCACACCAAATATAAAAAATAAAAAAGATAAAATAACCAAAACAATAACAGTAATGTACAATGGGCGGTCTTATCGCTAAAAGCGATCTCTTCCAGACAACCTTTGGATGGACAGGATAATACAAAATCAAAAGACGGCGGTGCACAAGTAAAACATACCTACATAAATATATACCTAGACCTAACTATAGTTATATACTAATAACTAAACTACGACTAACTAATATACCTACTTATACCTAATAATAACCAAAAAAATATATATAACAAATTTTAAACATACATAAACTACATTACTACTATAAATAAATAACAATGACGTATGTACGTAACAATAACCTAGATGGATGGATTATATCTTATGAAGTCACACTACTGTCATTTCAATATTCTTTGCCGCCACTTGGTGGGTTTAGCGCGAATTGGCCCGCTTCCGCGTCGTAAATCACTTTTACGTCTTTTGAGGTGCTACGTGGAACCGCTGACCAATATTCTCTATTCGCACTATGTTTACGTCTTTATGTTCTGACTTTGTGTCTGTGAGTTGGGCTTCAAACTAAGTCTTCGCAGCATTGGTTTGTACAATAGGAACGTTAACAGTAATAAAAAAAACAACTGAAAATAACGATTTTAAAAAAAAACTTTTTTTTTTTTTTTTTTAATAAACTTTTGACAAATTTGGTAACGGAACCATGAGCAGATAAAAATTTAGGCAATACCTAGTAGGGCACGTCCACCTAGGATGTGTCCTAAGTGCCAGTGCATTGCGTCCGTGAATAATGTAAAGTCTCACTAGCTTGTAATTTCACCGGTACCCACACAAATGCGCGCACTGCTTGCCGGCAGAAATAGGTGGTTCAAAATTACACGTTTTTGGTAACGCAATTTTTCTGCAATGCCCGCTGGGATCACGTTAAACACGTTCATCGAATTGACGTCAAATGTTTCAGAAATGCACCATTCGAATCCATACAATATTATAATGCATTAAAATTCAAATCAATTCAATTACAAAAATACTGACACAAAATGCAAAATATTAACAAACATTTCGCCAGTTCGCGACAAAACAAAAGAAATCGCATGTCGGTGTTGCCCGCTAAAATCAAATTAACTCCATTTTTTTACCCGAGTAGGGTAAATACAGCTAGCTGTTGTCGTGGACGCCAATATAACACTAATTTTTCCTTAAAACCGGTTGTGTAGTGACAGCGAAGCGATATATGAAACAACAACAATGTCAAGTTTTATGTTGATAGATCATTTCACCACATTGGTCTGTTTTAGGGCTTTTTAGGGCCAGCAGACCTCAAGTTAGTCACTGAACTAACACTAACCAGGACAGAACCAGTGACACCAAGTAGTAGTAGTTGAAAAATATCTTTTTTCAAAACAAGCTTTTATGAAATTAGTGATCGGAACCGTGAGCTGATCAAAAGGAGCCCAAACACTACCACTCTATTATTATCTATCGAATATATTAAGTGCCGTTGTCCACCTTCCTTCTCCATCATCAGATCAGCTCGCTGTCACCATAATATTGTATTGTCATCGGAACTTGACAGGTATGACATGGGTCAAATTTAACTTGTAAAGTTTGAGTACAGACTCCGACAAACAAAACTAAATTAAACCTTGTAAAATTTGGCATTTTGGAGTATTTATTGAACAAAATCGGATAATCGTTATCATCATTAGCCGGTACAAAACATCCATGGGAGAAGACGGAGGGGTAAATATTAAACCGTTGTAGATGTGATACTTACTTGTCTTTTAAAATCAATATTTTATTATTACAGAAAAAAAACTCTTCAGGTTCATGTTTGTACATTTTTAACCCCCGACGCAAAAACGACGGGGTGTTATAAGTTTGACGTGTCTGTGTGTGTGTGTGTGTGTCTGTGTCTGCCTGTGGCATCGTAGCTCCCGAACGGATGAACCGTTTTTTTTTTTTGAACGGTGAATTATTCGGCAGTGTTCTTAGTTATGTTTGATCAAAATCGGTTCAGCCATTTCATTGCGTTGAGGGATTTTTTAATTTTTACAAAATTAAATACTTGTATATCACAGCTTGTAGTGTTAGTAACACTTTACCATCCCAGACCGGACGAAGTAGGAAATAGAAAGAAATACAATAGAATAGAAATAGGTAGAAAACATCAACGGGAGGAGACGGAGGGGTCAATCTTACACCGTTGAAGATGTGATATACTTACTTCGTCTCTTAAATTCAATATTTTATTATGACAGAAAAAAACTGTTTATAACTATTTTTCATGTTTGTAGATTTTATATGATAGCTTCTAGTGTAGTAACACTTTACCATCCCAGACCGGACGAAGCAGGAAATTAACTTGCACCCTCTCGCGTGACAAGTTTATTAAGAATACCTTCTTATTTATACATATACTAGTACCCACCCGCGACTTTGCTCAACTTATACGAAAGTAAAAAAGTTGTGTGTCAGCTCCGACACGCGGCTGGAGTTTACTCCCGTCTAGTTCAGTATAAGATGCGCGTATATGTTTGCAGAGGGGAAACAAAGCGGACTTCAGTTTTGTTAACGCTAAGTTTTTCGATTTTACTATCTTTTTTCGTACCGTGCTGCGCAAAACCCACCGTACAGAGGTATGTTGGGTCCGAAGTGCTGCGCCGCTCCTTCCATGAAAATAGATTGTTATGGAGAAAACTCCAACAGTATCCTAATTTGCGTCCACATGGGTTCTAATATAAAAATCTGTTAAATATTACATACATACATAGACACACGCCTTTTTCTCCGAAAGGGTAGGCAGAGCCTCTATGGGCCTCTTTTCACAGTGGGTTGCACCATCGTGGAATATAGACGTGACAAGTGGTGAGCTCATCGCCATCTTTGCCTCCCAAGACTTACTCGGCTAACGCTTTCTTCCAGTAATAACACATTCCATAATAAGCTAGCAGCCAGGACAAATCTTATACCAACGAATCTTATGAACAAGTCCGGGTAATCCCTTAGTCAGTTATTACGACATCCATGGGAGGAGACGGAGAGGTATATTCTTAGGCCGGACACATCACATTAAATATTAAATGCTTATAATAACACTAGTTTCCGTCCACAGCATTACTTGCGTTAGGTCGGGCGGGATAATGAGTAGCAATCATAACTCATAATCTATCTGTGCACTAAATTACATTAAAATCAGTTTAATCTAGATCAGACCAGTGATCTAGAGCCGTTGAGCGTGCGCCGAGATATTGGCGCGCTTAGCGTCTTTTATAAGATTTTTAACGGGGAATGCTCTGAGGAGCTGTTTGAGCTAATCCCAGCTTCGCACTTTTATAACCGCTCATCCCGCCATCGTGAGCGAGCTCACCCGCACTTTTTGGATGCGTGGAGGTCTCGCACAGTGCGTTTCACGCGCTCGTTTCTCCCGCGTACCTGCAGGGCGTGGAATGAGCTCCCGTTGGATGTCTTCCCACAGGGCTATAATATGGGTAAATTCAAGAGAAATATCAATAGGGCTCTTAATGGTAGGCAGCGCGTTTGCAATACCGTGGGTGTTGCAGATGTCCATAGGCGGTGGTGACTGCTTTACATCAGGCGGGGGCCGTCTGCTTGCTTGTCACCTTATTACATAAAAAAAAAAAAAAAAAAAGTTTAGACTTTGATTGAGTTACAAACAAACAAACAAATTGATCGCAATTTATAAAATTAGTACGATTTTCCGCCTTTGTTTTAGGATTAGGTACTTTGCTGGTAACACGCTTACTGTTTCCTTATTAATTAGATCAGCTCGTAAATCACAATCAACATTAGAAAGGGATGTAAAAAATAACATGCGCTAACAATGGAACTATGTTTTTAGTAGTTAATTGCGAGAATGGGAGTTCTCGATACCATAAGCACATACATTTTTAGCGTTCCGTATCCAAATTACGGAACCCTTATTGATTCGTCATGTCTGTCTCTGTCCGTCCGTATGACACAGCCACTTTTTTCCGAAAATATAAGAGCTTTGCTGTTGAAACTTTGTAAGTAGATGTATTCTGTAACCGCATTAAGATTTTCACACTAAAATAAAAAAAAACAATACATTTTTGGGGTTCTCCCTATACTTAGAAATGAATCTTTTTTTTTTATCTATCCCATACGTTTGGGATCTCAATGGATAGGTCTTCAAAATGATATTGAGGTTTCTGATATAATTTTTTTCTAAACTGAATAGTTTGCACGAGAGACGATGCAGTAAAACAACTGATTGCAAGTGATTGTAAGCAGTGAAACAACTGATTTCAAGTGATTGTAAGCAGTGAAACAACTGATTGCAAGTGATTGTAAGCAGTGAAACAACTGATTGCAAGTGATTGTAAGCAGTGAAACAACTGATTGCAAGTGATTGTAAGCAGTGAAACAACTGACTGCAAAGTGATTGTAAGCAGTGAAACAACTGACTGCAAAGTGATTGTAAGCAGTGAAACAACTGATTGCAAGTGATTGTAAGCAGTGAAACAACTGACTGCAAAGTGATTGTAAGCAGTGAAACAACTGACTGCAAAGTGATTGTAAGCAGTGAAACAACTGACTGCAAAGTGATTGTAAGCAGTGAAACAACTGATTGCAAGTGATTGTAAGCAGTGAAACAACTGACTGCAAAGTGATTGTAAGCAGTGAAACAACTGACTGCAAAGTGATTGTAAGCAGTGAAACAACTGATTGCAAGTGATTGTAAGCAGTGAAACAACTGACTGCAAAGTGATTGTAAGCAGTGAAACAACTGATTGCAAGTGATTGTAAGCAGTGAAACAACTGATTGCAAGTGATTGTAAGCAGTGAAACAACTGATTGCAAGTGATTGTAAGCAGAGAAACAACTGATTGCAAGTGATTGTAAGCAGAGAAACAACTGATTGCAAGTGATTGTAAGCAGAGAAACAACTGATTGCAAAGTGATTGTAAGCAGTGAAACAAGTGATTGAAAAGGCGATAGTTAGACATGAATAACGATTGACGAGGCACATTACTTTCCAAGTAGTACACGAATGATTTCAAAGTTATGAAAACACAACAAGCCAGCCACAGAAAGTATGATTTACCACTGAAGACGGATGTAAACCAATCTTAAAAAACCAATCATTCCCCTTCAAAGGCATACGGGAGTCTAGCCAAGTTTCATCCCCAGAGAAATACATGCAATTTTCAATGCACAAATCAAAGTAGCATAATTTGCGGTTTCGCTTGAGTGGTTTGCAATCAGAGCTATTCACGGAGATTAGAAGCAGCCTCCTGATTGAAGGATCGCCTTTTATTTTGAGAGGAAGGGAGTTTGCATGAATGGCCGTGATTAAAGACGTTAGGGTTGATTCTGAGGACATAATGACATGTTATTTAGGAACTTCAAAACATTCTATAGAAGATATATTATGGGGTGAAGTTATAATGCAAAAAAGTATAAAGTATTATGCCATTTTTAACCCCCGACGCAAAAACAACGGGGTGTTATAGGTAAGTGTTGACATGTCTGTGTGTGTGTCTGTCTGTGGCATCGTAGCTCCTGAACGGATGAACCAATTTTTTATTTTTTATTTACACGCTTTTATTAGCTTGGGTTGTATCTATGTATCGAACTAAAAAAGGAAAAATATAATATAATACACACATCAACACGGTCTAGGGATATTTTTAAAAAAGCGAATTACTATCAATGTGTTAATTATTTATACGACATGTATATATTTAAAAGATACGTTATATTATTCTACCATTTTTAATAATGGTTAAGGTACTTCGATTAAAATTCCAGGATTTTATGGAAAAAAAATGAAGCATAGACGGAAACCGTATATGAATTAACTTTTAATTTATGCGTAAAAACTGAAAAAAATAGAAAAATCATTTAATTTGTGTTTATAAACTTGAAGTTAGTAGTCTGAGAAAGCGCCCATGATGTTCATAACACATCGGCAACGATTCGGCATGCTCAGAACGAGGTTGTCAATGTCTTGCTGCGGAATATTGTCCCATGTCCTTCTGAGGTGCGCAAAAAGTTGATCTTCTGTAGCCAGATTTTCAGGAACTTTCTTCAGAGCTCTTCTTTGCAGCATATCCCACGCATGCTCAATGGGATTTAGATCTGGCGATTGAGCAGGCCTTAACATTGTGTGTATGTAACCAAGCTGCTACCGTTCTCGCCGTGTGTGCCCGGGCATTGTCGTGCATGAGCAGGAAATCTAGCCCCATTTGTGTTCTGTGGGGCAAGATTACGGGCCCCAGCACCTGTTGGACGTATCGTTCTGCCGTCATATTGCCCCGCACCCAAACGAGATCCGTCCGTCCTCCAAGACGAATTCCTGCCCAAACCATAATTGTTCCTCCTTGGTATGGGTGAACTTCCTGAGGGTTCTGAAGACGGCTCCATCGTCCAGCAACTCGCCAAACACGCGTCCTTCGTGAATTTGGATGGAAGCCGAACCTGGATTCATCCGTGAACAGCACATTGGACCATTGCTCACGGCCCCAGTCCACGTGGTTCCGAACCCATTCTAATCGTCGTCCACGATTGCCTCTCAGTAAAGGTGGGACCCGGAGTGGTCTACGAGAGCGTAGATTGCTTTCATCCAGTCACTTTCTTACAGTTTTGCCACTCACAAGCACTTGGTGTTCCACTCGCAGCCTTTGGACCAATTGAGTCGCCGTTGCATTTGGTTGAGCTCGCGCAGTAATTTGCAAAAATCGGTCTTGTCTGGGGGTAGTGATGCGACTTGGCCCCCGGTGCCTCTCCGCTACTTCACCTGTGGCACGATAGCGTGTCCACAATCTTGAAATTACATTTTGGTGGGTCCCTATGGCCTCAGCAACATTACGCTGAACAGACCCAGCTTCCAGCATTCCCACAGCTCGTAACATCTCCGCCCTCGTCAAATGTTGGCGTTGCATGGCTACAATACTTAAATTTTAACTTTATCTTTCGTTTAAAAATGAAAAAAAAACTGTAACTAAACGTAATTCGTATCGTTTTCTGAATTTCGCACAAATGAAAATTCCCTCTCCTACACATCAAGACATTTTTATGCCACCGAAACAAAATAATTTTAAAAAATTTGTATTTGGAATTAGTGTGAGATAAATTACAAACAAATCGGTGTATAAAAGATTCCAATGCGGCTAGTACTTTTCGAGTTATTTAATTGAGTATGAAATATCCCTAGACCGTGTTGATGAGTGAGCAGTAGTGCTCGCATTGCTGTGTTCCGGTTTGAAGGGTAAGAGTGCCGGTGAAATTACAGGCACATGAGACTTTTCATCTTTATGTCTCAGGGTGGCGGGCGCAGTGCAATGCAACATAGGGCGCGTCCTAGGTGGACGTGACCTATGAGGTAATGCACTGTTCATAGGCAGAGGTTACCGCTTAACATCAGATGGGCCATATATTTTCGATTGCGTGGTAAATATTTGTTTAAATACTGTTTTTCGTGATGTTTCTTCACTTTTTGTTGCTCGAGCGCTATTTTGTCACTTTCTAAGTTACCTGAACTTTACTGAGTTAGATATTGACGGAATTTGGAAGTTGTCTGCCTCTTATACAGGGTGTAACATAATATCCCTATAAGCCCGCGGAGGGGGTATTCTACACATCAAGGCCTTCTACACACAAAGACTAAAGGTAGAAATTAAGTTTATAAATAACTTTAGTTCTACGTATTTTTAAATTTCTCAGTTTTTAATTCATGAAATGTCACGTAAAAATCATTTCATCCTGAAATTCCTCAAGAAATGTTCCTGACACAGCATGAGTATGTTACGGTACGTTATGGTACAGGAATTACGTTAGTTTCAGGAATTTATCTAGGAATTTCAGGATTTTTAAAAGGCATTTAATGAATTAAAAACTTCGAATTTAAAAAAGTCCTATAACTAAAGTTATTCGCCATGATGTGTAGAATATCCCCTCCCCGGGCTTATAGGGATATTATGTTACACCCTGTATAAATAAAAAAAATAATAATAAAAATTGCTGGACACAGTTCACACAACATTATCTAGCCCCAAGCTAAGCAGAGCTTATGTGTTGGGTACTAGATAACTAATATACTTAATACAATATATTACATAAATAGATATTTTTTATTATACATAAAAAAATACCCAGAACACCCTGAACAAATATCTGCGACTGCACAAATATTTGTTCCGAGGCGGGAATCGAACCCGCAACCTCCTGCGTCGCAGGCCAACCTTCGCCCGCCGCGCCACAGATGTCGTCTTAGTTATATGTTTAGTTATAATGTTACTTAGGTATAGATAGTGCATCACCATTGATACATTTCTAGAAGGCTCCCCCATAGAATGCACCACGCCGGGCAGGCAGATGGGTGATCTCAGTATTCATATTAAGGTCTCAGTTGGTTGTTGCTGTCCATCCCTTTTACGACATCCACGGGAGGAGATAGAGGGGTCCATTCGACCGTAAAGTTGCATTCCTTTCGATCTTCTATAGGTTACATTTCGGGTAATGCTCCCAGGAACTTTACGATCTGATCCCACCATCTCCTTTTCATCATAGGACGAACAGGCGCACTCAGTACCATCCTTACCTCATTAGTACGTAATTATCTATTTGTACTAAACGTCTCAGTTCTACATTTATGACGCGAACTGCAAAGGAGTGGAATACACTATATACCGTCGTTTGTCTTTCCTGAAAACTATAATCTGGGTCTCTTCAAGGCTAGAGTGAATAGGTGCCTTCTAGACCTATGTGCTCCATCATCGGCCACATCGTCACTTACCAACAGGTGAGATAGTGGTAAAACTGGTAAAACAAAGGTATATCAATGCTAAAAAAAAAGAAAAAAACTATGGTCGTACACACCACGGTATAAATCTCGATTTCATTATTATGTGTTAATTTGAAATGTACCTATTTTTATGTAGATACCCTTTAATTAGTGTAATTGATAACTGTTTGTCGTTCTAATTAAACTAAATATAAATAAATATAATATATAATATATTGTGTTTAGTAATAATTGTGTCTTTACTTAAACCTGAATAAACGCACATACACAAAATATTACAGCAGACAGAATTGTATCAAACTCACTTCAAATATTTAAGTTATTAAGATATCTCGTTGCATTGTTTAAGCGTCCTTTAATTTATTGATGACAGCTCAATTCACATTCACACTCCACCACACAAACAGTAACACAAAAACACCCAAAAACAATATAAACACTACCTACCATTAACAACAGTGTATTCGATACTCAGCCTACCGTAACACTTGATCATCGGTAGTTAGAGTGATTATAACCTAGCTGTAGATAAGTTTTTTTTTTTTATTTTTTAACCACGACGACGCAAAACCTACGGGGTGTTATAAGTTTGACGTGTCTGTGTGTGTGTCTGTCTGTGGCATCGTAGCTTCCGAACGGATGAACCGTTTTTTTTTTTTAAGTTGAATTATTCGGTAGTGTTCTTAGCTATAAGATAAGATAAGATAATTGTTTATTTTCAGATTTCATACATTAAAAAATTCACGTGTCATCCATTTTGTTAATAAATTAAATCTTATAATTGATGTTAGTTAGCATACAAAGTAACAATTATAAAATTAAGAATTATATTAATTCAAATTCAATCTTCATAAAAATTTTGGGACATTATCTATGTTTGATCAAAATCGGTTCAGCTGTTTAATTGCGTTAAGGGTTTTTTAATTTTTACATAATTAATTAGTTGTTTAACTACGTGAATGACGGAACAAGCACCTAATGATAAGCGGTAACTTCTGCCTTTAACAACGTATTACCATATTAGGGTCACGTCCACCTAGGACGCACCCTATGTGGCATTGCACTGCGCCCGCCACCCTGAGACACATATATATATATATAGATGAAAAGTCTCATGTGCCTGTAATTTCACCGAATGATGAATAATCTAGATAGGCGTGGATTGCAAACATAAAATGCTCATTGCTCTATATGGGGAGCAATATTTTCAAAAACTGCTTTTTAGGAAATACCTAGTCATCATTGTATCTAGTAGGCTTCCACTGCTGGATATAGATAAGATAAGATAAGATCATTTATTTGTCCGAAACACAGGTTTACTTAGAGATGTCATAATAGGCTCCTCATAGAATACCACGACGAACTGGTTTATGCCGTCTCCATCCATTGACTTCCCGTGACTTACAATGTCATCGATCCGTCCTAATACTCCTTTGTCAAGTTCGTGGTCACCACTCAAGAAAAACTAGTCTTCAACAGTTGTGGTTCTGTGGGCTATATGGCCTGCCCATTGCCACTTCAATTTGCTAAGAAAATGGCCAACAATGCCTCCTCAACAATGGAATTTTCTTTCGTATTTTATTGCTTATTTGCCTAATTTATATGTCACATCCTGGGTTCCAATTGAGGTGTCCACATACCGTTGCTTTGAGGCCAGTGAATGAATTTGTTCATAGATTAGGACTCTGTTATTGTCTTATCTTATCTTATCTTAAATAATGGCTTCTGTGCATTATTGGCAACAATTTAGCCAAATCTCTACTGATAAATTAATTATATTTTTACAGTCAAGTCGTCAAGAGTCTCCGTCAAGTCATAACCCAGTTTAAATAGTGGCAGATAAATTGAGTTTTTACTAGGAAAAATCCACCATTTTGAAAAGACGCAATACACTTAAATAAAAAAATAAAAAAATAAAAATGCTGGACAGTTCACACAACATTATCTAGCCCCAAGCTAAGCAGATCTTGTACTACATAACTACATGTACCATATATACCCGTTACACCGGCTAAAATGCCACTAAAATTACACGAAATAACTCGAAAAAACACATTAAAATGTAATAAAATAAAAACTACGACTTTTCTTTCAAAAATGGCAGATTGATTCATACTCTGTTATTAATAACTACTCTGAGAATGGCTCGGACAGCCGTCATACGTCGCTGCACGTCATATCAATAGTGCCTAATGACGTGTTCGATAATTAGAAGTTTCATGCATCAAAAGCTTGGTGTAGCGTCGAAAGTGGTAGTCGTACAGAGAACATAATGTTTTTGTACGTACTTATTCATCATCATCATCAGTTAGATGTATTTATTTCTGCCGCAAACTTGTAGTGCTCGCATTGCTGTGTTCATTTTTGAAGGGTAAAGGGTGCCGGTGAAATTACAGGCACATGAGACTTTTCATCTATGTCTCAGGGTGGCGGGCGCAGTGCAATGCCACATAGGGTGCGTCCTAGGTGGACGTCACCTATGAGGTAATGCACTGTTCATAGGCAGAGGGTACCGCTTAACATCAGGTGGGCCATCTACATGTTCCGTTATACAAGTAGGATAAAAAAAAAATGTCCACTGCTGGACGAGCCCCCCATAGAATTCAATGAAGGGATTTACCATAATCACCACGCTTTCCAGGCAGATCGGTGATCACCAGCGTTGGATTTAAGTACTCAGGTGGATGCTGTCCCACACCCTGGTGTAATTCCTTAGTCAGCTTTTACTACATCATCGGAAGGAGACGGAGCGGTCTATTCTTAAGCCGGACACACCACGGGTAAGTTTATACTAAGGTATTAGCCGGACCAGATTCGTTGGTATTAGATTTGTCCTAGCTGCTAGCTTATTAAAGAATGTGTTAAAGTCGTTAAACTGATAGAAAGCGTTAGCCCAGTCAGTCGTGGGAAGCAATGGCGATGATAAGTTCACCACTTGTCACGTCTATATTCCAGCGATGATGCAACCAACTGTAAAGAGAGGTCCATTTTATTGAGGGTCTAGCCTACCCTTTCGGGGAAAAAGGCGTAAAGCTATAAAATAGTAGTAGTAGTAGTTTAATAGTAGTAGAGCTTATTTGTGAAAGAGTTCGTCCGGGGAAGTACTACCACCATACCTATTTCTGCCGCAAAGCAGTAGTGCTCGCATTGCTGTGTTCCGGTTTCAAGGGTAAGGGTGCTGGTGAAATTACAGGCACATGACACTTTTCATCTTTATGTCTCAGGGTGGCGGGCGCAGTGCAATGCCACATAGGGCGCGTCCTAGGTGTACGTGACCTATGAGGTAATGCACTGTTCATAGGCACAGGTTACCGCTTAACATCAGGTGGGACATCTACCTACTTGTTCTGTCATTAAAGTAGTATAAAAAAAACTATACAAGTCCACAGCTGGACATAATCCCTTTTGTAGTGGCCAGGTTTCTTGCACTTGAAGCATTTTACTACCTTCTTTACAGCCAAGGCAGATGCTTTCGGTCCCTCCAACTTGTTGTCTCGTCTTTAGGCAGTGGAAACGTGCTGGGCCCATAACCTGATGACGTGGCAGAGATTGACCACTAACCGTCGACAACAAACTGTTAAGTTTATACTCATAAAACTTTGTGTATGTTAGCTCCGTAATTCGAGTATTGGGTCCAAGCATTGAATGCATTAATATGTACGCTCACAGACGTAGAAGGGAACAATTTTGTTCGTCACCGAACGGAAATGTCAGTATTGACAGTGTGCAGTGAATATTGTTTGTGACACTCTTGTGTTCACTGAATATTCGTCAATTATGTTAACATAAGTACTAGTATAGTATTTTTAGGGTTCCATAGTCAACAAGACAAGGAACCCTTATAGATTCGTCATGTCTGTCTGTCTGTCCGTGTATGTCACAGCCACTTTATTCCGAAACTATAAGAGCTATGCTGTTGAAACTTGGTAAGTAGATGTATTCTGAGAACCGCATTAAGATTTTTACACAAAAATAGAAAAAAACAAAAAAAAATGGGGTTCCCCATACTTAGAACTGAAACTCAATTTTTTTTTTGTCATCAAACCTGTACGTGTGGGTTATCTGTGGATAGGTCTTTAAAAATGATAGTGAGGTTTCAAATATCATTTTTTTTCTAAACTGAATAGTTTACGCGAGAGACACTTCCAAAGTGTCAAAATGTGTCCCCCCCCCCCCCCCCCCCCCCCCCCGTTACTTCTAAAATAAGAGAATGATAAAACTAAAATTAAAATATGATGTACATTACCATGTAAACTTTCAAAGAAAATTGGTTTGAACGAGATCTGGAAAGTAGTTTTTTTTTAAGTACACTTTTATTGAAACATCGATCAAAGTTACAGCGAACTAAGTACAAGAACTTTTATATTATGTTCCTTGCTGCTACGGAACCCTTCATGGGTGAGTCCAACTCGCACTCGGCCGCTTTTTTATCTGTGACATAAGTTAATATAAAGTTAACAAATAATAGTTGGCATAACAAATGAGATGCTCATTACCGGCAGAGACACTCTAGTGACACCATTTGTAAACCTATTTAATCTGATACTTGCAAAGAAAGAATTACCTAAACAGTGGACTTGCTCTGATATAGTACTGCTCTTCAAAAAGGGAAACCCTAAGCTCATATCCAACTATAGACCTATCAGTCTTATGTCCTGTCTGTATAAAGTATTCGCTACGACTCTACTACGACGTCTTACCAGAGTTATTGACGAAAGTCAACAAGTAGAGCAGGCAGGGTTTGTGCGCAGTTTTTCTACCGTGGACCACATTCACACTCTTAAAACCATACTAGAAAAATATAGAGAATACGATGAGCCTTTGTACCTATGCTTCATAGATTACAGCAAAGCCTTTGATTCAATATCCCACAGTTCTATATGGCAAGCTCTATCTTTACAAGGCATAAAGAAAGATTATATTGACCTCATAAAACAAATATACAAATACAGTACTTCAAGAATCGCTCTAGAACATCCAGGACCGAGTTTCAGAATCGAAAGAGGAGTAAAGCAAGGAGATCCCCTCTCACCAAAGATTTTTATTGCCGTGCTTGAACAAATTTTCTGTGCACTAAACTGGGAAAAGAAAGGCCTGAAAATACACGGCAGATACTTATCACATCTGAGATTTGCTGATGATATTGTGTTGCTTTCGGAAGACCCATACGAAATGCAATCAATGATAGAATCATTGTGCAAAGAAAGTAGAAAGGTTGGTCTGGAAGTTAACAAAGACAAGACGAAGATAATGACAAATAGACAAATGGTACCTATGACTCTACTATCTGCAGATCTTGAATACGTGGAAGACTATATATATTTAGGACACCTGATCTCTTTCAAAGCCTGTACGGAACAAGAGATAGAACGAAGAACGAAAAACACCTGGAACAAGTACTGGGCAATGAAAGAGATTTTCAAAAGCAACCTGCCTACAAAACTTAAAACTAAAGCCATGGAAACCTGTCTGCTTCCGTGTCTCACATACGCCTGCCAAACATGGCCTCTGACTGTGCATAATCTGGAAAGGATCAAAGTATGCCAGAGAGGTATGGAAAGGAGCTACCTAGGCCTAAAATTGAAAGATAGGGTTAAGAACAGTTTAATAAGGAAGAAGACCAAGGCTAAAGACGCAGTGAAAAGAGTTTTGCAATTGAAGTGGAAATGGGCTGGACACGTCCAGCGAGTTAAAGATGAAAGATGGTCCAAAACCGTAACAAACTGGTACCCAATCCACAAGAAACGTAAGCCAGGTAGGCCTTATAAGAGATGGAGCGACGACATAGTAGAAGTAGCAGGCAATGAATGGAGTAGAGCCGCTAGAGACAGAGAGAGGTGGAAAGAGCTGGAGGAGGCTTTTACCGCTAAAAGCGGTCCGTGCACAGAAAACTAGTAACATTAAATAATCCTATAAAATAAAAATAACACTTAATTTAAGAAACTCTACCTAAAACTACTAACAAACAAACCAAATATTTAAATTATAAAAATTTGTAACATTTAAGTTAATTTCTGTTGTGCAAGGTCTGAATAAAGCTTTTATTTATTTTATTTTATTTTATTTTAGGTCTTTAAAAATGATAGTGAGGTTTCATATATCATTTTTTTTCTAAACTGAATAGTTTACGCGAGAGACACTTCCAAAGTGTCAAAATGTGTGTCCCCCCCCCCCCCCCCCCCCCGTTACTTCTAAAATAAGAGAATGATAAAACTAAAATTAAAATATGATGTACATTACCATGAAAACTTTCAACAGAAATTGGTTTGAATGAGATCTAGAAAGTAGTTTTTTTTAAGTACACTTTTATTAAAACATCGATCAAAGTTACAACGAACTAAGTACAAGAACTTTTATAATATGTTCCTTGCTGCTACGGAACCCTTCATGGGCGAGTCCGACTCGCACTCGGCCGCTTTTTTATCTCTGACATAAGTTAACATAAAGTTAACAATATGTGATTTTAATCCTAGTATAGACACACGCCTTTTTCTCCGAAACGGTAAGCAGAGCCTCAATGGGCATCTTTTCACCGTGGGTTGCACCATAGTGACAAGTGGTGAGCTCATCGCCGCCATTGCTTTCTACGACTGACTCGGTTAACGTTTTCTTCCAGTAATAATAAATATAAATAAATAAATAATAACACAGAAATTGACTTTTCTGCAGAAATAGGTATGGTGGTAATTCGTTCCCGGACGAACTCGTTAACAAAAAAAAAGCTCTACTTACTAATACATAGGTATGTCACTGCTAAGTATATAGTAATTAATGTCGTAAAAGTGGGTTAATAGTAGATTGTATCATAAGGGAGCAACATAATATTTTTACGGCGAGGGCGCTTTTTTGAATCCAGAGCGAAGTGAGAGATTCTAGAGTAGAATCCCGAGCGTAGCGAGGGATTCTTTAGTAGAATCCTGAACGTAGCGAGGGATTCAAAGTACGTCACCCGAGCCAAAAATATATGTTGCGCCCGTGTGATACACTCTGCTTTTCATCACCCACTATGAGAAAATAAAAGGCGCCTCATATGTTATTGTAATATTATTATTTAATAAAACAAATGGTTGTTTTTTTGTGTTTTTGTGTTTTTTTTGTTGTGTTTGTGTTTTTGTGTTTTTTTAAGTGTTTTTTTGTGTTGTGCGTTTTTTGTGTGTATTGTGTTTTAAGTGTTTTTTTTTAATTGTGTTTTTTGTGTTGTGTTTTTTGTGTGTTTTATGTTTTTTGTTTTTTTGTGTTTTTTTTGTGTTTTGTGTTTTTTGTGTGTTTTGTATTTTTTGTGTTTGTTTTTGTGTTTTTTTTTTGTGTTTTGTGTTTTGTGTTTTTTGTGTGTATTGTGTTTTTGTGTTTTGTGTTTTTGTGTTTTGTGTTTTTTTGTGTTTTTGTGTTTTTTTTTGTGTTTTGTGTTTTTTGTGTGTTTTGGGTTTTTTTGTTTTGGGTTTTGGGCCGTCGTACCAGCCAGTATTTATTCAAACAATATTTGCGTTCGAATTATTTGGCGCTGGTTCCAAATTCAATAAGTGCGCCGCAATTATCTTTGCCGCGCACTTTTTGAATTAGGAACTTAATAAGTGCGCCGCAAAACTCATTACTGCCCGCTAAAAGTTTCTCATAGAAAATACCACCGTTGGGTGCACTTAAAGGCGAACCCAGTCGTCCTTTTCGAATAGATGGGATGAAAATACTAATAAAACGCAGATGGTTCAGAAAAGGGGGCGAAAATCTACAATTTGTATGAAATTAAGAATTTGTAGACAAAATCAGAAAGGGGGCAAATAGCGAACAGACCTTTCAAATGGATGAAGGTAAGTAATAGTAGATTGTATCATAAGGGAGCAACATAATATTTTTACGGCGAGGGCGCTTTTTTGAATCCAGAGCGAAGTGAGGGATTCTAGAGTAGAATCCCGAGCGTAGCGAGTGATTCTTTAGTAGAATCATGAACGTAGCGAGGGATTCAAAGTACGTCGCCCGAGCCAAAAATATATGTTGCGCCCGTGTGATACACTCTGCTTTTCATCACCCACTATGAGAAAATAAAAGGCGCCTCATATGTTATTGTAATATTATTATTTAATAAAACAAATGGTTGGTTTTTTGTGTTTTTTTTGTTGTGTTTGTGTTTTTGGGTGTTTTTTTGTGTTTTTTTTGTTTTTTTTTGTGTTTTTTTTTGTTTTGTGTTTTTTGTGTTTTTTTTTGTGTTTTTGTGTTTTTTTGTGTTTTGTGTTTTTTGTGTGTTTTGTATTTTTTGTGTTTTTTTATGTTTTTGTGTTTTGAGTTTCGTGTTTTTTGTCTGTATTGTGTTTTTTTTGTGTTTTTGTGTTTTGTGTTTTTTTGTGTTTTTGTGTTTTGTGTTTTTTGTTTTTTGTGTGTTTTGGGTTTTTTTGTTTTGGGTTTTGGGCCGTCGTACCAGCCAGTATTTATTCAAACAATATTTGCGTTCGAATTATTTGGCACTGGTTCCAAATTCAATAAGTGCGCCGCAATTATCTTTGCCGCGCACTTTTTGAATTAGGAACTTAATAAGTGCGCCGCAAAACTCATTACTGCCCGCTAAAAGTTTCTCATAGAAAATACCACCGTTGGGTGCACTTAAAGGCGAACCCAGTCGTCCTTTTCGAATAGATGGGATGAAAACGTATTTTATCTACACTCAAATCGAAAAATTCGAATTACGAATTCAAAGACGGTTCTATACAGACGCACTTTATAGACGCATATACCTAAAATTAAGAATAAAACTCATTATAGTACCGCCAACTGTATCATAAAACTCATGATAGTACCGCTATCTTTTTTTTATTAATTCATTAAACTAGTCTATGGTTTTAGCCTGAATATGAAAAAAAGGCGCACGCATGCGCAGTTGGAACTGTGAAAAAATGGCGCACGCATGCGTAGTTTGAGAACTTAATTTCCCGCGCTTCCCATATTACTATACCAAATAAATTACTTCCTTGTAACCTATCTACTTTGTTTAATTTCAATTTTTCCTATGAGTGAAGATAAAGTAGTGTATGAAACTGCATATAACTTAGGTATTAAAACACTCGAGTCAACCTATTATTCGGCTTCGCCTCATGCGATAAACAGACTCTCGTGTTTTAATACCCCTTCTTATATGACAGTTGCATAAACTACTATTATTTTATTTTAAACGCAGTAGGTATTATCAAGACACTTCGTAGGTAACCCACAACATTGGCACTGGCTCGATGTAATCTCGATTCGCGTGAGACGGTCTGATTGAATCGTTTATTGAATTGTTTCGAGTTCCCGCAACGCTTGAATGGAAATTGGAGATGTTTTTGAATAGCAGCTGTATCTATCTAATGTGCTGTCACTAACAAGAAGGCACTCTAAAACTATTTACCTCACTATTTGATTCAGAATTTTTGAAAAATCTTAATAAATAATTTATGGCAACAAACTTACTTTGACAATTTGCACCTAAACTCACTGCAATATGGTTCCATTCGTATCGTTTACTTTATAATTATAATACTTTAGGATTATTTAACTATTTATTTAATGTAGGTAAGTATTTAATTATTATAATTATTTAATCTCGACCTATTAGCACTACACCCACTCTACATTACACAAAGGTTAGCTGGAAGAAAATTTTAATAGCGTTAAGTTAGCCTGTACTGCTTTTTAGTCTTGTACAATAAATATTTTTATATCAATTACTATTATTCTCTAGCCGACATCGTTACCGTAGGCACGGTAAAAATATAAATATGAAAACTATAATCTGGGCCTCTTCAAGTCTAGAGTGAATAGGTGCCTTCTAGACCTTTGTGCTCCATCTTCGGCCGCATCGTCACTTACCAACAGGTGAGATCGTGGTCAAACAAAGGTCAATCAATGTTAAAAAAAAAAAAAAAAAAAAAAAAACTATAAAAGCTCATGGTTCGCTCAAAATATTATAAATATGTTTTTACTGCATTCAAAAGAAAAGGCTTACTATGTGTGTATTTAGTCTTTTTTCATTCCTACGTAGGTACTGTATATATTCTTTGTCGTACACTGATAGATACCTAACCAACCTATTACAAAAATCCAGATCACAAAGGTATTTTGGAATAGCGCGTATATCTTCGACCACTGCCACTGCTAGACAATGCCTGCCTTTAAGAGCCACCTCTATCCACCTACTTTGAGCGACTAGTTGTCATACGGTGCGTCTTCCGGTTTCTGGTTGCCACTCTAGAACCTTTATTCCATAGCGTTCATTTTAAAGATATAGATTGCATAATCGTATCTACTAGTACCTACTACCTAGGTTCCTATGCTGCGCAGTAAGTAGGTAGTAGTACATTCCTGTGAGTGGCGCGACAGGACGTATGTCTGGGAATTGGATGTATGACGTGCCGCTAAAATTACGCATTGACGTTTTAAAATGTCAAGAAATTAAATTTATTTAAATTAAATGCGACTAGAATCCCACAACGGTGCAACACACGGTGAAAAGAGACCCATTTGAGGCTCTGCCAACCCTTTCGAAGAAAAAGGCGTGTATCTATGTATGTATGTACAACAGAAATTACAGATACACAAAAAGTACAATCTTAAAAGTAGTTATATTTAACACGTTTTATTTACTAGGTTCTTATTTGAAAAACATTAGTACCTAAACTAGGGCTACTTGTGATATCCCAAAAACAACAATTTAAATATCTTTAAATTCGGTGCCCCGGCAAACATTTTTAAAGAAACTGGTAATCTGCAAGTTTTGAAAGAATAGTCCTGTTATTTATCTAATTTAAATTTATTGTGTTTCTTAAATTAATATCGTGTAATTTGGTAGCATTTTAATTGGTGTAACGTAGCACATTGTGTGGTGTCTAGATAGAAGTGACTGTAGGATGGGGCGTTTGTATTATGTGTAGGCACTATTAGACACTATTATGACACTATTATGTATTATCTCATTATTATGTTTAAAAATAAGTGTGTTTGTCTGACGATAAGTTAAAAATTTAGCAATACAAACCCCAGACTAACTAGGATGCTAACGCTTTTTTTACGTTCCAGTCCATCAATTTAGTTTTTTATTTTATTTAAACTACATCTTTCCGGGACAAGGTGGCCGAGGGTGGAATTTCCTGCACCCTGCAAGTGGGTGATGAATCCCGTAACATCCGACACTTCCATTTCAAAAATTTCATTACTAAGTACGAAATTTTTGACATCAACATTTTCTTATTTTTTTTTTGCCGAAAACCATAAGTTACCTTTTTATGGGATTGGTACCAGAGGCGAGGAGGTACCCCTCTGCTTCCTCTCCCAATTCCCCATCCTCATATTTCTGCCAAACGATTCTAAAGAATCGATCATGAGCTTGATCAGTTCAGGGTTCTTGAGCTATGGGGGTCGAGGTTACGTTCAGAGTGAACTATTCGTTATTTTAGTGGAGACTTCTTTCATTACCATCATTAATTTATAAAAGTCAAAGACAAAAAGTCAAAGTCAAAAAGTATTTTATTCATTGAAATCACAAGGACCATAATTAATCTTCTTAAAAAATAAATGTACATCTTCTCCTGTTCCAAGTTCCAACGCAACCAGTCCTAGAAGAAATCAGGCAACTTACACGGTCTGTTTTTTTATGTTTCTTCTTGGTGGGGAGCGCCTGTGTGGTGCATCGAGAACAAGTGGAAGCCGATTCAAAGAAAAAAGGAAAGCCTTACTTACGTAGGCAGTCAAAAGTAAGACGATAGAGAGAATCAGCAAAAGTCCATAAGGCAGCACACTCTACGCTTGATATACTCATGATATATCATCGTTATAAACTTAAGCTAAACGCCATTAAAAGCAGCGTTTTAGCCTCCAACATTTCAAACCTTGAAGCCGGAACGTTGGATTCACTGCAGTCGAACATCGCTGCATACTGCTGGTTATATTCCTGAATAACAGAGAAGTGCCTACAATAATCCAAAACTAATCCTCAACTTAAATATTACAGTATAGAGTACAAAATTGAATAGCACACGTCAAGGCTGGAACCGGAAATGTATTGCGTATACCTGTGAATGAAACGACAGTATTGCTCTCTTATCTTAGATAGGTATTCTGTTGAAAATGTATCTGAAGTTATGTCCGGTATTTGATAGCGTAGACGGTATTACCTATCGGTTCAATGTTGAATCGATTAGATATGTTCTTCGTGATCTTGCATTAAATAGAACGGGCCTAGGGAGTTTTCTGAGTCGATTTGGATTGATGTTTGTATGTATGTATGTATTTTTGACAGAGGATGGTTTCCGAACACCTTACAACCAAAACCGTACGTAAAGAATGTTGAGCCTAGAAATCCATACCTACCCAAACTTAAACTGCAGATTTAAAAGAGAAATGGTAAGCTGTGTGAACTTGGCCCCCGAAGTTTTTTTTTTTTTTGTTTTTTTTTTTATTCTTTTGTATTTTGGTATGAAGTTGATTGTAGTAGAGTTTTTTTCGTTTGTAGTAGCTCGAAGAAAAAATAGATTTTTTAAAAAAAAACTCACCCCCCGAGATTCGATTTTTTTATTTTTTATTTTTTATTCTTATGTAGTTTGGTACGTAGTTGATTGTAGATTTTTTTTTTCGTTTGTAGTAGCTCCGAAAAAAAAATAGAGGACTTAGAAAAATATCATCAACTTTTTTTTTTTTTTTTTTTTAATTTTTAGTCTTATGTATTTTTGTATGTTGTTGATTATAGTAAAAAATATTTCGTTTCTAGTAGCTCTCAAAAAAAATAAGAGGACTTTGCATAAACTCATCTTTCGATATCGAAATTCACGCTACTATAAAGAAACTTGGTCACTACAAACGAAATATTTTTTACTATAATCAACAACATACAAAAATACATAAGACTAAAAATTAAAAAAAAAAAAAAAGAGTTGATGATATTTTTCTAAGTCCTCTATTTTTTTCGGAGCTACTACGAACGAAAAAAAAATAACTACAAACAACTACGTACCAAACTACATAAGAATAAAAAATAAAAATTTTAAAATCGAATCTCGGGGGGTGAGTTTTTTTTAAAAAAATCTATTTTTTTTTTCGAGCTACTACAAACGAAAAAAACTGTACTACAATCAACTACATACCAAAATACATAAGAATAAAAAAAAACAAAAAAAAAAAACTTCGGGGGCCAAGTTCACACAGCTGACATCAGGCCCTAAGTGGTTGGCAGCACTGCTCAGAATGAGCCGTGCGTTGAGTGGAGACGTTTGTACGTGTGCTCGGTACGCCTGACGACATATTGACTTAATTAAGTTATGTGAAAGTCACAGACGTATTTCTTTTATACTACTTGGAATGACGGAACAAGCAGATATCGCACCTGATAAGCGGTACCCTCTGCCTATGAACAGTGCATTATCACATAGGTCACGTCCACCTAGGACGCACCCTATGTGGCATTGCACCGCGCCCGCCATCCTGAGATATAAAGATGAAAAGTCTCATGTGCCTGTAATTTCACCGGCAACCGGAACACAGCAATGCGAGCACTACTGCTTTCCGGCAGAAATAGGTATGGTGGTAGTACTTCCCCGGGCGAACTCTTTCACACAAAAGCTCTACTACTACAAGTATACCACTGAGTAATATTTTACTATTCCTAGTGAGTTAGTCCAAGCTTCCTTGGATGCACGGCACGCACTGTCGTATAGTAACTAAAATACTAAGCCGTTCTCTTCAGACGCCAAGCCCACCATGCACTACAATGTAGATGAGTCTGGTTCTCTATAGATTCTATGTAGAGATAGAATGCACAAAGTCTGCCTACAACGTACCCGTCTAGTATACAGAGACAGCTATTGCAAATTCATGTATTACGTCTAACGGAACAATTAACTTAATGCATATGCGTGCTCATCCTGGGCAGTGAGGAGTTACACTACATGCGGTTGAATGGCTTTAGATACAGGTATTTCTAGTAAGATTGAAACACTTGATTGGTTTTTAGTAGAAGTAGAGCTTTTTTGTGAATGAGTTCGTCCGGGGAAGTACTACCACCATACCTATTTCTGCCGCAAAGCAGTAGTGCTCGCATTGCTGTGTTCCGGTTTGAAGGGTAAGGGTGTCGGTGAAATTACAGGCACATTAGACTTTTCATCTTTATGTCTCAGGGTGGCGGGCGCAGTGCAATGCCACATAGGGCACGTCCTGGGTGGACGTGACCTATGTGGTAATGCACTGTTCTTAGGCAGAGGTTACCGCTTAACATCAGCTTGTTCCGTCATTCAAGTAGTATAAAAAAAACACTTGTAGTGTACCTATACGTAGATATAATGATACCAGCTTAGCTTTAGCTTTCTCATTACAGACGGTATCATTTTGAGCCAGAAGAGTACAACCAGAAGAGACCTTAGCTTTTACATATCTAAGTATCTATGTTATATATTGTATTAAGTATATCAGTTATCTAGTACCCATAACACAAGCTCTGCTTAGCTTGGGGCTAGATAATGTTGTGTTAACTGTCCAGCATTTTTTCTTTTTACATACATTTTTTTTTTCTACATACTCACCTAGCTATTTTATAATATCAAATATTCGCTACTGAGAAGTTTATATTCTTACAAGCAGCGCCCCGCGGTTTCACCCGCGTAAGTCTCGATCCCGTGAGAATATCGGGATAAAATGTGCCTATGTGTTATTCCGGGAGTCCAGTTATCTCCATTCCAAATTTCATACAAATTCATCCAGTAGTTTTTCTTGAAAGAGTAACAAACATCCATCCATCCATACTTACAAACTTTCGCGTTTATAATATTAGTAGTATAGGATAGGATTATTGACCGAAGCGAGTTAAGTCATTACAACTGGCAAGCTTTCATCTGTCCGGATGTATGTATAATCGTATGTTTGGTACTCTTGTACGGGTCGTAATTTTCAATGAACCTTATCAAAACATGTAATACAGGTTCTAATAAGTTTTTTAAATATTTTTTGATTGGAGGGGTATTTTGCCCAAGAAGAGGGAAGTTTTCTGCGGAGCCATTTAGTGGCCGATTTTGATAATATTTGTTTGCAACATTTGGTTCTTAATACTAAATAAGAATTTCGAATATGAGCAAAATTGGTCAAGTGGTTGTCAAGATTTAAATTATGTGAGCTAAACCCGACTTTACAATCCTCGTAGGTGTTTATTTGTAGTAGAATATTATTATAACGATTTATTCAATTTTACTATCTAGTTAATGTTATTGGTTTTTGATATAGGTAACTTTTTAACGCCCGACCCAAAAACGACGCGGTGTTATAAGTTTGACGTGTCCGTGTGTGTGTGTGTGTCTGTCTGTCCCATCGTAGCTCCTGAACGGATGAACCGATTTCGTTTTTTTTCTGCTTGAAAGGTGAATTTGTCGGGAGTGTTCTTAGCTATGTTTGATCAAAATCGGTTCAGCCGTTTCATTGCGTTGAGGGTTTTTCAAATTTTTACAAAATTAATTACTTGTTTCTTTATGTTGAAAGCTAATAAAAAACTTAGGATGATGGTTGGATGTAAACTGAACACAATTGTTGCAAAAAACTTTCCGCTCACGTGTTCTATTGTTCTCAGAACTATAGGTACTAGTTATAGGTAGAGCCCGCCTGCCAAGCAGTGTTGCCAACTCAGTGGAATTTCCACTAGTTCTGGTGGTTTAGACTATCCTTTTAGCGAGTAAATATTAGATTTAGTGGCTAGTGGATTTTTCTAGTGTCTTTGATTGCTTCAGTTAGTGGTAAGGCACTACAACAACCACTAATCACTCACTAGTACAATTTTAACAAAAATACTCAGTTATATATGAATATATAAATAAATGATTGAATAAGGGTACATTTTTTTGTTGTGTAGGTAACACAACAGAACTAAGGAGGTGGTTTTAGGGAATTCCTTTGATTAGTTAGTCAATTTCTTATACAATTTTGATGTTATTTGAGTTTATTTATATGGCAACTGGGTAAAGTTTGATTTATTTTAAAGTTTTTTTTGTGTATGGTTTTCCGCCAACTTTTAGTGGTTTTCTGGTGGTTTGCGAGACCGATGGTTTAAGTGGTTTTCTGGTGGGCCATGAGGCCACATTTGGTGGGTTCGTAAAAATAAAATTGGCAACACTGCTGCCAAGCCAAGCGCAATGATTATGGTGAACCTCGTGTTCTACTGCTGCTGTTGCTGATGATGAATATAGTACCTTACCTATACATAGACGCACATCGAGCCCGAGCAAAAATTAAATTAAAATTAACTTAAATCATTTTTAATTTCAGATAAAATCCATACCTACGGTAGGTAAACACAATTTAAAAAGAGCCAAAACAAAAGCACACACCTAACGCACATTAAACATAGCGGCTCTGGAAGCCATAATAATATGTATGGCATTCCAGTGTCTCACGACGGGACAGTCAACCCTGTCCAGGATGGTGACGAGGAGGCTATTGGTGCTACCTCGCACGCGGCTCATCAAGGAGGCAACTCGTTTCCATAGAATCCATCTACACTATATTCTGCACAGCAAGTTAGGCCCCGTAAATCTTATCTATTTTCTACCAATAGTTATTTGCTTTCTGTTTTCATATCGTTTCTGCTATTGTATTTTTATATATCCTAATCATCATATTACATGGTACATATATACATTACATAGTATAGACACACGCTTTTTCCTCAGAAAGGCCCACCCTTTCTTTCCCTTCAGGAGCCACAATGGGCCTCTTTTCAGCATACTTCGGAATACATAAGTGATAATGGTGTGATCAAGGAGGCAACTCGTTTCCACCGCATGATTGCGTGGAATCCATCTACACTAGATTCTGCACACATTCCTGACGCGCTACAGAAACGAGGTATAGTAAGGCTAAATAACGCTTAAACGTGAACCTCGCATAAAACTTTGCAAGCCTAGAATGGCCGTATTAGGATGAGCTCTAATCTCACAATTATGATCACACAATTTAGTCCGTATTAGGGACATCCTATTTACCGGTTACATGCCATGATTCAGGCCGTAGCCGGACGTTAACCTCCTGCTAATCAATTCATTAACTCGTTAATGAGCACCGACAATTGAACGGACATACTATCAATAGATTCAATAGATTGAGTCATCATCATCATTCGCAGCCTTTAGACGTCCACTGCTGGACGAGGCCTCCATCCTCCTCTTCCTCGCGTCGTATTCCTCAATGCTGAGGGTCGTGCGACACCCACTCCATGGATCACCTTCTGCCGGACGATGTTGCGCCAATGAGATCTGCCCGCGCTGAGCTGCACGGCTTCGTGGAGTTTTGAATCGAGAGTGGTGCGGATGGTCTGACGGGCTACGGCCTCGTGGCCTCTTTCCTTCAATTTTGCCAGTGATAACCATAGAACCATGGAATACAATGGGGGAATAGCCATAATCACCAGGCAGGCAGGCGGATTGGTGATTTCAGTATTGGGGTTGATTACTTAAGAGGTTGCTGCTGCCCATCCCCTAGTGTAATCCCTTAGTTTGCTTTTACAACATCCATGGGAAGAGACGTAGAGGTCTATTTTTTGGTCGAATACGCCACGGCACTAATTAAGTACCTATTCAATAATGCATAAATATAGGAAGTTTTAGATCTGGCCGTGATGGTCTCGGCCTAAGAGTAGAACTCTTGCAAATCCGCCCGTGGATGTCGTTAAAGACGACTAAGGGATTACCTACGCCAGGGAATGGGGAAAGTATCAATTACGGCAAATCCCCCCCTAGTCTATGGAGCAGGCCTCGTCGCCGATGGAAGTATACTGGCTGATGAAGAAGAGAACTTAGTTTTAAGTCGTGTCACTGGTAATTCCTTGGTATATGTTACCCAGGTTGGGTTAGGTTTTTTGCAATATCCGGTGAAGATGGAAGCATTTTAAGACCGCTCTTCGTGGTACCTATTTCTGGCCTTTGTCCTGTTGTAGATTTCTTTCTGATGAGTTTTTTTTTTTCTTTTTTTTTTTTTATACTACTTGGATGACGGAACAAGCAAGAGGCCCACCTGGTGTTAAGCGGTAAATTCTGCCTATGAACAGTGCATTACCAGTGTATTATTTAGTGCACTCAATTCTTTCACCACACTGGTTCTTTTAACATTGGTCACCAGGACTTTTTCAGGGCTTCCATATCTCAAGCTGGTCACTAACCTAAAGCAAGGTGACCAAGAAAGGACCAATGACACGACGTAGTAGTAAAGTAGATGAGTAGGTAGACCATATCATCATTCAGAAACAATGAGAGGCAGAGAATGTCCACCCAAGCAATCCATCCCACTAATATCAGAAATATCAGCATATTTGTTACTTAATAAAGCCAACACGACGGAACCGATTTTGATGAAATTAGGTACACAGATAGATAGATAGATTAACTCTTTATTGTACACAAATAACACACAGAAATACAAAACATAACTCAATAACAAAAAAATAACAAAAATGTACAATGGGCGGTCTTATCGCTTATAGCGATTTTTTTTCAGACAACCTTAGGATGGAGAGGACTATATGGAAGAATGGGACAGTGGTGTTATCACCTTGACAAATACACATATCATCAAATATATACAAACCTATATTATAATACATAAAAATAAATACATAATAATATAAGCACAACATAAAAACAGACAAGAACAATGAAACTCAACAGGACGAAGAAGACGATTGGAGATAAAACAGTTTGACACGATCTTTAAAAGAATGCAACGACGGAGCAAGCCGAATCGACAGCTATATTATGAACTGGATTGAGGTATATACAACTTTGTATAATAGTGAAACGTGAGTAAACTCGCGAGCGGACACTAGTTACTAATATGTTAAGTATCACAAGTTATTTTCAGACACAAAATCTGAGTCACCGTCACAAGATCCCATAATTTCACAATTGCCCACTAACCCTGTCATCTGGTTCCTAGAACCGTGACTAATACAAAAACAAGGCCATCCTAACATTGTATGAGTCAGGAACATATTTTTTCGGGAATAGGTTGAGGAGAAGTTAGGCCCCGTAAATCTTATCTATTTTCTTCCGATAGTTATTTGCTTTCTGTTTTCATATCGTTTCTGCTATTGTAGTTTTATATATCCTAATCATCATATTACATAGTACATATATACATTACATAGTATAGACGCACGCTTTTTCCTCAGAAAGACCCACCCTTTCTTCCCCTTCAGGAGCCACAATGGGCCTCTTTTCAGCATACTTTGGAATACATAAGTGATAATGGTGAGCTCATCGTTGCCATGGCTTCCCACGACTGACTCTGCTAAAGCTTTCTTACAATTATATAAGCCAGGGTCAATCTTATAAAAATATATAAATAAAATAAAATAAAAAGAGCTGTACATCTACACAAAAAATATACAATTTAAATAAAAAAATACATGTTTTTTTTTCAATTTTATACAAACGAATATAAAAAAAACAAGTCTGGATAATCCCTCAGTCAGCTTTTACAACATCCATATGAGGAGACAGAGGGGTATATTCTTAGGCCGGACATATTCCTAATATGAAGCTCCTTTTATTATTTAAGTAGGCTCATCAGAAACTTTTCAGGCTCGCTCTACCACTTTACAGCTGATAGATAGATAACGCTTTATTACACACCCATTAAAAAGAATCAAAATATAAGAATGGAAGTAAAATGGGCGGCCTTATCGCTGAGAGCTCTCTAATGTTGGAGGTTGCGGGTTCGATTCCCGCCTCAGAACAAATATTTGTGCGATATGCAGATATTTGTTCAGGGTGTTCTGGGTATTTTCTATGTATAATAAAAAATATCTATCTATGTTATATATTGTATTAAGTATATCAGTTATCTAGTACCCATAACACAAGCTCTGCTTAGCTTGGGGCTAGATAATGTTGTGTAAACTGTCCAGCATTATTTATTTATTTATTTATTTATTTATTTAATGTGCAGCTGTTGCACTCTCTAATAATAGGTTACACCACAGAATATAAACAGGTTACACTACATTTTTGTATATACAAGTCCTATTTATTGGTTGGTCCTAGTAATTGTTACTAAGTTTGCTTTCGTTTAAATTTATCGAAAAATATCGTATTAGTATACGTGTTTTTTTGTGGAATTTTTAATTTACTAAGTAAACATGCCGGATTAAGTCATTTTCAAAAATATTACAGCTTACTCAACGCAATGTATTCAGTCACTAATCAAGACCTTTAATAAAGACTCTTTAATGTTCTTAAGGATGTATTCACATACGAAGCTGGTATAGGCGCCAGTTTACCTCTAAAAGTTAGTAGTAGTAGAGCTTTTTTGTGAAAGAGTTCGTCCGGGGAAGTACTACCACCATACCTATTTCTGCCGCAAAGCAGTAGTGCTCGCATTGCTGTGTTCCGGTTTGAAGGGTAAGGGTGCCAGTGAAATTACAAGCACATGAGACTTTCCATCTTTATGTCTCAGGGTGGCGGGCGCAGTGCAATGCCACATAGGGTGCGTCCTAGGTGGACGTGACCTATGAGGTAATGCACTGTCTATAGGCAGAGGTTACCGCTTAACATCAGGTGGGCCATCTGCTTGTTCCGTCATTCAAGTAGTATAAAAAAAAAAAAAAAAAAAAAAAAAAAAAAAAGCGATCCTCTAAAACCCTAAAACCAATCATCATCTCATTACAATAGACACAAGAGAGCGATGGTAGCCTAACGGTTCAATAGTGCAACTCAGAATCCAACGATACCGGGTTCGATCCTAGGCTCCGCACCAATGACTTTTCTAATTTCCATCGCTCTGTGCTTCGGAGGGCACGTTAAGCTGTCGGTCCCGGCTGTTATTGATTAATAGCAGTCGATAAGCCATGTCAAAGGCCTTCGGGCGGCTTGACAAACTCCGACACCAGAGGCCAGCACTACCTCATACGAAACGACGACGAATAGACACAAAACCTCTGAATAAAATCGAAAGTAAAAAACATAGATACTCATTATGACCTTCTTTATCCACTTTCTAAACAACTTAATCACACAAAGCATATGTAACTCCAAACCTCTCAAACTGTCCCAATTAAAGTTTAACCTGACAAATGTCCGGTTAAAAGGAACTTTGAACTCGTTTTACTCGTAAGATTTGACTAATGGTACGATACTAAAATAACATTGATTTGTTACTTGAGACGGGAGACGTTTTTAGAGTACGATTTGGGTACGACACGACTATATTTTGACTGCTATTTTCTGATATCTAAGTTTACCTAAGAAGAAGAAGAGATTGATGGTGAAGAATAGACCAAGTAAGTCTAATGGAGCTGTTGGCATGGAAGTCAGACAGTGGCAATAAGTTTTTAGAGCCAGGAAGAGTAACAGAGGTAGACCAGTTATGATATGGGAAGATACAGAGCAGTGTAAAAAGACTGATCTGCAAATGAGGTAATAGAAGTGTTTCTGAGCAAAATCGGCGTCTAATTTGGATAAAAAAACATTTAAGAATTAAAAAAGCCCCAACGCATTATATATATATATATATTTCATTTATTTATTCAATCAACAAGGATCATTGGGTTAGTAGAATACATTGTCTATCTACACTACGGTTAGTAAGAATAATTACAATTGAATACTACAAACTAACATTGAAAATATGACATCATCATCATCCACCTGTGGAAGTCCACTGCTGGACATAACAAATCACTTAATTATTTAAGCAACAACACAGGCTAAATTTAATAAAAATAAATTACAAAAAAAAAAAAAAAAATGTCAATACATGTCATGTCACAAAATTATTAAAATTATTAATAAAAGTTACATTTAAAGTGATTGTCATTAGTGAGAGCATGCATCATAGTGCAGTGATACATGTATACGCATCAATCCTATTTGCGAACATGCTCAGAATACCATTGGAGCTGGCCCGGACCCTGCGCACCAGAGATGTTCCCCGCTTGCGCATGATGCTGTAAAAACAGTCCACGCGCCCCTCAGCAAACATCCCCGAAGCGCTACAGAACCGAGGCAGCCCCATCAGCACTCTGAACGCATTATTGTACTGCACACGAAGGGCGCTGTACTGTTTTCGCGTATGATTCACCCACAGGCTGCACGTGTAAAAAAACCATTGAAACCGCTGAACTGATTTTGATAAAACATGTCTAATAGCCATCGCTAGAAAACTTGCTTTCAAATAAATAAAAACGCATACAAATCGATTGACCCCTTTAAGAGCTATATAATGCGAACTGCTAAGGAGTGGAATATACTACCGTCGTCTGTCTTTCCTGAAAACTATAATCTCTTCAAGACTAGAGTGAATAGGAGCCTTCTAAACCTTTGTGCTCCATCTTCGACCACATCGTCACTTACCAACAGGTGAGATCGTGGTCAAACAAAGGTATATCAATGTTAAAAAAAAAACAGACACCAACTGACGTATATACAGACAGACACACATAGCGGCAAAATTATAACACCCCTCTTCTTGCAACAGGGACTAAAAATTGAGAGTTTTGTCACCAGAATTTTGGCAATATCCAGGTGCAAAAGATTGTCGTATCATCAATCTGTCGGAGTTTACTCCTGCATATATCCTTATCATGATGCCGATCCTGGGCTTCTGTATCATTTATTCATTAACAACCAGAATCCTTCACATGTCGCTCACTGATCCACTTTATTTTATTTCTTGGAGCTTTATTCTGTATGATCACTCACAGAAATCATGTTATCAATATAAATAAATATGGCGAAGAATAAAATCACCGCCACGACAGCAAAACATCCAACTAGTACAAAGTATGCAGTCGTATGCTTTAAAAACATAACGCAGCTGTTATCTAACTTTAAATGGTTTCAAGAAGTTTGGTGCACTTAGGTTTTTGTTGGGTGGTCGCCCATGAATCACTGTTCTGACCATGCATTGACGTTCATTAGGTTAAATATTGTTTAATCTTTGCTTTTAATTGGGTATACAATTTCAAATGGTTTGTCACAATTACCTTAATACTAGTGGAATACCCGCGACTTCGTCCGCGTGTACTTTTCTACACAACCTTAAACACCCCGCTGCATCTCCTTTGAATTTATGGAATTCCTTTCTTAGTGCACCCCTAGACCACAAAAAGAACATACTCTCCAAATTTCAGGCCTCTAGGACTTATGGTTTAGGCTGTGCGTTGATATTCAGTCAGTCAGTCAGTCACGCAAGGATTTTAAAAAGTTATTAATTGAGAAATGCTATTATAATATTGACGAATTCCTGAATGACAAATTTTTTTTTTTTTTTTTTAAATGTATTCTTAGTAATTTGTCTAATTTTTATTTTTATTTGATGTAACATAGACTCATAATAATTGTATTTAATAATGGAATTTGAATGATATTATTTTAAATTAATTGGTTGTGTTTTTGAATTTTCTATGTAAAAATAAATAATTTAAACTAACTAAATTAGCATGCCATCCTCTCCATTTGCACGCCGGCAGCGGCCAAACATATTGTGTCTTACTAATATTTATACCATCAATTTGTACATATGTTTAAGCAAATAAATTATCTTTATCTTTATATTTAAAAAAAATATTGTTATTTCAAATAGGTATGTACCTAAGTACGTTTCATACTTACCGTGTTCTTTGTATACCTGTTTATCTGTACCTCTTCATCTGCACGTGGGATATTCTTTCAATGATCTTCAAGGTGTTAAATGTCTATTTATATAGATATGAGGCTTATTTTTATGAGATTATGTATTTAAAGTAAAGTGTTGAGGTATGAAACCACCATGGTTAAAATCATCATTATCGCTTTCTAGTAGTATTAAAAACATAGTTATTAACTGCCTGATAACGATTTAAAACACAGATTAAATTTTTCATTAGATGTATTTAAATATCACAGATTACGATACAAAATTTACAATATGCTAATCTACTTACAAAGACAAATAAGTATACAATTTTATTTAAAACAAATGCGTACAAAAATTCTTAAATGCATACAAAATTGGCTTTCCATTGAATTACATTCAGTCTTTACAACAGTAACTAGTGTTTTTTACCATAAAGTATATTATTTTGCAATTTTCTCAATCAAAATAGCCCAATGCTTGACAAAAATAAATAACTACTTACACGGAAAATTTTAAATAATCTTATGCCCTAAACTAATTCGATGTTGGCAACGTAAGCAAAGCCTTGTACAACAACAGTTTCACTATATTAAAATTTAGTCAAAGTCGGTTTTTGGTGTTATATTTCTTTTAATTTATAACCCAAGTGACTTGATACATTTTTAATTATATCCAACGTACTGCGCCAACAGTGTTGTCACATCTACCAATTTTTTGGTAGATCTACCTATTTGACCTTTATTCTACCTATCTACCACGCTTGGCTTCAAATCTACCTATTTTTCTAAATATTACGAATGTAAACAATTCTCCACGCGTGTAACGAAACGTTACATACTATTGAATTTAGCCTGTCTTGTATTTTTAGCACAAAAACGGAACGCGTTATGTAAGTGAATGATGAGGTACATACAGAGTATAGAGCTACGAAGTGACATTTACATTGACGATGACATCTGTCACAACTGACTGACGCTTGCTTGACATTGTCAATTTGACACTGACAGTGGCAAACACAGACTTTTTCATCAATAAAAATGTACTTAAACTTGATTGGTAGAACTACCTATTCTTCATTTCAAATTCTACCAATTTGTGCACCCTGTTCTACCATAATGCTAAAATTGTATGTGACAACTCTGTGCGCCAACCAACATATATTTTTTGGCGTAGCTGGTAATACTTTCTACAATAGTCTTTATGATTTTTGTATATCTTTAATTCATAGGCCCTATAGTTTATTTCACAATAGTCAAACATATTCTATCTCTATAGCTGGTGTCTTTGTTATTATGCCCCGTAGGTAAGGTTACCGCTACGTCCACTTTAGAGACGGAGCTGGGGGATGCTGTGACGAGATCAGCTAGCTGAGAGGAGCACTCACTTGATCTGGACGTTATTGTCCTCGCTGTGGAATAGAGGTCTTATTAGCAGGTTTTAAACTGAAGAGAACAAGATTTATTACTCTTTTGCTGTGTTTCTTGGATTGGGTTAGGATAGATTGGTTCATCACGGGGATATATGGGTTCACGGTTAGTATTCCAATAAGCGGCGTTGGGTTTTCAACCTGTCAATTATTGAATTTTCGCTGTGGAATAGAGGTTTTATTAGCAGGTTTTAAACTGAACAATTTTTTTACTGAATAACAAGTTTTATTACTCGATTGCTGTGTTTATTGGAGTTGTTTAGGATAGATGGGATCACGGTTAGTATTCCAATAAGCAGCGTTGGGATTTCAACCTGTCAATTATTGAATTCTCGCTGTGGAATAGAGGTCTTATTAGCAGGTTTTAAACTGAAGAGAACAAGTTTTATTACTCTTTTGCTGTGTTTATTGCAGTTGTTTAGGATAGATGGGTTCACGGTTAGTATTCAAATAAGCGGCGTTGGGTTTGCAACCTTGAATGCTAACTTTTAAGGTGGGTTTTACAAAATTTACTTAGACTTGCCTGTAACTACGAAATATAGATCTTCTCATGGAGGCAATGGAGATCTGGAGATTTCCTCCACGGTGATTAAAGGATTGACGTAGAATACATAAAGCTAGCTATTCACAATGTCTTAGGATTATAGTACAGGCAAATTATCAAAAAGTGTGGACCTAAGTCGAGTAGTCGTGGATTCTTATGGAATCGTTAGATGACCCGAATAGGAGCTTATCCCAGGTTTGCACCGTTTCTGGCGCATAGGAAGGCTTTAAAATATGAAGTACAAACTTTAAAAAAATTAAAATTAAAGTCATTAAGTTATTATTAAATTATTAAAGTCATAATAACATGTAAGTATAGAATCAAACTATTGTTTAAATTTGACAATTGACTTAAACAATCGTTTGAAACTCACTACACTTAAACAACACATTATTATTAGAGAATGAACATACATACATAGACATGGAGAATGAAATGAGGTCATAAACTATTTCTGTGAAGTATGAACTTTAAAATAGTTGGTGCTATAATAAACAATTAACTTTCATCAAATTAAAGTGACGACTTGACAAAAAGTTGAAATACGTTCAAAGGAATCGCAGTAATGGCAGGAATTGAACAAGTATAAAATTAATACTCACAATTCGTATAACAGCTCGACGCAGACTCCCCAGAGGGACTGTAAGGCTTCATCTCGTAGTGATTACTGCCGGCCGATGACTGCTGCCGGTTACCAAAGGGTGACGAATAACTAAAGCAAGAAATTATTACATCAATACACGCCAAATTAATTTGTGGCTCTGAAAATAGTGACTGAAAGCAACGCAAATTTACTATATAACCACTACCCTACTCGTAATTGATGCCATTATAACGGTCGCAGGAAGTTAGAGGTTAAGGCATTCACCTGGAGTTCTCTAGGGAAGGTTTATGTCAAACAGTGGACTTCTACCGGTTCATAATGTTGGGGATGATAAGGTGTAGTGTATTAGAAACGTCAAGGAATACGCGAGAAGATATTACAGAAGGTGCAGGTAACACCACAGCAAGTAATTTGGCCTGTAAAATACTAAATACTTGTAATTTAAAAACAAAGTGCATTTAGACAGTAGGAACGTATATATATAAAATAAAGTCGTGTTAGTTACACTATTTATAACTCAAAAACGGCTGAACCGATTTGGCTGAAAATTGGTGAGAGGTAGCTTAGAACCAGAAGACGAATATGAGGGGGATAGGATGGGGGGAGCTGTTTTTCATCCTGAAACTACCCGTGCGAAGCCGGGGCGAATTGCTAGTATATATATATAATAGGCAGGCAAAGAAGGCAATTATAATATTACAATAACATAACACCCAACATTCAGATGATAAAATAGTCCAGTTCTCACACTAGGATTCCTTATGTCATGGCTATCAGGAATTACGAGTACCACAGTACACAAAGACCCGGAACGAATATTTGCATATCATGCAAGCTTGCCACGAAGCGGAAGTCGAACCTATATCAATCGCATCTCAGCCAGCTACTAGCCCTCCGCGCCACGAAGGTCGTCTACAATGAAACGAGGTATTTAAGGAGTTTTATTATACCTGTCTCTCACGTGTGGCATGTCGTAGTTGTTGTCAGGGCCTTGCATCCAGTACTCATTGCAAGTCCGTGTCAAATCTGGTCCAGGGTTGTCTTTGTCACTTCTGTTTAACTTGGGAATCCCTGTGTAGAAAGTATAACTTGATTATTATTGACTTTGAAATTACCATAGCACTGAAATCTGATAACAAAAGTTAAAAATAAACTTATATTATTCCTAGAAGAGATGATAATCACGATACAGCTAAAACAATTGGTGTGTAAACGATTGACCAGCATGCGTCGTAAGCAAGCAAAGCAGCTGAAAATATGGATCGTAATGGATGCTTTTTTTGTGGTGATTGCAGCTTAAGAAAATACCCCTCAATCTCCTCCGATGGATATCGTAAAAGCTGACAAAGGGTTTACACCAGAGAATGGGCAGCTGCATCCATCTGAATACTCAACACCAAACACTGCAATCAATATTTCACTTGCCAAGCGTGGTGATTATAGAAAATCTCCCCAATAGACATTGTAACGGTCACAGAAAGATGGTGGATGGAGGTGACTCACGACCATTTATTTTGGCGGTCAGTGGAGAGGCAGCTATTTCCACCATTGGACTTCTCCTGAATGATTATGGTGATTGGATGCTTTGAACTGTCAAAACTTTTAAATTTTTGTTAATTTTGCGCAAACCTTACGCCAGTTTTTTTTTTTTAACAATGATTGACCTTTGATCACGATCTCACCTGTTGGTAAGTGACGATGTGGCCGAAGATGGAGCACAAAGGTCTAGAAGGCACCTATTCACTCTAGCCTTGAAGAGACCCAGATTATAGTTTTCAGGAAAGACAAACGACGGTAGTGTATTCCACTCCTTAGTAGTTCTCATTATAAAGGTAGAACTGAAACGTTTTGTACGAATAGAGGGTATACTAATGAGGTAAGGGTGGTACCGAGCCGTGCGCCTGCTCGTCCTATGATTAAAAGGAGATGGTGGGATCAGATCATAAAGTTCCTGGGAGCATTCCCCGAAATGAAACCTATAGGAGACCTGCGTTGAAGAATGGAACAATAATAGTAATAAGATAGCACCCCCTACTAACCTGCTCTCCCGGGAGCATACCCAGGTCTGGCGCTCCTGTACTTGCACCAAACATACAGTATCGCCAATCCCGCTGCCAGCATCGCGACTGTTATACCGACGCCCACGTACAGAGTCAGGTTGCTGTTGTAAAGCCCTACAAGAAATTTATTGTTATTTTAAAACAAGTAATTAAATTTGTAAAAATTAAAAAACCCTCAACGCTATAAAACGGCTGAACCGATTTTGATCAAACATAGCTAAGAACACTAGTACACTACCGACAAATTCAACTTTCAAACAAAGAAAAACTAAATCTGTTCATCCGTTCGGGAGCTACGAACAGACACACACACACACAGACACGTCGAACTTATAACACCCCGTCGTTTTTGCGTCGGGGGTTAAAAAGAGATATAAATGTTCTAGAGTGGTGACCACGAACCGGACGATGCATTAGGAAGGTCTCCGTTTCAATGGACAGACGACACTTTAAAGGTCGCAAGATGAGGTCCATCAGTGGACGGAGATGGCCCACGACTGTACATGTGGCATTCTATGAAGGAGGTTTTTTTTTGTTATACTACTTGAATTGCGGTACAAGCAGATGGCCCACCTGATGTTAAGCGGTAACCTCTGCCTATGAACAGTGCATTACCTCATAGGTCACGTCCACCTAGGACGCGCCCCATGTGGCATTGCACTGCGCCCGCCACCCTGAGACATAAAGATGAAAAGTCTCATGTGCCTGTTATTTCACCGACAACCGGAACACAGAAATGCGAGCACTACTGCTTTGCGGCAGTAATAGGTATGGTGGTAGTACTTCCCTGGACGAACTCTTTCACAAAAAAGCTCTATTACTACTAAAGACTGTGCTTATGTCTGGTAATGGACTTTCACAAGCCTGTCCATTTATATCCATCCTTGGGTTATTAAGGATGTTCAGTGGCGACCACAAACCGAAAGACGCAACATTCCTATGTTGGATGGCTGATAGACCGATGTGATGGTACTGGTCACAAGAAGTAAGTGAATGACATCAACTGAGGACGTGGCGTTTTTGGGGAAGGCCATCCAGCAGTGGTAGGTTTACGGTGATGATGATGAATTGAGAAAGGAAGAAAGCTACTAAGCCAAGTTATTGTTGTGGCTGTCTCCGCAGATGAGAGTGAGAGCAGTGCCTATATGGAACACACGCATGGGATTCCTATTATTTACTATTATTTTATATTTAATTTAAGAGATTGTATTGCAGATTTTAAGCAACCGTTATATGTCGTGCAAATAATTCCAGTCCATCCCAAGGTTGTCTGGCAGAGATCGCTTATAGTACTTCCGTGTTTAGTTTAATATTAATTTTTAAATAGCTTATTTTCTGTGTTGTGCAATAAAGTGTTTTCTATCTATCTATCTATTCCTAGAAGTGATGAATGACAAACTTCGTCACCACCACGCGAGTAAATCAAGGCCGATCAAAAAAACATCTTAAGCTTACAGTCCTTTTTTGTTTGCTGATGAATAAATTGGTGGTCTAATTAACCCAAATCAAGAGTTGACCTTCATTGTGTCTGTTCGTCTTGAGGAACTAAGAAGTCGTGAGAAAGGATGTAGCCTTTATGAATAACTAACAAAATTAAGCATTGGACGGTTTTTGAGCCTAATCGTCGGTCGTCGGTCGGTTTGGTCGTAATCTTGATCGTGAAAAATATGAATTAATACATTTTTTTTTTTTTTTTTTTTTTTTTAACATTAATAGACCTTTGTTTGACCACGATCTCACCTGTTGGTAAGTGACGATGTGGCCGAAGATGGAGCACAAAGGTCTAGAAGGCACCTATTCACTCTTGACTTGAAGAGACCCAGATTATAGTTTTTAGGAAAGACAGACGACGGCAGTGTGTTCCACTCCTTAGCAGTTCGCATTATAAAGGTAGAACCGAAACGTTTTGTGCTAATAGAAGGTATACCAATGAGGTAAGGATGGTACTGAGCCGTATGCCTGCTCGTCCTATGATGAAAAGGAGATGGTGGGATCAGATCGTGCAGTTCCTGGGAGCATTCCCCGAAATGTAACCTATAGAAGATTGATAGGCATGCAACCTTACGGCGGTGCTCGAGACTCTGGATCTTAGTCTCCGCCATATGTTGCATACCTATAAGCCTGAAAGCTCTACGTTCGATCGAGTCCAAGGCAGCAAGCTGGTATTTGGCCGAACCATCCCAAACATGGCAGCAGTACTCCACACACATACACATACATTTAGTAAGAGAGCGTCAGTTCAGGGGTTGGTCAATATCCATACCATGCAACTCCGTTGTCGATGGCATTGTTTTTGCATGTAGCTTAGTTTTCTTAATATAAGTTTAGCATATAAACGGTTGTCTGGTAGAGATCGCTGCCTGCGATAAGACCGCCGTTTGTAGGACATTAACTTTAATTTTATCTTTAGTTTACCTGTAACTCATATTGTGTCCTCAATAAAGTTTTATATTATTATTATTATTATATTAGTTAGGGTATTTATTTACAGTTAATTTTTCAGAAAGTTATTTGAAGTTCACATGTTTTTATTTCAGAAAATATGTTAACTAACAGCCTAAATTGACAAAAAAGACGCCGATTGTGGTTAAAAAAAAACTTTGTAAAAGCAAAGTGAACTATAAAGTCCATGAGAAAATAATTGCCCGGAAGTAAGCTCCCACTACATTCTACCTCCAAGCAGCATTGCGGTGTTCCGGTTTAAAGGCTAGTTAGGGGGGTCTGGTGAAATTACAGGCATAATTATGAATGCTTTTAAACTTTATGTCTAAAGGTGGCAGACGCAGTGGAATACAACATAGATCGCGTCCTAGGAAGTTGTCAACTTCTGTTGTTGTTGGATAGGAATAACTCTTCAACTTTCAACATAACTCAGTGATATTATACTCACTTAATCCATTAGAACAGAGTCCATCAACACAGCTGGCGTGTTGCTGCGTGGAGCCGGAGCAAGACCCTGCGCACTGTCTCCTCCTGACCCTCAAGCAGTCTCCGCTGCAGGACGACCAACCACTCCAGGAGGACCAGGTGCCTGCTGGAGAAATGAATATTTTGATACTAAAATTAGCAAGCTGTGATGGCAAGGTCGCTACTCAAGAAACTTTCTTCCCAGGCGGTAATCAGGCGAGACTCTGGGTCCGGGGCTACCGGGGCCCATCGCGTTTTCATAATATTTAAGGGCTTCTGGTTGAAGCGACTCGTGACCCGGGAGCTGGCTCTTATCTGGCTCAATGCATTAGTATTGCCATTCTACATCTGCGCGAGTGCCTCTGCCCACTCACTGCACCATTGCAGCGACAAGTACTCACCACTCTGGCACCGCAGACACTCCTCGTCAGTCTGCGCGCCGGCGCCCCGGCACGGCGCGCCGCCGTTGGCCGGCGCCGGCTCCGTACAGCTGCGCGAGCGCCTCCGCCCGCTCACTGCACCGTTGCAGCGACAAGACGCCCAGGCTGACCATTCTGACCAGCCACCGTTTACTAGGGACAGAGATCTATGTTATTGCAGAACTTCTCGCTACTCTCTAATTAATTTTGTAGACTCTGAGACAAATTTTTATTTATTTTTATATCGTTAAGTTAATTTTAATTAAAAAAAAAGGTTACCAGTCCTCAGTTCATCACCTGTACTGAGAATCGGTAACCCGTCATAATCGTAAATTTTTACGTATAAAATTTAGTTATACGTTAGAAATAAAGTAAGTTTTGCCCGAGAGAAGCGAGGTCCCACAGTCTAATTGCAGATTATGCTATTGTATGTATGTTTGTAAGAATGTGTTTCGACGATAAATGCAGAACTGTTGATCCAATCTTGATGAAACATGGTAGGTAGGTAAGTTATGCAACATAAGCTTGATCGGTACAGGGGTGTTTGAGCTACAGAGTACAACGCGCGATCACGTTCGGGGCGAACTACATTACTTAACAAAAACAATACATTTAAACTGAACTTACAAACATATACATACAGCTCGCTTTGCTCAGTCAACGAGTAAACATTAATTTGTTATATTAACTACTCACTGTTATCGTTGCGAAGTTATGAAAACATACCGTATACAGACAGAACAGCGACCTCCGACTCGCGGCGCCCGGCGATATTTTCAGCCACACACGTGTAGTTTGCCATGTCCTGGGAATTCATCCAGAACATAGGTTCTATGCAACACACTAGTCTATACATATAGTACTTTTGTACCTGAGAATTCTGGCTTTATGTGGAACTAACTCCACAGATTAAATAAAAGAAGGAAAACACTACATTGAAACACTTCCTTGCACTAACTAGACTTGTCAGCGTGTCAAAAAGGATCATCTAGGTAAATTTTTTATTTAACGGAAAGTTGGTGGATCCTTCTGGCGAGTGGCTTTAGAGAAGCGTTACTCAGCAGTGACTTTTACTGGCTGGATAGATAGCAAATTGTAAGCTAGTGATTTTAAATTAGATTGGAGAGAGATTACGAGAATGTTTCAATAACATTTTCTTGGTTTATTTTTGTAAAACAGGCCAGTTTATTTTTTTCATCTATGCCAATTGATCACGTGGTGACTGGAAAAACACTACTTGCGGAAAAAACAGATATAGATGAACAAACTCGTGGTTTGCTTGCTGTAATTGCAACCCTTACCTGCAACTCTACTTTAGGCAGCACCAAAGCTTCATCTGTAGCCTCTAGATTCAGCCCATTCCTCGTCCACTTGATAGTTGGAGCTGGTTCGGCTGGTGGTGGTCTGCACCTGAACGTGACCCCTCCTCCTGATTCCACGGTGGTAGATATGGGCTGCAGGCCAAATTGCTTCTTAATGTCTAGGGGAGAAGAGAAACCGTTGAATTGACTGAAGAAATAAATAAATAAAATAATGCTGGACACAACACAACAGTATCTAGCCCCAAGCTAAGCGGAGCTTGTGTTATGGGTACTAGATAACTGATATACTTATTACAATGATAGATATTTTTTTATTATGCTTTTAAAATACCCAGAACACCCTGAAAAAATATCTGCAGATCGCACAAATATTCGTCCCGAGGCGGGAATCGAACCCGCAACCTCTGGCGTCGCAGGCAAACCTTCGCCCGCCACATCACATAGGTCGTCAAAATGTTTCAAAAGTTTTTCCTAAAGGTGAAGGCCTGCACAAAGATCGATAAACCAAATACAAACAAAAATTAGAAGTTTATCTTAAATTGGTTCAGACAAATTGCTAAACAATCTACTGAAAATCATATCAGTTCACAAATAAACTCCCGTTTACATTTACAAAATGTAGCAAAATGCCAATTCTTGAAATTAGCTTAACCCCGTGGTAGATGTATCCTATATCACAATCCTCTAATGAGCTTGGATAAACAAAAAACGTGTCTTCATTCACGTTAAACTGTTCATTGCACAATGCTGAGAGAAAAACGTGGAAACAATTCACACGCCATATACGGAACCACCGTAGAGGTGCTTTCTTCGATGCTGAATTTTGTTTTTACAATATATTCGAAACATAGATTAACATAAAATTCATATATGGTTAACAAGACGAGGTGACGATAGGTGGAGTAAGGCGCTAACTGAATGGCGCCCAAGAACTGGGTACAGAAACGTTGGTCGTCCAGCAGCGAGATGGGCAGACGATATCGCATGCGTCGCGGCTGAACCTGGATGAGACTGGCACGGGACTGGTAGGAATGGCACAGGCAAAGAGTGGCCTATACTCAGCAGTGGGTGAAATCAGGCTGTGGATAATGATGATGATGATGTTTAATAAAGTGTAAATTCCCAGGAATACCACAGATTAAGGCAACACCAACAAACTTACCTACTAAAATGAAAATAAAAACATCAAAATGTAAACATACTGAAATGACAGGTAAAATAAATTTATAAAGTTTCTTACATAAATTACACATTTATAATCAACTGTTTATTAATATGCCACAGCAAGTAACCGAGGAAGACAGAGATGTTGAAGATACAGTAATTAAAACATTTTAATTACACGGAGACAGAATAATAATTACAAAGATAGGTACAGTATCGTAATAAGTTTTTATTTATGACTTGACTTCATTAATATTTAATTTCAGTTAACGAACATTTCAAAGATAGCGACGTCTTAAACAGCGATTAAAATTCAAATAGTTTAATCATAGGTTTGGATAGAAATATTCACTCTGGTATTGAATAACTTTTGTAAATAGCCGTTGGTACCGACAAAAGATAGATAGATAGATAGAAAATACTTTATTGTACACCTTAATAGCTAACAATACGAACAAAAAGAAACAAACTACCAAAGAGAGACGAGACGCAACAACAACAGACAAGAGATATTTATCTCTTTACAGATATTACGAGTATATTAACATTGATGGGAGATTCCATAGTTCACACCGCTTATACAAGTTCGTTAATAAACTAAGTTTATTTTTAACCCAGAGAATGTTATTTTTTTTGCAATCTCTTGTAATTTCCTTGAAATTAAGCAAAATCGACAAATATTTACAAATAAGTTTTTTTCTTCGAATGATTGAAGGAACTAGCAGGCCTACTTTATGTTGAGCGGTAACCTCTGCCTATAAAAATTCATTACCTACTCCATAATGTCACATCCACCTAGACCGCACTCTACGTGGCATTGCACTACGCCCGCCACTCTGAGACGTAAACATGAAAAGTCTCAGGTGCCTGTAATTTCACCGGCACCCATACCCTTCAAGCTGGAACACAGCAATGCGAGCACTACTGCTTTGCGACAGAAATAGGTATGGTAGTAGTAGGTACTTGCCCGGATGAACTCTTTTACAAAAAAAGCGGCCAAGTGGGAGTCAGTTTTTTGAGTTTCAGTTTTAAGTATGGGGAGCCCCAAAAGTTTATTGTTTTTTTCTATTTTTGTGTGAAAATCTTAATGCGGTTCACAGAATACATCTATTTACCAAGTTTCAACAGCATAGCTCTTATAGTTTCGGAAAAAAGTGGCAGTGACATATACTGACAGACAGACAGACATGACGAATCCCTAAGGGTTCCGTTTTTTGCCATTTGCCTACGGAACCCTAACAAGCTCTACTGCTAACAAAATAAAATAATAAAAGAAGTATAATAACATTATTCAAACCATACAATGTGTTTTAATTTTTATTGATAACCTAAAGACACAAGACGTAGCTATGGCTAAGCTTTGTGTCTTTTGTTTTCTGTCCCTACATCAACCACTGTTGTGAGCGCCATGTGCCTCCCAAACCGTTCGTAAGAGCGTGGTGAGTGGCGTACCTACCTGTCTGCCTTACTAACTTGACTTTGTATTTTTTATTTGTTTTCATTCATTTCATTTTGTATTCGTGTGTTTAATTGATTATGTGTGTTAATGTGTATGTGTGACATGTGTTATTATTATTATTGAATTTATATGTACCTACCTATTATGAGTCTATGTAACTTGAATTAAATAAATAAATTAAATTATGGAATGTTACTTACATCAACTTAGGCGAAAAACATTAACAGATATAAATAAAGTTGTCGCTGCAATCGTAACTCCCCCACGACCGAAAATAAAAACCTGCATGCAATTAACGGACACCCATTGTCTGTAAATAACACCCTTAGCCACGCCATGATGAAAGGAATCATGACAATTGGATGCTTTTCACTTTTCATTATAAGCTGATGGGATATTTTTGGCTTCACGCGGGAGAGCTGTAATAATTCCCAATGAAGAAGCCCGTATTTTTTTTCTGTATTTATGTTTTTAACCCCCGACGCAAAAACGACAGGGTGTTATAAGTTTGACGTGTCTGTGTGTGTGTGTCTGTCTGTCCCATCGTAGCTCCCGAACGGATGAAACTATTTCGATTTTTTTTTTGTTTGAAAGGTGAATATGTCGGGATTGTTCTTAGCTATGTTTAATCAAAATCGGTTCAGCCGTTTCATTGCGTTGAGGGTTTTTTAATTTTTGCAAAATTAATTACATGTTTCTTACATCAGTCAGAATATTCGGAGACCTTTGTGCTCCATCTTGGGCCGCATCGTCTCTTACCATCAGGTGAGATCGTGGTCAAACAAAGGTCTATCATAGTTAAATAAAAAAAACTCACGTAGTTGATTGAAATGAGAAATATTGGGCAACGACTGGGAAACCAGCGACTCAATAAAGTTAAGATATTCCAGCTTGGGCCTGATAGAACTCCCGAAACTTTCATAGAACTATTGAGTACATACTCGACATTAAGTGGCATACATAGTTTAGTAGTAGTAGAGTTTTTTGTGAAAGAGTTCGTCCGGGGAAGTACTACCACCATACCTATGTCTGCCGCAAAGCAGTAGTACTCGCACTTCTGTGTTCCGGTTTGAAGGGTAAGGGTGCCGGTGAAATTACAGGCTCATGAGACTTTTCATCTTTGTCTCAGGGTGGCGGGCGCAGTGCAATGTAACATAGTGTGCGTCCTAGGTGGACGTAACCTATGAGGTAATGCACTGTTCATAGGCAGAGCTTACCGCTTAACATCAGGTGGGCCATCTGCTTGTTCCGTCATTCAAGTAGTATAAAAAAAAGTATGCTTGCATTTGGCTACATGTCACCTGATGGGAAGCGACGATGAGGCCTATAAGATGCCTATTAACTCTTCGTTTGAAGCTGCCCAAGTTGCATACATACTAAGTGACATTAAGTGGCATTTTACATTTATCATGAGCATCATCTCAGCCTGGACATTCTCAGCGCTGCGTTTGCCTCCGTTATATTATATTGTCAATACATTTATATTGGTCTTTTCTCATGTATCTTCTGTTACTTTAATCTTAATTAAGATAAAATGGAAAGGATTCTACAATCCAACCATTAACTTCCATTGATACCGTTAGTTAAGGGGAAGAAAATCATAATTTTTAACGGGTATTTTTATTTTCATCCCTCGTTTTGGGGTGGCCTAGAACGGAACCATTATGTAGAGGAAACATTATTTCCGCTCGTTAACTCAAGCACTTTGCACTTTGATAAATGCTCACTAGCTTTTTATTTTTGAGATGGTTGGGGTGTGATGGCATCGAGTGTAAGTGAGAAGCCAAGTGTCTATCTCTGACTACGTCGATATGCCCAGTTAACTTTTTAAAATATCCTTGGGAATTGAGGGTGTGCATCATAATGAAATAAAGTGTCAGTAAGCAAGTGGCTTTAACTTTGACATAATATTATTTATGCCCGGTTTGTACGGTTGAGTACTTTGATTTAAAATTTCTGAAGGAATTATGAGTAGTTGCATAGTTAGTTATGAGTCGTTAGTTAGTTGTGTGTGTGAATCGACCTCATAAGAGATTCTTCGCTGTCTTACAGCTATTCAATTACTTTGTGTTCATCAATTCATTGTAAGTTTGTATTAACAATAAGAAAGCATTAAATCCGACTCATCTGATGCATCTTGTCATCCTCAATAACATAATTCGCGATACAGGCTTGCCTTTCGCGATACAGGCTTGCCTTTCGCGATACAGGCTTGCCTTTCGCGATACAGGCTTGCCTTTCGCGATACAGGCTTGCCTAGTGCGAGCACCACAGTATAGTTTCAGGTGTTTTTAAATCTTTTTCGACAAATAAACCTTTTTTCATTTTCATTTTAATTTTTTCTCTGGTATAATAGTTAACCAATTAAATCGTGTAATGCTACTACAAAAAAAGTCATTGATATGAAGAATTAGGTCATCAAATATCACTTTTATATGTTTTGTAATTGCTGAGAAAAATCTAGATCTTTGCCACCACAATGTGTCATAACAATAGTAAAACAAAGTCGTGTTAGTTACACCACTTATAACTCAAGAACGGGTGAACCGATTCGGCTGATAATTGGTGGGGAGGTAGCTTAGAACCAGGAGATTGACATAGGGGGAGGGGTAGGAGGGGGGGAGGTCATCGGGGGCTACCCGTGCGAAGCCGGGGCGAGTCGCTAGTTGATTAATAAATTATTAATATTTCCTGGTGAGTACTCGATTCTTAAAACGACCGAACTCAGCAAAGAGAAATACTTTCCTAAACCCTTTTCAAAACATACCAAGGGCTTAATAAAATATATAAAACCGGTAACATCATTATAGTGTCCACGTCCAGCCCTCGCTAATAGAAATGCAATCCGCGTTGCCATCTGCCGTCACGTTCTGCCAAGTGCTTTTGTGAGCTAAGTAGAACTTGTACGTCAGAGCATTTTTAAAATTGCATGGTTAGGTTTTGTGGATGGTAGTTATTTTTTAAATCTCATCATCCCATCATCACCAACTAGACCGCTGGTACTCAAATTTAGATCTACTCTCAACGAGAGCAAACATAACATAGATATTCTACCACGCTGGTCCAACGCAGGTGAGACTGTGTGTATATGCCACATTCTTTCAAATTTTCGGTTCTAGGTTATGTCGGATTCCACATGATGTTTCTACACCGTTTGATTACATTATAAATAATAGGTACATTTACTAAACCTCATATCCATGCCCAAATATCATTAATGGAAACTGTACCGCTACCAACCTTTTATCCGCAGCCGCAGAGTATTTTGTGTGAGCACTACTATATAGATGATACTATAAAAAATATACTCACAAGCAAATTGTATATAAATCGCCTGGCTCCGGATCCTACCCCTGCTATTCCACGCATAGCATTCACAGCCGTACTTCCTCCCGAAGTATTCATCCAGCTCGTTCCTTGTCACGTTCAGTTCCGCTTCCACGACTCTCACTCCATTCATAGGGTCTACATGCTCGAACTGAAGCGTCTTATCGGTCCTCACGTCGTTACATTTGAAGAATACTTGCAAAGCATTTGCCGCTCGGCAAATCAGGGTTGCTGGTTTAGTTCTCAGTACATAAGAATCTTTGGGTTCTAGTAGGAAGATGGGTAGACCATCGATCGTCTCGTCGTTCTCTGGGAGGGGTATATAGTCGTCCTCTTCGGCTTGTGGCTTGATGTCGGAGAGGTACGGATCGAAGTTTAAGAGGCCGTCTGGATGGATGTATTCTGGTCGAGTTTCTTTGGATGTGGTTTGTTCTGTGTCTGGAACAAGGAGAACTTTATCATTAGTTTGTTTCATCAGTTTATTATATTAAATATAAAAGTGATAAATCTAACCATTACACATAATCACTAAAATCGTGAATTAAAAGCTAACCAAGCTAACCTAGCTAGTGTTAGTCAGTTGAGCTTTGGTAAACCGTACAACTATTGATATTTGACTAACACATTTTTTAGTTTATTTAGTCAATTAAGTAATCGTGTCGGTATAAAATGGCTAGGAATTAATAGGTACATACATATAGCTTTTTAATAGACTACCCTCAAATATAAAAAGTGCGAGCTCATTTAGCGTATTTAAACATAAACTAGCTGATCATGTTCCAAGTATGTAATCATTCACTTTTGGACATACGTTAAATGAGAAAAACTAAATGAAACTAAATCTAAAACAAGGACATTTAGATTATTATAAGTTTATATTTTTCTCATTTAAGTGACATTTGTCTTCTTGAGAAAAGATTATTTAAACCTAAAACCTACATAATATGAGTGTTTAATTATCTTTTTTGCTGTATCTTATCAAATTTGTACAAATTTGACTATTTTGAATCCAAATCCAACATAAATAGGTAAAAGCAAAGTGATGAAATTATAAAAAATATGTATACGTTAGTTTAGTATAAACAATGCCATTGGCAATAAAATAAATATCACATTTCAGTAAGCATTTCCATATTATTTAGTCATACAATTACAGCAATGAAATTCTAGAGCTGGGAACCTGGGGAGCTGTTCGATATTTATGATAATTCAACGCAAGGAGCTAAAACAGACGAACGTAACGGCAATTTTGATGGGGGACTTTTTGTATGTCTCAAAAGTGTACGCCAAACATTAATTAAAGATGAATACCATAGAGACATACATTTAATGAACTTGTGCGTTTACTGAGGTCTTCGAATTAAATTCGATACGATGCTCCTAACCTAACTATGCTTGCAAATGCTGATAGTGAAAAACATAGTTCTCGGTGAGGTACAGGTTTCCAACATAGCTTTGCTAATTAATTGTTTGTAACCAAATTAATGCTCCAACTCTCAATTTCACAAATCAGTCGATTTTATATGGCCTGAAGCCCAATTCTCTTATTTATTTTAAAGGCACACTGCAAGTTGACCGAATCGAGACTGTACTGTGAATTGACTGAAATATTGGTATTCTGCTCCCTCATATCAACAGTATTATCTACTTTCGATCTTACGACCATATATTAGAAAAGGATAGTGCTATATAATAATTGTAAAGAGTGAAAGAGAGAATTCTCAGAACTTTGAAAGATTCAAGTTACAGTCACATTTCGATATAATCACATTCCGCGTTGTATTGTCAGGTGAGCAGAATACCATTTTTGACGTTTGTGTCATCAACACTAGATCGTAATATGATCCAAACTCTAATTTGACTATTTTTTATTACGAGAATTGGGCTTCAGAAGCCCAAATTGCAGTCGAACTCAAATCATACAAGCATTGTGAGTACGATCTCCGATTGCCAGGGCTTTTTCGAAGGGAAAAACTAAAACAAACTCTGAATCCCGTATTTTAGAAATAACTCAAGACTCATAAAAAAAGTCCAAGTCTCGAAAAATCGAATCCTAATTGAGTCTCGTTTCACATTTGTGTATCGATTGACACTTGGAGTCTTAATTCACACTTGAGCGCAGCTCTATAATGCATGCCTATAGCTTACTTTGGTCGAAGCCTAAAGCTCTATTGGAACGCGGGTGGTAGGTGTATATATGAGTCTGGGTTAAGAGGTTGTTTGTATGTAACTAATAAGCTACCTTCAATTGTTATAGCTTTTTTCACAAGAAGGTTTTTTAACGCCCGACGCAAAAAACGACGGGGTGGTAGGTATAAGTTTGACGTGTCTGTGTGTGTGTGTATGTGTCTGTGTGTATATCTGTGGCATCGTAGCTCCAGAAAGGAAGCACCGATTTTATTTTTATTTTTAAAGGGGGATTTGTCTGTTGTGTTCTTAGCTATGTTTGATCAAAATCGGTTCAGTCGTTTCATTCCGTTGAGGGTTTTTTTAATTTTTACAAAATTAATTACTCGTGTAGTTGTAGGTTCCACATCCCTAGATGTCACTGCAGTGCTGGTCAGCTTGATGAATAAGTGCCTATTATATTGACTCGACGAGAAACAGCATAATACCGCTACTTGACAGGAGTTAAACTGGTAACTGGTATGTGGTTAAACTTTAAAGCAAGTCCTCCATAACCGCATGGTGTGTGAGGATCTATTAATAAATATCAACTTGCTATCAATACAGCCGTCTGATTGATACATATGACTATGGAATTGATGTAAGTTGTAAAAAACGGAAACAGTAATTTAAAATCCATAAAGTTTGTTGCTACCTTATATAAATTCAAAATAAAACATTTATTGTACAGAACAGAAGAATAATGGCGATATTTTATACTTGACAATAGCAGAACATGATTATCGTGAATTTGGTACCTTCATGTAGGTACCTACGTAAGTAGTTTACCTATCTTATCTTATCTTATCTTAGTAGGTAGAAGAGTGTAATACGTAAAATTATATTTTAAATTACATGCTTTTATTAAATTAGTGAACTAAACAGTGAGCTGAGCAAAACAAACCCAAACACTGCAAGGTAGAGTAGAGAGTAGTCTGGTAGTAGTAGTAGAGCTTTTTTGTTTAGTAGTAGTAGAGCTTTTTTGTGAAAGAGTTCGTCCGGGGAAGTACTACCACCATACCTATTTCTGCCGCAAAGCAGTAGTGCTCGCATTGCTGTGTTCCGGTTTGAAGGGTAAGGGTGCCGGTGAAGTTACAGGCACATGAGCCTTTTCATCTTTATGTCTCAGGGTGGCGAGCGCAGAACAATGTCACATAGGACGCGTCCTAAGTAGACGTGACCTATGAGGTAATGCACTGTTCATGTTATAGGTTACCGCTGGGCCATCTGCTTGTTCCGTCATTCAAGTACCTAGTATAAAAAAAAAGGCTACAGTACTTTTATCCAACGAAGAGTTCCGCTGTCCGCTTTCCATCTTTATCGTCAGATCAGCTTGCTGTCACCGTAATATCGTATTCTCATCAGAACTTGAAAGGATGCCAAAATTCAGCTAAACAATTGATTGAAAAATTTATTTCAAATGAACTCGATAGGAACTATGTACTCGATAACAAACACATTTACGAACAAAGCAAGTCAAATAAAAGCTTGTAATTAAGTAATTAATTTTGTAAAAATAAAAAAAACCCTTAACGTAATGAAACTGCTGAACCGATTTTAATCAAACATAGCTAAGAACAAACCCGACAAACTCAACTTTCAAACAAAAAAAAAGAAACTAAATCGTTTCATCCGTTCGGGAGCTACGATGCCATAGACAGACAAACACACACACACACACACGTCAAACTTATACCACCCCGTCGTTTTTGCGTCGGAGGTTAGAAAAGAATGGAGTAGGTAATTAATACAGAAAAATTATCTACCTGAGACCCCTATTATTCCTTATCTACTCTATATACTCGTATGACGTCTATTCTCCTTGATTTAAGCACTATAGAATGTTTCACCTGAAGTACTAGTATATAATATTATTTTATCTGTGCCTGAAGTCTGCATTTCCCTACTGTTGCTGCTATCGGACAATAAAAGATTGCTTTACTTGTTGTTTTCCGGCTTGAAAGGCCGGTTGAGCTTGTAAATTACAGGCACACGACTTTCCACCAATGGAAATCCTATGCAATACCACTGCGTTGCGCTGAAGTTTAGTGAAAACGCTAAAACATTACCTAAATCACATAGGTAATTGTATTCGTAGCTTAGGTAGAGCTTCTGTGCCTCCAATTTAAAAGTTCTACGAAAGCTACAAACACTAAAATAATAACAAATCCGTTAGTTTTATTTATTGATGGCCGATATGGATATTATAAAGTCTTACCTCCATTTCTTACATATCCGATCGATAAAGCAATAACAATCACAATCCCGAAACAATTTTGAAAGCACATCACTAAAATTCAATTCTTTTTTCAAAACAAATCATGTAAAGCCGTAATACACAGCAATGTGATAATATCAATAAATAATAAAAGTACTTTTTTATGTAATTTTATGTTTCTCGAACGATTTATCTACAATTGAATCAATTACACTTGATCAATAAGCTGATCTTATAAGAAGGCGCGAATATGTTTATTTTTTTCAAGCACGTGGTAAAAGGTTGGGATGAGATTCGACACGTGCGCCCATCATGGGGTTCCGCGGTTCACTGAATGAATGAATGAATGGCTACCACCTCACCTACCCTACAGATAGAGGTTTATGGTGAAGCAATGTGTTTTGATGTCGATCTTGTAACGTTTTTTTTGGATCTTAAGTTACGTAGGTACTACTGCCTACTGCATTTAGATGGATGGTTATTCAATCTGTGCTGTGTAGTTACAAATTCATGGTGTCCGCCCGCGACTTTACTCGTGTTTAACCAATAAAAAAAGTAGACTATGGCTCAGTCCAGTTCATATTCTATCTGAGTACAAAATTTAATCGAAATTGGTTCAGCCGTTTCGACGTGTATTAGTAACATTCGTAACATCGTAACTTTGACTTTTATGGTTATTAGGTTCTCGCGTTGACAATCATGGGAAAAAAAACATGGCCAACCACCCATAATTAATTGGCTGAAAACAGTAAGTTGGTTTACTTTATCTTATGTGAGCTCTAAATTATAATAATGTACCTACTAATAAAACATGCTAATTAGGTAATATAATACACATAACTTAGTAATTATTTAATTAAACTGTGTGCAAGATATGCAAACTGTAATCGCGGTTAAAGTTAAAATTAATCGAAACGAAACCAATTTAAAATATTTAAGGGTTGTAGCTCCATCTATGAAGTATTACAAATGCTTGAGTTTTTGGTTAAGTAGGTACTTTGTTCTACTCTAATCTAACAAGCTGTAGTCGCGAGAGCCACAAGTTCAGAGACTAAAAGCTCAGAAAGCTACCAAGCCAGCTAGTTTATAAAAGCTTTCATAGGTGGCGGTGTTCAGCCCTCGTGAGAGATAATAGTTTTTACATAGATGGCGCTGCTCACCACAATTCAAATCTGCATAGGGTTGATAATCATAGGAAAATAAATACTTATGGCCAACCTGTCTCTATTTATGAACTGAAAACATTTAAGACATTATTAAGTGTGTTGAATAGGTACACCATGCATGCTAAGTATGTATTTTGTAAATGTATACACGTTATTATGTAATGTATATAGGTACCATCCAATTAATGCATTATGTTGTTTGCAAAACATGAGAACTGTCTACCCGTAACGTAACGTCTCCATGTTGAAACCATGCGGAACGAATAAAAATAAAAATATTTAGGGTTCCTAGCTCCATCTATGCAACTCGTGTAAAACATTAAGTTGAGCTGTTGGTTCTATGTTCTGCTTTATGGTTGTAGTTATAAACACCGCAGGACCGAAACCTACCAAGCTAGCTAGTTCAAATAAGCTTTCACAGGAGGCGGTCTTCATCCCTTGACAAAAAAGCGCTTTGAAAGCTAACTCTCTATTGAGTGCATAATAGCTACCATAGATGGCGTTACTCTTCGCAATAAAATCTGCATAGATGGCGTGAAAATACTTTTACTACCGTAAGTAAATCTTTGGTTGCAGAGATGGCAGCACGGGTTTCACTCTGCATTTGAACTTAGTGTAAGACTAGTATAGTATTCTTTTATCTGTGGTGTAAGCAATTTATTCTGTGGTGTAAGATTAATTTTGTTATGATTGTTGGAAGAGTCCTGGGATACTTTAGTTTATATCCATTTATTTATTTAAGTAGGTATGTACCTACTTTAATTCAAATGGGCAGTTCAATAACATTACTTTTCACACCACATGCTCGACAATGTCCAATTACTTAACATGCAACCACAACGTAAAGAAAAGCATTATGTCTTTAGGGATATAAAGTTGTATGAAACTCCCTAGGGAATAAATTGATTTTAATTTGGAACGTCAAATACGTTTTTTTTTTTTTTTTAATGATAGACCTTTGTTTGACCACGATCTCACCTGTTGGTAAGTGACGATGTGGCCGAAGATGAGGCACAAAGGTCTAAAGGCACCTATTCACTCTAGACTTAAAGAAACCCAGATTATAGTTTTCAGGAAAGACAGACGACGGTAGTGTATTCCACTCCTTAGCAGTTCGCATTATAAAGGTAGAACCAAAACTTTTTGTGCGAATAGAAGGTATACCAATGAGGTAAGGATGGTACTGAGCCGTACGCCTGCTCGTCCTGTGATGAAAAGGAGATGGTGGGATCAGATCGTGCAGTTCCTGGGAGCAATCCCCGAAATGTAACCTATAGAAGATCGAGAGGCATGCAACCTTACGGCGGTGCGTAAGGAAACTTGAGGAAAACAAAGAAAAAAAATCCCTATAATTATGGTGTTTTAAAGAAGTTTGTTCGAAAATCGAACTGGCCACCAAAAGCAGAACTCAAAAAAAATAAAAAAGTGCGTGAGAGTGTGAAACAAAAGACGGTGATTGGTGCTATGATTTTCAGTGATTTTTTATTGTCTCGCAGATTGTGTGTAAAGTAGAGTATGCTCCTCTGGAATAAAGCCTCGTCTTGGGGAGCTTGATCCCTTGCTCACTCTATAAACTACCTCGCTACGCTCAGGGTTCAATATGCCGCCCGTGACGTAAGACACTGCTTTATTCCCATACTGCATAATCTACTATAATTTAAGATATCATAATAGGTACCTACCTACTATCTAACATAAATTACAGTCAGATTCAAGACACAGAAAAAAAAACGAACGCAATGAATATGAACAATTTAAAAATTAGAGGGTATAATAATTGCAGGGATGATGTTATACCTAGTTATAATTTTAATTAGGTAGGCTTTACCTAACTAGATATGTAGTAGAGATTTTAATGAAAGAGTTCGTCCGGGAAAGTCCTACCACCATACCTATTTCTGCCGCAAACCAGTAGGTACCTACTCTGCTCGAATTGCTTGGTTCTGGTTTGGAGGGAATGCGTGCCGGTGAAATTACAGGTACATGAGAATTTTCATCTTTATGTCTCAGGGTGGCGGGCGCAGTGCAATGCCACAAAGGACGCGTCCTAGGTGGACGTGACCTATGAAGTAATGCATTACCGGGTTGCTTGTTCCGTCATTCATATACATAAGCAAAAAAAGTAAGTAAGTATTTATTCATTAAAGGAATTTTAACCTTCGCTCATCCATCTATTATGCCTTCGCTAGACATTTGCACATGGAACGTCTTTGAAATTTGAAATTCAAAATGATTGATTCCAAATTCAAACGTGGCTAGCAGTGTTGCCAACATTGAATATTGATTGCACAAAAGGCGCTTGGCGCCAAAGCGTATTTTCAATTCAAAATTATTCCTCAAACATCGACTTCTTTTGATGGCGCAAAAATATGTAAGTAGCTGAAATTCCCAGTCACATTTTGATATTCCAAATAACATTTTCCATCCCTTTCCTTCGCTAGAAAATGAATTTTCTATCTCTTTCTTAAATTGCGGTACGGAAATTCAAATTTGGCGGGTCGCTCGCCTTTCCGCTGGAGATTTTCAAGTCTAATGAGGTGTTAAAGGTTGAACAATCAATAAAGTATCAGAGGTGAGTTCGGTCGAGGTTTTGCTACGTTTGGTTCCAGTTCTAAAGTCCGTGTTCATTTAGCACACGATATTATATTGACCGTAGGTATTAGGTAGGTAATTGTCTTTGAAAAACTGGTCATCGAAATATTACGCGGTCGTAATAAACTAGACCCAGCAGAACCTTACGTTGGGACTTTAAATCCCCAATCTGTTGAAATGATGCATCACATTTTAACAATATACCATGGGTTTTATCAGGTTTTATCCAGTCGGTACATTCTATTATTAAGTTTTATTTTTATTTTAACTCCATTTCATAAACTGCCTACCAGGACAGTCATAGCAAAAAGTTCCATTACATGTCGCAGTCGTGGCCCCAGGCGGTCAACTGCATTAAAATACATTCGAAAAAAAGAAAAAAAAAAGACTTCCCTGGAGGTAGAATTTGGAACTACTTATAATTAGTTAACAATCAAATTATACCTGAACTTCTTCTTCTTCTAAAGCAGCCTTTAGTCATCCACTGCTGGACGAGGCCTCTCCGTAGAATACAATGGATGTATTTTCCATAATCACCACGCTTGGCAGGGAATTGATCATCGCAGTATTCATGGACGCTGCCCATCCCCTGATGTGTAATCCCTTAGTCAGCTTTTTTGACATCCACGGGAGGAGATGGCGGGTTCATTCTTAGGCCGGACACACCACGAGGCCCCAAATATCTGAGGTAAATAGGTACTATTTAATATCCTAATCTTCATTTTGGTCTCTCTAATACATTTAATGCCCAAAAGACTCGTCTAAAAGACAACAAACAAAGAAAATGGCTAAAATGAGCAAAGTTAAGTAAATCCGTATTTGTGGGCACTGCGGATTGTGGACACTTCAGTAAGGTAAGTTTGTGCGCTGGCTTACACTTGAAGTAGTTAGAGGGCCTTTAGAGTACACGACGTTTCTTCAAAAAAGGAAAAAAACACTCGCATATCACTTGATTTATTTGCACTGACAGCCAATTTACGACTTACTTCTCTTAGAGCGAGCAACGCTTATATACGTGTGTTTCGAAGAGTCCTGTTATTTATTTTTGACTTCAATTTTCGCAAGTTATCGTGGCCTAGACCGTCAGTGAAAGAGTGTGTACAATTTGCTCAAACAATAGTGACACGCGCCAACTCTCCATAACAATTCTCCTTACTTTAGATTTTTATGTTCGTTAAGCAAATTAGGAACAAAGTGATTGCGAGCTTCGTCAAGTACACGATGGCCCATGATGGGCCACGACAAGACATCGCCATTGTGTACTAGGAGCAATGGTATACAATGGCGGACGATTGGACATCGTGGCTCGCAATCGGGAAGTTGTCGGTTTTTTTGGCACACTTCTAACGAATCGTGGCGTAGCGTGGCCTGTGGTGTTCACACAATGGCCCATTGCAGTTTGGCACCGACCGCTGACAGTAATCAGCCGCGGCCGTAATTACTTCCACGTCCATCGCAAATGTTTCGCCAGGCAGCAATGAGTTATACACCATTAAGATAAGATAAGATAAGATGAGATAAGTTTATTTATTCACTTAGAATAGGCACATCAATTAATTTACAACATTTGTTTCAAAGATGGTCTTAAGTGTATAATGAAATTATGAGACCTTTGCCTTCCGTGCTAGTTAAAAAACTGTGTTACGGCAAGGCAACGCTTCAGAAGTTCAAACCCCATATAGAAAGTTCCATATTGGACATTATTGAGTAGGTACAATAGATAGATGCTATAATAGATAGATAGAAAATTCTTTATTGCACATAAAACAAAGAAGTACAAAGGCGAACTTAATGCTAGAAAGCATTCTCTTCCAGATAACCTTGGTGTATTGCGGAAAAAAATAACAACTACACTATATAATAACTTAGTAACCTAATGTAGTACACAACCAGAGTAAACATATTCTGTAAATTCGTTTCTAAATAGAAGGTAAGCAAGTACTTAGACATTCGGATGCCCCAGTTTTAATTTAACCCGTAATAACAAAAACAAGATACAAATGTTAACAGTATTTTTTATATTTAATTTATCTATTTATTCAATTCAATCATGTGTGAACACCTACGCGATGATGGCCTACAGTGGCGCGTTGGAAAGCATGGCCCATCATGGGCCATTGTGTACTAAGGCCTTAACATACCTATGCCACATCTATTACCACAGACACTTTTGATTCCTAACACCGAGTATAAACCATAGAGATACAATATCGTATCGTCTAAATAGCGCGTTCCGAGTGTCTCTCTACAACCCGCTCACGTCCACAAACGAGTGCGGCGCCGAATCCGCACCAATTGTTCAAATCTTGGGGACTTAACTCGATCAACGGCCCAGTTGCCGGGAGATAAACCGCTCTCACGGGCGATCAGAGGAAAAGCTTCACGACAAATAATTAGCCAGTAATCTTGTTGAAAAAGAATATTCATCGTCATCAGCAGCCTATAGAAGTCCACTGCTAGAAATAGCCCTCATAGAATGAACAGTTTTTTTTAAATTAAACTAATTGGCAAACTAGCTTGCTGTCCACCTGATGTAAAGTGGTAACCGTCGCTTATAGACACCGGCAATACCAGGGGTATTGTCGATGCGCTGCCTACCCTGAAGGAATTTATGAACATTTTTCTTGAAGCAACACGTGTCGTAACCAAGCGGGAAAACCTCAGATGGAAGCTCATTCCATAGTTTATAGGTATAAGGGAAGAAATGATCTCGAGAAACGAGTCGTACGAGAAACCCAGGGAGCTATGATGTGTGGATGAGCTTTATCATGGTTTTTTGTTTGGGTCGGCTCCATCCACCGATATCCTGTGACCTCCTTCAACCTACCTACAAGTTTCATCAAGATTGGATCAGCGGTTCTTCAGTTATCGTCGGACAAAGACATACAGACATACAAACGCCACATCCTGCAATTAGACTATGAGACTCCGCGCGATCAAACCTAGATCCAGGGCCATAAAATACGGCTTGCCATTTATTTTCGTTTACTCTCTGTAGATCCAGTGATCAAAATCCAATTGTTTCTATTGAGAACTTTTTTTCCCAATAAATCTATTTTAAAAAACTACGCCACAAATTGGATCTATTGCATCTACTTAGAAAATGACTAGATCCATATTGGTTCCATTAAGAATCTCATGATCCTGACAGCTAATTAGACTGAGGTGAAATTTGGCATACACAGTACCTGTCAAGTTCCGATCGACAATCACACTGAATATTTTGTTTTGTTGTTATGTGTATTCGTTTTTTTTTTTCAGTTAAGTGTGAATCAATTTGTGTTACATAATCACGTACGATTCTCCCTTTAAACCGTACCTTTATCTTTCCTCAAACTCCCAGCACTTTTTTGGTTTTATGTCAAGTTAATCACCTGTCATTGGCAAACTCTTGTGGCACCACTACCGGTCCACTGAACACGCCAAAAAAAGAAGAAGAAGAAGAAGAATATTATAAAAGCAAAAGTTTGTGTGTGTGTTAGTGTGCGAGTGTGTTTGTTACGTATTCACGCTGAAACGGCTGTTCGGATTTGCATGAAATTTAGAATGGATATAACTGGACTCCCGGAATAACACATAGGCACATTTTTATCCCGATATTCCCACGGAATCAAGACTTACGCGGGTGAAACCGCGGGGCGCTGCTTGGTACAATATATGATGGTGACAGCGAGCTGATCTGATGATGGAGATGTAAGGTGGACAACGGAATTCCTCGATGGATAATAGTAGACTGTCGCAGGCTCATTTTGATCAGCACACGGTTCCGATCACAAATTTTATAAAAACACGTACTAAAACATATATTTTTCAAAAAACTTATTGTGTGTGGGCTTGATTGTCAGAAGACGATATCAAAGCCTCGTCATTGTGTACAAAAAAATACAAAATAATACAAAATTCTTTATTTGGGACAAAAACATGGGTACAGTCTATTGAGAGTATACACTCAGAAGTTTTAAGCACACATACGCACATTACGCGATCGTCACCATCATCATCATCAGCCCACACTAGTCCACTGCTGGACATAGGCCTCTCCCAATACGCGCTACTGAGCCCGGTGTTCGGCTCTTCTCATCCACTTTCTGCCGCCGCCTTTCGTAGGTCATCGCTCCACCTAGCCAGAGGGCGCCCCACGCTACGTTTGCCAAGACGTGGTCATAATAATAGTAGTAGTAGAGCTTTTTTGTGAAAGAGTTCGTCCGGGGAAGTACTACCACCATACCTATTTCTGCCGCAAAGCAGTAGTGCTCGCATTGCTGTGTTCCGGTTTTAAGGGTAAGGGTGCCGGTGAAATTACAGGCACATAAGACTTTTCATCTGTATGTCTCAGGGTGGCGGGCGCAGTGCAATGCCACATAGGGCGCGTCCTAGGTGGACGTGACCTATGAGGTAATGCACTGTTCATAGGCAGAGGTTACCGCTTAACATCTGCTTGTTCCGTCATTCAAGAAGTATAAAAAAAAAAAAAAAATATGCCGAAGAACCGACAACTGTTGGGGTAAGCGAGTTCATTACGCGATATCTACCCCGATTGCGAACTGATTTGAATTATTATTTGTACTAAATAGGTTACGTGTATTATTACCGGCTGGTCCAATTTTAATTTAAAAAAAAACGGAATTTTGGATAATAAATCCCTAGCTTTAAAGTAGTTTATTTTTCGTAAATAATTTTTAAAAACCTCGTCTGCAGACTCTTGTATCGACGAGTTTTGTTATTTTTTTTTATGCTTCCATCAGAATAACAGGTGTCAACTCCCACCGTTCTTTATTAATATTTTTATCGGAATTAATACCTTCATCTGATTATTGTGGGTCGAATAAAATAAATAAATTTATTTCATTATTTCGCGACGTAAGCTGATGCGGTTTCACGCTGCAGCGCGTTTGTATGAAGAATCATTTTGTGCTTTTTATTGTGTGGATAGATAAATATTTTATGAACACGTGTGCTATTTTTTGTTTTGTTTATTTTAGCGGTTTACAAAATAAAAGATCAGTACGTTACGTTTTTTTTTCTTCCTCTACATGTAATATCAATAAATAATATACCTAGTACAATGTCGTCTATCCGCGTCTGTCTGATTGTCCGCTTAGTTCTAAATACCTAGTTACATTAAAAGGGTCAGCTAATTAAAGAGGTTTTGACTAAAACATATTTTGTCAACAAACATTTGAGCAATTGAGCTCGTCAAAACTAGAGGTCGGCTAAAATAACGAAATTGATCAGCAGTAATGGAATATTTGGGCAGCGTTTGATGAACTTGAACCTTGATGTCATAAGAAATTAAATATTTACCTACCAATTTCTAGCTCTATTTATTTAGTTGTATAAAATACATGAATAAATAAATAATGCTGGACAGTTTACACAACATTATCTAGCCTCAAGCTAAGCAGAGCTTGTGTTATGGGTACTAGATATTAACTGATATAGGTACTTAATACAATACATTACAATATTTTTTTATTATGCATAGTAAATACCCAGAACACCCTGAACAAATATCTGCAGATCGTAGGCATATTTTTTCCGCTGCGGGAATCGAACCCGCAACCTCCTGAGTCGCAGACGAACCTTCGCCCGCCGCGCCACAGAGTTCGTCAACTCAGAAATCTATTGCAAAAGAGTCTAATACCGGGCCCACCTACTACTACTATCTACAGTTCGCACACTCTGACAAAGGTTACTGCCAGCATTGGCAAAAACTTTCTCTTACCATCAACGCAGCCTCAACCACTGAATAAATAATAGTAGAGAAGTTTTTGTATTTACCCCTCTTGTACCCCAATATCTCAATTTTCCTCGGCAAGTCTAAATTGCAATATCAATCTATGGACATTGCACTTCCTACGGTTTCAGTATGCTGTGGTGTGTCCGGCCCAAGAATAGACCCCTCCATCTCCTCCCGTGGATGTCGTAAAAGCCAACTAACTTACTAACAACTAACTTTACCCGGACTTGTTTGTAAGATTCGTTGGTATAAGATTTGTCCTGGCTGCTAGCTTATTATGGAATGTGTTATTACTTGAATAATGCGTTAGTCGAGTCAGTCGTGGGAAGCAATGGCGGCGATGAGCTCACCACTTGTCACGTCTATATTCCACGATGGTGCAACCCACAGTGAAAAGAGGCCCATTGAGGCTCTGCTTACCCCTTCGGGAAAAAAGGCGTGTGTCTATGAATGTATGTATGTATGTATGTATGTACCCCAATATCTCAATTTTCCTCGGCAAGTCTAAACTGCAAAATCAGTCTACGAACAATGCACTTCCTACGGTATCAGTACCTATCTTGGTACATGCGAGATCGGATCATACGAGATGGTTCTCGTATGATCCGGATAGCGCTTATAATCTGCAAACATTCACCTACCCTTTAACCAATACGCGACCATTGTGTAACCGATCATGGAAAGTTAGGATATGACAATAATAATACGTTTTATATATTATTCTACCATCATCCGACGGCCGAAGTTCACTGCTGGACACATGCTTCTAAAGAATGCCAGGAAACACGGTCTTGAGCCGCCTTCATCCACCGATTGTTATTTTCCTAGTAGGTACCACAAAAAGCGGTTCAGCTCCGATGCGGTCGGTGTGTACATACATGCATACATATAAACATAAGACACACTTCCCCCCCGAAGGGGTAGGCAGAGCCTCAATGGACCTCTTTTCACAGTGGGTTGCACCAACGTGGAATATAGACGTGACAAGAGGTGAACTCATTGCCACCATAATCATCGGCTAACGCTTTCTTCTGTACTTACCTAATAACATACTCGCATAATAAGCTAGCAGCCAAGACAAATCGTATACCAACGAATCTTAATAACAAGTCCGAGTTATCCCTTAGTCGGCTTTTACGACATCCACGGGAGAAGACGGAGGGGTCTTTTCTCAGATCGCACATACTACAGCATTGATTGTGTGAATTGACGTTATGAAAATTAAATAAATATTTCACAAAGTTAAAGTTTGGATATTTTTATGTTTGTTACTCAATCACGCCAAGACGTCTGAACCAATTTTGATGAAATTTGTTAGACCAGATAGATTATAATCTGGGTTCTAGCTAATTTGTATCCCTGTAAAACTTGAGCGAAGACGCGGATGGCCTCTTGTAAATACAACATTACCCACTGTTATCCATTGACAGCGACAAGCGATATAATTATTGCGAAATCAAGCTGTTGTACTGAACTGAGTGCGGTGTCGATATGAGTTTTGTAAGTCACAGAGCGTGACTTACAAAACCCAGTCTCATGTTCAGTCTCAGTTTCACTCATAGCATCTATCTCGTAGGTATCCGAAATAAGCCAGCACGACTTCATTACATTTAGTAGTAGTAGAGCTTTTTTGAAATAGTGCTCGTCCGGAGAATTACTTCCGCCATACCTATTTCTACCGCAAAGCTGTCTGCTCGCATTGTTGTGTTCCGGTTTGAAGGGTATGGTTACCGGTGAAATTACAGACACATGAGACTTTTAATCTTTATGTCTCGCGGGGCGCAATGCAATACCACATAGGGTTCGTCCTAGGTGGACGTGACCTATGTGATAATGCACTGTTCATAGGCAGAGGGTACCGTTTCACACCAGGTGGGCCATCTGCTTGATCCATCATTCCATTTTGTATAAAAATAATATTTAATAATAAAAACATTGGAAAGGGGTCTGCGTGTCGTAGCCGTTGATTTTTCATTATAAAAGGTAATTTTCTACGTAATTTCCTGCTTCGTGCTAATGTTGGAGTGGATACCCCAAAACTACAGACGTCAAAGGTAAGTAAGTAAGTACCACGTCCATCTTTCTGGCATCGTCCGCCCGCCCGGCTTGTCTCGTGTCGCCCGCAATCGGCTCAGTGTCCATCCTGCCGTAAAATTGTGTTTGACGCGCGCTCGGACGCTCCGGCACGGCGGGGGCGGGGGCGGGGCGGGGCGGGGAAAATTATCGCGGCTTAGGAGAAAATCTCCGTGTTATGATTTTGCGGTGTCGCGCGCGCGATCATCGCTCTAAGTATGTTGCGGGGTTTATGCACGGACAGGTGCTTTTTTGTTTGGAGTTCGTTTTAGGGATTATGCTGGCAGTAGCTTATTAAATTATGTTTTGATTAAGTTGTTACCTACCTCCTTATTTATTGTTACAATGAATAATGCCCCTTAGGTGGAATAAATTCAGACCATACATAGGTACCTACAACATAACATAACGTAACACGAGATTGCATGACATGACATAACATAACATAATACTACTTTGTTTAGTATTATTTTATCTGTGCTAATACCCAACTATCATATACAATAGTACTTGTACTATTATTCGCTATGACCAAACGCGTGCTCGTTACGATATCGGCATGGAATCATCTTTTCATCGTATTGTGTATGCCAATGTCAGATTTCATTAACGTGACGAGGCGCGTTACAAGCTTATTCAATTCCTTGGCGTGGCGTTAACATGATGGCGTGTTTAGGAACCATGTTGGTGTTTAGAACACGGTATGACGTCACACGTTATTGGCTATGTCCATAGCGAATAAGGGCCCCGATGAGTAAACAGTATTTTTAACCAACTTCACAAAAAGCCTAGGTACCTACTGAAGTTTATTTATATAAACATCATCCCTAATCAATTCCCAAATCCCAAATCCAGAGTTAAGTACTGTATTTTAGTTACAGGATACTAATTTCTATTCATTTATGCACTAAAAACAGTTTTTTTATCAATTAGCTAAATACTGGCAATCTTCAAATATCACTGTTCTATTTTTAAATAACAATGAATTTAACTGCAAAATGGTGTCCGCATATTCGCTCGCAGTACAGTCTGCATCAGAAACCTCTTGGGGATATAAAAAGCGTCGCTAAAACGTCGCCTCTCATCCGGGAAAATCATATTCTGTTAAACTCGTTACTGTCCGCGCCTTGTCGCGCTGACCCAGCATGGGGGGGAGTAGGGTGGATAAGCTGTAGCTCTTTATGTTTTGACTTTCATAATATACACCACTATTCCAAATACAATATAAAAAACACCTGGATAATCAGTTTTCGATAAAGGCACAGAATATATACAGTATAAGGGTTCAATCTACTCAAAAACAGTAACCAAATAACAATTGGTCAAAACTATTTAATAGTGCATGCGCCATAGATTAAAATAGTGGAATTGAATAGTGGATTGGAATAGTGGTGTATATTGTATACTAGCAGCGCCCCGCGGTGTTACCCGCATAGGTCTCGATACCGTAGGAATATCGCGATAAAAATGTGCCTATGTGTTATTCCGGGAGTCTAGCTATCTTCATTCCAAATTTCATCCAAATCCGTCTAGCCGTTTCTGCGTGAAGACGTAAACAAACACTCAAATGTTCGCATTTATAATATTAGGATTTTTCGCTATTTATTTTTTTGTCGGTTATTACGACATCCACTGGAGAAGACGGAGGGTAGTTTTGAAGTCGATAAGTTTCTAAAAAGAAAAGCCTCGCTTTCGTCTACAGTTATTAGTCAACAGTTTGATCGTGTTATCTGTTCTGAGCACTCCAACATGTGAGTTTCAGTAAATTTTTGATCTCTAAAAATGGACAGAAAAATCTGCTTTAATCGATCAATTGTAAAATCGTCACTCACTGCCGTCAAAATTATACAGATATAATCTCCTCCTATTTGAAGGCAATTCTCGTAATTATTTTGAATCCACACTGAAAGTTGACCGAATGTGAAATGTACCGAAAATGCTCCCTCAAAAAACAATTTTGTCTACTTGTGATTCAGGGTAACCGTTGATTAGAGGAGGATAGTGTTATTATCATTCAAAAGAGAGAAGAGAATCACGCCTATATGCTAAAATAATAGCCAAAATTTTGAAAAAACTTTGATGCGTTCAAATTTTGTGTACTTTTCGATATAATTACATACCCGTGTTTTATTTTCAGTTGAGTAGATTACAATTTGTAGTAATTATGACATCGACACTAGATCGGGATATGATCCGAACTCTATTTCGACTTTTTTTATACGAGGGTAAGGGCTCTTACGCACTAGAGGTTAATCGCGAGGTCGGCTAACCGCTTGCATGTGATTGTACGCACTTCCGTCACAAAATTTCAACAGAAACCGAAACGCTCAAACGGACCGCCTAGCTAGACGGCCAACCGCTAGTTCGTAACGGGCCGGCTTCAGTGCATCAAGCACTATTTTTTGAGATATAAAGCTACGTAGTACGAGCTGTGCTTGCTGAGTTACACTAATTAGTAGTAGTAGAGCTTGTTTGTGAAAGAGTTCGTCCGGTTAAGTACTACCACCATGCCTATTTCTGCCGCAAAGCAGTATTGCTTGCATTGCTGTGTTCTGGTTTGAAGGGTATGGGTGCCGGTTAAATTACAGGCACATGAAACTTTTCATATTTATGTTTCAGGGTGGCGGGCGCAGTGCAATACCACATAAGGCGCGTCCTAGGTAGACGTGACCTATGTGAGAATGCACTGTTCATAGGCAGAGGTAACCGCTTAACATCAGGTGGGACATCTGCTTGTTCCGTCATTCAAGTAGTATAAAAAAAAACTAAAGGCACTATTTGGCACTATTTATTGGCTGGAAAGAAAACCCCTGAATTCAGTTTGGGGGTCGCTAGCTTGACGCACACCATCAAAATGAATAAGTAATCCTAGTCTTATCCACACTTAGTCCAACACAAGCACTTCGCTGTGAAAGCAATACTGTATTGGGTTTTTAGCGCAGGACTCAACTGTCGGGCGATGACGTAAAATATTGGGTGAGAGCCTTTCGGAGTCTGCTGATTGATTTTAGATTGCACTGTACTTTTATATCTTGGAGGATAATCAGGTTTGATAGTGTAAGAAATTGATACTATTTCAATTTTGAAATGTTGTCAACTTGTCATCGAAATGTTTGGTATGAAAAGTAGGTACATTCCAAAAATGCTGTTCATGTTGGTATGATAATACATGGTTGTATTTGTATAGTTCTTTTAATTTGATTAAGGATCGATTTTTCAATCTCTAGATAAAATTAGATAAAAAATATCCGTCAGTTAAAAATATCACCATCTTTTTCTTAAGTCATATGGAAGAAAAAGACAGCGCTAACATATATCTGATACATAATTTTTCTGGGAATTGAAAAATCAGCCCTAAGAGGATTAATTGTAGGTACCTCTACTGCGTAATTGTTCTTAAAAACACGATTCTTCCATACTTGGTTAAAAAAAAACAGACCCTGTTTGTTGCTTGATTCTTCTCGGTCTGGTTGCATTGGAACAGGAGTAAATGTAAATTTATTTTGAAGACGATTCAAAATGATTCTTAAGATTTCAATGAATAAAATACTTTCTGACTTTGACTTTGACTTGAAAAAAAAACTAAAAACTAGACTGCTTGAATAAATTATATATACCCAGTGTCACTATTACAATTAAGACGAATCTAACGACACCTCTCAAGCTACAATCCATCAAGCCGTTTAGGATAGCCTACGGAACCCTCTCCATGCGAATCTGACTCGCCCTTGACCAGTTTTTATTTTATTTCCTTTGTATGTCAATTTTGATTGTTCACTTAAGTTTTTTTCCATAGAAATGAATTACCAACTCAAAAACCCAGTCTGTCCCAATTCTGGTCCCAAGTCCCAGCTCACTTCAGATTTCAAATTCAATATTCTCACAGGAAAGGCCACAACGGTCACCATCTCGCCCACTTCAAAGGACAATAAATAAAAAAAATGGTGGAAATCTAAAACAATACGAACTACAGAATTCAGCGATGCGTTCTTACAATTAAAGTATTTTTTATCCCTATATGAGTCAAGTGCCTATCGCATTGCAGGGTTCAAGTTTACCACGTTAAATTTTCCATCGTCAAAATTTATTTGAACTCCATGTATATTACAATAAGGTTTAAAATTTAATGTATGATGTGAATGTATAAGTTGGTTTGGGGGTGTAAGAGGGTATCGGCAAAATGATTTCATACAAAACGGCTTATAAAGAGCCCTCAAAATATTGCTGTAAGAGCTCGGATGCAAGACAACGCAATTTCACAATTAATAAAGCTTCTCGTGGTTATTGTTTGGGTTTTTGTGGGAATATTGGGTTCAAGTGTATGGGAGGAAACATAAGTATTTAAAAAATTACCTAAGTGCCAATATTCGTGAAGAATTATTGTAGGCGTTATCGAAGTGTTAGACTATCATAAAATAATTTCGACACCCTGTATAATATTGTAGGTAAAACACAAAACATTTAATGATGTGCTATTAATAAGTACCTACATACAATAGTAGATTGTTATACAAGGAGCTAAAATGATCCATTATATAGTGTAACGCCAAGCCAGCTAAGCCAGCCAAGCCAGCCAAGCCAGCCAAGCCAGCCAAGCCAGCCAAGCCAGCCAAGCCAGCCAAGCCAGCCAAGCCAGCCAAGCCAGCCAAGCCAGCCAAGCCAGCCAAGCCAGCCAAGCCAGCCATGTCAGTCGATGCCAGATGATATCTACTTTATTCAAAACAACCGCAACATCGCGCGCGCCCGTGACAGCCAAGCCTGATGTTGCTTGATGATGACGTTAACCGGCTGAAGATCGTACCACCTCGGATCGTGGTGGGGAAAATCATTTAAATTGTGCGGGAGCTCATTATTGTATTCATTCTCTCGTTTGCACCAAGTTAAGCAAAAGCTCTGTTCGTTTGATAATAATAAATACCTTCAGTTTATTTCGTCGTATTACTTCACTACTGTTATATTCAGAAGTGGGGATGAAGCGTAATCGTCCTGATGAAGTTGGACAAAGAGTCCGTCCAACTGGATGGAGGTCTTCTAATCAAGAACAAACCTACGATGAAGAAAATGGCGATTCAACACCTCCTGCCACAAAATTGCTCAAAAATTTGCTGGAAAATGAAGTCGACAGGGCGATACGTGACCTCGACCACGAAACAGCATCGTTCGGGCGTGCTAAAAATCTTCGTGCAGCATCACTTATTCCAGAATTTGATCCTGACGGAGACGATTGCAAGGTATCGACGTGGTTGAAGAGAATTAAACAGACACCGTGTTTATAGCGCAATATTGGACGAGAATTGACGAGATGATGCAGAGCAAGAAGCTATCCTATAGCGCTAGCGTCTCGTGCATTACCACACCTATCCATCTGCCTACCGACTTCACTTCAACCGAACGCACGTGCATTCTAATGTGAGCGACTTGATGAACTCTACGAGGCATTCCTCTGTGCTCTCGACGACTGTCGTGCCTCGACACCAGAAGCTTGAGCCCCTTTCAAGTACACGAGACAGTCACAGTGGAAATTAACGTTGCCATGGATCGTCAGAATCTTAAGGTGGTCACATCAACCGAAGAAACCTTACCACCTGGTGCCTCGATCATCAAAGTCCATGTAGGTACTGGGAAACCGCGAGGACAATAACGTCTGCACTACTCCTCGCCACTTCGAACTTCAAGGAGATTCCTACTCTTTGCCGCCAGCTACATTGCTTCGAGGCGGCGAAGGACACATCAAGGTCATCAACACCGGCGACAAGAATGTTGTTTGGGAGGTCGGTCAGGTCCCAACGCGGGCAGCAAGTTGTGAAGAGCCTACAATAAATAGCCAGGTCAGTTGCCAAGCCATGCCATTATTAGCTAACTTGCCTGATTTTCTAAGCTCGGTTCTATTGAACCATGTGGCCAAGTCGTATGATGGTCTTGTTACTGATTTTTCTGCTAATATGTATGTTGGCCACTCGCCAAACAACTATCCCTAGCATAGGCGGTGTTCCGCTAGCCGATATCAAAGTAGTCATTTAGTGAAAACGAGTGCAATTATTTAATTAATTTATTGATGCAATATAAAAACAGTTTTGCTAGTAGTTCAAAAGATCTTGGGTGTACAAATTTAGTTCAGATGAAGATTGCTTTCCTCTAATCAGCCCATTTATCGCCACCCCTATAGACTATCGCACTCTGAACAGGACATAGTTAAGTCAAGTCAAAAGTCGCAGAGTTATTAGATGCTGGTATTATTATAGAATTTGAATCCAATTACGCATCGGCTGTAATTTTAGTCAAGAATCAGAATCAGAATCAGACCCTTTCGGCTTAGCATATTCTCCATCTGTTTTTATGCGGTAGATCAATAAAATCGTTGATTCGATCCATAGTACCTAACACAATTGAACAATGACGGTACGGCAAACGAAGCTCTTGCATTTTTAGATGATCTTTTACTACCCTCAGTAGACATTAATTCCGGACTATAATTTTTAGAATTAGTGTTGCAAAAATTACAATTGGAAAATCTAAAACTAAATATGAAAAATGTTCGTTTTTACAAAATCAAGTGACGTATTTAGGGACACGAAATTTTTTCAAGATGTCGTAACACCTGCAGGTTCAAAATTGAACGCGGTTTCAGTTTCCCGTACCGAAAAATATACATGAGGTAAGACAGTTTATAGGTCATTGCGGTTACTTACGTAAATTATTTATAAGTTTGCACATATAGCTCATCCACTAACTGATATTACTAAGAAAAATATTTCGTGGGTCTGTGATGGTAAACATCAAGGTAGTTATGACGAATTGAAAGTGTATGTGCTCCAAACCTGTGCATTGTATGATCCAGCATTGCAAATAGAATTACATAAAGATGCGTGCAAAGCAGGTATAGCGGGTATATTATTACAACAGCAAGCTGATAGAACTTTACGACCTGTGACCTGTCATGTATTTCAGTCGTGTAACCTCTAAAGAGGAAAGCGTGTGCAATAGCTACGAACTACAAACACTTGCAGTAGTAGAATCCTTGTGCAAATTTCGCGTCTACGTTGTAGGTAAACATGTAAAAGTGGTAACTGATTGTACAGCCGTGCGCGTGACTCTAACAAAACGCGACATTATTCCACGTATTGCGAGGTGGTGGCTCCTAATACAGGACTAGGATATAAGTATTCAATATAGACCGGGTGATCGTATGAGACACGTTGATGCGGTAAACGTAAGCCGTCTGGAAGTTAATGATTGGTTTTATACGGTTCAGTCCCAGGGTGACAAATTGAAAAACATAATCGATCAGTTAAAAAGTGGCTCAGCGGAACTTGACATAACGAAAAATTATGTGCTCTTAAATGATAGGTTATACTAAAAATTGTTCAGATGCATACGATGAAATAGGGCACGTAGGATTGAAGCGTAGTATGGAACTAAATAAAAACGATTTTTAGTTTTCTAAAATGACGCGATTCATTCGAAAGTATGACTGCATGTTTACATTGTGTGTATGGACAAGGTGAACATGGGAAAAAGGAAGACATGTTACATCCAATCTCTTAAATCTCTGAGTCTTCTAGAAAGATCCGCGGCGATCATTTAGACCCATTTTGTAGGACAAAGAAAGGCCATGCCATGTGTATAGGTATGATAGTTATAACGGACGCATTTTTGAAATTTGTTATTGCAGAACCTGCTCGCATGGTTAATTCAGTAGAAACAATCACTCTTGAAAATAAGTTTGGTTTGTTTGGATATCCCGATCGAGTAGTAACTGATCATGGAAAAGCGATCACTTTTAGGTATTTTAAGAAATTTGCAACAGTTAAAGAATTTAAATATGCCTTGAATTCTATTGCGTGCCCACGTGCAAATGAGCAAGTTGAACGTACTAATCGAACTATCCTGAACACCCTCCATGCAACTGACGCTAGTGAAGCGGCTAACAACTGGCCATCTTCTTCTGGCTGGCTATCTTCCCGATGTTGTTTGGGTTATAAATAATACACTAAACGACACAACTGGTTTTAAACCTCATGATTTGATGTTATCGCGTAGTGGAAGGTCAGTGTGCGATGTATCCATCCCGGGGCGAGTTATTGAACCGAACCAGTCCAAACGTGCTAAGTTTATAAAAAGCCGTAAAGTTTATAAAAAGGGCGATTTGGTACTTTGGAGACAGGCTCCTACTAGTAGTGCTTCTAGGGTTAACACGAAATTAGATGACATCTATTCAGGCCCCTACGTAATAAGCAAGGTTGTTGGCAATGATAGATACAGGATCAGGAGCATCAAGGGTTTGGGGGGATACAGGAGCTTCATGGGGTTAGTTTCCGCTGACTCCTTAAAACCTTATCAAAGTATAGCTCCTTGTATATGACAGTGCCAGCAGCAGCTCTGACGAGCAGTTAGAGACTGACGACCGAGATCTACTTGAAAGCTAATCCAAATTGTGTTTCTCCATTGCGGGAGCAATTGTTGCAGGATGGCCGATTGTAACGCCAAGCCAGCTAAGCCAGCCAAGCCAGCCAAGCCAGCCAAGCCAGCCAAGCCAGCCAAGCCAGCCAAGCCAGCCAAGCCAGCCAAGCCAGCCAAGCCAGCCAAGCCAGCCATGTCAGTCGATGCCAGATGATATCTACTTTATTCAAAACAACCGCAACATCGCGCGCGCCCGTGACAGCCAAGCCTGATGTTGCTTGATGATGACGTTAACCGGCTGAAGATCGTACCACCTCGGATCGTGGTGGGGAAAATCATTTAAATTGTGCGGGAGCTCATTATTGTATTCATTCTCTCGTTTGCACCAAGTTAAGCAAAAGCTCTGTTCGTTTGATAATAATAAATACCTTCAGTGTATTTCGTCGTATTACTTCACTACTGTTATAATAGCGAGGGAGTAAATAGAAACCGAGTTTTAATGGGTTTTTAATGGGTGTTACACTCAAATTTTCACTACGATTGCGAGAAAATAAAATAATCCAATACAATATGAAAAATTCATTACGGTCACTACCAATTCAATTTGCAAAGATTTCGCGCCAATATCTTTTTTTTATTTCTTCTGTAGCCGCAACGCATTGCATGCATTCTACCAAAGAGATCAACGACTTTAGTTCCATTTTCAAAAATAAAATGTTGTTCTTTTTTTATGAAACAGTAATAAGTCGAGTCTTTATTCATGATTATTCTACTTATGACTAGACTTTTTCGTTTTTGTAGGCTCATTGTCAGTTGACAGACAAAAATTAAAAAACAAAAAACTTTTTCGCTTAGATGAAGAAATGCTATTTGTTCATCGCTTTGGTTACGCCACAATGACGGTCTTTTTGAGTTCTGGAAGCTACGAACCACTCTGACACTGATTCAATTAAAATCTCTATAGGTATTTGATAGGTATTTCCCTTAGAGCATTGCAGGCCTCCGTACCGGAGGTATTTCCCTTCCAAAGTAGAGAATCCTTGGACAAACCCATGCCTTATTTCCTGATAATATTCTCCAAACCCACCACAATATTAATAAGCTACATTTTTTACGAGACAATTTCCCGGTGGTGCGCTATCTCCGCCGACCACGGCTTGACCGACATATTCGTGGCCTTATGATCTTACACTGACGAACACAAAAACCATGGAGATGTAAAAAGGAGAAAGTTTAAACAGCAAAAAGGTTGAAGAATAATCTCAACCTTTGACGAACCTAAGTTTTAGTTGACGACTTCTGTGGCGCGGCGGGCGATGGTTCGCCTGCGACGCTGGAGGTTGCGGGTTCGATTCCCGCCTCGGAACAAATATTTGTGCGATCTGCAGATATTTGTTCAGGGTGTTCTGGGTATTTTCCATGCATAATAAAAAATATCTATCTATGTTATATATTGTATTAAGTATATCAGTTATCTAGTACCCTTACCCTTAGTAGTTATCTAGTAGTCTTACATAACACAAGCTCTGCTGCTTGGGGCTAGATAATATTGTGTGAACTGTCCAGCGTTATTTATTTATTTTATTTATTTATTTAATAATAGGGGCAAATGTCAAATTAGTGGATGTAATGTGACGAAAAGAGTATTATGAACGTGGATGGATATATAAGTAGAAGTGCCTGTTGTTATTTGTTGTTATAGCGGCAACAGAAATAGGTACATCATCTGTGAAAATTTCAACTGTCTAACTATCACGTTTCTTGAGATACGGCCTGGTGACAGGTGACAGCGACAGACGGACAGTGGGGGCTTAGTAATAGGGTCCCGTTTACCCTTTGGGTACGGAACCCTAAAAAAGAAGCGAGTAACGACACTAATGAAAGAAGAAAGAAAGATGTAGACAAAAATATTTGCATCATCAAACCAAAATGCAGCTACTGTAGAATCATGGGTTGCTTATAACTATTGAAAGAAAAGTTACGCAGAGTAAAGTACCTATTAGCTGCAGAAAAAACATTTATTTGCAGGAGCATCGTCAACAAGGATACTCACAGAAACTCACAGAGTCGTCTGCAGAAACTAAAACTTAGGCATACCCAGTAGTTGTGTCACTCGATACCGAGGTAATGATGATAATCGATTCAACTTGAATTATGAAATTGAAAATAGGGAAGTATACGTTAATGTAACGTGCAGAGCGTGGAATGAGATCCCGTTGGATGTCTTCCCACAGGGCTACAATATGGGTAAATTCAAGAAAAATATCAATAGTGCTCTTAATGGCAGGCAGCGCGTTTCCAATACCGTGGGTGTTGCAGATGTCCATAGGCGGCGGTGACTGATTTACATCAGGCGGGCCGTCTGCTTGTTTGACACCTTATAATATATTTAAAAAAAAACGTGGAAATACAATATAGGTACCTACTAAGCGTAACAAAGTTCTGATAGGTACAAAGCTGCCCAGAAAGTTTTTTTTTTGTAGATGATATCTAACTATAAACCACTTCAACTATTGGATAAATCCTGTAGTGTATTCGTAGAGAATCCCCAGGTTTATAAGAAATTTGATGTGAGACACTCCAAGACGTCATCTCCACCCCTTTTCTGTTCTAATAACCAAATATATTTTTACGATTCTCGCGCCATCTCACACAATCCGATGAGTTACTGGCACGGCCTGCCCGCGACGTATGCTGTTCTATATTCAAATTGAACGGCGCAAGGAACGATCGCCGCCATTTTGTCGTCGTCAACCGTCTCTAGAAAATGGCGGACTGTAAGCCGCTTAGAGGAAAATGTGCTTGGTATTTTGAATTCGCTGAAATATGGTTGGTAATGTTTCTGATAGAGCTTTTGATTATGATACCTATTTTAGATGTGAGAAGTTAATTTCCAAGTTGGTGGGTTGTGTATTTTCGTAAGTTTATTATTTTCCACTGATATTTTATTACTAATAATGTACCTACCAATGATATTGTAAAGGTCAAAGGAAGTCAGTGGTTGGAGGCGGTTCAAGAGAGTTATGTCCAGCACTGGACGCCGACTGGCATCAGATGAAGATGGTGACTGTAAAGAAGAAGATTGATTTTTGGAAGATCTATTTGGCCAGTGGTGTGGATCAACTACTTTTTAGTATTTTTTACTACACTTTAGAAGAAAAAAGGTAATTCAACAAAGCATATACGATACCTACGAGATAAGATCTATTATGATTATGAAAAGGTAAGTTTGTATGCAGAGGTAATCTCTGGAACTATTGATCTGGATTTGCAAGTTCTTTCACTAACTGGAAGTGACATTATCCCTGAGCTCGTTTATATCCTAGGCTATCCTGTATTAGGTACCTTCCGCCCGCGGCTACGCTCGCGTTATACATATGTATAGTTCTATATAACTCCGTAAGGGCTTTTTATGATATTTATTGTGTGGATGGATGCTGGGAAGGCATGGACTATACCTAAATGTAAACAAATTGTAACCAAATTTATAGTTACATCATTCTTATTCATACCATTTTCAACCCCCGACGCAAAAACGACGGGGTGCTATAAGTTTGACATGTCTATGTGTGTGTGTGTGTGTATGTGTCTGTCTGTGGCATCGTAGCTCCTGAACGGATGAACCGATTTCGTTTTTTTTTTGTTAGAACGTGAGTTTGTCTGGACTGTTCTTAGCTATGATTGATCAAAACCGGTTCAGCAGTTTCATTGCGTTGTGGGTTTTTTTTTAATTTTACAAAAATAATTAGTTTCTTGTTCGAGTGAACAAGAAACTGACAGACTGAGAGAAGAGACAGTACTTTTGCCAATTCAACATTTCAACCAGATTAATATTTACACCCCAACCTTTAATCGTTTACTTTACTTGTTATTACTTATTTATTCTGTGTTTTAGATTAATTCTGAAATTAATTCCATGTAAACTTGTAAATCCTTTGCTATCATTTAGCTTGGGAATCTCTGAAGAATAGTTTATCTACCGGTATTAGCATTGATAAACAATAGGTACTTTTCACTTGGCCTTTAAACTGAGTGCTTTTTTATACCGACATCACCACGCGTGAAAAGTCTCGTCAAAAAGGCTTACTTATATATTTGTAAGTAGCTACTTATCTCTAACGATAAGTTAACTATCACACCTCTCGTAAATAATTACTTTTAAATAATTTTTGCGAGTAAGACATGGTTTAGGCATTTTTTTGTTACGAATAATAATCTTATTTGAGAAGCATTAAATCAAAAGTACCATAACCACAAACGCCATAACCATTTCAAACAACCATTAATACAGAGTCAGAAGTCGTCTGTTCAAGTGCCGAGCAAAATATCATATCGATATACAATCGAATTAAAATTGATATCGAGTTGAATCGAATCTGTGAATTTAGAGTTTGTGGCCAACGGAGCGTGGGTTATGGCCGCATTATACCAATGTGTTCGACAACTGTTTGGGGTTTCAGGATTTGTGATGATTGGTTATTGAGTTCACTCTACGAAATATTAAGAAGAAACCTACCAAATAACTTTGCGCTAACTCCACCTAGCCACGTTTATCAATAAGTCTGTCTGTCTGAGGGGGTCTGCTCACAGGATTGAACTCGACAGCCGTAAGAGTTTCACAATTTTTTTCAGGATTACCTTCTCGTTTTACCGACGACATTTTAAAGTTATTTTGTTGTTTGTGGTGACAAACACCTTTTTATTTAAAGTTATTTTGTTGATTGTCGTTACAAACACCTTTTTATTTAAAGTTATTTTGTAGTTTTTCGTCACTTACTCCTTTTTATTTAAAGTTATTTTGTTGTTTGTCGTGACAAACACCTTATTATTTAAAATAAATAATTTTAAATAATAAGGTGTTTGTCACGACAAACTCCTTTTAATTTAAAGTTATTTTGTAGTTTTTCGTGACTTACTCCTTTTTATTTAAAGTTATTTTGTTGTTTGTCGTGATAGAAAATAATTTTCAATTTCAAAGAGTTTATATTACAGTAGTAGAAGATCGAACAACCAATCAGTTTTTTTATTTTTTTAAAAGCGTGGGGTGCATTTTACTGCTTTTCATAACTCTCCTCTCATAGTGATTGTTACATTTAATTAAAAAAGCACCCCATGATTTTAAAATAAAAAAAAATGATTGATTGTTCGATCTTCTACTACTGTAATATAAACTCTTTGAAATTGAAAATTATTTTCTATTTTTTAGTTCGGTTAGCTATAAAAGCGTGTTTTTTTTTATTTTTTAAAATATTATTTATTATTTAAAGTTATTTTGTAGATTTTCGTGACAAACTCCTTTTTATTTAAAGGTATTTTGTTGTTTGTCGTCATTCAAGAAGTCAAAAAAAATAGCAGCTTACACAAAAAAAATGCATTTATTTTGAAATCACTGACAGTTGTAAGTAGGTACTATTATTTATTCTGTGCTGATAGATTACCATTTATAGAGAAGTACCATATTGATGTTCCTGGCAAATTATGAAAATGGAACAGAAATGTAATTTAAACAGTATGTAGGCGTGTGAGATTTAATCCCATGTATAAGGATTATACAGGGTGTGGACCGTCAGGTGTGGCGGGACATGTGGCTCCCACCGTCTTCCAGTTTACATAAGCCGCTTGCGATGGACTGTCTTTGTTTCAATACAGGGTGTTCACGTTTGTTCTGCTAATATTTTGTGGCTTATATGTCACGCCTAACTTAATGCCATGGCTTTCCTGCCTAATAGACCCCTCCGTCTCTTCCGGTGGATTTTGTAAAAGCCGACTCAGGTCGAAACAGGTATGGAATTAGTACTGAGGTGGATATTGCTGCCCATCCCCTGGTGTAATCCCAAAGTCCAGTGTTACGAGATCCACGGGAGTAGACGGAGTGGTCTATTCTGAAGCCGGCCACGACATGGTCAAGCCTTGTCTTAGAGGCCGCGCAAATACTTGAATTTATGTTTTAAGTGAAATAAAATGGTAAATGCTAAGGGAGAGGCCACAACACTGCGTTGCGGCGTTGCAAAGCAAAAACGATGTCGCTTCGTTTTTTTTTAACTACTTGTTGATAGAACAATCAGATGGCCCACCTGACCTCTGCCTTTAACAATGCATTACCTCATAGGTCACGTCCACCTAGGACGCACCCTATGTGACATTGCAATGCGCCCGCCACCCTGAGAGATAAAAATTTAAAGTCTCATGTGCCTGTAATTTCAAACCTTGTCTTAGAGACCGCGCAAATAGGTACTTAAAATTATGTTCACGTGTAATAAAATGGTACAATGCCATAAGGCAGAATCGCAAAAACGAAGTCGCATCGCAATATAATGCAATATGATAATTCCGGGATGCGTCGTACGTCGGCGTAGATTTCTACGATGTGACGCCGCCACGCGGTTTTGTGACCTCTCCCTAAAACCCCCCTCAACGAGTACTGCATGAGACTTCGACTAAAATAGGAAGTAAAGACGGGCCTTAGATAACGATAGTTTTGATGCTTATAAAGTGAGTGAGCTCACTAACTTCGCTTCAGTCGGTCTTAGTGACGGCAACGACCGAAACTTATGCTGAAAAATATCTAATTCAGATACCTTGGTGATACAATGCCTTCCCGTGCTTTTCTTTAGTGTGCAAATAACACAAGAAATACAAATAAAAATTCAGGCATCACATTTTAATCCTTACTAGCGACTCGCCCCGGCTTCGCACGGGTAGCCCCCGGTGACCCCCCCCCCCTCCTCCTACTCCTCCCCCCTATGTGCTTCTCCTAGTTCTAAGCTACCTCCCTACCAATTTTCAGACAAATCGGTTCACCCGTTCTTGAGTTATAAGTGGTGTAACTAACACGACTTTGTTTTATATATACCTATAAAATTTTGGTCGAAGGCATGAGACATACATGGAGTACAAAAGGACACAAAAATGTTAAAACCATGAGTTGCCTACAGCTTGCCATATATATTGCATCATCATGTATAGCGACGGAGTTACGGCACGATCTAAGCCCATCTACAAGGAAGGTGTTAATTCAATCTGGGATTAACATGTTGAATATTAAGCGTGCTAGATTTATTCCTAATATTCAATATTATAATATAACCACGTCAGCCCGCGCGCCGATCCAAGTCCACTACATTTGACTAACTTACGAAAAATAACTGTAGGTACCTAATACACTATTTTATTCACAGTTGAGAAATGTTTCAATTATTTTATGTTATAAATTAGAGGCCATAGCGTATTTGTCTGTGTGTGTGTGTGTATGTTTCAGTTTCAGATTCAGTTATTTATTTCTTAATTTTTTTTTTCTTTATAATTGGCGCCGCACGGCTTGTGCATTAATATATTTTGCAACGTTACACTCCTTCCAATTCGTCAAAGTTACAGTCGAGTCATGTTTTAGTAAAACGGTGGCCAATTTTACTAAAACTTTGGTAGACAATTTCCACCTTTATCAAAAGTCACGCAATTCACTTCCATTTCATTTCACTACACTTGCGCTTTTTAAACGAGCTACATTAGTTAAAATGCCACCAAAATAACACAAAATAACTCAAGAAAACAATAGGAAAAAAAATAAAAAAAAGTAGACAACGTCTCTTTTTAAAAATGGCGGGAAGAGTCCAGACAGTTATTTAAATCGTGTCTGAAAACAAATTTGTAATTTATACGCACTACACAATATTAACACATACAAATTATAGAATTACAATAAAAAACAACGAAAAATAACTAAAACAAATAAACATTAGATACCTACCTATCACATTATTCACATTTTATGAAATCATCCACAGAGTAGAAACACCCTTTCAACAAAAGACGTTTTAGTTTAGATGTTTGTTGAGTTTAGATGTTTTTTGTATATGTTTACTAGCGACTCGCCCCGGCTTCGCACGGGTAGCACCCGGTGAACCCCCCCCCCCCCCCCCTCCCCCCTAAGACAATCTTTTTTTTTTTTTTATACTACTTGTATGGCGGAGCAAGCAGATGGCCCACCTGATGTTAAGCGGTAACCTCTGCCTATGAACAGTGCATTACCTCATAGGTCACGTCCACCTAGGACGCGCCCTATGTGGCATTGCACTGCGCCCGCCACCCTGAGACATAAAGATGAAAAGTCTCATGTGCCTGTAATTTCACCGGCACCCTTACCCTTCAAACCGGAACACAGCAATACGAGCACTACTGCTTTGCGGCAGAAATAGGTACGGTGGTAGTACTTCCCCGGACGAACTCTTTCACAAAAAAGCTCTACTACTACTCCTGGTTCTAAGCTACCTCCCCACCAATTTTCAGCCAAATCGGTTCGTGCGTTCTGGAGTTATAGCGTCAGGAAGGAAAACCCGACTTATTTTTATATAGTAGAGATTTGTTGTACCTCCAGAACGGGTGCTCTGATTTAGATGCGTTTTTTGTATGAAAGATGATGGTTCTGAGGACGTTTCTTAGCTATGTTTCGTGGAAATTGACAGCAAGCTTGCAATTTTTTTTAGAATAACTTTGGTAGTGCGATTTATTTTTCTTGTGGCACCATCTAGTCTTGAATAGAGTAATTAGCTACGGGGCCCTACCTCATGCGTGCTAGACAACAATTTGCTTAAATATGTAAATAATAAATGCGTCTTTCTTCACTTTTTCTAATGATATATTTAACTATTATTTTCTAATCTATGGTCGTAAAAATTAGACAAAAAAAAATATTATGAGGGAGCAAAATATCAATTTTCAGCCAATTCACAATACAGTCCCAATTCGGCCAACGTTTAGTGTGGATTTAAGATAACAACAAAATTTTACTTTCCGCTATCGAACGGGCCCGAGTAATTTTGAAGTGAAACTAGACTTTTTACCTAGTTTTTTCTAAGTTTTGGTACGAAATTAAAAACATTTTAATATTAATAATCGTTGGAAAGCAATAAATAACATCCGTCCGTCCGGCACTATCTGTTGAACGCACGCGGACACCTTCCGCGCATCCTCGCGAATACGTGCTCGGGACCGATGGCACAACAAATGCCTGAGGAAACAACTAAAATAACCTTCTAGATCCATTCTTTTTTTTTTTTAATAAAATAAAATAATGAAATAATAATTTATTGCATGAAATATGGAACAACAGGATAAAAATAATTTATTTTAGATTAAATATTCTTAGGACCAGCTTATTTCGCCATGAATTAGCATGCAATTTTTATAATAATGTTAGTCTCTAGCCTACAGTTTAATAGTATTTATTCTTAAAATATAATTCAATAATAATGGCAAAGAAACAATGTAAAACAATAGTGAATAATAATAATCCATCATAATATTAAATCGTAATTTTAACTTTGTGAATGACGGAACAAGCGGATGGCCTACCTGATGTTAAGCGGTAACCTCTACCTTTAACAATGCATTGTCTCATATGTCACGTCCACCTAAGACGCGCTCTGCTACAATGCACTGCCTGACAAGGTGAAGGACGCACCGAGCATATCTAATTTTAAACTAAAGCTAAAAAACTGGCTCGTTGAAAAAGTGTTTTACAGTTTTGATGAATTCCGAGAACACAATGAGGTCAGAATGATACTATAATTAATTTGTTTTTATTTGTACCTTTCTCATTTTTATAATAGGTAGGTACTAGTTATTATAATGATGTTTTTTGAAAATTAACATAATAATATTTATAATGTGACGTATAATTGACAAATTATTAATAAATTGTTTATATCTGTTTATATCTATGTGGCATTGCCCTGCGCCCGCCACCCTGAGACATAAAGGTGAATCTCATATGCCTGTAATTTCACTGGCACCCATACCCTTCAAACTGGAACACAGCAATGCGAGCACTACTGTTTTGCAGCAGAAATAGGTATGGTGGTAGTACTTCCTCGGAAGAACTCTTTCTCAAAAATTTCATAATTTTAAACTGAAATGACTGTTGTTAGCTTTTATATTAGTCATTATTTATGACAAATCATAATTATTTGGTTGAAGGAAACAACTTATTAAGTTTAACGTAAGTTTGACGTGTCTGTGTATCTGTATATGTGTGTCTGTCTGTGGCATCGTAGCTCCCGAACGGATGAACCTTTGATTTTGTTTTTTTTTTGTTTGAAAGGTGAATTAGTCGGGAGTTTTCTTAGATATGTTTGATCAAAATCGGTTTTGCCGTTTTATTGCGTTGAGGGTTTTTTTAATTTTTACAAAATTAATTAATTGTTATAGTAGCACCGGCTAAGCTGGAGAGCTTGGCCAATAAATTAAAAAGTAATTAAATTATGCAAATAATGCTTGAAACATTACAAAACATCAAATGTTGAAGATGTTTTATAAAACTTATATGCGTACTAATCCACGTTAGAACGTAATCCATTTTTATATAAATTACTAGCGACTCGTCCCGGCTTCGCACGGGTTGTTTCAGGATGAAAAACAGCCCCCTTCTTTCCTATCCCCCTCTCCCCCCTGGTAGCCTATGTCACTCAGGGTGAATGTAGCTTTCCAATAGTGTAATAATTTTTGAAATTGGCACAGTAGTTTTTGAGTTTATTCATTACAAACATACACACACACGAAAATACAAATCTTTCGTCTTTATAATATTAGTGTAGATTACTTTAAAAAAAACCGTCTAAAAAGTCTGTTTTGTGTTTTGCTAACTGTACAGCCGGCCGGCCGACTATTAATCATGGTTTATCGAGTGCTAATCCAGGTTTAAATAGATAACTATTCGAGTCGGCCATTGTCAATCGAATAGGGTTGTGCTGCAAAATTAATTACCATTTGCACACATTGTTTCGGTTCTTTATGCGACACTCAGTAGGTTTAAGTTTTAGTTATGGAATATAATTATTTAGAATAGATGAATAATATTTAAGTTTTATCAAAACGAGGATATTATGTACAGAACTATAATTATTTAATATATATTAATTGTGCTTCCGACATGACTGTGTTCTTTGAAATATTTCTGTTTGTTCTGAATAATATTATATAATACATACATACATACATTGACACACGCCTTTTTCCCCGAAAGGGTAGGCAGAACCTCAAACGGGCCTCTTTTCACTGTGGGTTGCACTGCACCATCGCGGGAAATAGACGTGACAACTGGTGAACTCATCGCCGCCATTGCCTCCCACGACCGACTCTGCTAACCCTTTCTTCATAAAATAGCAGCCAGGACAAACTTATACCAACGAATCTTACAAACAAGTCCGGATAATCCTTTAGTCGGCTTTTACAACATCCACGCTCCTCCCATGGAGGGGTTAAATAGAATAATTTAGATAGATTAAACCAGTAAGTTTTGAACTTGTATACGTAGTTTTGGGATGGTAGCCTGGCCTAGCATCTAATGCTGGTATCATGCTTACATTTTTTGTGCAACGGTTTTAAGGAAATTACGTTTTAGACGAAAAATCTAAGGCTCAGACACAACCCAATTCTTTTTTTAAGAGCTTGCTTATTAACCCCTCTATAAATAGATAAAGTTTATCACGCTAAATACCTACTTATTACCACACAAGTGAGATCAAACAGCGTCAGTGCGTTAGGGTTCGCAAATCGGCTCACCCTCGTCAGCTTAATGTTTATTCAGCTAATAACTGTTCGTATTGTCTTGACAACCCTAATGTTTCGCTTTGTTTGTGACACCTGCCTTTTTGTTGTGTGTCATTCTGAGTTATTTGGAAGAAAAATGTGAACTTAAAAATGTTAAACCCTTTAACGACGATCAAATGGAGAAAATACTACTGCCGACTCGAAGATTTAAATCCTACCTATTGTTATAATTATGTGAGCATAATAAACGTCTGATGGCCTGATGTTACTCTGATGCTGGACAGTTCACACAACATTATCAAGCCCAAAGCAAAGCAGAGCTTGTGTTATGGGTACTAGACAACTGACATACTTAATACAATATATTACATAGATAGATATTTTTTATTATACATAGAAAATACCCAGAACACCCTGAACAAATATCTGCAGATCACACAAATGTTTGTTTCGAGGCGGGAATTGAAACCGCAACCTCCTGAGTCGCAGGCGAACCGTCGCCCGCCGCGCCACAGTGGTAATAAATACTAAGCGTATAGCGTGTACCATCTTATTTACCTTTGCTGATTCTATATGTACATAACCTTGATAGTTTCAAAAGATACATTGCTGCTTCTCTCTACATTGTACGTTTTGACTACCTTAGAGGTTTTTAAGCTGGTCTTCTTGTTCGAATCAGCTTCTCCTTGTTCTCGAGGCACCACACTGACGCTTCCTACAAAGCAGTACCCAAGGATCATCAAATAATTTACGCGCCGTGTTTGTTGCCTGATTCTTCTAGGTTTGGTTGCGTTGGAACAGGAGTAAATTTAGGTTATAGGACAATTCAATATGATCCTTGTGATTTCAATGAATAAAATACTTTTGACTTTGACTTTGATTTCATAGCTGATAACATAATATTATCTAATGTCGGAAATGTTCAGTTAAGGCCTATTCTGCAGATACATTATCTGTCATCTTAACTCACGTAAGATATCGTATATTTATCTTCAGATGGTGGAAGAGGCCCTTAACCATAGGTTTAAATATCAAGAAGCGGTCGATCTACAAAATTAGCATTTTATCATAGCACCATAGGTACTAATATTTATTCTGTGACCATAGACAGCTCGCGCGCGAACCAAGTCATAGACTGGCTAATGTTGACACCAAAAAACTAACCGCCATTTTACACGTCTTCTGCCCTGTCCTTACACTAGTAATATCATAAGTCACGTGACCAATGAGATAATGCACTGTTCATAGGCAAAGGTTACCGCTTAACATCAGGTGGGCCATCTGCTTGTTCCGTCATTCAAGTAAGTAGTATAAAAAGTAATTAATTTTGTAAAAATTAAAAAAAAAAACCAAAACCCCCAATTTATTAAACTAAGAACACTCCCGACAAATACACATTTCAAACAAAAAAAAACGAAATCGTTCGGGAGCTACGATGGGACAGACAGACACACACACACACACACACAGACACTTCAAACTTATAACACACCTTCGTTTTACGTCGGGTATTAAAAATAAATAATAAAAAAATGTATACCATTACTTTTATATTTAATTCTGATAAGGGAGATTCGTTTTTTTTTTTTTTACTATTTTAAGTTAAACCATTTTATGCAACAAATCTATAAATTGCGCGCAAGAAATCGGTGGATGGAGCTGGCTCAAGACTGTTTGTCATGACATTCTGACGTCATCTATTGGATGGTAATGATGATACAACAAACCTGCTGCCAAACACCAACTACTTAAACACAATGCTTATTATTGCTTATTTGTTCCGAATCAAATTGAAACATCAAAAACCCTTTGAAATAAATCATATTTAAAAAAGCCTATCGCTCCTACCGGCACGCCGCTAAGCGCGATCCAATCTAACAAAACATAAATTTAAATTTTAGAATTGCACACCCTTTATGTTCTCCCTTCGTGTTTCGGAAATCATCAAGAGTAGGGAGGGGACAGTCTTGCTCAAAAAGACCGGGTTGCCGGTCGGCCGGGAGCACTTTTTTTTAATTTGTTTATTTTGTACACAATATATTTTATGCAGTTAATTATAATATTGTACCTTAAAAACCTCCAAAGGTTTGACTAGGTACTCACAAACGCCAAAAAGTAGGCACATAAGTACACATTCATTTTATTATAAACAAACAAGGTAAAACAAAACAAAACAAACATAGATATAACAATTAATAAAAAATCTACCTATTTAAAAAGTTTTCTATACCTCTTCATAGAAAAATTTACTCCTTTACGTTGCCTAGAATTTATCGAAGAGCAACCTGCATCTTTGCAGTTGTTTCCAGAAAACCAGGCGTTAGTATCAGCGGGCGACCAAATAAATGCATTATTCTATCACTGGTGGGTACCAGGAATCATCTCTATCTATATACTAATAATAAAGAGGAAAGATTTGATTGTTTGTTTGCTTGTTTGGACGGTATTCAATGCAAACAAGCAAACAAACAATTCAGAAAATATCCTCTTTAGCCTTCGGTGTCTGTCCGTCTATCTGTCCGTAGATTGTATTTCTCACCAACAATCATAGCTATTGATTTTAAGTAAAGCTACAGTACTTATTTTCTAAATCTAGGTAGGTATTGCATTAAGTTCGCCTGTGTACATTGTTCGTTTTGTGCTTTAAAGAATATTCTATTCTATTCTATTCTATTCCAGGTGAAACAATTTGATCATGGCCGCTCGTTCAAAGAAAAACTCCACAGCCATTATGAAAAGCAACTCCTGAAACCATTCCTATCACTCCGATATAAATGAAGCTGTTACAAGATCCAATCGGTCATAAAATATTTTCCCATCCCTATTTAACCAATACTGTTCGTACCCATTTCCTACCACTATCACTCCTACTACTTTAACATAAGGTTTATATTCTCTTGTTGTAGACAAAAGCTGGCTCAAGCAGTGTTTTTGCAAAAAGAGTTTAATAGAATTGGCGTATCTTCCTAATGGAACGGTGTGGCATAATGAAATAAGGTAGCATTGTAATGGGGAATGCCTGGATTTATTAAAAAATGGCCTTAATTCAATATGCGGGATCGAATCCGTTGATTTATTTCTCTTCGCTTTGTAAGATTTGCAGCATCACGTTTCTGCCTCGAAAACAAATATGAAAATCAATATTTGGGGTAGTTTTTTTTTACAGTCGAGAATCTATTACAGTTCTTCTCCCACGAAGTCCTTGTTTTTTGTTTGTGCTATATTTGCCTTTAGTTGGCTTGCTGACGGTACTCGCTGCCAAAACTTGACGTGAAAACAAAAACCCTAGTGACCAATAGGCCTAGTGTGGGCATACCAGTTAAAACGCGTTTACGCAAAATTAAGGTATACAACAAGTATACTTTACAACAATACGTGACGTGAACTGCCAAAAATGTCACACTCGCCAAACACTCACACAAAATGATTCATTAACTCGCCGCTAGGGGCTCTGTACATTTCTTCATACAAACTGCGCGTAAAACGCGGTCTTGGTAGAGCGCGTAAACTTGTAGCAAAAAGTCGCACTACGGCTACCGGACTGCGTCACAGTCGAGACTAATTGCTCCTGAGTTTACGGACACTAAAGTTATGTGCATGTGCATAGCCAAACGGACTTTGTGTAATAGAACTATTTTTTTAACAATAGCTTTTATTTGTATCTCCAAGTAGGCCTTTTTATGCAAGAGATCTACCTGGAAAGTACTAGGTAAAACAATTGTCGAACCCTGTTAGCGATTGCCAGCGATTTCACTCGCATTATGTACCCAAGCTAACAGAATTTCGGAATAAAAAATACTCTGTTTTAATCCATACTTTGATATATTTATTTAGCAAATTTTATCAAAACTGGTGTAGCCGCTTGGGCATAAAAGCACGATAAACTAACAGATTACTTTAAAAAGGAATGTTTAGTAAAAGTTCATACACTAAACAAAAATCATTTAGTTTTTAGTTTTTTTTTTTAAATGTAAAAAGAGTCCTTCAGGGCAGGCGACGCATTGGCAATGCCCCTGGTGTTGCAGATGTCAATAGGCGACGGTAACCGCTTACCATCAGGCGGGCCGTATGCCAGTTTGTCGAGTTAAATAATCGAGTCGACATAAAAAATAAAAATATAAAAAAAAACACCCACCCATACAAATACCTGCTGAAAACATAACCCTTATTTTTGGCTTTGTCTTAGTTGGGTAAACAGGTCATATTGTACTAAAACCCAGGTTATTATTACAGGCGAGTTGGTATATCTATCAGGCAAGGACTATAAGACGGATAATTCTACAATGGACTTATTAGCATTCCATAAACTATCATGCCTAATGAATCCGCCATGAATCATGTCATGAATCTTTGAAAATTCGAATGATGACAAATGAAGTAGTAGTATGTTTTTAGTAGTAGTAGAGCTTTTTTGTGAAAGAGTTCGTCCGGGGAAGTACTACCACCATACCTATTTCTGCCGCAAAGCAGTAGTGCTCGCATTGCTGTGTTCCGGTTTGAAGGGTAAGGGTGCCGGTGAAATTACAGGCACATGAGACTTTTCACCTTTATGTCTCAGGGTGGCGGGCGCAGTGCAATGCCACATAGGTTGCGTCCTAGGTGGACGTGATCTATGAGGTAATGCACTGTTCATAGGCAGAGGTTACCGCTTAACATCAGGTGGGCCTCTTGCTTGATCCGTCATCCAAGTAGTATAAAAAAAATGAGTTCGATACACTGCCGGTTCACACCCAACACCTTCAAATGTGTTTAATTTTCAAGCAGCAATGAACGGATATAACTTTTTGTTTCTCGTTTGGTTCGGATACTTTTTGAGCGCTGACCCAAAGTCACTTTACGGCCCAAGTTTACGAACAAATAAACGGGTGGTTACCGTAACCAATCGTCAAAGTGACAGATAACGTATGAAAACATCTGTCAAAATGAGTGGTTTAAGCTAAACGACAGGTTTAAACGCCGGTAATGTGTTAGTGAAAAAGGCCCTTATTCATTTTTAACCCCCTACGCAAAAACGACGGGGTGTTATTATTTTGACGTCTCTGTGTGTGTGTGTGTGTGTCTGTCTGTCTGTCTGTGGCATCGTAGCTCCCAAACGGATGAACCGATTTAGTTTTTTTTTGTTTGAAAGGTGAATTTGTCGGGAGTGTTCTTAGCTTTGTTTGATCAAAATCAGTTCAGCCGTTTCAATGCGATGGGGGTTTTTTAATTTTTACAAAATGAATATATTGTACTTTGAGGTCAAGCCATCCGTACCTACTTACGATTCAAGTTATGTTTATATCACTTTCTTACTGGTCCGTCTGTTCCTAAATACGACTGTTTTCAAGAATATAACTCACCAATCCTTAACGAATCCGTTTATTCCATCCAGTCCTACCAGTAGTTCGATAGTCCAACTGTTTGGATGTTTTTTTTCCAAATTGTTATACTGACGGATCGAACTATTTGGAAACATGGATTTTATTCCAAATAGATTTACTAACTCCGAAGTACAGTCATCGTTTTATCCCACTATATGTACATCTATACCACTGAATTTATATTCAAACATAACACTCTATACAAATTGCCTGCTGTCCTCCACTAATTAAAGGAAATGGTCTAGAAACAAGATTGCGTTATTGTCCTACCTCACTCTCTGCCCCTCTCTTACTTCAACCTCTTTGTATAGTCCCGTCTCGTTCCCTCTAAACGTTCCAGAGATGTCACTCATTATGCTAAATATCCCACCCCCGTCCGAAGATTTTAGATAAACGCGGGTTTTTCAGGGTTTTTTTCGCATTCTTTCTTTTCTGACAGTTGGTATATGGAAACGAATTAAGATAATCCAGTCGAGGTGCTTTTATAAGATGTTTAATTATTTTAAATCCGAGATATTTTCTCTGTTGTAGGAAAATGTGGTGGTTGAGTTATTTGAGGTTTTCTTTATTTTTGAGGATATTGTTGTAAGAGCTTAGTAGCCTTGAGTTTTGGAGTTAGCCTAGATTTTCTTTGTCTTGAATTTTGTGTAATTTCATGTGTGTAGTGAAATGAAATGGACATGGTATTGCGTGACTTTTCAAATTGGTGGTCGAAATTGTCTTCCCAAGTTTTAGTAAAACGGACACCGTTTTACTAAAAAATTACTAGACTGTGACTTTGACGACTTGGATGGATTGTAACGTTGCAAAGTATATTGAAAATACAATAATTATACTTGAAAATTACAAATGAACAAGCCGTGTGACGCCAAATATTTAAAAAAAACGGTGACAGGAAGTAGTAGTATTAGAAAAGAAATATTTTCTTTCTTGCCGCGAGTTATAACGGCTAGATTTCAAAATTTGTGGAAATACATACATACTAGAGTAATTTTATAAAAAAAACCTTAATTGCAAATGAAATACCTACATTCCAAGGGTACACTATGATCACTAACAATACACGCTACATAAAGCCACAAACAAAACCGCAGCCATCACAAGCCATCTAATATTGCAGGGTTACCGAATCTTTCCATCGAATTAACCCTTCAAAGCCTGGTCGTAAAGACCGCGCCAGAGGGCGACACGGCCGTAACGCGAATTGAGACATTTAACATGCCTGTCCAAAAACTTCAATTTAAAATGAGCTTTATTACACTGAGTTTAGATTCAAATGGTTTAGGTACTTGGAATCCTACAGTCAACAAAATCGTAGCCAACTGGTGCTGATTGTCTAGTTTTGTTAGTTGGAATATGCGTTGTCTTGTGCTGGCTTTATGTTTCAATTTCGCTTGCGTGAGTACTACAGTATCCGTGTTAGTGCCGTCGGAGTGATATGGAGTAAATTTGTATTATTTCTTCTGTGCACTTAGCATTGAATGCCCCGTGTTAATGGTGTACACGATTGTGAATGACTGTGGATAATCATTTAATGCGGAAGTCATTGTTTGTGAACGATGGGTTTGGGTGAATGGCTAAATCTATTTAAATTATTTGCTGTTTGTAATAGTTGATTATGCACTGAGGGAATAAAGCAGTGTTTTACGTCGCGGGCGGCATATTGAACGTAACAAAGGACTCTAGTAGCGAGGGAGTTATATAGAGTCCTGACTGAAGCGATGGGTTCAAGATGCCCAAGATTATTCCAGAGAAACATACTCTATTTTTCACACCTTCTGCGAGACGATTAAAGTGCACTGAAAATCACAGCACCAAACATCGTTTGTTTCACATCCTTTCTAAATGCACCTTTTGTTTGAGTTATGCTTATGTTGGGCCAGTTAGATTTTCGAATAAACCTCTTTACGATGCTATATGGACATATTTTTACTTCAAGTGTTCCACAAGTTTCCACACGAATTTGACGTTTCATATTCAAACCACTTTATTCCCTAGGGAGTTTCATACAACTTTATTTATAAAGCGATAATGCTTTACTTTACGATGAGGTTGCATAATAATGTAATTGGACATTGTCGAGCAGGTGGTGTGAAAATGTATTTTATTGCTACAACTAAAACACAAGCTAGCTACAAATTAGAAAAAGTCATATTATTTCTATGCCTATTTACGATAAATATCTGTTTTACGATCATATATTGCTTATTTAAGTAATGTTAATATCAGTTTAAGTTGAAATATTATTATTCCGATTAAAAATGCCTAAAAAATATCGTCTGCTATCGTTTTTTACCCTCATTAACATAATTCAAGTGCCATATTCCAAAGTTTCCAAGCCAAAAAATTGGAATTAATTAACTTATTTTATCAATATGCTCCTTTGAGCAACACTCCTGGCAAAGAATCTTGGCTGGCGATGAGTTTGGAGGAAAATCAACAAAAAATAGTTCATAAATCAAACGGGCCAGACGGACCGACCCAGTGGATTCCGAATATGTAATGAGGGCATTCATTTGAGGGTTAGGTGCTTTTTTATGATGTTGTACGGATTTTCTCTTGCGTAATGTGTAATGGTGTGGATATCGATTTCTACTCAAACTTTATTTTGGGTAAAGGGCAAAGCAACACTTACAGTAAAGTATATGCAGCATCTTGGTAGATTTTTGGACGGAAGAATGGTTTTTAGTTTATTATACAGGTTCATGACTTTAATCCCGGTGCGGAAATCCTACTAGTGGGTAGCCAGAGGCAAGTCCAAATTATCAATTTGGTTTTTGTGCACTTTTTTCTTGTTAATTAGCATGCCATACGTGACAGATTTAGTTTTTTTTTCTGCCATTTAAACCGCTTATAATTTTGAAAATGATGCAACGTATGCAAGGTGACGTTTATAACGAAAAAACCAGCCAAGTGCGAGTCAGACTCGCGCACTGAGGGTTCCGTACAAACCTGTAGGTATACAGGGCGTCCCACGGATATGCCACATGGAGGGAAAGTACCTTGAATATTGTAGATGGAACATTTTACTGAAAGAAGACATTATTTGAATTTAAAAAACAATTTAAACTGCATTCATACATATTTAAATAATTACATGGTTGAGCCGGGAATCGAACCCGTTACACGAGAAAAATAATCAGCCTGTAGCTTTATCCTATCGATCGAAAGGATTCATCATAAGGATTATTTTTTGCAAAATAACATCGTGTCAGAAATAAAAGAAGACCAAGAATTTTAACATTTGCTGTGAAATTTTGTTCAGAAAAATGAAAAGCTGACATTGCCGTGAGGACATACAACTGACATTGTCATAAGTACCTATTACTAATAAATGTACCTACTTGAGAAGTACGCATCATTATCCTATTAATAATTTAAGTTCATGATAAAATGATAAAGAGATACGTAATAAGTAAGTACCTGGTTGTATGCAACAAATAGAGCCGTATCCTGAGCCGAAAGACGCGTAAATTATTTTGTCCATCGCAATGCGGCTGGCTGATTATAAAGAAATAATTCAAAAATGTGTTCCATTTTCAAACTTTTATTCTTTTGTATCTGTGATTTTCATTGTAGGATTTTTGCATTGTATTGTGAATTTTTTACATAAGCATGGCGTATCAAAATCATTTTGATTTAATGGAATCATACTTTTAGAACCACAAAAACATAACGTTAGCCTTACAATGGCACCGCGAAAGATATCCTAATAGAAATACACCATCTCGATTTATTAATTGATTAATTTTGTATTAAAAATGTTAAATTTCATGTTCTTCCTTTTATTTCTGACACTATGTTACTCAGCAAAAAATAATCCTTATGATGAAGCCTTTCGATCGGTATGATAAAGCTACAGGCTGATTATTTTTCTCGTGTAACGGGTTTGATTCCCGGTTCAACAATGTAATTATTTAAATATCTATGAATGCAGTTTAAATTGTTTTTTAAATTCAAATAATGTCTTCTTTCAGTAAAATGTTCCATCTACAATATTCAAGGTCTTTCCGTCCATGTGGCATATCCGTGGGACGCCCTGTATAATTAAAAGTTATGGTATTTTTAATGCTAAATGAAATCATCATGAGGAAAGGGGTAAGTTAAGTTAAGGTAAGTTTAAAATTACCACTTAAAAATATTTTGATTATATGATGTAACTAAAAATGTATGCTTTTCGCAATTTTTCCTTTATCTGTGCCATAAGACGTACCATATTTCAAGATTCTAGTTTACGAGAAATGCCCTGTAGGTTTTGATTCCCTTGCGAGTGTCCAAAATTTGCAGCATAAACGGCTGTATCTTTTGATTGCGTTGACTTAGAAATTTGCAGCATAAACGGCTGTATCTTTTGATTGCGTTGACTTAGAAATTTGCAGCATAAACGGCTGTATCTTTTGATTGCGTTGACTTAGAAATTTGCAGCATAAACGGCTGTATCTTTTGATTGCGTTGACTTAGAAATTTGATTTTTTCACAGCTAGTTTTTTTTTATAGTAGATATCAGTATTTGATATGACTTTCAGCTTGATACCTTCACGCGTTCCTGAGAAAAAAAGTCTTGACAGACAGACAGACAGATGGACAACAAAGTGATCCTATAACTGTTCCGTTTTTCCTTTTAAGGTACGAAACCCTAAAAATCACATTCAACTCATTTTTTTTTAGTTTAGTGGTTGGGTCCCCCACTTGCCGAATTAGTTGAAACAAATTATAGGTGGCATCCATTAAACCTTGCATCCGCAAACTGAATATTAACCTCGAGTGTCAACCGATCATTAGAGGCTTGGGACATCCAATATTAACCTCGAGTGTCAACCGATCATTGGAGGCTTGGTACATCCAATATTAACCTCGAGTGCCAACCGATCATTAGAGGCTTGGTACATCCAATATTAACCTCGAGTGTCAACCGATCATTAGAGGCTTGGTACATCCAATATTAACCTCGAGTGTCAACCGATCATTAGAGGCTCTAAGTACGTTTCATACTTACCGTGTTCTTTGTATACCTGTTTATCTGTACCTCTTCATCTGCACGTGGGATATTCTTTTAAAGATCTTCAAGGTATTAAAAGTCTATTTATATAGATAAGAGGCCTATTTTTATGAGATTAAGCATCGACGTAAATAAAATGAATGGACGGGCCTTAGGGAACGATAGTTTTGAAGCTTCTAAACAGACCTAGCTAGTATACTTCGCTTCAGTCAGTCTTTGTCACGGCAACGAGTGACAGCTATGCTGAAAAATACCAAAATTAGATACCTTGGTAATACAATGCCTTCCTGTGCTTTTCTGCAAGTGCAAACAACACAAGAAATACAAATAAAGCTTCAGGCATCGCATTTAATTCGTAAGTAAAGGTTTTGTAATATAATTTTCATCAATTGATAAAAAACTTATAAATCGTCGTGTGGTAGGAAAACTACATAACTAACACATTTTGCGAAATCGACTTTATTGCATGGTTATGACGGCCCATACATGTCGATGGACACGTCTTGCACTAGAGGACGAGCGACAAGGAGGACTACGCCCCAGGACATTATCTCAATGTTCCCCACTCTGAATTAAAGTTAACAGACACAAGTTTATACTCGTAGATAGTTTTAATTTTAGTCGACATACCTTTTTCTTTTTGATACTTACAATTATTGTGTTCCACAATTTTTTTTCATTTTGTTGATTTTATAAGCATTAGTCGTATGATAAGTTTGTTATGTCACTTACTTTGAATTTATAAGTCTGCTAAAATAATGTAGGTAAGTAATGTAGTAGTTTTCTAATATTCAGTCTTGATAAAAAGAAATGATTATAAGTTGGTTTTATTTTAAAATGTATTTTAATATTATATAAATCTATACCCATGGATAGGATTGTCATATTCAAATAAGTAAATAATAGATCATTTCAATTATTCAAAACTTTGGCGAGGGAAAAATACATAGTCGTTTTTTTATTTTTTTCTCTTAATCAAAAGAACTAAAATGTATTATCATTAAATTCGAAAATAGATACAGTACAAATCTATAACATATCAAAACACGGACTGAAAAATTAGTTACGATAAAAAAGTTATTGCCATTTTTGACGCAATAAAATAGTAAATCGCGTTTTTCTCGCAATGTTGGTTTTGTTGTTGTTATTACTTATTTAGTTTTCCAACTACAGCGACGAAATATTTGACAAGACTTCACGTATGACGGATGGTCCGGTACAGACTGCAAAAAAATCTGATGCCTAAGGGGTATCGTATTGATTTAGAATTGTAATTTGCATTATTTACGTCAAAACATTGCTAAGCACGTCGCTTTAGGTAATTGCACATAATATGTAATGGCATGTTAATTAACCTTATAGCTTTCCAAAAAAAAACTAAGGTAAACAAAAATGGATAGAAGTCATAAGACGAGCAAGAACAGACGACTTTTGGAAGTGGAATACATTTTCCCGTATTTGCTCTGATCATTTTCTACACAATTAATTCTATACGTCAAAAAACGGTTAGTAGTAGTAGAGCTTTTTTGTAAAAGAGTTCGTCCAGGGAAGTACTACCACCATACCTGTTTCTGCCGCAAAGCAGTAGTGCTCGCATTGCTGTGTTCCGGTTTGAAGGGTAAGGGTGCCGATGAAATTACGGCCACATGGGACTTTTCATCTTTATGTTTCAGGGTGGCGGGCGCAGTGGAATGCCACATAGGGCGCGTCCTAGGTGGACGTGACCTGATGTAATGCATTGTTCATAGGCAGAGGGTACCACTTAACATCAGGTGGGCCATCTTCTTGATCTGTCATTCCAAGTAGTATAAAAAAACTTATTGTGCAAAATTCTTAAAACTGCACTCTGCAGTTACTTAAATACTGGAATTTTTATACATTTATGTTTCCGTACGATTTTTATGATATTTTCTTAGTTTATTGAGTGATGAAAAATATATTTTTCACAAATTGATTGAGCTGAAGACCTTAGGTGGACTTGCTTTGCTATTGATTTATATTGTGTATGTTTGAGAGCTGAAAAATAGATACGTAACTACATAAAACAGAAGGGAACCATGTATTTTTGTAAAAGTTTCATTTAATAATTGCATTTTTTTCGGCGATTTTTTGTACTATAAACCTACTGAAATAACTTTAGAAAACACATTGCATCTGTTAAAGTATTAAGTATTAAAAAAATACAGTTTTTAAGAAGTTCAATAATTAAATTTCACCTAGTTTATTTACAAGACCGCCAGGAGTGGCGCTATAGAGAAGAGGCCTTTACTCAGCAGTGGCTGGATAGATAGATAGTTTATTTGTTGACCGTACCCTAAATCCGAATTGTCTTATTTTTCACGGACGTTTTGTATGGCTAAGGCCAGTCCATTTATTTTACTTTGGTCGAAGAGATTAAGTATTCAAATACTTAATCTCATAAAAATAGGCCTCTTATCTATATAAATAGACTTTTAATACCTTGAAAGTAAAGTAAAGTATAACTTTTGAAACTATCATGGTTATGTACATAATTTTCACTAGAAACGGGATATTTACCATGATTTTTGAGTTTTATATGTTCCCGATATTTCGGCACAGTTGCATGCGCCATGATCACGGGAGAAGAAAAAAAAAGTAAAGTGTTGTGGTATGAAACCACCATGGTTATAAACATCATTATCACTTTCTAGTAGTATTAAAAACATAGTTATTAACTGCCTGATAACGATTTAAAACACAGATTAAATTTTTCATTAGATGTATTTAAATATCACAGATTACGATACAAAAGTACATCCAAATCCTTCGAGAGGCTAGCTTAGTTATCTGAGTCCTGATAAATAAACTGAACATAACATTTACCATACACATTTTAGAGTTTGGTGTCCACCCTCTCAAATATTTCTTCATTGTCATCTCCAAGTCTGTATTGTCGTGACTTCGATTCGACATTTCTCTGCTATTTGCAATTCACCCAAACTTTTCATATTACGATGTAATAATACAATAATTTATTAAACAACAACGTGGAAAACTTATCATTTGAAACAATAAAGTAAAGAAAAATACCGTCCCACAAAAAATATCTGGGCACTTATTCACGCGGCGTTTCCTGCCCTGTGTTCTGGCGACAATGTTACTTTTTGTGTTCACCCTGAACTAAGTTTTTTCTGTTCATTTGTTCGGGAATTTCCTTTTTTGTTCACCTCTGTTCAGGATTTCTTGAACCCATATTTCATGTTCATATTGTATGAATTTGCATCTAGACTCGGATCTCTGCTGTTTATGAGGTTTGTTGTGGAACATTTTTTAAATTAAGCATTGTAAGGTTTTTCCTTGTTATTATTTGCTCGAGAAAATATCAAATATTTTGAAAACACGTTGAAAGAAGATATTATGTTCATGCATTGTGCTCAGGTACTATCTTACTACTTCAAGCTGACAGTCACATAATATATTTTTCTATACACTTGCTCCCTAATTTCACCGCAATTAGGCACATAATGACACCTGTAATCAAACTGTGAATTTTTCATTGCTATTATTCACTAGTGAGTTATGGAGACAGTTGAACATTCACTCAGAGTGTGTAGATATCTGTTTTATTATTATTTTCTTCACAAGTGTGTTGAAAACCGTCGTATGATACACATGTTTATTGATGATTACCGTCCTTGGCTCTCTTAAGACCCTCACCTAACGGCTCGGGTCTCAATAGCGCCTCAGCGATAATCACCAACATTACACACTTGTACCATAATGTACTATTAAAATCTAATTTGCATAACATACTAAATTAAATACAAGCTATTTAGTACAAGTGTATTATGAAGAAATTACGAAACAAACAGATTCCCAGTAACCCCTACTTAGACTAAAAGTAGTGGCGAGTTTACCCTCGAAGTAAGGAAGTCAAAAGTAGTGGCGAGTTTACCCTCGAAGTAAGGAAGTCAAAAGTAGTGGCGAGTTTACCCTCGAAGTAAGGAAGTCAAAAGTAGTGGCGAGTTTACCCTCGAAGTAAGGAAGTCAAAAGTAGTGGCGAGTTTACCCTCGAAGTAAGGAAGTCAAAAGTAGTGGCGAGTTTACCCTCGAAGTAAGGAAGTCAAAAGTAGTGGCGAGTTTACCCTCGAAGTAAGGAAGTCAAAAGTAGCACAAAAAATGGTGTAGTGACGAAAGCCCCTAACCCTAACAATGCATTACCTCACGTCCACGACGCGCACTATGCGGTATTGCAATGCGCCAGCCACCCTGAGACATAACTAAGATGAATGTATAATTTACCCACCCGTAATTTCACCGGCACCCATACCTTTCAAACCGGAACACGGCAATGCAACAAATATGTAGGTATCACTTCTCAGGATGAACTTTTTATAGAAAACATATTTTTTTTATACTTCTTGGAATGGCGGGTCAAGCAGTTGGCCCACCTGATGTTAAGTGGTACCCTCTGCCTATGAACAATGCATTACCTCACAGGTCACTACTAGAAACAAGTTCTACTAATAATTAATTTCGTAAAAAAAAAAATACCCCAATGCAATGAAACGGCTGAACCGATTTTGATCAAACATAGCTAAGAACACACCCGACAAATTCACATTTCAAACAAAAAAAAAACGGAATCGCTTTATCCGTTCGGGAGCTACGATCCCACAGACAGACAGACACACACACACACACACACACGTCAAACTTATAACACCCCGTCGTTTTTGCGTCGAGGGTTATAAAACATAAACTATTAAACGTACAAGTTTGTGTGCCAATTTTTGAAGCCTCTGTGTGTTTAAAGTTACTTCATTCTATCTTTTCCGCTCACTTTAAAACACTTCTAAGTTCAATCGATTCCACAATAATACAATATTCATCCCGCACCGTTCTGCACCACATATGTCTAAGTGGGACTTCGCAATTAAAAGCCGCCACTCAACTTGGGGTAACTTAATGCAATTACAGCGAAATTTTTCGCGACATATGGCCGTATGTTGCTCTGGATGCAGGGGTGTGCAGTATAAACGCTGGCAAGGCAAAAAGAAAATATAAGAATTCATCATCATCATCAGCATTTAGAAGTCTACTGCTGGACATGGTCTTAGTTTAGTGGTTTAGTGGATGGGTCCACCACTTTCCGAATTAGTTGAAACAAATTATAGGTGGCATCATTTCTTTGGTCGAAGGTGGCATCCATTCAACCTTGCATCCGCAAACTGAATATTAACCTCCTTGAATATTAACTTTGGCACCTCCTAGCTGCCTTGGACTCGATCGAACGCAGAGCTTTCAGGCTTATTGGTGAGTAATATATGGCGGAGACTAAGATCCAGAGTCTCGAGCACCGCAGTAAGGTAGCGTGCCTTTCGATCTTCTATAGGTTACATTTCGGGGAATGCTCCCAGGAACTTCATGATCTGATCCCACCATCTCCTTTTCATCATAGGACGAGCAGACGCACGGTTCGGTACCATCCTTACCTCATTAGTATACCCTCTATTCGTACTAAACGTTTCAGTTCTACCTTTATAATGCGAACTGCTAAGGAGTGGAATAAACTACCGTCGTCTGTCTTTCCTCAAAACTATAATCTGGGTTTCTTCAAGGCTAGAGTGAATAGGTGCCTTCTAGACCTTTGTGCTCTATCTTCGGCCACATCGTCACTTACCAACAGGTGAGATCGTGGTCAAACAAAGGTCTATCAAAAGTTAAAAAAAAGATCCTTTCTATACCTACTTTATCGTGCACTTCGTGGAATCTTTTTCCCCAACAATTGTTGGGGAAAAAGATTCCACGAATATTATATCTCGCAGAATTGACAATTGTCAATTCTGCGAGATATAATATTTATCAGAGAATGCAAAGGAGTTTTGTTCTTATCATCATTCTTGTCCTTGCAGGTGCATTGGTGATCGCATTTGATGTTACGTACTAGGGTAGATGCTGCTACCCAGCTCATGGAGTGTTAGAAAAGTAATTGAAACTAGAAAAAATGCTAGTTCGGTTTATAGTTTGGGAAACTGACAATATTGAGAACAACCAGTGATAAAAAGCCAAGCTATGAACATTTGAAAACCTAGTTTAAAGGAAATTCAATTTAGAATGTGATGAATGTCCACTGCTTGACGAGGATAGATGCAAAAGATGCAATCCTCATAGGATGCTATGGGAGGATATGCCATACACCACGCGTGTGTGTTGAGTACTCAGGTACATGCCGCTTCCCATCGCCTGGTGTACTTTCGACGGTTTTAATGATATTCACGAGAGACAAATAGCTATATTCTTAAGCCGAACACACCACGGCTGAAAAACATATTTCTGTAGAAGTTATTTTGAACAAAACTCGAGCAGAAACTACAACGCTATCCATTTCTCCGCGAAGCCCTAAGTACTTTCATCCGCCGGGACCAGCTCCCCAGGGTCATAAGCCCTAAGGTACATATGGCGTGTAAATGCCCATCGTATTGCCCCTGAGCTACTGATGGTGCCTACAGATTCATGGCGAGCATACGCAAATGTGCGAGTAATAAGTTCCTCGAACTTACAAAGTCATAACATATCATAACACACAACAGTCACAAACATTTTCCAGAAGGCAAATTCTCTTAGTTATTTAAAAAAACTACACTGAAAGTTGACCGATTGAGACTGTAAAATTTATATTCTTACAACAACAATTTAGTCTACTTTCGATTCGTGGTGAAGATAGATTAGAGGAGGAAAGTGATATACGTGATGTGAAAGAGTGAAAAAGAGACGTGTATCTTTGAAACGTTCAAGTTTCTTTCACATTTCGTTATAATCACATTCTGTGTTGTATTGTCAGTTTAGTAGAATAGCATTTGTGACACTTATGACATCGACACTAGATCGGAACATGATCCAAACTAAATTTTGTCTATTTTTGAAAATTACTCGCTAAGAATCGGTTTCTTAAATAATGTTCACGGTACGCCAAAATATGGGGAGTCAAATCATGAAGTCGAGCGTTAACAAAATGTGAAGTCCGTTATGTTTTCCCTCTGCATAACATATTCGCGCATGTTATGCTGAACATATCGGGACTAAATTAACACAGCTATTAGATAAGTAGGTTTGATGCATATTTTATTAACGTTTTGGCCAGATTTCTGTGTATTTCAATATAGTAAAAGATAGTATCATGGTGCAGTTTTGAGTACAAAATATTTTGGGTGCATCCGTATTGATCCCAGAAATTCATCCGACAAGCTAAAAATAATAACAATTATTCCGGATTCATACCACGTTATTATTTTGTGGTCAAAATTAAACCCTTAAATTTAACTTTGAATTTTTTGCTCTTTATTAATGCATGAATAATAATGAACCTGTTTAGTCTGTTTTACAGAAATTACACCAAGGGATGGGCAACAGCATCCACCTAAACACTTATGCACAGTTGTGGCAAATAATACGACCAGCCCGTCATGAGTCTGTAAGCACCATCATGGTTTAAAATATCGATGCGGTTTTCAATGGCAACATGTGGTAAGACGATAATGTTGCATTTATAGAGTTAATTTGAAACTTTTTAAATTTCTACATGCTGAAAGGGATAGCTTTTCATAATGGTGAAAATATATCAGAAATAACAATATGAAAATTTTCATTACAGTTTCTATAGCTCTGCGCAACCGCTAGGCAGAAATCTTCAATGCAATCTATGGATAGGTCTCCAAAAATGATATTGAGGTTTCTAATATAATTTTTTTCTAAACTTAATAGTTTGCGCGAGAGACACTTCCAAAGTGGTAAAAAGTGTGTCCCCCCCCGTAACTTCTAAAATAAGAGAATGATAAAACTAAAAAAAATATATTATGTACATTACCATGTAAACTTTCACTCAAAATTGGTTTGAATGAGATCTAGTAAGTAGTTTTTTATTTTTGGGGTTCCCCATACTTAGAACTGAAACTCAAAAAACTTTTTTCATCATACCCATACGTGTGGGTATCTATGGATAGGTCTTTAAAAATGATTTCGAGGTTTCTAATGTAATTTTTTTCTAAACTGAATAGTTTGCACTACAGACACTTCCAAAGTGGTAAAAAGTGTCCCCCCCCCCCATAACTTCTAAAATAAGAAAGTGATAAAACTAAAAAAAAAATATTATGCAAACATGTAAACTTTCACTCAAAATTGGTTTGAACGAGATCTAATAAGTAGTTTTTTTGAATACGTCATTAATCGTAATCCATCCAAGAACTTTTATATTATGTTACTTGCTGCTACGGAACCCTTCATGGGCGAGTCCGACTCGCACTTGGCCGCTTTTTGAATATCTCGTGAAATAAATTATAGATAATTTTAAAAACCCCGTGTGTGAACCCTCTGTTTTATTGTATTGATTTTATTTATCCAATTTTTGACCCAATAATCTGTATCATATTGACAAACAATCGAATCTAGCCAAAAGTTAGAAGTAACTTTGTGTTTTTTTTTTTATCGTGAAAATGTTGCCCTATCGTGGTTCTGTCCGGGTAATCCCTCATTATTATAATGTAGTATCCACGCATATTTTTAATTTGAATATTGTACTTAATTAGTCAGTTAAAAATCTAATCTAAGATTGATAGTTTTTTGTAAATAATAATTGAGTTTATGTCAAAAATCTTACTCTGTATAAATAATCAAGACCTTTGATTCATCGATCAAATTTTGTACGTGACCCGAAATCTAGTTGTATTTTTAACGAAGCTTTGATTATTAATAAATAGGAACCACTTAGGCAATTTGTACAAGATACCAATCACCATCTGTCGATTCGTGAATTCCTCATTGATTTAGCGTATCTGCACTTCAAAGTAGTGCTCTCATTTCACGCAGATAAGGGGAATGGTCGGTGACCAGCATGGCGGGTGATCAGATGGTGGCTGCATATGTTGCATTGTGGTGGAAAGGGATATGTGGTCTTGATCCTTGAAAAAAGATTTATTACGTCCTTCGACCAAAGTTAAATTACGTCAGAACTTTTTCATTAGCTATATAAAAGACTAGTGACTTGTCCCGGCTTCGCTCGGGTAGTTTCAGGATGAAAAACAGCCCCCCCCTATAGCCTATGTCACTCAAGGTGCAAGTAGCTTTCCAATGGTGAAATAATTTTTGAAATCGGCGCAGTTTTTTTTTTTAGTTTATTCATTACAAACATACAAAAATACAAATCTTTCCTCTTTATAATATTAGTGTAGATTTAGAAGTTCAAGAAGATTCGCTCGTTCTTTCAACACATCCACCATATCTCAACCTCAACACTGAGATAATGCAGGGTGTCTAAGGAAGAACCAATTGCATGAATTCGCTAGAGCATATCTTTTTCTAATAGGTATGTCTTGTTATTAATGTTCAGGGGACTATACAGGCTGTTATTAAAAGCGAAATACCATTAGAATATTTACACCGGGTTTTGTCTTTTTCAATCGAATTTGAAACTGCTTGTCAACGCAATAGACAAAACGCTGTGTTACTATTCCAAGGATAATTTGAGTTTATTAGTCGCACTGTAAATCTTTTCACTGTGGCTCTTTTTCTGGTGGTTCATTTAAAATCAGCCACTACAAATGAACAAACAATAAATAAAATAAACTGGTTAGGGACTACGTAGCTTCCAAAGAAGCCGTAGAAGCTCTAGGAGTTCTGCTATGGCTCTTGGTTAGTATGGTGGAGGATCTACTCTACGTAGGTACTCTGATCTACCTTGTTACATAAAGATTTTTCTTAGAGATTTCGCACATTTCTAAAATTTCTGTTTCAACATAATAGTTTGTTATCCAATCTCTTCACATTGGACAAGCTTCTTGAACATTTCACCCTTCGCCTGGTTATAACTAGGATCAAAATGACTAAGGCTCAGTAAACACCAGCAGCTTTACGACCATACAATACGCATTTATTGAATGGCATTGTGCAAATGTTTATTTGCGCACGCGCTCATCGAGAGCATTAGCGACTCGACAAGTAGTTGCGATAAAAACTCGTGCGTTTGCACCATGTTTAGATATTCATTGCCAACACTCAATTATAATAGTAAATAAATAAGTAACAAATAAATAAGTCCAGCATTTTTTTTTTTTTTCCAGCGTTATATATGTCAGTTGTCTAGTACCCATAACACAAGCTCTGCTTAGCTTGGGGCTATATAATGTTGTGTGAACTGTCCAGCATTATTTATTTAATAAATAAAATATAATAATCATAAGCTTCAACAACAAATTCCTTCAAATGTACGCCGTAAGACCCAATACATTGTTAGTTGACTGTACAAATTGCTAATGAACAAATATCTGCAAATCGCACAAATATTTGTTCCGAGGCGGGAATCGAACCCGCAACCTCTGGCGTCGCAAGCGAATGTTCGCCAGCAGCGCCACAGAGGTCGTCATTGGAATTTAAAAAAAACTTTATTTTTTGTTGTTTATAGATTTGGACTGACTTCTTGATGGCTCTTGCTCTTACTCACGACTTGTTTCTTCCTTTTGTATGTAATAATTTTGTTTAACTGGCTGATTTTTGGTGAATAAATGTATTTTCCTTCTTTCTTTCTTTCTTTCTTTCACTACAGTCTATTAGACCTAATTATTAAATCTCAAAATTCGTTAACTTAGTCCCCATAAATAACTATGATGGACTCTACGTTGGCTATAAGAAGCTTACCATGTGCTATTGTTAAATATTCACAGTTATTTTCTAATGTTTGACCATAATTAACTTTATTTGTAGTTTATTGTTGCATAAACTTTCTTGTTATGATGGCCCATCGATCGAAACTTTGGAGGTCATCTAACTCAATACAATTCTCTTAAAAACGCTTTTAACGCGTCCCATATGGTAATAGGGCTATGGGGGTGCATTGTCCGACCGCGGCTTTTACACCATATGGTCTAAAAGTTCATAAACAAGTGCTCACAGAATCCCACTTTAATGCTCGCGATTATTCGTTTGAATTAGATTTAAACCAGCAACTGAATTGTATACTCTATCTTAACAGCCATAAAGTTCAACAAGCTTAATGATATTCATAGTTTGATTAGGAAGTCCAATACAGACTCTAATATTAAGCGGATAAGAATCAAAATAACAGAAAAAGCAAAAGTTATAGACGTGAAAGTAGCAGTACAAGTTAAGAGTGGTAGAACTACTATAAACGAGCTTGTAAATCAAAAAAATCCTGCGATCGATTTTCAAGCATGTGCTGATAATGATAGAGTTGAATTTAAAGAAGTGGCCATAATAAAAGAAGTTTTGACAATTAATAGGGTGAACGATCTAAAGGAGACGACTATTGAATGCGTATGGGGGATGATTGCAATGCATGGGTCGCCTTTGTTGTGAATCACATACCATATGGTAGGGCTGTATTAGTCCTCTATTCAGCTAAGGATTAAGATAAACATATTTTAATAATGGTACAGGTGGTATTGTGATTTTTGAGATCAGCTGTTTTGACACAATACGCTATAGGAGCATAAAGTTGTATGTTTATGACTTCGGAATAAAAACGATCATATTCTCTCGTGTCATTAGATGAATGAATGATGATGATGAATGATGAATGATGAATGATTCATCATTAGATGAATTTGATCACTCTGTCTGAGCCCTGAATATAGGTCTACATCGTGATCTTTACTAGAATAAGCAAGTGAATTTCTTACATGCTTTTCAAAAACATTCTAATAAATCTACCTTTGGACTTCGCATGCCACGTACACTATAAATGCCAAAATAAGGCACAAACATTCTAATAAATCTACCTTTGGACTTCGCATGCCACGTACACTATAAATGCCAAAATAAGGCACCTTTGTAAAATGTAACTATGACAAATGAGTTCGATACATTCCAAATTCACACTCTAGTCCTTCAAATGTGTTCAATAATCAAGCAGCAATGGACAGATAAACTTGTCAGAATTGTCCCTCTTGATGCGTTTTGTATGTCTTTTGGTTCGGTCACTTTTTGAGCGCTGACCTGAAGTTCATTTACTTAGAGGTCTTTGAACTGATGCTGTTACTTCACACATAGAAAGTTAACAACAAAATTGATGACAATGAAAAGTTTACAGTGATGGATGTTGTTTTGAAACATAAAACTTCGTTTCGTTGGTATAAGATTTGTCCTGGCTGCTAGCTTATTATGGAATGTGTTATTACTGGAAGAAGGCGTTAGCCGAGTCAGTCGTGGGAAGCAATGGCGGCGATGAGCTCACCACTTGTCACGTCTATATTCCACGATGGTGCAACCCACTGTGAAAAGAGGCCCATTGAGGCTCTGCCTACCCCTTCGGGGAAAAAGGCGTGTGTCTATGTATGTATGTATGTATGTATGCTAAGCAGAGCTTGTGTTATGGGTACTAGATAACTGATATACTTAATACTTAGATAATTAAATTTTTTTCTGGCACAGACTTAATACAATACTATTAATAGTATTAAAAAATATCTATATTTTTTATTATACATAGAAAATACCCAGAACACCCTGAACAAATCTCTGCAGATCGTACAAATATTTGTTACGAGGCGGGAATCGAACCCACAACCTCCTGCGTCACAGGCAAACCTTCGCTCGCCGCGCCACAGAGGTCGGTTGAAGATTACGTCCTCATACTAGAATGTAGGTAGCCTACGCAGCATTACACTGCGCCCGTCAGTTGAAATGACTCATTTACTTTTTATTTCAACGGCACCCATATCATTCACCGGAACAGCAATGAGAGCATGAATGCATTAATGGTGAAACAGGAGTTGCTGCTTGATGACAGATTATGTGTTAAGAAATTGCAAACAGACGCAGATAAACCCAACCCGTACAAAACAACTTCCCAAGATAATCGTTATTTACCTTCGCACGATACATCATTGTCACATCCCAATCAAGTGTTGCTCCTTGGGGACTCGTCTCGATCACATCACATACAAATACAGAAACATTAGCAGGAGGACCGAGTAATCTGTCTCGAGACAGGAGTCCAAGTGGCAGTATAGTTTGTTCTGTTCTGTGGTCCAAGACGGGAGCCAATCAAACTTGCAGATGCGACTTCTGATTGGTTCTTTAAATTACATTTTGTTCGATTGCTTTGGGAATAGACTTGTTCTATTCAGAGTTATCATCATCAGCTAGTAGATGTCTACTGCTGGACGAGGCTTCACCATATAATACAATGGGGGGATTTGCTTTAATCACAATGATAGGAAGCCGGATATAATTATGATTGCAGTATCTTGGTGTTTAAGTACTCAGGTGAATGCTGCTGCCCCTGGTGTAAGCCCGTAGTCAGCTTTTACTACTTCCACGGGAGGAGACGGAGGTGTATATTCTCAAGCCGAATATTTTAGACCTTTGTGCTTCATCTTCGGCCACATCGTCACTTACCAGCAGGTGAGATCGCGGTCAAACAAAGGTCTATCAATGTTAAAAAAAAAAAAAAAAAAAATTACGGCACCAGTCATTTCTTATTTTTATTTTTTTATGAAACTAATAGGCAAACTAGCTTACGGCCCACCTGATGTAAAGTGGTCACCGTCGCTTATAGACACCGGCAACACCGGGGGTATTGTCGATGCGTTGCCTACCCTGAAGGAGTTTATGAACATTTTTCTTGAAGCGACACATGTCGTAACCAAGCGGGAAAACTTTAGATGGAAGCTCATTCCAAAGTTTATAGGTATGGGGAAGAAATGATCTCGAGAAACGAGTCGTACGAGAAACCCAGGGATCTATGATGTGTGGATGAGCTTTGTCACGGTGCCGGGAAGAGCGATGGTAAAATCTCGATGCGGGGATGAGATCGAAAAGCTCGTCAGAACATTCCCCGTTGTACAGGCGGTAGAACACGCAGAGCGATCCAATAGCTCTGCGCTGGCTAAGCGGTTCTAGAGTATTGGAGAGCTTAGGGTCGCCGATGATTCTAATGGCTCTTCTCTGTAGGGAGTCAAAGCGAAGCAGCTGGTACTTGGGTGCGCCGTGCCATAGATGGGAACAGTATTCAACGTGCGGCCTAACTTGTGCTTTGTAAAGCAACAGCCGTTGATTCGGCGTAAAATACTGCTAATATTTAGGCGATAAAGTTGCAAAACCCTTTCTTGAGTGACAGAATCACTTTGATGGCATTGTTTTTTATATTATAAGGAACGACACGTATGGCGCCCTTTCGAAAAGTTAGCCTCTGATTGAAACGAAATCAGAAAACATCATATTTTGTAATGTAATAATTAAGAAAACATATCAACAAAACCTACAACATCATCACATCAAGCATCGGCCCTTCCTTTACTTTTATTGTGTTACTGTAAAACTTAAATTATCCTTTGAATAGTGTGACAGCGTGTTGTCCTTTGCATTGACCAGATGTTTCTAAGTCTAAGAGTCAAAACACGGTGTAAGTATTCCAAGGATATTCTTTGTTTATTAGCAGCACGGTTAGACTACATTCTCTATCGTAAAACGTCAAAACTATGCGTGTCAAAGGTTACGAGTATTTATCTTTGTGATCTAAAACCATAAATAGTGGATTGACAAACTGGCTATCAAACCTCACCCCCTCATAACGTCACGTGTTTTAAAATCCGGTACACGTGCCCACAATTACTTATCAATGGATTTAGCGGTATCAGCTGATAATGATATTATTGATATGATTTGTCACTTGTTTTTATACGGGAAAGTGTGGCTCATTTAGTTTAGTTACCAGCGGGATAGGCGCAAACGTGAGCATGAAGGCACCTCAGCAAGGCGCGATCCGTCTCAAAGACCTTTTTATGGCCACCATAATTCAACCTCATTCGTTGATTTATTGTAGAGTGAGCAAGAAAGAACCAGAGATATTACAAACGAACGACAGAAACGAAACCTGTGTTTTAAAGAAGAAAATACAAAATCGACATGTACTGATGTAAGAGCCGTTTTGATGGCGCAAGTTTATTTTATAATTAAGAATATTAAAGATCGCGTTAAAAAGACACCTTTTGATCCAAAACCGGTTCCTTTAGTTCCTCTTGCACCTTGCTCATCTTTGGTGGATACCAGGAGGGTTTATGTTTATCAAGTCATGATTGAAATAAAAAGTTGATGTAACCACATCGAAAGTATCGTTTTCACATTATTTTTTATGTATTTAATATGTATGTTTTATGTCGATTACGAATCTTTTATTCCTTTATCGTCGTAAATGACTCTCAATAACATTCTTTATTTTCTTCCTGTCAGCTATAAAAAGTGTAATGTGTAATGATTCTGGAACTGAGGTATGAAATTCCATCAATAAAATACCAAACGTTCATATAGATTATTATTTTATTAAAGAAGCGTACAAAAAAACTTTCAAACACTGGATTTCTTTAACATCTTAGAAATATTTTCTCAGCGTAATCTCCATAGTAAATTTTGTAACCAAAAAAACATATCATTGTTTTATTTAGTGCGAAAACAAATTGTAATGCTAGGAAGTATTTGTTTTTATACCTTATGAAACTATCATGGTTATGTAGGTACATACTTTTCAATATAAACTCAAAAATCATGGTAAATATCACGTTTCTAGTGAAAACTATTTGTTTTTACAAGCTTTATATTAACTTGCAATGTATGTCCGGGTGGAATTATGCAACTGAATTTTAAAGCAGTTATCCTCAACCGATTTTGCTGAAATTTGGTATACCTGTCAAGTTCTGATGACAATATACGATGGTGACAGCGAGCTGATTTGATGATGAAGACGGAAGGTGTAAAACGGAACTCCTCGATCGTTTCGTTTCGTATGAGGTAGTGCTGGCCTCTGGTGTCGGAGTTTGTCAAGCCGCCCGAGGGCCTCTGACATGGCTTATCGACTGCTATTAATCAATAACACCCGGGACCGACAGCTTAACGTGCCCTCCGAAGCACAGAGCGATGGAAATCCACACATAACTTAGAAAAGTCATTGGTGCGGAGCCTAGGATCGAACCCGGTATCGTTGGATTCTGAGTTGCACTATTGAACCGTTAGGCTACCATCGCTTTTACCATCTACCAACTCCTCGATGGATAAAATAGACTGGCTGTGTTTAGGCTGATTTTGATAAGCACACGGTTACGATCACTAATTTTATAACTATATTGAAAAATATGTTTTTCACAAAGAACTTATTAGTAAGTAACTTATCTCATTCCGCTTTTTTTTGATAAGGCAAATCAGGATCAAAAACCTGCCACTTTAATTTAAATCTCTTCAGTTCACAGCAAGAACAGTTTAAATTCATCAGCAGCAGTCAGCAGAACATTACAGCGATGTTTCAACATTCGATTCCATTATCCAGCATTGACGCGCCGCTGCCTGGATTGATGGATGGACCCGCTCCGGGCCAATCCGATCTACGAACATGTGAAAAAACGGAATATCTGGTAAGCTACTATTGATTCGGTGTCTTATTTGAGAAGAAGTTATAATGTTTCCACAAAAAATAGGGTAAAATATCGAACTGACTTACCTACTGGACAATCTAACAAACAGATTGGATCAAGGTCTTATCTTAGAACGCTTTGCAGAACTCTATTAAAATACAAATCTAAATGATTCCCAAAAAATATTCCTCTAAAACCTCATTAACGTTGCCGCAAAATAAATGGAACAGATTTTCATTGAGCGCGAACGAATGGCGAAAAAAATGGCTAAAATCTGACAAATGGGTTTCCTTTAACGTCTGCACCCATCTTATTATCGTTACCCACTACCGAACAGAACTCATTCCGATCTACTTTTAACTTCTCTATAACATTAGCATCACACAAAACAACATCTTACTCAGTTGATTTTGAGTCTACTTTTGTTTGGGATGTTTCCTCTATATTAGCTACACAGTTTGCTAAACAACCATCTGCCTTAATGCTTATAACTTTAGGTTCAGTTTCAAATGTAGCGTCACTGTGAAGGATATCAATTTGAGAAGAAGCGTCTGTGTTAATAGCATTATTCGCAATCTCATCCATACACTCGGGGGTTAGGCCTTCTATGGTTGGAGTATCATTTTTATGCGACATATAAAACATATTTATTGCAATCATAATCGTTTGAGTTCCTCCCGACCCATGTTTGGGCGAGATAAATAGAATATAACGAGCGGCCAAACTTTTTTATTGAATCATATTTTATTTTATTTGAGAGTACATAACTACTTATAAGTTTTTATCTGCCATTACTTCATTATTAGGTTAAACTACATATTATTGAAAAAAATATAATGAAGTAAAATAACCCCATTAAAAATACCTCTAATTAAATTATTACTTACGTAATTCCTTGATTAATAAAAACTTAAAAGTGAAAATTGTATCCCGTTACGGGTATAAGTTTATTGATAATACAATACATATTAATATCATTTTTGCCAACCATACACCCAACATAAAAATGAAGTACAATTTTCAATATCTCTCCGCGATTGACAAGCTGACCCTACCAAAACTCAATGCGCTCTCAATTCGCGGCAGTTATTATTATCTTGACCTGGTGATTGAGCTCTCCTGCTCTCTATCGAGTCGATGCTTCGTCATTGGCCGACAGGTTATCACACGCCTCCCGCTCGCCGCCGATTGGTCGAGAGTCGAGCCCGGCACGCCTCTCGACTTCGAAGCCTCTGCTTCTCGTACTACAAACCCCACTTATATATTTTTCACCCTTATGTTTCCCTCGCATTTGTAGAGCAGCCGCCGGATAGTACGCACGCGTCTTTTCCGTTCAGTCGCGATATAAGTGTAAAAAGTTTCGAACCGTGTGCGGGAAAGTAAATGTGAAAACGATGACAATGGACGTTCAAAACAGCTATCAAAATTATAAAGAGACGTCACCTGATTCAAAAGTGACTAATCTGAGTATTGAAAGTGCAAGAACAACGCATATTAGTAAACCAGATATGCAATCCACTGTGGTGAACCCAGGAAAACCATCTAAAAGGTCCTTCGATGTGGCGTTCCTGATGATGCCGGACGACAAGTCCCGCCAGAAGCCTCCAGAGAGGCAGCTCCGAGTCTCCAAGCAGCTGTTCCACCATGAAGAGTGGGAACAAGTTCCCAAAAGAATTCCTGAAATTTACAAGCACAGTGAGTACTCCAGTGACGCTGACCAAGAAATAAAAGATCAAGAAGATGAACGTGTGCGTATAAACAACAACATATCGCCAACTTTTAGTTCCGATATCAACATCGATGTCGGGACAGACGAGTATCCAGGCAAGTCCATGTACTGCAGTGATTCTGAAAATTCTGACAGATCCCGTAGCCGACCAAACTCAAATGAAAGTGCGGCGAAGCAGCCAAAGTTTTTGCCGGAATACAAAAACAAGATCTTTGATGATCCAACTTTGATTAGCATGCAATCACGTGCAAGATACGAAAGCCGATATATGGAAAAACCTCCTGAGATGTCACCGAAGAGTGCTTTTACTAAAGTGTCCAACTTTTCTATGAGATCTCCTAACCCATCAGTTAGCCCCGATAACTTGCTGTATCAGAACTCAGTGAGCCCTCCTCTGTCTGCCGCTAGCTCACCTGTGGGTGCATACAGCAAATCACCTGCGTTCAACAATTTGCTTGCACCGGCTCACCTTCTGAACGGTGGCAATTTCTTTAAAGGTCACAGCATTCCTTCTTCCTCACCCAACTACCCAGATCCAAGCATGCAGCAACGGGCAGGATTTACTAAAGGTATGGAGTACCACGAAAAACCGGCACAGAAAACACCTCAAATGTCACCGAATAAGATGAACTTTTTACCGTTCAGACCAGAGATACCGTATCTCCAAGCTGGATCGTCTTATCCGTTTGGAGTGCAGAATTTCCAGCAATCGAATCCAGAGTTTATGAAGTTTCCTGGACCACCTCGAGAGTCAGTCAACCCGCTTATTGGCAATCCTGCTGCCGCAATTTTGAGTACGCTCCTACCACCGACTCTGGCTGCATTTTCCTTGCCGGCGCAGAACGTTTGTGCCAAATGCAGTATCAGCTTCCGAATGACTTCGGATCTAGTATACCACATGCGGACTCACCATAAGAGCGAAACAACTAATGACCCCCATAGACGGAAACGAGAAGAAAAATTAAAGTGTCCAGTTTGCAATGAAAGTTTTCGAGAGCGTCACCATTTAACTAGGCACATGACGGCTCATCAGGACAAAGAGGGTGATATGGATGACGTGTCCCGACAAGGGTTCAAAAAAAGCAAACAATTCTACCCTCACAATGCCGGGTCCCTCGTTCATAAATAAGATACAAATGTGCTCAGTTGTTTCTATGTACTTAAGTGTTTAATCAATCAAAATTATAAACTTAATCAGTCAATAGATTTTCAGACTTGGTCTCACAAATGTTTCAAATTGTTCTTTTGAAGTTCGTTGTTGTTGTTAAAGGTATCTATGTGCAATATTAGTTGTTAAGTTATATTTATATTGTAAATATTATAGCTCTAGTAGTGAATCATTAAATCATTTAAGAATCTATCATTATTCTGTAACTACTTATTTCTCACCTGTTTCAAAGGAACATCACTCGTTTGTAAACAAAAATCTAGTCACTTGTATCTCAAGGAAATAAAAGCTCAAACTCAGTTATGAAAAAATTATTTTGGCCTTCATCTACCAAATAAAATGCATGCTCCTTAGGAAATGGAATTCCCATTACAAGTAGGTGAAAAATAAATCGGGCTTGTATGGGTTTTATTAACAAAAAACAACCAAGGTCCAACAGTATTTAGAAATTAACAGTTCCTGTTTTGAGTTACATATTCAATATAGTGATAAAAATGTTGTGAATTTACCAAACTTTTAGGGAGTTATCATTGAATTGAAGTTGTTGAATGAGGCTCTGAATTTAGAAAACTTGACAATAATGTGGATTCTACTAGGTCCAAAGCCATCATTGATCATCTCGCTCAACTAGATAATTTCCAAAATTGCTTTCATTCCCATAACCCCCTAACATTGTCGCTAATAGGTTCATGTTTGCAACATTCGATTCTATAACTAGGCGTAGCGTAGCCAATTCTAACATGAGGGTAGTAGATAAAGCCATCATAGACATTGTCCTGGATCATGTTACAGTAATTTGGCAACAAAAAGACATTCTAAATGATCTGCCATAAAATAGGAAAGAACACCATTATTTTACTCTCAAGAAATGTGTCTTGAAGATTAGTCATTATCATCATCAGACGTTAGACGTTCAATGCAGGCCTGTCCAATAAGAATTATTCTATGATGAACAGTCTTGAGCCGCGTCCATCCAGCAACTTCCTGTGACCTTAACAATGTCTCCCATCAGACCATCCTACACTGCGACTTCTGGCTCGTGGTCGCCCTTCAAGAACTTTTATTCCTCAGCGGCGGTATGTGAGTTTTACAATAAGGTACCTTTATACTTTACACTAGACACGGGATATTTACCATGATTTATGAGTTTTGATTGTTCCCGATATTGTTATTTAGTGCCGAAATATCAGGAAGAATCAAAACTCAAAAATCATGGTAAATATCCCGTTTCTACTGAAAAGTATGAACATAACCATGATTGTTTCAAAAGTTAAGGTATAACATGAGTATAAGAGAGAAAAAACTAAAGAGTGAAGACGGTATAGTTTTAAAGTTTTAACTTTAAAAATAAATCGTTTCTTACAATTACTTTTAATACAAATCAGATTTCGATCATCCCCCAAGCAGTGCGTACCGAACATCCGTAGCGAACGTCCTGCGAACATTGTTGTTCCCATGTTAGCGATGAATATAGCGTCGATAGATAACATAGCGTGCATACTGGACCACTGACTCGGCGGCCGTATCGAATCGCTATGGGAAAAATGAATGCAATAATGGGATCATACATACATATATAGACATACGCATTTTTCCCCGAAAGGATAGGCAAAGCCTCAAATAGGTCTCTTTTCACGTGGATATTTGTATGTGTTTACTCAATTACGCCAAAACGACTGAACCGATTTCGTTGAAATTATTAGATAGATTATGACCTGAATTGAGTTATAGACTACTTTTTATCCTGATTGTTACGTAATGGAAGACGCGGGCGGACAAGAGTTTGAAAAAAAAACGAGTGTCTGAGACTCTTTAATACATTTCAAGGTACAAACACCCATAAAAACTAAAGTACACCTTGGAAATATTCAACAAAACTTCGCACTCAAATGTGTAAACTTACAGGGTTTCCGTAATACGAGGAGAACAATATTTCCACCGGACCACCGAACCGAGAGTAATCCAATAGAAAATATTCATATTGGGGACAGAGCGTCTTGTAAGTATAGGGTGTTTGACTGTTTGTTTGGGGTGATTCTTGCAAATAGCTTTATCATTAGCTGTAATAATAATGGAAAAACTTGTATAGTTAAAAACGGATAGTTTTGTTAATTGAAATTCTAAATAGCATTTAAATTTCCATTTTGAAACAAATTGGATAGCCGAAACCAACATGGAGTTTTTTTGTTGCACTACTAAATGCTTGCGCGTATTATTGTTGTTTCGAATATGCCCTGTAGTTTCTGCATGTGACACCTTATTATCCTTGAATATCCTGTACCTAGTTAACATCAATTGACGGATGCGGGTTTTAATACAGAATGCGTCCATCAAGATATTCTTGATCGAAGACAGAATGTGTTTTATAAACATTTAAATACTGTTTGGAGCTTGGCAAGAATCGCGTTGGTGTATCTAAATAAAACTTAGGACCTTACTTCATTTTACTTTGAGGTAGAGTTTTCCACAAAACAGAAGTATATATTTTTGTTTTAAAGAATTATTGAAAAATAATGAGTGGTGTTAAGACCAGCACTTATGACCCGCTGGGGGGTCTTGTGTATGAAAAAAGTAATTGCTATAATGTTAATGATACAGTCGTAAGTTTATGTATCCTAGAAAACCTTATACAAAAATTGTATGTGGTATTTTACCTAAAACCCCTGTGAGCCAAAGATTTCCCTGAAATCGAGTTAGTAATTTCGGAAGCACCGAGATGATGTACGCAGTGCGAGGATATTGAGAGAATCATCGAATTATTCAAATGACAGTAAAACAAAATGCCGGCCCAAATTAAATAAACAATCCATCGGAATCAGAGCGTTCGACAGACGCACAATCAATACCCAAAGCACAATATTTTCCACTCAAATAGCTACGCACAGAAATAATAAATATGTATTTTACTGAACGCATTTACAAGATTACAATATTAGCGAGCGCACGTCCTCCTTCCGCCGCGGCGTCATTACAAATGATAAATAGTCGACACACTTCGATAATCAAATTCAAATTTGGAATCTGTTGTACCGTAGACTACCCTCGTATTTTTTGTAAGGGCGCTCAGTCATCCTGCGAGTATTGTGAGAAGCTTGTGACTTTATTAAGCGTGAACGAATGGTCTCTTTAACCGATTCTCTTCGCTGGCACGTGATCCGGAACCGATTTTGGTTCCGTACCCGATTTGTATGTATTTGTATGTAAATCGTAGCATGGGGTGAGGAGATAACCGGGCGTGGTTGATAGGGATCTCTGTTATTGAATTAAGTGTCGTTTAGTGACTATTTAGCGACACTGTTGTGCTTTTGAGAGATAAGTTTTGAATTGAAAATCTTCTGGGGCAATAATTCATATTGCCGCATATTTTTAAAAAATTTTGTTCTCTTCAAAATGTACGAGTATGATGTGCTGTGTCAATAAGCTAACGGTTACATTACTTCGGCTTAAAGGAGAGATTATAAGAAACAATAATAGATGAATAAACAAAATGTCCTAAAGCAAACTGAAGGAACAGGGGAATCCTAGTGTGGGATCGGGACTATGTGTGTGACTGTTGAGTGTCATGTTATTTTATCGTCTTCCTATTTTTAGCGTCACCTTGTAGCGCGTTATGCTCCGTCTATTCTTGTTAGTTGGAGATTAACAAGTAATCAAGCTCGAACCTACATTGAATGATTTTCATTGAAACATGCAAACGAGTTGAACCCCGAATTTGTACCAGTACCTACGTGTACCTAAGACGGAGGCTCCAAAAACTGACTTGGTTTGTTAGAAAGCTAATCCCTTCTTAGTTCTTTAACAAGGTGTATAGAAATTGACAAAACGTATGACAAGTATCCTGATTATCTAATTCAATATACATTTTAGCGGCCATCTTTAAATTATTAATCCAATCGAAAGAGGTATTCGGAGGCCTAGGTAGGTGGCATATTATCAGAAACTGCTAGAAAAGTTCCTTACAATGTGGATCCGTTTTTTTTTTGTCAAGCCAGAGTTATACAGCCGAACATTGGTCGTACATAATTATAATTTCTTTGACATAATGAATCTTTGATTATAAGTATTTGGCGCTAGACAAAAAAAAACTCTTAGTAGTGAATCAATGTCTCTTCCCCCACTTTTAGCATTTGTTAGAGACTAAAACAGTGGTGATAGTTGAAAAAGTTAAAACTGTCGTGTAAGACTGTTCAGCAAATTTTAGAATAAGCCGTCTTTTATTTCTACCATCTGTATTACAATTTAATTTACTAAAGCTAGTACAGTCAAAAACAATAAATAACCCATTACAATATCTAGCCAGCGGGTGTGACCAATGTTTTCCGTCTGTTGGACCCATCCTTATGTCTCGAGAGGAAGCCAGAGGTATTCATTCTGCTGCATTGTTGTACTGTCTCGTAATACTGTCTACAAATTGTAGATAACCATATAATACGAGTATTCTAAGAAATAGATTTACAAAACTGTACCTGTAGTATTCTTTTATCTGTGACTGTACTAAATTTGTTTGTACTATCATATTTTGAGATACACTTTTTCACCCATTTCAGCCTCTTTGTAGTTTTAATCAAATAGTTACCAACTCGTCCGAATAAATTTAAAAATAATGGTACGAGTTGGGACATTTTTTTTATTTTAATAAAAATGTATTTGTTTACAATTCGTCTCAATGTATTGTTTAGTTTTTTTTATTGTTTTAGTACAGTCACCGACAAATGCTTTGGGTCATATAAATGGGTAGGTATCTACTGAAATCATGAAAGACTGTGTAACCATGATGCAATAAAATGGTAACAAAATGTAAACCTTACTAGGGACCGGAGTATATCAGAGTGAATTCGCAGGGGCTATACCATTTAATTTGTGCTATTGTTAATAATATGCTACTTATTTTAATTTATTGTCCCTGTTGTCATGGATATTTGAATCTAATTATTTAATTATTATATTTTATTGAATTGTTTAATTTGTGTAATGAGTAATTATATATATATATATATTTGTTTTAGTTTAATGTGTACAATTTGCATAGCTTAGTAAATGTATTGCATCTTTTTGACTCATGTATTTTTTTTTTTTTGCTGACTACTCTTTTGAATTAGGTTATACCGGTAAGAATGGATGTAATGTTTTTTAAATAAATACAAATAAATACAAATACAAATCTACCTAATTTGTAAAACACTACTTGAACTTCGTGTAACCTGATCTTTTTTGGTCACCCTGCTGTAGGTAAGAGATCAACTTGAGGTATGGTGACCCTGAGGTAAAAGGATTCAGTGCGAATCGCAAAGGTTCTTTTTTGTTTTTTTTTATAAGACTATATTCAAATGATCCTATTTAAAATACTACTTCTACTTCGTGTCACCGGTTCTGTCTTAGTCACCCTACGTTAGGTCAGTGACCAAAATGAGTTTTTTTTATACAACTTGGTTGAAGCAGATGGCCCAGCTGATGTTAAGCGGTACCCTCTGCCTATGAACCACATAGGTCACGTCCACCTAGGACGCATCATATGTGGCATTGCACTGCGCCCGCCACCCTGAGTCATAAAGATGAAAAGTCTCATGTGCCTATAATTTCACCGGCAACCATACCCTTCAAACCGGAACACAGTAATGCGAGCTTTGCGGCAGAAATAGGTATGGTGTTAGTACTTCCCCGGACGAACTCTTTCACAAAAAAGCTCCACTACTACTATGAGGTATAGTGGCTCTAAAAAGAGCCGAGTGACCAATAGTGAGAGAACCAGTGTAGTGAAAGAATTCAGTGCACCTCGCAGAGGTTCCCATCTTACACTATATTTAAATTATTAAAATACTTTAGACACATAAACATTCAGTCAGAGTCTTTACAAACCGTTTTGCGCTACCGTATATTTTATAGAAACATGCAAACGAGTTGAAACCCGAACTTGTGCCAGTACCGACGGGTACGTAAGACGCAGTAATGTATTCCGTGAATATTGCGGAAGGCCACTTATTATTTTCAACTTACTTAGAGGTGGATTCCTATTGGCTCTGGCATTTGTTGGTCTCTTCAGATACATTGCACTTTTTTTTTCTTTTTTTTTTCTTTTTTTTATACTACTTGGATGACGGAACAAGCAAGAGGCCCACCTGATGTTAAGCGGTAACCTCTGCCTATGAACAGTGCATTACCTCAAAGGTCACGTCCACCTAGGACGCACCCTATGTGGCATTGCACTGCGCCCGCCACCCTGAGACATAGAGATGAAAAGTCTTATATTACTTGTAGTTTTCCACAGACGTGATCTTGAGAATAATGCCTATAAATAAATAAATATATAATAAATTAAGGCTCTGCCTACCCCTTCGGGGAAAAAGGCGTGTGTCTATGTATGAGAATATCGATTGTCGATAAATTGGTATAAGTTGAGTAAGGTACTTTTGGGACCACTTGGACCTCCTTAGCTTAAAAACTACTGCACCGATCAAGCTCACGTTAAAATTTTTTTTTATAGACATAACCTACCTACTTACCAATTTTTATCAAGATTGGATCAACGGTTCTGCATTTATAGTCGAAACACATTCTTACAAAAATGCCGCATCCTGCAATTAGACCGTGAGACCTCGTTTCGCTCGGTCAATAAATGTAAAAGCTTTTGAGTTTGTGTTTGTTACTCCTTCACGCTGAATCGGCTGAACAGATTTAGATGAAATTTGAAATAGAGATAGTTGGACCCCTGGACTAACACACAGGCTAACTTTTATTTCGATATCTCTTTGGGATCGAGACTTATGCGGGTTAAACCGCGAGGCACTGCTAGTAAATACATATTGTTAATAGAAATCAATAAAATAAAAATAAATAAAATATTATATAAAGCTCACTTCATTAATCCTATTATATCTACGATCTCTTTCAGTTTTGTATGACATCCTGCTAGGGGGTAGACAGAGGAAAGTTCAAATTATTTATTGGTACAATGTCTTAATTTTTGCTTAGAGTTAGCATGCCATACCATGAGAGATCGCAAGCCCGCTGTATGGAATGCTATAATCATAAACCCATCTGTCTAGCCAGCAATCCCACAGAACTTTTTGAAACATCTTACCTACATTGGTAAAAACTTTGCTATAAAAATACTAGGACGTAAATATTTTGAGAACACGTAGATCCAAAGAAAGGAGGTGGCCAACCGCTGATCCAGGTCAAATATAAATGAATCATGGAAGTAATTAGTAAGGTTCTAAATGTTGTTTTTTGTCCAATTTTTCTAAAGAACTTGTATATTTTTAGATGTTGAGAAGCAAAAGTTGTATTTCTAAATAATTAGATAAATCAACTCATTGCATTTGCAAGGAACAAAACGCATCAAGCTTCATTACTTTCCCACAACTTCTACGCAAGAAATTAAATTAGCGTTTTCATTATCTTTAACATTATTGTCAATAACTAAAAGTATCTCAAAAGGATCTCAGTAGGAGTGGAATACCCTACCGTCGTCTGTCTTTCCTGAAAACTATAATCAGGGTCTCTTCAAGGCTAGAGTGAATAGGTGCCTTCTAGACCTTTGTGCTCCATCTTCGGCCACATCGTCACTTTCCAACAGGTGAGATCGTGGTCAAACAAAGTCTATCAAAGTTTAAAAAAAAAAAAAAACTCTACTGTACCTACGTTACTTTAGTCAAAAAAGTTGGGTCATACAATGTATGGGGAGTTGCCCATGTTCTTTAAACGTTCCGCCGGATTGAATAAACCGATCATTTGGCTCAGTTTGCTTTTTATTTTATCTCTCAATTTTAATGGTTATTAATATGTGGTTCTAAACGAAACTAACTTTTAATGCCGCACTCGACGGCATATATCCATATTAATTTAAACCATATTTCACTGTTTTAATTCATATGCTAAACAGATACGAGCTTTGTCAACCGTGCTCTATTTGGGTGGCATTTTAGTTTCGAATTTGAGAACAATTATTGAATATTAAAACTATAGTTCTATTCCTACTATGTGGGTTTTGCGCATCACGGTAAATTAATTGATAATGGGTTATGTGTTTTTTTTATCAAACCGGTGGTAATATAAAATAAAAATAAATAAATAATGCTGGACAGTTAACACAACATTATCTAGCCCCAAGCTAAGCAGAGCTTGTGTTATGGGTACTAGATAACTGATATACTTAACACAATATATAACTTAGATAGATATTTTTTATTATACATAGAAAATACCCAGAACACCCTGAACAAATATCTGCAGATCGCACAAATATTTGTTCTGAGGCGGGAATCGAACCCGCAACCTCCGGCGTCGCAGGCGAACGTTCGCCCGCCCCGCCACAGAGGTCGTCAATATGAATGATTTGATCAGTTAGTGTGGTCAGCACTTCATCGAATTAAAAAACTAGTTGACATACGACGTACACAATAAGCATGTAACCAAGCATACATGGTCCACCTGATGCCTCTGCCTTTAACAATGCATTACCTCATAGGTCACGTCCACCTAGGACGCACCCTATGTGGCATTGCACTGCGCCCGCCACCCAGAGACATAAAGATGAAGTCTCATGTGCATGTAATTTCGCCGGCAACCATACCCTTCAAACCGGAACACAGCAATGCAAGCACTACTGCTTTGCGGCAGAAATAGTTATGGTGGTAGTACTTCCCCGGACGAACTCTTTCACAAAAAACCTCTACTACTATAGTGTGTTCAGCACTTCATTGAATTAATAACACAAGTAATTAATTTTGTAAAAATTAAAAACCCTCATTTCAATGAAACGGCTGAACCGATTTTGATCAAGTATAGCTAAGAAAACTCCCGACAAATTCACCTCTTAAACAAACAAAAAAACTAAATTGGTTCATCCGTTCGGAAGCTATGAGGCGACAGACAGACACACACACACACACAGACACGTGAAACTTATCCCCCCGTCGTTTTTGCGTCCTTGTTGATAAACGATGTACATGTAACCAAGCATATAACCATGTAACCGAGCATACGGCCTGGAAAGTAGTAGCATGTACGCCTGCAACACCGGAAGCACAGATTAAATAATAGTTAAGGTTAATGGTTAAGGAGCACATACGAGCGGTCAAGAACAGGGACATACATAAGTCAGCCATAGCAGAACACCTTTTGGAATCTGGCTCAAATCATTGGATCGAGCTACACAGTCCGCAGGTAATCTCGACAGAGCGACATTACATACCGAGAATGGTACAAGAGGCAATTGAGATTACTAAGTACAGAAACTTCAATAGAAAAGATGGTTTTCAATTATCTGGAGTATGGAAGCCTGTGGTAAGAATGTGTAAGAATCAAAAAAGTGTGGTACCTGCTACGCGTCCGGACACCGTTAGTGTTGTGTGTCGAGTTGGTGTGAATTGTGACAATGAAACCGATGGTAGTGGTATCGTTCGTAATAAAAGAGTGAGAAAGAGGGTAGATCGATATATCTGCCAATAACATCTACTCGCAAAGACTTTAGTCAGTTCTCCCGTGATCATGGCGCATGCAACTGTGCCGAAATATCGGGAACATATAAAACTCAAAAATCATGGTAAATATCCCGATTCTAGTGAAAATTAAATAATAGTTACTACGCCGGAAGAGCGTTGACGATTTCTCAAAAATTAAAAATAGCCTTTTTTGAAGAATTACAAGTAAGATTACAAGTAAGGGGTACTTGTAATCCACAAAAATTCCTCTGTAACCTCGCAGTACGTGACGGTGGCAGTGCTTGAGCTCAATTTGAAGCAAAATATTTATTTTAATTATAATTAATTTGGAACTCTCATCAAAAAACGTGTTAGTTAGGTAGTTGTCCCTAACATTACTATTAACCTTAACTTTATAACGCGACCTATTGTTTGAAAACTAATAAAGCTTGTAACAAAACAATGTTACCAACGGAAAGGCAAGAAATATTTTAGTCTATACACATACAGTTGTCAGTTTGTTAGTTTGTGCGTCACACCGGAAGTGCCGGAAGTGCGTTAGTTTTGAATTGTTTGCAGGCTTTTGTTACTTGTTTAGATGGGTATCTGTAAATTACAGGCTTTAGTATCTATACTAATATTATAAAGCTGAAGAGTTTGTTTGTTTGTTTGTTTGTTTGTTTGTTTGAACGCGCTAATCTCCGAAACTACTGGTTCGAATTGAATAATTCTTTTTGTGTTGGATAGTCCAGTTATCGAGGAAGGCTATAGGCTATATAATACAATATAAATGTTCTGAAATTAGGTAATGTACAATGTAGATGATGCTTGATGTGTATGTTCTTTTATAGGAAAAAATTCTGACCACCTCTGTGGCGCGGCGGGCGAACGTTCGTCTACGACGCAGGAGGTTACGGGTTCGATTCCCGCCTCGGAACAAATATATGTGCACTCCGCAGATATTTGTTCAGGATGTTCTGGGTATTTTCTATGTATAATAAAAAATATCTATCTATGTAATATATTGTATTAAGTATATCAGTTATCTAGTATCCATAACACAAGCTCTGCTTAGCTTAGCCCCAAGCTAATGTTGTGTGAACTGTCCACAAATATTTATTTATTTATTATTTATTTTATTTGCAAGTTAAAGTGGCAATGGGCAGGCCATTATATCTCGCAGAACTGTCAGCCGTTGGGGAAAAAAAGGTTCTCGAATAGCAACCACAAACCGGACGACACAGAAGAGGAAGGCTCTCTCGATGGACCAACGATATTAAGAGGGCTCAGGTAATCGGTGGATGGAGGCGGCTCAATACCATTCGTCGTGGCATTATATGAGGCCTAGCAGTGGACTTCTGTAATGATGATCGTGACGCTTTCATAATTTTTTTAGTGAGTCTGTTTTTTTTGACAAAGGCTTGATTGGAGGGGTATTTCCAACAAAAAGGAGGAAGTTTACTGTAGTGCCATTTATTGGCTGATTTCCAAACTTGCTTTTTTGGGGAAATAACCCTCCAATCAAAAATGAAAAAAAAAAAATGTTGAAAAAAATACTATGAAATTTTAGAACCTGTAGGTAAGTACATCAAGTTTTGACAAGATTAGTTGAAAAATACGACCTGTATGAGAGGAGGTAACAACAAACAGACAGATGAAAGCAAATTTTCCAGTGGTTGCAGAATATATGTATACACTCGCTTCACTCATGAAATCAGGGTTAATTTTAAACCTAACTAAATCTAACCTTCTCATTGAAATAAGGCTTTGTTAAATTTATGCAAATGACTTAGTTTGTCCCACACTCATTTATATAAAACACTTTACGAAGACATCAAATCCTAAATATATCTTGGAGTAGTCAAAGAATGTGAATTCATATGACACTCCGTTGAATGTTATATCTGTAAGATTCCATCCATTAGGCTTCGGTCGCGAGGCATAAATCTAACTTTACATTAACTTGATGTATGGAGTGACGCCGTTCACATTAGTGGACTCTTTCAAGGCGACGACTTTTCATCGGGAAATCGTAGCTTTGTGACTATAAGAAATCGTAGCTTTGTGACTATAAGAAATCGTAGCTTTATGACTATAAGAAATCGTAGCTTTGTGACTATAAGAAGTCGTAGCTTTGTGACTATAAGAAATCGTAGCTTTGTGACTATAAGAAATCGTAGCTTTGTGACTATAAGAAATCGTAGCTTTGTGACTATAAGAAGTCGTAGCTTTGTGACTATAAGAAATCGTAGCTTTGTGACTATAAGAAATCGTAGCTTTGTGACTATAAGAAGTCGTAGCTTTGTGACTATAAGAAGTCGTAGCTTTGTGACTATAAGAAATCGTAGCTTTGTGACTATAAGAAATCGTAGCTTTGTGACTATAAGAAATCGTAGCTTTGTGACTATAAGAAGTCGTAGCTTTGTGACTATAAGAAATCGTAGCTTTGTGACTATAAGAAATCGTAGCTTTGTGGCTATAAGAAATCGTAGCTTTGTGACTATAAGAAATCGTAGCTTTGTGACTATAAGAAATCGTGGCTTTGTGACTATAAGAAATCGTAGCTTTGTGACTATAAGAAATCGTAGCTTTGTGACTATAAGAAATCGTAGCTTTGTGACTATAAGAAATCATCATCTGTTTTAGTTTTACATGTGTCCAAATGAAAGTACCTACTAAGGACTTAGTAATCTAAGTAACAATGAAGTTTTTACCCACTTTCCGTTGTCAGACTTAGATGAAATTTTTAAAAGTCTACACTAAATTTGCGAATTTTATGGTGACAAAAATCGATTTTAGGTTCGTGGTTTGATCGCATAGTTTGATCCATCTAACTATGCGTATTTTTTTTCAGTTGTTTGACATTAGTGCTTTCTCGTGGTTCCACCACAAACGAGACATTTTCCCCGTAGTCCCCTTGCTCTTTGTTGTCCAACTATATATTGTTAGGTTTTCTGTGTAAAATGTACCTATGGCATCCAAAAAAGCTAAAAAACCTAAAAACCTACCGTGAGACTATTGGTAGGTTTTTTGAGTATAATGGCTTCTTAAATAGTTAATAAATCTCATTCGTAGTCTCATTAATTGGTCAAAATTCTGGGATCACGAAAACCACCCATACATAGGTACATACAAACATAGACACACGCCTTTTTTTCCCAAAATGGTAGGCAGAGACTCAATGGGCCTCTTTTCACAGTGGGTTGCACCATAGTTTTTTTTTTTTTTTTTTTTTATACTACTGAATGACGGATCAAGCCGATGGCCCACCTGATGTTAAGCGGTAACCTCTGCCTATTAACAGTGCATTACCTCATAGGTCACGTCCACCTAGGACGCGCCCTATGTCGCATTGCACTGCGCCCGCCACCCTGAGACATAAGGATGAAAAGTCTCAATAGTGGAATATAGACGTGACAAATGGTGAGCTCATCGCCGCTATTGCCTCCCACGACTGACTCAGCTATCGCTTTCTTCCAGTAATAACACATTCCATAATAAAGTAGCAGCCACGCAGCCAGGACAAATCTTATACCAACGAATATTATCAACAAGTCCCGGTAAAAGTCCGGGTAATCCCTTAGTCGGCTTTTACGACATTCACGGGAGGAGACGGAGGGGTCTATTCTTAGGCCGGACACACCACAGTTCCAAATACTAACTCCATAATAATTAACCGCAAGAATATGTATTATTAGTGTATTACTTGTAGTAGTAGAGTTTTTTGTGAAAGAGTTCGTCCGGGGAAGTACTACCACCATACCTATTTCTGCCGCAAAGCAGTAATGCTCGTATTGCTGTGTTCCGGGTTGAAGGGTAAGGGTGCCGGTGAAATTACAGGCACCTGAGACTTTTCATCTTTATGTCTCAGGGTGGCGGGCGCAGTGCAATGCCACATAGGGCGTGTCCTAGGTGGACGTGACCTATGAGGTAATGCACTGTTCATAGGCAGAGGTTACCGCTTAACATCAGGTGGGCCATCTGCTTGTACCATCACACAAGTAGTTAAAAAATAATAATAATAATAATAATAATATATTATATAATATATAATAACACTTTACTATTTTATACTACGTATCGGTTCTAGAAAAGTGGGTGAATATTCAGTTGTTAGTGAGACGGCTGTGAAACTTAATAAGATCCATATTATTAACCAAGTAACAAATACTGCAGGTCAAGACTTATATAAGTGTTCAGGTATAAAACAAAGCTTAATAGAACTGCGCTTCCCCTTAAATAAAAATATGATTACTCCAAAGGATCTCGTCTGATCGTTGATTTATAGATTATCGAGAATGTGCTCTACTTGATTGTTTATTTGATATAGAGCCCGCTTTACGAGCTTTAAACATTATTGATCTAACGTGATATTTATTAGTTCAGCTTCAAAACGGTAAACCAAGACTTTCTTTCTTTTCGATTGCAATATCTTCTTTTTGAATTCATACTTAAAGTTTTTTTTTTTTTTAACATTGATAAACCTTTTGTTTGACCACGATCTCACCTGTCTCTGTAAGTGACGATGTGGCCGAACATGGAGCACAAAGGTCTAGAAGGCACACTCACTCAAGATTCACTCTAGCCTTGAAGAGAACTAGATTTTTTCAGGGAAGATAGACGAGGGTTGTGTATTCCACTCCTTAGCAGTTCACATTATAAAGGTAGAACTGAAACGTTTAGTACGAATAGAGAATGTTCTTTTTAAGTTCCACTATAATAATAATTGTAATTGCAAATGTTTTTGTAATAGTTGTGATTAAGAAATGTTGTTCTAGATGTTTTCATTTTATTCGCCACTGTAACTCATTTATCTTTTTCTGAATCTTCGATCTGCTGTTTTTATGTAAATGTATTTACAGAAAGAATGTTGGACAATATTTAGAAAATACTAATGAATCAGTTGAACTATCTGAAGACCGTTGTAATCGATCTAAAGGAAGCTCAACTGATGCAAATCTCAACCAACCGTAGGCGTCCCTAAGATGCTGGCTGCATTGCCACGCTGAATGGCAATACTAATGCGTTAAGTCAGATAAGTTTGTGATTGGAATCCAATATTGGCTAAAAGCTAATCGTTAACAACGAGGTATCTTATTCGTCAAATAATACTATTTTGTAGCACTTACTTTATTTTCATCTTACGTCCTCAAAACTTACAAAAACCTTAATATTTCCGGAACTTCCTCTCGCATATTCAACAACAAATTGTCGGAATTTATTCAAATATCTTCCGTTTTCGGAACAAAGAGCATTATGTCGCCGCCAATAAAATATTGCCGATTTGTTTACGCAAATATTGTTTAGATTGTGTGAAATATGCGAGCTGGAATGTGATAAGAATTATGATATGTTTTGTGGAGAAACCTATCTATAGATTGGTAATAAAGAGGAACTTCATAGTAGGGAAAAGGAGAAAGATATCTTGGCTTGTCCTGCACTGTGAAATCTGACACACTGCATTATGGATTTAATGTACCACCCCAACCGAAACAGATTACCAAACGAAGTATATTGGCCAACATACAACGTTTTCTTGAACCACTTGGCTGGATAAGTCCTGCTATTGTTCCAGCGAAAATATTGATTCAGAAACTATGGTTAGAGAAACTGGAATGGGACGATGTTGTTAACGATACTATTGCAAATGAATGGATAAACCTACGAATGGGATTTGAGAAACTGAACAACATTCACATTGACAGACCAAGTATATAGCAAGATACGGTCTCCTCCTGGCTAATGCGAGGTTTTATTTATTAATTTGTAGCAATTTAAATTTATATTCTAATGTCCTCAATTCACACTCAAAAGTATTTTATTCATTAAAATCGCAAGGATCATTTTGAACCGTCTTATAAACTAAAATTACTTCAGTTCCTACGTGACCAAACCTAGGAGAATCAGGTAAAAAACACGGCTTAGCTTTTTTATAATCCTTTACTAGGTGGGAAGCGCCTGTGTGGTGCCTCGAGAACAAGAAGTTTATTCATAGAAAAAGAGAACTTGAAAGCTGTAGTTAGTCAACAAGCAATAAATTTTGTAAAAATTAAAAACCCTCAACGCAATGAAACAGCTGAACCGATTTTGATTACACATTTTTTTTTTTTTTTTTTTTAACATTGATAGACCTTTGTTTGACCACGATCTCACCTGTTGGTAAGTGACGATGTGGCCGAAGATGGAGCACAAAGGTCTAGAAGGCACCTATTCACTCTAGACTTGAAGATACCCTGATTATAGTATTTTTAGTAGTGTTCTTACATAGCTAAGGACACTCCCGACAAATTAGCCTGTCAAAAAAAAAACGCCGTTCGGGAGCTACGGTGCCACAGACAGACACACACACACACACACACACACACACACACACAGACACGTCAAACTTATAACACCCCGTAGTTTTTGCGTTGGGGGTTAAAATATAGGTATTGAAATGCTGAAACACTTTTCCCATCACCTATTGACATGGTTATGTCCATCATACTATTTAAACTTATCAAAATAATCAAAACCTGTTGAAAACAACTGATAACAATGTCCACGCGCGGCCAGACCATATAAAACAAATAAAGCGGGCCCCAGTAACAAAACCAATACAGTCCCCCGAAAAAAACATCAATCTTTCACACAAAGGGGCCGAACAGTGTTGTACTGAAATCTTTTTTCAGATTTCACCGGATGCGAGCCGCCGGAAGCTGCGGTTGCCATGGAAACCGCGTTTAATTTTCGCAATCGGTGAATACACCTCTCTCGTTTACTTTTCAGGTGTTAGAGAGGGAGGCTTCAGTTATAAGCGAGAATTGAATGTGGTCCTGGTAAATGGTGGCCCACAGGAAACAATACTCGATTCTGTGGAATTAATGACAGCGCGGATGGGGCAGGGGTCAACAACTGCATAGACGTTGGCTTGAATTTATTGAAACAATCTACACTAATCTACATCTACATCTTCATCTACATGTACACTTCTACATCTACACTAATCTACATCTACATCTACGTCTACACTTCTACATCTACACTAATCCTACTATTATTATAAACGCGAAAGTTTGTAAGTATGGATGGATGGATGGATGGATGGATGGATGTTTGTTACTCTTTCACGTAAAAACTACTAGATGGATTTGGATGAAATTTGGAATGGAGGTAACTGGACTCCCTGAATAACACATAGGCACATTTCTATCCTGATATTCCCACGGGATCCAGACTTTCGTGGGTGAAGCCGGGACGAGTCGCTAGTATTATATAAAACAAATTTTGTCAAGTCCTAGTTTCACTAGCCGAATTATTGTACGAGTAATAATGTACTTTGAAAAATATATTTTTTATGACGTCTTCCACAAATAAAAGTCACGCAATATACTTTACTTCACTTAAAATTGAACTACAACTAACTAACTTAACTAACTAACGTAACTTTAACTTTTACTACTGCTTGAATTTACTTGCTTTCGCTTGAACTTTAAGTTAAATATTAGTATAAGATAGTAGGTACCTACCTAGTTTAATAAATGCTTGTTTTAGGCGGGAATACAATATTCTCATTATAAACGTTATTTTTTATCATTTGATCGCATATTTATGTTTAAAAATATATGCTTATACCTCTAACTGTCAGCTGAGCGGAAAATTGTGTGTTTTTTTTCTCTTTCGTGTTCAGGCTCCCGTGATACAGGCTTGGCCTAGTGAGGAAGCCAACAATAACTCTTTCTAGATATTAAGTTCTCAGCATAACAATGTGTTTCCTTATAATTAGCTTAAGATGTTATGTTCCATTTAAAACCTGATACTTTGTTTTGGCTGTAATAAATAATTTTTAATTTTCATTTCATTTTCATTTTCATTTAAAATTGGGAAGAAGTTATTTTAAAACAACATTTTCATAGGTAAGGCACTTAAATTAAGCCTGCATTAGAAAATGGGTTTAAGTTTATTTTTATTAATCAACATGTATTTGCATAAATAACAATACAACAAGTTGTATACCTAATATTTTTTTGATATTTCTTTTACTAGCTTTATTAACCCATAAAATATCCGCGAAATCAAAATTAACTTTGGCTGTAATAATCATATGATCAGATCGAAAACAAATTTCAGTGTCGGCCTTCAATCAATATAGATAGATAGATAGATTTACACTTTATTGTACACCAAAAAATAAAACAATAGGATTAACTAAATCAAATCACAGTACAATGGGCGGCCTTATCACTGAAAGCGATTTCTTCTAGGCCACCTTTTTTATACTGTGTACTATCTATAACCACAGCCGTTTGAAGAGGCAGACCACGGCGAATTTATTCAAATGATCCCAGAGAAAGATCAGCTCAAGAGTAACCTAAATCGATGAGCATGTATGAAGAATGTGATGAGAGTGAATGAAGCATAAGAGGTATGTCAAGATCGAAGACAGTGGAAATCCGTTCGTTCTAAGCCTACCCTTCCGAGAAATATTTGATGAAACTTTTAAGTATTTAAAATATTACCCAATGTTGAACACCCCTGCTGCTAGCAATATTTCAGCAGAACAATAGCCAGCGGTGTAACTGCGCGTTCGTTCAGATTTCACCTGCGGATATTTGTTGACGACCCCTGCTCTGTGGAGTCATGACTGGTGGCTTCATGACCTATTTGGGTTCGATTCTTAGGACGAAGCATTTTGAGAAAGACCCAACTTTACATAACTACATTAGAATTTGAAACATATTTTGTGAATCGACTAAATGTTATTTTTTGGTCACTTAAAACAATATTGTTCAGTAGATTCCTTAGGCTCACAAAGTACATTTTTAACCCCCAATACTTGTACTATTATATATTCTGTGCCCCCGACGCAAAAACGACGGGGTGTTATAAGTTTGACGTGTCTGTGTGCGTGAGTCTGTGTGTCTGGGTGTGTGTTACTGTGTGTGTGTGTCTGTGTGTGTCGGTGTGTGTGTCTGTCTGTGGCATCGTAGCTCCCGAACAGATGAACCGTTTTTTTTTAAAGGTGGGTTAGTCAGCAGTTTTCTTAGTTATGTTTGATCAAAATCGGTTCAGCCGTTTCATTGCGTTGAGGCTTTTTTAATTTTAACAAAATTTATGTGGCATCGTAGCTCCCGAACAAATGAACCGTTTTTTTTTAAGGTGAGTTAGTCAGCAGTTTTCTTAGTTATGTTTGATCAAAATCGGTTCAGCCGTTTCATTGCGTTGAGGGTTTTTTTAATTATAAAAAAATTAATTACTTGGATTAAACTGATTTCGTACACCCGGGTAGGCTATACCTCTACAGGCTTTGTATGAGAGCCTAAGTTAGTACCTACGATTTACATCAAGAAGTTGCTTGATGATAAATGTTGAATACTCCGAGGAAAATATTATGTCCGGAGCCTTCTTCGAAGCCTTAAACATATTATGAGATTTGGTCCTCCAAATTTTCGAGCGTTCTCCTTCTTCTTCTTGATGTTACCGGCGCTTTCGCTACCCAGCACTAGGGAGCGCTTCGATCAGGCAGCATGTTCACCAGTGGTGCGCGCGCATTTGTCATCATTGGCGTCCTGATTTTCAGTGAGCAACGTTTTTTATTGTTCAAATAAAAAACATATTTCAGGAATTAAACGCTGTTAGCGTTCGTTGTAGTGTTAAATATTAAATAAATAAATTGTAGCTTTGATTGCAATGTCTGAAGATAGTAGTGACGAGAGCGAGGTGCGTGATCGGGATTCTTCCCCTTCGACGACGGGAGATGAAAATGGCAGTAGTGGCAGAGTTTTAATGGTAGGTAAAACTCTGCTATTAACAGTGTTAGCTCCAAGACTAGGTATCTTCGTCCCTAGTTTTTAAAAGATCATAGCATTGTGCTGCTATAGTTATTGAATGTGGCTTTATTTTGCAAAAGCTATAGCAAGCGAGTTCTTGAAACTTCGACTGTGTCTGAGAAACGGTTAGCTACGAAAGGCGATGGGTAGAAAGTAGATCAAAGAACCGAACACCGTGCTTAGTGAACACCGTGCTTAGTGAACACCGTGCTTAGTGAACACCGTGCTTAGTGAACACCGTGCTTAGTGAAGCATAATGGGAGAGTGGAATAATCTGTGCTGGTGATGGCAAGGAATAAAGTAAGTAAGTAAGTAATATCTTTATTTCAGGATTATTGAGAAATGTACTAAACCTAAACAATAAAACCATAAAAACAATAAAAAAAATACTGGACAGTTCACACAACATTAACGAGCCCCAGAGCTTGTGTTATGGGTACTAGATAATTGATATACTTAATACAATATATTAGATAGATAAATATTTTTTATTATACATAGAAAATACCCAGAACACCCTGAACAAATATCTGCGATCGCACTAATATTTGTTCCGAGGCGGGAATCGAACCCGCAACCTCCTGCGTCGTAGGCCAACCTTCGCCCGCCTCGTTACAGAGGTCGTAAATACCTTAAAAACTAATATACTTATATAAAAACACTTTATTTTAATGCACACGTGTAGACGGCGACGTATGACGCAACTGCGCGGTGTCTCGTGTCAGGCGTCCGAAGAACCTCCTGAACTTGGCACCTTTCGGTCAGAACTCTCCATTCATGAAGGTCGATAGACGGTCAGTCGGCACCCTCACCATTAAGGAAATAAAATTGACATCATGGCGAGACTCCAACTGCTCGACCCTTATGGTTAGCCCTGTTTTCTGCTTGAGGAATAAAGGTTTCTAAAAACAAAATCTTCTAAAACTGGTATAGTAAATTTTACTATAAAAATAAAACGGTACGTGGAAATTTCCTGTTTTTATAAAATAATTTTGAATACATTTATTTACAGAAAGAATAATTGCCATTCAGCGTGGCAATGCAGCCAGCATCTCAGGGACGCTTCCATCAGGTATATAGTGATTTGGATCAGTTGAGCTACCTTTAGATCGCTAGCAGCGGTCTTCAGGTATTTTGTACATACCTTGTATTATTCTTTCTAAAATAATTGGTATAGTAAAGCTCCTGACTTCAAATCTCGTAGTAATTACCGGCCTACCGGTGCGTCCGGGACGGGTGCTTCCGGCCTACCTTTCCGATCGGATCACCGCGCCCCGTTTCTAATTATTGTCGCCAATTGATTTAGCTGTTTGATGCCGTTGTTTAGAGAGAATGTTTCGAATTATTCTCGAATATTTCCAATGGTTCAAATGGCCGTGGTATGTCTGGCCTAAGAATAGACCCCTCCGTCTCCTCCCGTGAATATAGTAAACACCGACTAATGAATTATCCGCACTTGTTATAAGATTTCTCCTGGTTGCTAGATTATACAAGATACAAGATACAAGATATTTATTTGCATAAATAAGTGTTACAATTTGGTCTTATAAAATAGTGAGCACTTATGACTTATTTGCCCTCTGCAGGCATCGCAAATTTTTCGAGGGCGTAAACTGCTACTTAGTTTACTAAGTATATCTAGTTTACCTTTGTTTTACCTATAGGTAAAACAACTAACTACTAAAATGTTAACTAATACAACAAATAAAACATCCAAAGTTACTAACATTACAGAGTTATTAGGTACATTCATCAATTTGGAAATTTCAAAATAGGTATAAAAGGTAATTTAGGTAGCTAAAGTTGGCAAATGGTCATTTTTATTCTATTAAATATTCGTCAACAGTATAGAAACACCTTTGAATAAGGAATGTTTTTAGCTTTCCGATAAACAACCTTATTTTAGTTTCATTTTTTATATTAATTGGTAGCTTGTTAAAAATTTTTACTGCCATATAATAAGGACTTTTGTTTAGCATACTTATTCTAGAATATGGCAGAAAAAGTCTGTCTTTGTGACGAGTGTTTCTGTTATGTGTTTCGTTTATTTTGGTGAAATGGTTATTATTTTTATAAACGAAAATGCAAATGTCCATAATGTAAATTGAAGGTAGCGTCAGAAGATGAAATTTTATGAAATAAGGTTTACAGCTTTGCATGTTATCAATCTGGGCTATGATTCTAACACATTTCTTTTGTGTAATGAATAGGTCTTTCACATTTACACTATTTCCCCATATCATTATACCGTATCTTAGCCACGAATACGCATACGCATAATACGCTGATAATGCAGTCTCAGTGTTCGTACTGTGTTTAATTTGAAAAAGGGCATATGTAAACTTGGATAGTTTAATTTGTATGTGTTCTATGTGAGTCTTCCAGTTGAGGTGAGTATCTATGTTTAAACCCAGTAAGCTGAATGTGTCAACTTTTTCTAAAGCAGTGTTTTGAAAATCTATTTTTAATGGAATGGTTGGACTATTGTATGTTTTAAACTGCATTACTTTAGTTTTACTGCAGTTCATTTCCAGGTTGTGGTCTTGAAGCCAATTTGTTACGGTCTGTAATGTACTCTTTAATATTGAATCCGTCTTTTCGTTTTTCTCGCATTTTACTAATATTGAGACATCATCCGCGAATAATATAGGTAACGTTGTATCATTATTAAATATTTTTGGCAAATCATTTATATAAATAAGAAAAAGTACGCAACCTAGAACGCTTCCTTGTGGTATTGCACATTTTAATTTTCTGGTATTTGATCTTATTTCTATTATTTCCCTATTTTCAATGTCGTGATTTTCTATTTGGACGATTTGTTTTCTATTATTTAGATATGATTGAAACCAAAGATAGGCAGGTCCACGTATGCCTATATATATGTTTATTATATATATATAGACGACCTCTGTGGCGCGGCTGGCGAACGTTCGCCTGCGACGCCGGAGGTTGCGGGTTCGATTCCCGCCTCGGAACAAATATTTGTGCGATATGCAGGTATTTGTTCAGGGTGTTCTGGGTATTTTCTATGTATAATAAAAAATATCTATCTATGTTATATATTGTATTAAGTATATCAGTTATCTAGTACCCATAACACAAGCTCTGCTTAGCTTGGGGCTAGATAATGTTGTGTAATCTGTCCAGCATTATTTATTATTATTATTATTATTATCAAACAGTCGTAGGAATGAATGGCGACCATGAGCTCACCACTTGTCACGTCTATACTCCCACGATTGTGCACGCTATTGCGAAAAAGGCCCATTGAGACTTTGCCTACCCTTTCGGGGAAAAAGGCGTGTGTTTGTGTAAGTACTTAAATGTAACTATAATTTTGTGTATTTTCATGTTTTATTTTGTTTATACCTGTGTTGTTACAAATAAAAAAATATTCTTTTCTATTCTATTCTATTCTATTCTATTCTATTCTACTTATGTATGTTTAAAGGTAATTTTTTGTGTAATTTTGTATCCAGGCAAATGTCAGTACCTATTCAATGAAGCAACTAATTTTTAATTCTAAATTAAATATAATTTGGGTACCAATAATAATATTGGCTATATTAAATTTGTAGGTTTCTACACATAAAAGTTTTTTTTTACTGTTGGCGTTACCTCGAACACCAGAAGCCTATATCTCTTAATTTAAAAAAAATTGCCCCGTTGTAGTGTGGATGTCATTAAAAATGGTATTATGACAATTACAAAACGGAAATGTGATTCTAACGAAATGTAACCGAAATTTTAACTTTTCAAAGTTTTACTAAAATGTTTACTCTTTTCAATTACATACCACTATCCTATTCTAATCTATGGTCGCAATAATCGAAAGTAGACTAAATTGAATTATGAGGAGGCAGAATAAAAAAAATTAGTTAATTTACAATACAGTCCCGATTCGGTCCTCTTTCAGAGTGGTTTTATTAGAAAACTGGCCTTTTGTCTTTCATAAAATGTTTGTAAGCATTATTAACAATAAATAAGTTTAGAAAGTCCCACTAGGACTGTGGATGAATGTTGTCGAATGTTTAGTTTAGACGATAATCATTACCTCGCCGTAACACAGTTTATAACTAGCACGGGAGGTAATGGTCTCTTCGAACTGTATACTTATCTACCTTAATTTTTGTTTGCTTTTAAAATCATAATCCTATGATTTATATCACGTAAGTTGCATCTGTAAGCAAAGTTATTCTAAGTAAGTTGCTAAGGAGTAGAATACACTACCGTCGTCTGTTTTTCCAGAAAACTATAATCTGGGTCTCTTCTAGTCTAGAGTGATTAGGTGCCTTCTAGACCTTTGTGCTCCATCTTCGGCCACATCGTCACTTACCAATAGGGAGATCGTGGTCAAACAAAGGTCTACCAATGATATTTTTTTTTTTTTTGTTGAATAAAGTTCGTTCCATTACAAAGAAAGAAAGAAACGTTTATTTATGACTAAACAATCAAAGACACACACACATGCAACACGCAAAAGCAAACATCATAATGAAGAAGAAAGTTTGATGTTTTTTTTTTTTTTAAACATTAAAAATGTTAACAAGCTAACTACCTACAATGCTGCTTTTTAACAGAAGGAGATGGGTCCAAGTTCCAATTGAGCCATCTCTTGTGTGATTTGCGAAAAAAAGAAAACATTAAAAATATTCTTCCAACCGACATTCAATGAAGCAGAATTGGAATGCCCAGTATTAATCGCACCTTAAGGGTAATTAGGTAAATTAGTTGACGCAAACGCAAAAGTTCGGGGTTTTCGTTCGACAATGATGTTTTTATCTAGTTAAGGGGTGATTTGTGGCTGAACTCTTTCGGTTACGGTAACTTCAGTATAACGGGCTATTTGGGAAGTTAATATTTCATTAAAATATGATGGGGTAGGGAATGCAGAAGCTCTATCCACCTAAATCCAACCTGATGCAAAATAAAAGAGTGTATGGTTTGAATGCTATTCTGAATATGCGTTTAAACTAGGTGAAATACGTTAAGGTGGTTGCTTTTTCATCCTAACGTATTTGCACAAATATGGGCGAACAGAGTATAATTTTACACTGAAGTTACTGTTGTTGGCTTTTATATTGGTCATTATTTGCGGCAAATCATATTTGGTTGAAGAATACAGTGGACTAATAGCGAAAATAAACATCGAAATTACTTGTATGGACTAAAATTTCGGTGTTATTTTCGCTATTAATCCACTGTTTTCTGATTTTCTGTTTTATGAAAAAGCAACCACCTTAACTATTTTTGTTAAATATATGATTTAGTTGGTAACAAAAGGAAGGTCTTCATGAGCACATTCTAAATCAATATATATAAAATCTTTGCGTGACTGACTGACTGACTATCAACGCACAGCCTAAACCGTAAGTCATAGAGACCTTGGAATTTGAAGAGTAAGAAATTGGGGGGTATTTCCTTTTGTGGTCTAGGGGTGCACTAAGAAAGGAATTTCAGAAATTCAACCCCTATGGGGGTGCAGCGGAGTGTTAAAATATGTATGGAAAGGTACACGCGGACGAAGTTGCGGGCATTCCACTAATAATTATATATTACATTCGCAATTTTGTTTTTTTTATACTTGGCCATTTTCAAGTATAAAATATTGTATTTTTAATATAATTTGCAACGTTACAATCCTCCCAAGTTGTCAAAGTCACAGTCAAGTCATGTTTTAGTAAACATGTTTGTATGTTTGTTTGTGGCCGTCTTACATAAACTTTGGTAGAAAATTTCTACCCATTTGAAAAGTCACGTTGTTTTTTTTTTCTTTTTTTTTTTTTTCTTTTTATATACACTTCCATTTCATTTCACTACACTTGTGCTCTATAGACGAGCTACAGTGGTAAAAATGCCAGCAAACTTACACAAAATAACTCAAAAAAACACTAGAAAATAAAATAAAATAAAAAAAGACGTCTCTTTTAGAAAATGCCAGAATGAGTTTTTTTTTACTTCTTAACAAATTGTCTCACAAGCGTTTTCATATATTTCGGTAAAGATTTACCGTAGTCGGGTTTTATTTTATTAATTTTATCTTGTTATTATATTTTCCACAGGTAAAGCCTGTGTATAAAAAATATGTGTGTCAACACACTTGCTCATAAAGTGGCTCTAATTTCACCACAGTAAGGCACATAATGACACCTGTAATCGAACTGTGACTTTTTCATTGCTATTATTCACTAGTGAGTTATAGAGACAGATGAACATTTGTACAGAGTGTGTATATCTGTTTTATTATTATTTTCTTCACTAGTGTGTTGAAAAACGTCGTATGATACACACGTGTGTATTGATGATTACCGTCCTCGGCTTTCTTAAGACCCGAGCCGCGGTAATCACCAACATAACACACTAGTACCATAATGTACTATTATGCTCTAGGGTTCATCTGAAGTAAAAGTTGTTGAACCGAGACTATTTTTGCAGTAAAATCATTTATTCGGCGGTTATGTTATCGCGAGCAAACGAATCAGTGGGCAGGCAAGTTACGGCTCGGTTCGAACTCCAACTTCACGGCAACGTGTCAAAACTCTGCTGTAACTTATTAAACCAGGATTGGAGATTGGAGAAGGGTTTATCCATCACTAGCGACTCGCCCCAGCTTCGCACGGGTAACCCCCGGTGAAAAACTGCCCCCCTCCGATATTTTATTACTTATTCTGCTATTCGGAACGGAGAAGAATCCACCAAAAAAGAGATAACTAACATTGGTCTAGCCGATCTTGAGTTATAAGTGGTGTAACTAACACGACTTTGTTTTATGTACATAGGTTAGTATTCGTCACGAAACCGGACTTGTTTAGTAGCAGTAGAGCTTTTTTGTGAAAGAGTTCGTCCGGGGAAGTACTACCACCATACCTATTTCTACCGCAAAGCAGTAGTGCTCGCATTGCTGTGTTCCGGTTGGAAGGGTAAGGGTGCCGGTGAAATGACAGGCACATGAGACTTTTCATTTTTATGTCTCAGGGTGGCGGGCGCAGTGCAATGCCACATAGAGCGCGTCCTAGGTGGACGTGACCTATGAGGTAATGCATTGTTAAAGGCAGTGGTTTCCGCTTAACATCGGGTGGGCCATCTTCTTGTTCCGTCATTCAAGTAATATTAAAAAAAAAGAAGTTCTTTCTATGCTGTCTTTTGCTGGGATAACGCCTCCCCTTGTTCTTTATTCTACGAGTCAATCCTGACAGAAGTCACGCAAGAGCTTTCTCGACATGCCCCGGCGTCATCATCCGTCTATACTATACCTGGATGGGATCGTCCAGATATAGTCAGAGGTTCCCAACTTTTATTTTTGACCAGGGCCCACTATAATTTCTTTATATTAGCATGGACCAGAAGATTAAAAAAAAGAGTATACATATAAATAGTTTTTATTCATAATGATTACTTAAGTAACCATAAGATGTATAGTACTATAGTATAGATAGACTCTATAGATATTTGACGACCTCTGTTCATCGGGCAAACATTCGCCTGCGACGCAGGAGGTTGCGGGTTCCATTCCCACATCGGAACAAATATTTGTGCGATCTTCTGATATTTGTACAAGGTGTTCTGGGTATTTTCTATGTATAATAAAAAATATCTATCTATGTTAATGTATTGTATTAAGTATATCAGTTGTCTAGTACCCATTACACAAGCTCTGCTTAGTTTGGGGCTAGATAATGTTGTGTGAACTGTCCAGCATTATTTATTTATTTATTTATAGAGTCCTATCCAGTTATGGCCTTCGCCTACTTTTCCGGTATAGAACCCACCTACTACAAACTGGCATAGCTACATTCAGCTTTGTATATGCTTTCTCAATAAAAATAATACCGCTTTGATAAGCTTTACTATGAAGGAAGGTAACACGTGTTCCCATTGGGCGCAACCTGTGAGTGTATTTTCACTACACTGGTCTTTTCATCTGCGGTCAATCAAGCCACATACCTCAGGAAGACCAAGAAATAAAATATAAGAGAACATGATTTCACCTTTTTAACCCCCGACGCAAAAACGACGGGGTATTATACGTTTTACGTGTCTGTGTGTGTGTGTGTGTGTGTGTGTTTGTGGCATCGTAGCTCCCGAACGGATGAACAGATTTAGTTTTTTTGTTTTTGTTTGAAAGATGAATTTGTCGGTAGTGTTCTTAGCTATGTTTGATCAAAATCGGTTCAGCCGTTTCATTGCGTTGAGGGTTTTTTTAATTTTTACAACATTAATTACTTGTATTTATACAACTTAAAATGACGGAACTATCAGATGGCCCACCTGATGTTAAGCAGTTAACATCAGTCTGCCTATGAACAGTGCATTATCTCATAGATCACGTCCACCTAGGACACACTCTATGCGACATTGTTTTGCCTCGGCTACCCTGAGACATGAAAATGGTTACGAAAAGGTTGCAGAGCTTAGAACATCGTCGAAGGTTTGCGTGTTTGTGTATTTACTATCCCATTCATTTCGGTGAGTGTGCTCACGAGCTGCACGATTTGATCCCCTCGTCTCCATTCTGCCACCTGACGACCAGACGTGGAGAGGCGTTTCACCTTTGTTGTTGACATACCACTGTCGCGTACAAACCGTTTCTCGAGCTCTTTCATCATGCGGACAGTAAAGGCCTGGAACTCTCTTCCGGCTTCTTTATTCCCTTTATCATACAACTTGTGCATCTTCAAACGAAGAGTTAAAAGGCATCTTCTAGGCGAGCGTGCTTAAATAGGCCTCATCGTCGCTTCCCATCAGATGAGATGTAGACAAACGCAAGCCTATTTTAAATGAAAAGTCTCGTGTTCCTGTAATTTCACCAGCACCCATACTCTTCAACCCGGAACACAACAATATGAGCATCACTGTTTTGCGGCAGAAATAGGAATGGTGATAGTTCTTCCCCGGACCAACTCTCACTTTGATTCTCTCCCGTTAAAATAATCCAATCTCTCCAATTCAAATATCTTTACCCGTTCAGAAAAATATATCCACTAATGTCTTAAAAGTTAGTCCGGTGATTTGGCACATTCGAATGAGGGAACTGCTGACGCGTGATGCCGATACCTTAATGTCTGCAAACATTCGGCAAATGGCAGGATACCTAGAGATCTTCGGCAAATGGCATGGAAGACTTATTGATGTACGACTGGAAGGGGTTTTTAAAAGCAATTGTCAGGCCGTGGTGGTATTTAAAAAGCTATTACTTTTGGATGACAAATAAAAACGTTTGAGGAAGCAAGGAGATATCTTCATCCATCCCATGATCAGCTAGATCACTGCTAGGAATTTATACTTGGAAAACCGTAGAAGTAGGTCAGAATCAGCTACTTGAATAATGAATGAATAATGCTGGACAAGTTCACACAACATTATCTAGCCCCAAGCTAAGCCAGAGCTTGTGTTATGGGTACTAGATAACTGATATACTTAATATAATACATTAAAGAAAGAAAGAAAGAAAGAAAGAAATAAACGTTTATTTATGACTATACAAACACACACCAAGAAGAAAGCAAACAAGATATGAACTATATAAAAACTAAAAAAAAAACAAATAACACAGATATAATAAAGGCAATTTGTATTTGTAAGGCATTACATAGATAGATATTTTTTATTATACATAGAAAACACCCAGAACACCCTGAACAAATATCTGCAGAACGCACAAATATTTGTTCCGAGGCGGTTATTACTTTTTTTTTTTATTTTTTTTTTTTTTTATTATTATATCTTTAAAAAAGAACACAAACAAAGTATTATACACTCAAAAGACCCTTATGGGTTTGTTCAGAGTGTATACAAACCTCCTTAGGTATAAATACATAATCTTACTCTGTAATACAGTTATGATATGGTTATTACAAGTTATTACTGGTAGTTGGCTTGTTATCACCGGTTATATTCATACGAGTACATTATACAGTGACAACTTCTATTCACAAATTACACTGTAAAGGTGAGCCGTTGTAAAAAATACTTTCTACGGTTCACCCAGGTGGTCTCAGCGAGGTGGACAGTCGGTAAGAACCGTGTACATGGAGTGAAGTGCCAAAATGCAAGATCATCATCATCAGCAGCATCTTTTAGACGTTTATTGCTGGACGTGGCCTCCCTGTTAAACTCAATAGGGGATTTGACATAATCACTATGCCTGGCAGGGGGCTGTGAACGCAGTATTGGTGTTGGTGCTGTGTTTTTTTTTTGTTTTTTTTTATACTTCTTGGATGACGGATCAAGCAAGAGGCCCACCTGACGTTAAGCGGTAACCTCTGCCTATGAACAATGCATTACCTTATAGATCACGTCCACCTACGACGCAACCTATGTGGCATTGCACTGCGCCCGCCACCCTGAGACATAAAGATGAAAAGTCTCATGTGCCTGTAATTTCACCGGCACCCTTACCCTACAAACCGGAACACAGCAATGCGAGCACTACTGCTTTGCGGCAGAAATACGTATGGTGGTAGTACTTCCCCGGACGAACTCTTTCATCTTTTCACAAAAAAGCTCTACTACTACTTTTTGAATGGTGAACAAAATACTGGTGTTGTACAAATCTTTATCCTTAGTGTTGTATACTCAGGTAAATGCTGGTGCCCATGCCGTGGTATGATCTCTTAGTCGGCTTTTACGAGACCCACGGAAGAGACGGAACGGTCTTTTCTTAGGTCAAACAGGCTACATCATAAAATATAGTAAAACATATACATTATAGAAAGTTGGCATCATTTTAGAAAAATGATGAATGATGTTGTACTTTACTTTTCTCCTGCTGACGTTTCGTTGACCATTTAGATGTCCAAGGGACGTCATGCGAACGGGACGTTATGCGAACAAGGCTTATTTTTAAGCGCGAGACATTTTGCGAAAGGGACGTTCCCGTCCGAATCCCCTTCAATACCTCAGACTAAAACTTCAATCCTTCAATATTCTAGACGTCAGCAGGAGAATAGTAAAGAACGTGGTGTACAGTCGTAATGTTTCTAAAATTATAGAAAGTTTCTACAAGTTTGTTTCATGTCTGTTAGGTACTTTTGTGAAAATCCCACTAATATCATAAATTATGTCAAAGTAACGATGTTTAGATGTTTAGATAATTGGATGTTTGTATGCTTGTTACTCTGCCACGCCGAAACGGCTTAACCGATTTCAATGAAATTTGGTTAACAGATAACTTATGACCTGATTGTGATATAGGCTACTTTTTATATCCTGGTAAAATGTAAATGATACCGCGGGCAGACACTAGTAATTTATAAATTAGAATTTCCTTTATCTATTTGTACATATTACCAAATTGATGAACTTACAATTGAGCATTTCCTGTTTATAAACGTAATTCCGAATAAGGCCTTGCTGAGATTCAAGCTAGTTCTCAAAATTGTTCATACCACAAAATTCCCGTGGTTGCTAGTCCCCGGGCGATCAGTCCGCAGTCTGTAAATCAGTTAGCGAAGATTGTTCGTGAAGATGACTCCGTAACTCTGTTTGCGCGGATACGCTACTGTTTAGCACCCGTTGTCGAGCTAGCCTAGGGTTGTCCGGATCTGTAAGCGAAGTATATTAATTTAAGACGCTATGTTAAAATTAAGATATTACCCAAAAAATCCGTTCCAGCGGGACTCGAACCCGCAACCTCGCCTGTGATCGGCGATGCCTTTACCAATTCGGCCATAGAACACTATGACGCTGAAGACGAAATTTGTGGGCACTATCAACTCGGCTATAGCGCCGATTTTTGGGTTACATTTAAATTTAATGTTATCCATAAAGTGTGGTTTACACTTGAAAAAATAATAAGCTATGCTAAAACTTTGGAGTCGATGCGTTACATGCTCACTCAGTAACAGTAAAGGTTACAAACTTGATGTTAATACAGTAATTACTTGAGGATGTAATCTAAATAAATCATAGACTAGAAACACGATTGGTGAAATTTTTCTCGATAGCTTTATTTTTTGAAATTGGCCCTCTTAAATTCCGTTTTAGGTCCCTCCTTCGAATAGAGAAAATATTAAGCCTATTTTTTTATACTATTCAGTAGGTAATCACATTACTTAGATTAATTATAGATAATTTATTTTTATATTTGCTACTTTAGAAGCAAAACGAAGTTTTATCATTTGTCGCTTACGTCAGTTACTTCCGAGCGGTAGAAATCTATACCTCACCTCTTCCCGGGTTCAATGGCAATAGCGCTGTCACTGTCTTGCAGCTATTGTTTTCTTGCTAGACTCTGCCCATTCGGTATTTTAACATTTCGCCTTAAGTTAGAAGTATTTGTGTTGGGTATGTATTTATTTTAAGGCAATCTAGTTTATAAGCTATATTATTGTCGTTATATTTCTTTTGTAATTAGTTTAGAGCACGCCAACATTTATGTATCATCCTCATGGATGACTGGCAGAAAACGTTGCTTCGCATGAAATCCTCCAGTATTAAACAATTTCCTTGTGTTTTTATGGTGCAATGAAGAATTAAATAAATAAGTCATATAGGGATCCACTGATGATTATGATGACACAACGTATCAAGATCTTTTGAAGGAGATACAAAAGTTTATAAGTACTGAATGTATAATTCAGTTAGGCTCAACTTACATCAGAGTGGCAGCCACAAGCAGTTTCAAATATAGAGCATTTTAAACTTTATCTTCATTGCTAAAATACATATTAATATTATTAAGGATCGCTTGAGAGGCCCGAAAAAGTAGCCACTTGTGGCCGCCTCGTGTACTGAATGTACCGATTCATAAGAGTTGAAGGCGTGCAGCGATCGCATGGCAGCTGCCAGCTGCTTCCAGCCTCTTCCAGCCATTTTCAGCCGCTGCCAGCCGCTGCGTGCCGCTGCCACCTTAGTGTGAATTGAGCATTAGCCATATCTTATAATTCATCCTGTTTGCATCGATATCCTCACTGCTGGAGGGTCGTGGCCTTTGTGTAGGACTTTGGTCTGCACTGTGTTACTCCTCTGGGTTTGTCCTCTGTATAGCGGATGGCTTCATTCAAGCTGAAGTCGATAGCTGAGTAAATCTGATTGCTCCAACGCACAGAGCTCCGTCACTGTGGTGTCTTTCTTTCCACCTTTCCAGTGATTAGTAGGTTTAATAACTTCAACAGTCAACTAGGATAGTTTATTTTTTATGAAGGAATGATGGAATAAACAAATTGCCCACCTGCTCTGCCCATAACAATAAACTACCTTAAAGGCCACGTCCATCTCGCCCTACGTGGCATTGCACTGCGCTCGCTACCCTGAGATATAAAGTTGAAAAATCTCATATACCTGTAATTTTATCGGCACCCAAACTCTTCAAACTTGAACTCAGCAATGCGAACACGAATGCTTTGAAGCATGGGTATGGTGGTAGATTATGGACTGAATTATAACCAGTAGCGTTTAGTAGTAGTAGAGCTTTTTTGTGAAAGAGTTCCTCCGGGGAAGTACTACCACCATACCTATTTCTGCCGCAAAGCATTAGTGCGCGCATTGCTATGTTCCGGATTGAAGGGTTATGGTTGCCGGTGAAATTACAGGCACATGAGACTTTTCATCTTTATGTCTCAGGGTGGCGGACGCGGTGTAATGCCACATAGGGTGCGTCCTAAGTGGACGTGATCTATGTGATAATGAACTGTTCTTAGGCAGAGGGTACCACTCAACATCAGGTGGGCCATCTGCTTGATCCGTCATTCCAAGTTGTATAAAAAAAAAGACTTTACCTCCCTTAATCTACTGATCTCTAGCTGAACAAACGACATGATACCTAACCTTTGCTCTCCTAGCTTCTTCGATCTTTTTCCAAGCTCATTAGGATGCTCTGAAACCAGCTCAATCGGAGAGTGACAGCCCTATTCTCCTTGCGGATTGTAGCCTAAAGGGTTTCGCTCCCGTCAAATTGTCGTTTAAAAACAACGTTATTAAACAAACCGCATTCTGATGCGTTTTGCGAACTCATAAATATTAAACAGACACGTTTTTAGAGCGTTTGTGGTACAGAAAAATCGTTTGTGTGACTTCCTGGTAAATTTGAACAAATTTAGACAAACTCTCACTAAGCCATGTTGAAATAGACCATTTTATTACAAGCTTTATATTAACTTGCAATGTAGGTATATATGTTTGTCTGGGTGGAATCTGGGTGGAATCTTGCAACTCATGAATTTTAATGCAGTTATCCTCAACCGATTGAGCTGAAATTTGGCATACCTGTCAAGTTCCGATGACAATACAAATGCTGATGATGGAGACGGAAGGTGGAAAAACGGAACTCCTCGATGGATAACAGTAGACTGACCGTGTTTAGGCTCATTTCGATCAGCACACGGTTACGGTCACTAATTTTATAAAAGCTTGTATTGAAAAATATATTTTTCACAAAAAACCTATTTATAACCACTACAACTAAAGTGAGGGGAAGCAAGGTAACCAGTGTTACTATGATCAAGAAGAACTAGATCTAGGTCACGTGTTATAAATATACATTTATCGTAAAACTTGATATTCAATGAACCTACTTTCGTACATCCTCAGCGTAGCCACCACTACACTAGTAGGTATCAGGTAACCCGAGCCAGTAGCCGCAGGCTCCCCGAGATTGGAATATGCAAATACCAGATCGTGTTTTAACTTCGCCAACTGTTGTGTACAGTGGTTTAAACAACAGTTTTTTTTTTTTTTATTCTCTTAGGAAAACTAGCAGCTAGTTACATAAAAAATACAGACTTATAAGGTATCGAAGGCCAATTAAATTTTTCACAATTATAAAAAAAAAATAAAAAAAAAAAACATAAAAGCCTTATTACCAAGATTTATCAAAAAAAAAAAAAACATTTGATATTTATACCAAATACTGGATTTAGTTTAGTTAATGCTTTGCTTATTACAAGTATCTATAACAAAGTAGGTATGTAGTAAAAACCACCTCTCAACATCCCGTTAACGTAACGGATTACTGCCGCCCGCCCTATACCGGCTGTAGGGCGGCGATTGGCCGCACACGAAGGGTTAGCAATTAAACAGATTTACATACTTTTACGTGCCGTTATGGTGGTTACAATTTGCATGAAAATACTGGAATGGATCGCATTGTTATATTGACAGTTTATGTACCTAATTAATATTGCTTTTGTGGGAAAATTTATGGGGGCGGCTAGAGACAGCACGCCGTGGCACTATATGTGGGAGATCAATTTTTTTTTCATGCTACTTGACTGACGGAACAAACTTTTGGCCCACCTGATGTTAAGCGGTAACCTATGCCTATGAACAGTGCATTACCTCATAGGTCACGTCCACCTAGGACGCGCCCTATGTGGCATTGCACTGCGCCCGCCACCCTGAGACATAAAGATGAAAAGTCTCATGTGCCTGTAATTTCACCGGCACCCTTACCCTTCAAACCCGAACACAGCAATGCAAGCACTACTGCTTTGCGGCAGAAATAGGTATGGTGGTACCTATATTTAGCAGTGGACGTCTAAAGGCTGATGATGATGATGTTGATGATGATGATGATGATTGTGATGATGAAGGGATAATTGGTCCAACGACTCTTCATTTTTTTTATGATGTTTTGTTTACTATTATGTAGTATTTACCTGTAAAAATAATAGGTTATTCTAACAAACCTCAAGATTTTTGTAACTCAAGATTCAGATATTCAAACTAATGTCAAAAAGGCATTTTTTTTATAAAAATTCTATGATACTTTTGAAACCGTTTATGAAGTTTAGTTTAATGATCACGAATAGTTGAAAAATACGACCTGTAAGCGAATACCAACATACATACATCTGGACAGACGAAAGCAAAGCCAGTAGTTGCAAGGACGAATCTCTCGCTTAGCTCGCTCGGTCAATTATATTTTGACCATTCCATCCTTAATTTTACATGTAGTGAAAACTTTACTTATTCGTCGTTTATTCGCTAAACGTCTTTTCCGTCTCACCGGACGCTGCTCAGTGAATCATATTTCGTTATATAATGAAATGCGTTGAGCTCCCGTAATGTTATTACTCACTGGGTCACTGAAACGAAAGTTTCTGTGTTGCACTTAGCTACCTATAAAGGATAAAATGATAATGATAATTATTTTTCGTAGAAGCTAGGTACATTGGATGTTTGGTTTCAAAAATGATCATCTCTAGTTCGGCCTGTTAGGCATACAAACATTACAACAATTTATAAAAAACTAGCGACTCGTCCCGGCTTCGCACGGGTAGCCACCGGTTGCCCCCTCCTCCTACCCCTCCCCCTATATCAATCTCCTGGTTCTAAGCTACCTCCCCACCAATTTTCAGTCAAATTGGTTCACCCATTCTTGAGTTATAAGTGGTGTAACTTACGCGACTTTGTTTTATAGATTAAACAATAGCTTTTAATAATAAAATATAAAAGTTAGAAAACTTACTTATTAGAAACCAATACTTTATATTTCCCATTTATGAAAAACCATTTGAGCAACAGATTAATTTTAATATATAATCAAAATGTAGCTACATATTTGATATTTATTTACATTATATTTTTAGTTTATCCAACTCTCTAATATTTGTTGATTTAGACATTCGCTACTCACTTCGGCGCCGCTGAAAAGTAGCGCTGCATCAGCTTTCTTCTGTCATTGTTTTTAATATTACCTACTAATGCAATATTCCATGATAATTATTTTTGCAGATCGATTCATATACGTAGGAATCGAATGGGAAAAAACCAAATTCATTCTTTGAAATGTACAGAATAATATATTCAAACTTTGCGTTATCAAAGAAATATCTAGATTTTGAAAAATTTACAAAAAATAAACAGCCTTCAGATTTTCTGTTTAAATAACGCTACGTCACGTACCCCAGTGCGGCTACTCCGACCATTAGCGAATGACGCGCAACCGCATCAATCATAGTGGAGCCAATTCATTACCACCACTCGGCGCAGATTGCCAACTGTATGGGAAGCTGCTAAATAGTTGGCAACTTACTATCATATTATGTTCACTATACAATTTTCACTGTGGGTTGCACCATCGTGGAATATAGAGATGGCAAGTGGTGGGCTCATCGCCACCATTGCTTCCCACGACTGACTCAGCTAACGCCAGCTTCAGTAATAACACATTCCTTAATAAGCTAACAGCCAGGACAAATCTTATACCAATGAATTTTACTAACAAGTCCGGGTACTCCCTTAGTCGCCTATTACGACATCCACGGGAGGAGAAGGGGGGTCTATTTTAATTATAAGGCCGGACACACCACGGCACTGAGCAGATTTTTCAAAAGAATCATCTTAAACAAAATGTTTAACCCAACGGTTTAACCAAACCCCTAATAAAGCTAAGAACAATATTGGCAAGCGCATCCGTCATGCGAGCAAATATTAGGAGCGCACATTCTTTGTTGACCTCCGACACTGTCTGGTCCGCTCGCATATGTGACAGGTTTGTGTCGTCAGTGTAATCCACTTAATGGCGACCAGAAGTTATGAACACTGTAAGAAATATGGATGTGTGACTGCGAATATTAACAGGGGGCTTAGTAGGAGAATTTGATAGTATTCGAAACTATACGAAGTTTCGTTTCCTTCCATACATATACTTGCAGCGCCCCTAGTGTAAACGAGGAGAAAACTAAGGACGCTGTCAGTAAATGTATTGAAGGAAACGAAACTTCTTAAAGTTTCGAATACCATCAAGTTCTCCGTACTAAAGCCCCCTGACGTTACTTTATGCCTTAAGTCAATCGCCTCAGAAATTGTAAAATTCTAAATAAATCAAACTATTGATGCTGGTAAAGCTGAGTAAGAGTCAAATTATGTCACTATCTAACTCATTATCTCACTATTTGGCTCGAGCTTTTTCACCCTTACCGCGTGCCCTCGCTGCGCTCAATGCTCTCCTGGATGCTAGTCCTGAGTGTGATTTGTTTGCGGATGGCTGGACGAGGATTTTGTCGGAATGTTTGAAGTTCTGTGAGCGTGATGTATAGCTGTGTGTTTGATTTATATTATTTTATTGTTATTTTATTATCTTTGATTAATGTAATTGGTGTGTCCGTCTTAATTAAATAAATAAATTAAATAAATTAGATAAATGAAATAAATTAAATAAATTAAAAAAAAAAAAAAAAAATTAAAGAAATTAAGTAAATTGAATAAATTGAATAAATTAAATAAATTAAATTAAATTTCAGGTAAGAAAATTACAAAAAACAACTTATCTCTCTATAATAATGTTACATAATTATCTGTTAAAATTGTTTTATAAACGTACGTTGATATGTAATATAGATAATTACATTTTAAGATTTCACGTTTTTTGTACGATATCGCGTTTTCGACTCTGGTATGCCCTTGGAAACACGGTGAAGATTAACATAATTATGTACATATTTTGCTAAAAATACTTTTAAGTGAAGCCTCTTGTTAGCGTCTTAAGTCATTCGCAGAAAATTTCACTTATGTACCTACTACCCTTGTACCTTCATCTTCTAAGATAATAACTACGGTTGGAAATAGATCAGCTGCCATATTTATGTATGTACATACATCTTCTCCAAAATCCCATGCCAATATTTCGTAGGTCCGAACCTCATCGGGCAGCATGACATCCTACTGCATATAACGTTGTCCAATTTAATTATATCTGCCAAGTTTTTAGCAATTTTAATATCTCTCATGGTTCACGAGGCACCGGAATGTTTTACGTTATTACATTTTTGAAATGGCACCCGGGCTTGTTTGTAAGATTCGTTGGTATAAGATTTGTCCTGGCTGCTAGCTTATTTAAGGAATCCGTTACTAGCAATCTGTGGGTTTAGGTCTAAAATCGACATCTATTTTTAATTTTTTTTATTATTTAAATTCAACTGCTTACTGCACTTACAGTATACACCAACGCGCGCAGAAAGCCAAACAATAGGTACAAATATTAAAAACTACTTAACTAAGAAACTAAAAAAAAAAAAAAAAAACAACGGTTTCTGGTTTCTGAGCAACCAGGGCGTTGAGCAAATTTAGAGCATGAGCTGTAGGAGCATACCGGGTGGTTTGCGTTCGAACTAACGGGGTCGCAAACAGGCGCGGCGCACGCAGCCGCTGGTCCGGCTATCTATATTGTCGTATCCATGGAACAAGGTAACAGTGGTGGTTGTGACATGTTATTTTTATTGAATTTTCGGAATTTTCTTCACCATTTACATAATTTCAGTTAGAAATACGGAAATAAATCGTTTTGAGTCAATAATTTTAATACTGTAATATAATGGAGTATTACAAAGAGACGTTTTTTTTTTTTTAAATTTAGTTTGTGTGTTTAAACTTTTTTGTTTTTGTTAACTTTACCTACTCGGTTTCAGGATAACAAACCCCTTGAGCCACCAAGATTCAGGCTTCGCCTAGTCTGGGACCCGATAGAATGTCATTAGGTAGTAGTTTTTTTTATTTTTTATTAATATATTTTACCACATAAAGTTACACAGATAAAGTTGAAACCAGGTTTTTTTTTTTTTTTTTTATTCTACTGAATGACGGAACAAGCAGATGGCCCACCTGGTGTTAAGCGGTAACCTCTGCCTATGAACAGTGCATTACCTCATAGGTCACGTCCACCTAGGACGCACCCTATGTTGCATTGCCCTGCGCCCGTCACCCTGAGACATAACGATGGAAAGTCTCATGTGCCTGTAATTTCACCGGCAGCCTTACCCTTCAAACCGGAACACAGCAATGCGAGCACTACTGCTTTGCGGCAGGTGATAATAAACACTAGATAAGTAAACAGTAGATTTAGTACATTCCTACTCATTGTAATATATATGTATAATGTGTTTATTGATGTCTTTTATAACCGTGTCTAGTTAAATAATAAATTTATCTTATCTTATCTTAAGTAAGCGTCGCTATTTCCAAGGACATCTTTGTCTTATCGTATGTTCTCTATTCATAATAATATCTCACGAGAACAGAACGCCACGTCGGCCATTTAATCACTAAAGTGGCTTATTGCAGTAACATTGTTACCCTCTACACAATAAAGCAGTAAATTTCAATCAAAATGATGGAAGCAGCCGGACGGATGCAGAGGACTACTCTGGTAAAGCGATGCTGAAGCGATCACGTTGCGAAGGCGATTTGATGATGAGAGCTATATTTCTGGCTGTTCAAAAAGACTATTTCAAAGAGAAATTGTCTCCATAATTGATTTTATATGAATTAGAGTAATTTTTAGCTCTTGTACTAAAACACTATCTAGAATCCAATCTATATGTACCAATTTAATAATATTGAAGTGTAATATTACGTCGGCAGGAGAATAGTATAGAACATGGTGTATAGTCGTAAAATTTTCTAAAATGATACCAAGCGACTGTAATTTCAATTCTATTCAAGTGTCTGTCTGTAATTTCAAAATAAATATCAAAATTTAAATGAAAGCTGCTATTTATGCGATACCTCATCATAAAGTATCATTTTTGACCGTGTCTGCCTGAACGTTTGTCTCGAATAGAACAAAAAATACAAATAAAATAAATGTATTTTATATATATAAATAAATAAAAATACATATTAATAAGGAAAGAAGGTTCTGAGGATTTTAAAGTACCGCGCGAAGGTAAATTAATTAATTAATTTAACTAATTTTAAACAAAGTTTTTTAGGTTATCTTAACGCAAGACAGTGTATTCTAATAATAGTATAGGCTTTAAATGTCTGCGACTTCGTCCGCGTGTACGTTTCCATATACATTTCAACACCCCCCCACTGCAAACCTTAGAGGTTAAATTTCTGAAACTCCTTTATTAGTACCTACACCCCTAGACCACAAAAGGAACGTACATTGCAAATTTTAGGTCTCTACGAGTTACGGTTTAGGCTGTGCGTTGATAGTCAGTCAGTCAGTCAGTCAGTCAGTCAGTCAGTCAGTCAGTCAGTCAGTCAGTCAGTCAGTCAGTCAGTCAGTCAGTCAGTCAGTCAGTCAGTCAGTCAGTCAGTCAGTCAGTCAGTCAGTCAGTCAGTCAGTCAGTCAGTCAGTCAGTCAGTCAGTCAGTCAGTCAGTCAGTCAGTCAGTCAGTCAGTCAGCCAGTCAGTCACGCAACGATTTTATATATATTCATTTGCACACTTTCGTCTAAGTATCGCAATAACATCGCCTCTATTGCAGAGTAGGGGTGTGCGCGGCGCAAGTGGCGACGGGCGGATGAAATATGCGGCCGGAGCGGACCAGAGACTGCACGACACGACACTTTAAAATATTAACCTCCTGTATCGCTTTGTTATTACTTATTATAAATAATACGCCCTGGATTTATCTGAACAAGTATCCGAACAATATTTTGAATTCGAATTTTACAGTGAGGTACTTAAATGTTAGGTACCTACTGATATTTGTGAATCCTCTGGTCGTGATGTGTCCAGTCTAGCGATAGACCCTTCCGTCTCCTCCCGTGGATGTTGTAAAACCGACTAAGAGATTAAACCAGGGGATTGGCTGCAACATCCACCTGAATAGACAACCCCATACATACGAGTACATACATTCATATATGTTCAACTATATGAACTTACTGCGCTCACGCGCCTTTTTCTTCGAACGGGGTGTTGTAGGCAGAGCCTCAATGTGACTCTTTTCACAGTGGGTTGCACGATCGTGGAATATACATAAATGTGAAAAATGGTGAGCTCATCGCCGCGATTGCGTCCCACGACTGACTCGGCTAACGCTTTTTTCCAGTAATAACATATTCCATAATAAGCTAGCAGCCAGGACAAATCCTATCAACAAGTTCGGGTAATCCCTAAGTCAGCTTTTAACGACATCCACGGGAGGAGACGGAGGGGTATATTCTTAGGCCGGATGCACCACAGCACATATTAAACACCAATACTGCGAATGCAATCCGCCTGCCAAACGTGTGATTATGGCAAATTGCAATCGCATTTTATGAGGGAGGCAATACCTAGACGTCTAAAAGCTGCTGATGATGTTTATGATGAGAATCAAGTAGTTGCTTTTTCATCCTAAAGTATTTTACCAAACATGGGCGAACAGAGTATAATTTTACACTGAAATGACTGTTGTTGGCTTTTATATTGGTCATTATTAATGTTGTGTGAACTGTCCAGCATTATTTATTTATTTTATTTTATTTATCATATATATTTATCGGAAAATCATATTTGGTTGAAGAAAACAGTGGACTAATAGCAAAAATAACATCGAAATTACTTGTATGGACTAAAATTTTATTTTTGATTTGATTTTGAGACCAAATATTATTTGCCGCAATTAATGACCAATATAAAAGCCAACAACCACCTTAAGAGATGGCACAGTTTCGATTATAATTTCTAATTGATGTTTAATGTGACTGGAACTCACTGGGCCATGTCAAAGTCTTCATTATTAGACTTCAAAACGTAAGCAGAACTTTAGCAGAACTTTGCAATGGATGGTACTACTTAAAGATTCTACTTAGAGATTTTGATTTTTAGGCCTAAACAAACGTACGAAAGTCAAAGTCAACAATGTTTTATCCATTGAAATCAAAAGAATCATTTTTATTTTTAAAGATTCGTAGCCCTTTTAGCGTGGTACTAATAAACGCGGAGTATCCGTCGAGAAGTTACACCGTGTTTTGTCTCTTTCGACTAAATTTGAAACTGCTTGTCAATGCAAAAGACAAGACACTGTGCAATTGTTCCAAGGAAAATCCAAGTAACACAGTAAGTCTATTAAAAACTTGAAGTAACTCATGAAGTAATAAGAACCTAGTGCAAGTTTTCACTAAATATTGAGTTGGTTCGCAACAGAACTAACTATCGCTTCTTGCGCCAACTTCTCTTACTACCTTGTAATTTAACCTTCCGTTCTTCACTTAACCTTCCCCCTCATTTCATACCTGTCTCATTCCTACCTTCCTATCATTTATTCATTCCTTGATTATCTGTACAATAGTTTAATTAATTAGGTCTGTTCTTTTCTTTGTGTCTTTATTTTTGCCCGGTTCTTCGTTTTTGTTAGCTTTATTTGTACTAGGTCCGTAGGTTGTTGTAGGTAGGTGTACTAGGTGCTCACACCTAGTACACTGTGAGCACCAGCGAGGGTGTTGGGCGTGACTTTGGAAGTCATGCCCGGGACTGTGCTCTACAGGCAAATGCGAGAGGGGCACCGGTGCGTTCCGTATGGAGATCCCGGAGCCCCTTCTAGGTTTAAAGGTCTAGAAGGCACCTATTCACTACAGCCTTGAAGAGACCCAGATTATAGTTTTCGGGAAAGACAGACGACGCTAAGGCATTCCACTCCTTAGCAGTTCGCATTATAAAGGTAGAACTGAATCGTTTAGTACGAATAGAGGGTATACTATTTACCTCATGGTAAGGATGGTAACGAGCCGTGTGTCTGCTCGTCCTATGATGAAAAGGAGATGGTGGGATCAGATCGTGCAGTTCCTGGGAGCATTCCCCGAAATGTAACCTATAGAAGATCGAAAGGCATGCGACTTTACGGCGGAGCTCGAGACTCTGGATCTTAGATCTCTGGATCTGCTTCTTATCTAATTTACTCCTGAGTAATCAGTGGAGTGGAGTCCTGGTAACCTGTGGCACAAGTTTTTTTAAAAACCTATTTCAGGCACCAGCTCTCACAAAACTACATAGGTAGTTCAAAGCTTGAAATTGTTTCTAAGGTTACCTATGTGAAGAGAAATAAACGAAATTTACTTTAACTATGACACCGTCTCACATAAAGTGCTCGGTATATAGAAATGTCGCCTAGAGGTGACAACATGACGATGGGACATGGAGTATAGAACCGACAGAGATAGTAGGTAGACACCCTCACCAGTACTAAAGGTAGCGAACACGTTATTTCCACGCCACGCCGGAGCGAGTCTAACTTAATAATAGACTCTCCTCTCTCTCTCCCTCTCCTCCCGTGGATGTCGTAAAAACCCTACAGCAATGCACAACAAAACCCACAGCAGGACTCAGTGCAGGTTTTAACACCTTCACTTAGAATAAGATCCAGAAGATGAGAAGCAGCATCCAACTTGTTGGATAAACAATACGCCTATAAGGGTTGTGATAATGGAAAATATGGTAAATACCCCATTACATTAAATGTTAAATGAGGAGGCTAAATGATGCTGATGATGGTGATGAAGGATGTTACATAACACCCACCATTCATTAACATAGGATCCCTTAAGCCGTGGGTAACAGGAGCTACGAGTACCTTGCTACCACAATACCCAGACCCGGAATAAATATTTGCAGGCAATTCAAACATTTGTTCCGCAATGGGAATCGAACTCGCAACCTCTCGCATCTCAGCCGGCTACTTGCCCGCCGCGTCACAGAGTTTCCTCATATTTTTTTGGATTTATTATTCTCCGTTTGGAGCTAGAATTGCTTTCAAAAAAAGAAGTTGACTAAATCTCATCTAAAACAAAGCTTCCAGCTTTTCCTAGCTCTAAGGCAGCCGTTTGGCAACAATATGCACGTTCAATTCCACGTAAGAGCCTCCCGTATGGTCAGAAATATGCGCATAACGATGTAAGCGATAAAACCTATTTAAGAGACACTTTAAGTAATCGAAACAAAAGAGAAGGTATGTTTGCTTAGAGATATGGTAATTTGCCTTAAATATTTCTGCAATAAAAAGGAGATTACCACATGAGGGTGCGTCCTAGGTGGACGTGACCTATGAGGTAATGCACTGTTCATAGCCAGAGGTTACCGCTTAATATCAGGTGGGCCTCTTGCTTGTTCCGTCATCCAAGTAGTATATAAAAAAAAAAAAAAAAACTGTAATTTTCGGCCATGAACTAACTAGTGGAAAACCAGCGACTTTGCTCACGTGGTGTTTTTTATACAAACTTACCATCCCGTTGAACCCATTTAGGGGGTGAATTTTGGAAATTCATTTGTTATTGCACCACAAAAAGAATACGCTCCAAATTTCAGGTATCTAGGACTTACGGTTTCAGCTGTGCGTTAATAGCCTGTCAGTTATGGTGCTTGTACAGGCGCGATAACATGCGTGGGCTACACAGTCATTTAGTTATATGATAGTTTAAAAAAAAAGTTGTTTGCGGGCTACATGCGCAAGGACTCGCGCTGGTGCCTCGCGCGGGCTACATGCGCGGGCTACTTCACACGGTAGTATGCATGCACATGTTACCCGCACCGTGTACAAGCACCATAAGAATTTTCAATTATGGTTATGTGGGTTAGGAAACTACATAATCAAAAAAAAACTACGGTGAATACGTCGTCAGCTAAATAACTTTATTATTTAAAGGCTGTGGTAGTCGCCAAAGTGAGGTTTTCTCCATGTAACTCTTCTTCGTGTATTGAATATAAATGCACAAAAAAAAGTATGTTACTTATAGACATTGATCTTTAATTTCAACAATTGAAAAATTCTAAGTATATTAAAACTACATGAAAAAATCAACAAGTTATAAATAAATAAATAAATAAATAATGTTGGACAGTTCACACAACATTATCTAGCCCCAAGCTAAGCAGAGCTTGTGTTATGGGTACTAGACAACTGATATACTTAATACAATATATTACATAGATAGATATTTTTTATTATACATAGAAAATACCCAGAACACCCTGAACAAATATCTGCGGATCGCACAAATATTTGTTCCGAGGCGGGAATTGAACCCGCAACCTCCTGCGTTACAGGCGAACGTTCGCCCGCCGCGCCACAGAGGTCGTCAGAGGCAGTTTTTGTCTTCAATTTCCCAATCAGAATGAATAACATAAAGGTAACTTCCTGAAAATACGTATTCATTCAACGTGAACTTCAACTTCAAGTAGAGGCAATAAACTCATCGAAAGAACTCCACATTAACTCACATAAACAAGTTTCATATCGACGAATTTACATACGTGGAGATACAGTCAGCGACACCAGTACGTTTCAAAAAATTATATTATCGAAGAATTTTTTTGTGAGTAAAGTGTATTTTAACTGGAACTTCACTTGGGTAGGTATTGAGTGGAGAGAAGGTAACGCTAAAAAACAATGCTAAAGTCAGAAGTTACTAAGGTCAGTTAAACAGTAAAAAATTAAATGGATCTGAACCCATTTAATTTTTACTGGTTACTAAAACTACTGGTTTTAGAAACTGATTTCTCAGAGCCGTAGATTTTTCTTTTAAACTTAATTTTCTACGTCAGTATACCTTGCATCCATTGTATCAAAAATGTTGAACCGGCAATCGACTATAACCCGCTATTCGACCATTCAACCAGAAACTTTAGACGTTAAAAACTTCAAACAATAACTAATGAAAGGCCTATATTTAAACTAAGGCCAAACCAACGCGTTCAGCCCGCGTTCGAAGTGGCGTGCACGGTGGGGATCCACTGTCTTACCATTGGTCACCACCGTGCACGTTACTGAAGACATGGGCTGAACGCGTTGGTTTGGCCTTAGCTTTATAAGACCCTCCGTTCACCAAGTACTAAACAAAAAATTCTAAAAACAATTAAAAAAATTAATTGAATCTCCAGGCAATTACACCCGTAGAATATTTCTTAAGTTTAAACGCTACCTATTACCCCACCACATTGAATGACTTCTGGGGCTGACTGTAACAATGAAGTATTCCGTGACGCCGCCCGCCCGGAAGCGAGGGCGGGCGGAAGCGGGCTCGGCAGGTTGCGCTTTATAGCCGCCCAGCCTCGTCACTCGTAATCGCTTTTTGTGCATGAGTTAGGTACCTATTTTGATTTTATATATCAGCGTCATGTGTGCTACGTTCAAATCGTACACCCAAATCCTTAGCTTCGAGTTAATATTTTACAAGCAATTAACAAGGTTGTATGTTGTTGTTAAAATATCTATCTGTGTTATAATATAACACAGATAATATATTATATAATATATTATATTACATTAAGTATATCAGTTGTCTAGTACCCATAACACAAGCTCTGCTTAGCTTGGGGCTAGATGATGTTGTGTGAACTGTCCAGCATTTTTTTTATTTTTTTTTTTATTTTTTTTATTTATGTAGTGATATGGGTTTTGTATAGAGACTGATGAGCGCCCCTAACGTACACTTTGTGAAACTCTATTTCCTAAAAAATATTCTGTGTTATTCCATACATCCATGACAAATTGCTTGTTCTACCTTTGACCAGCTTACTTACGGCGTGTGTGTCAAATACCGTTAGGATACAATCTATAGCTATCTACATCTAGATATAGGCATTATATAAAGTTTTTTTCAACAAAAAGAATAGTACGACTAATAAAGTAGGTATTAGATAAAATAAAAAAAATATAGTGAAACTGTTGAGTAAGATCGTTGAAATCGATCAAATGATAGCTCAACTGATCCAAACCACTAACAGGCGTACGCGTCCCTAAGATATCTGCTTTACCACCTTCCATCACACACACACACACACAGCACATCATAGAAAACTTTCTAAAATCGTCTATATCTCATTGGGAATATTCCTGCTAATAGGTTTTTAGAAAAATCCTAATAACTAAGGATTCAGCAGCGCCTCAGAGTTATGAATGCTATGGCGGGTTATTACCGAAATCCCCTTGATTAATCCCCTTTAAAGGGGATTTCGGGAATTTTATTCCCGAAATCCCCTTGATTCTGAACTGGCAGCTTTAAAGGGGATTTCGGGAATAAAAATTCCCGAAATCCCCTTTGAAGTAGAAATCATATTTAGTACTATTTAATATTATCGTTCAATTAAATCGTTCTCCTCCGATTATTGTATGAGCTAAATAAATGAAAAATCTCGAATAAAAACTTGACTTATTAAAGGAAGGTTATAAAAATAAAACAATATAGCAGGCTTAATTCAAAATCACAGAATATTAACAATAATTGACTGGTTACAACAAAACTAAATGTAAACAAAACGTAAATCTCCAAAATAACAGTGAGTAAATAAAATCTATTTATGTTTACTAATTAAGGTGGAAATACTCCCTTACAAAATGAGCTTGGACTCTGAGTGATGACTTGGCTTTTTTCAAGAGATTGGTATAAAGCTCTATTTTTTTTTAAATAAATTGTAAATAATACGTCGTCTACTAATTAAAAAAATATAGGTACCCATTTGAAAAAAACCGTTTTTAAAATAATTTATATACGCATTAATGACTTTGAAAAATGAGAAAAGTTATGTTATTCTCTTCTCTTTAATCAAATCGCAGTTACCTGGCTGGAATCCACACCAATTCAAAAGTGATTTTGAAAAAGCAACAATGGTTGCTATCAAAAATGTGTTTGAAAATGTGACGGTGAAAGGATGCTATTTTCATTTCAAGCGAGCAATTTGGCGTAAGGGTAAAGAGCTTAACCTAACAAAGTCGAAACTATTGCGAAGACAAGTGGCGCTTTCGGCAGTTCTTCCACTATTGCCAGAAGATAAAATAATTGAAGGGTGGTTTTACGTCGCTTCACAAAGTCCCGATGATGAAAAAAGCTGCAAGTTTCGAGATTACGTACTGAAACAATGGATCAACGAAGATTTTATAAAAATCTGGTGCGTATACGGTGAAAGGCATCGAACTACAAATTTGTTGGAAGCATGGCACGGCAAACTTAACAAACGCATTGGAAAAAAGAAGCCAAACATAATTCAAATATTAAATGCCCTTCATGAAGATTCTGCATTAAATGACGTCAAATGTAACCAAATTTTAGAACTCAAGATAAAAATCAACGACAGAACAAAAGAGAGTCAGGAAATGGACAAATTCATACAAGATGCCGAATTAGAACTTACGGCGGGCCTTTATACTGTGGGTCACTTTCTTGAAAAAGTAAAGTAATTACTTAAAATTATTGAAAAGATCATAAGTATTTCGTGTAACTGTAATCTAGTAAATTATTGTAAACTGTGATTTATAAATAGTAATATCTTAAATTGGTACAGGAAAAGAAGTTATTATATTTAGGATTTATTTACAAAATGTTATTTTAGAGCTTTAAACTGCTGCTAAACACTTTCTTGAATAAGTTAAGCCATCACTTAGAAGAATTAACTCAACTAGTCCGAGCTCATTTTATATGGGAGACGTTCCAGTTAAATTGGAAAATACAAATAGGATTTATTTACTAAGTAACTGTTTTTTTTTTTGAGATTTATGTTTTGTTTATATTTAATTTAGTTAACATTTTAATAAGTTAGTATTGTATACACGTATAGTTTTTGGTTAATTTAAGGCCGGCGTCTGAGTCACCTAAATCCACAAACTTTCTAAAAAAAAAAACTCTCTTAAAGACTCTTTTAAATCGTGTTTCAAAAAAGTAGATTTATCTAGAACTTGTCGTAGTCAGCTAGACACGGTGACACCGGTGGGCCTTTGTTGTCAGTTAGTACTTCAGAGGACAGACCCAGACATTACCCAACTAATATTAAAGTAAATGGCGAAACACTCAATCTTGTAAACTCTACTGTTTTCTTAGGACTTAATATTGATGCAAGTTTGCAGTGGGGACCACAAATTGAGGCACTTGCGGGGTAGACTTAGTTCCGCTGCATATGCAGTTCGTACGATAAGGCAGCTTACTGATGAAGCTACAGCTAGGCTAGTTTATTTTAGCTACTTCCATAGTGTTATGTCATATGGCATCATTCTGTGGGGGAAAGCAGCAGACATCCAAGCAATATTTGTTTTACAAAAACGGGCAATACGTGCCATTTATAAAATGAAGCCACGTGACTCCTTGAGGGAGCGTTTTAAGGAAATTAACATTCTCACCGTAATATCGCAATACATCTACGAAACCTTATTATATACACATAAACACTTAGATAGATTTATGAAAAAAAGTGACGTGCATTGTTTTAACACGAGAAATAAAAATAAACTGAGTATTCCCAAATTTAGATTCAAAAAAGTAAGTGGGTCTTTTATGGGGAATTCTGTTCGGTTCTATAATAAACTTCCAGAAAGTGCTTCTAAACTTTCGATTCGAAGATTTAAATCTTACATAAAGAATAATTTAATTAAGAAAGCGTATTACACACTACATGACTATGTTAATGATAAAGCCGCGTGGCCTGATGTCGCTCTGCCCCTCGACACCTAATTTGTCAATTTGCAATGTCTGTACCTGCATATAATTTATTACTGATGTGTTATTTATGTGTATATCAAGCGTAGTGTGTGCTGCCTTATGAACTTTTGCTGATTCTCTCTATCATCTTACTTTTGACTGCCTACCTAAGTAAGGCTTTTAATTTGGTTTTCCTTTTTTCCTTGAATCAGCTTCAACTTGTTCTCGAGGCACCACACAGGCGCTCTCCACCTAGTAGTAAGAAGGATCATCAAAAGAAAAACAGACCGTGTTTGTTGCCTGATTCTTCTAGGTCTGGTTGCGTTGGAACAGGAGTAACTGTAAATTTATTTTTTAAGACGATTCAAAATGATCCTTGTGATTTCAATGAATAAAATACTTTTGACTTTGACTTTGACTTTGACTTTGAGACCACGTGAACCGCAAACCAATAACAAGTGTCCTGGCCTTCCAACGACGGGACGCTTGTCCCACGTTTGCGATCCACGTGGACCAACCTTTAAAGTGTCGATTACCAATAAAGGCCCACTGGCGTCACCGCGCCTTGCTAACTACTACAAGTTCTCGATAAATCGACTTTTTCGATTTATGGTTAATACAAAATAAAAATGAAGTAATTTTTTTGTAAGGTTTCGGACGTAGATTATGTTGGGGCCGGCTTGAAACTGACCAAAATCTAACCGTGTAGGTATAATACCAGTCATCTTCATCTTAATCAGTCAATTATTATTAATATACTGTGATTTTTAATTAAGCCTGTTATTTTGTTGCTCATTAGGCATTCGTATAAATAATCTAGTAAATTATTGTAGAAACTGTGATTTTAAAATAGTAATATCTTTTATTAGTACACGCTAAAGCGTTCAATTTAAGATTTATTAAAAAAAAATTAAAGCTTTAACCACTCTCTTAAAAAAAGTAAAGTAAGAAATAACTTAACTAGACCAAGCTCATTTTGTATGGGAGAAGTTCCACCTTAACTAGTGAACATAAATAGGTTTTATTTAAACACTGTTATTTTGGAGATTTTTATGTTGTTTACATTTAATTTTGTCAAGACTGTTAATAGTTAGTATATTATATCCGTAAAGTTAATCTTAACTAGGTCAATCTTAACCAGTCAATTATTATTAGGATACTGTGATTTTGAATTAAGCCTGTTATTTTGTTGTTGATTAGGCATTCGTATAATTGTAATCTAGTAAATTATTTTAAAAACGGTTTTTTTCAAATGGGTACCTGTATTTTTTTAATTAGTAGACGACGTATTATTTACAATTTATTTTAAAAAAAATAGAGCTTTATACCAATCTCTTGAAAAAAGTCAAGTCATCACTCAGAGTCCAAGCTCATTTTGTAAGGGAGTTTTTCCACCTTAATTAGTAAACACAAATAGATTTTATTTACTCACTGTTATTTTGGAGATTTACGTTTTGTTTATATTTAGTTTTGTTGTAACCAGTCAATTATTGTTAATATACTGTGATTTTAAATTAAGCCTGCTATATTGTTTTATTTTTATAACCTTCCTTTAATAAGTCAAGTTTTTATTCGAGATTTTTCATTTATTTAGCTCATACAATAATCGGAGGAGAACGATTTAATTGAACGATAATATTAAATAGTAAATATGATTTCTACTTCAAAGGGGATTTCGGGAATTATAATTCCCGAAATCCCCTTTAAAGCTGCAAGTTCAGAATCAAGGGGATTTCGGGAATAAAATTCCCGAAATCCCCTTTAAAGGGGATTGTTAAAGGGGATTTCGGTAATAACCCGCTATGGCGACCTCTGTGGCGCGGCGGGCAAAGGTTCACCTGCGACGCAGAAGGTTTCGGGTTCGATTCCCGTCTCTAAACAAATATTTGTACGATCTGCTGATATTTGTTCAGGTTTGTTGTTTTGTTTGCTATTTTTTATCTATGTTATGTATTGTGTTCATTATATCAGTTATCTGGTAGGTACCCATAAAACAAGTTCTGCTTAGCTTGGGGCTAGATAATGTTGTGTGAGCTATCCATTTTTTTTCTGTAGCTTTGGCTATCACTACTGCTTTTAAGGCGACATTTTTACCATAGCGTCGTGTGATTTCTCTGTTCCTAGTTACATAATTTTCTAGGTAGAAAGGTAGGTAGATGTCAAACAGTGTTTCTTCCGTATCTACGAGTATATATCCGTATCCCAGGAATATGTTATTACAGTGTAGTGGCAACAAATGAGATGTCCGTAGTATAGCTTTACGCCCGGCCCCGCCTACCTATTACCTTACGGCCCGGGGCGAACTGGAAACGACTACTCTTTACAAAAGATGTATGTGTACTGGAATCAACATACAGGTACATTATCTAAGTGCTGTATATTATAAAGAACCTTGGTCTACCCTGATTTATTTTACCGCACTGATTATATCTACCAGTAGTTACAATTACATAACATCTAACAGTCACAAACATAGTCCTGATCCCTCACTAGGATTCCCTGTGTCGTGGGTATCAGAAACTACGAGTACCATGGTACCATAACACCCAGACCCGGAACAAATATTTGCAAATCATTCAAACATTTGTCCCGCAGCGGGAATCAAAACGCAACCAGTTGCATCTCAGCCAGCTACTCGCCCGCCACGCCACAGAGGTCGTCAACAAGAAACCCCTAATGCGTAACGAGTTCTTATACACCAAATGTATGCCTGCCAGCTGAATTGAGCTATAGACTATTTTTTAACTCCCGACGCAAAAACGACGGGGTGTTATAAGTTTGACGTGTCTGTGTGTGTGTGTGTGTGTGTGTCTGTCTGTGGCATCGTAGCTCCCGAACGGAAGAACCGATTTTTGTTTTGTTTGAAAGGTGAATTTGTCGGGAGTTTTCTTAGCTATGTTTGATCAAAATCGGTTCAGCCGTTTCATTGCGTTGAGGGTTTTTATTTGTAAAAAATTATTTACTTGTATTATCAGTCTATTAAAATAATATTTGACGACCTCTGTGGCGGGGCTGGCGAAGGTTTGCCTGCGGCGCAAGAGGTTGCGGGTTCGATTCCCGCCTCGGAACAAATATTTGTGCGATCTGCAGATATTTGTTCAGGGTGTTCTGGGTATTTTCTATGTATAATAAAAAATATCTATCCATGTAACATATTGTATTAAGTATATAAGTTACCTAGTACCCATAACACAAGCTCTGCTTAGCTTGGGGCTAGATAATGTTGTGTGAAATGTCCAGCATTATTTATTTATTTTTATTTATTTATATCAGCTTTTGTCTGGCAATCAAACAAAGTATCTTTTCCAAAAGTTTAAATTATCTAATACATAATATGTAATTATGTAATTGATAGATTTGTCCTGGCTGCTAGCTTATTAAAGGAATGTGTTATTACTGGATGAAAGCGTTAGCACAGTCAGTCGTGGGAAGCAATGGCGGCGATAAGCTCACCACTTGTCACGTCTACTGCCCACGATGGTGCAGCTCACAGTGAAAAGAGGCCCATTTGAGGCTCTGCCTACCCTTTCGGGGAATAAGGCGTGTTGTTATGTATGTGTATGTATTTAATACATTGTGTCATTACACGTATATAGACTCTCTAAACTAAGAAATAAATAATAGTTTAAAAAAAACACGCTTTTATAGCAAACCGAACTAAAAAATAGAAAATAATTGTCAATTTCAAAGTGTTTATATTACAGTAGTAGAAGATCGAACAATCAATCAGATTTTTTTAAAAGCGTTTTTTTTTTATTTTTTTAAGCTATTATTAATTTTTCATATTTTAGTTCGATTTATCTTTTAGTTATTTGTTGACATGTGGTATTGAAATTTCTCACAAATCATTTCGCAATCTCATCATTTACTACAGAGGATCTATCAAAGAATTTATTAATCCTGGCGGTCCTAATAAGGACAACGGGAAAATGTTATCAAATTATTGCATTGTCATCGGTCCTTGATACGTATGCAAAGTTTCAAATTAATTAGACTTGTGGAAATTGGTGAAAATTATGCTCAAAGATTCCGTTACATAAATACATACATACATTGATACAACCCAAGCTAGTAAAAGCGTGTTAAAAACAGGAGCGTGTTTAGGAAGTGTCCTATCCAGTATCCAGACAGATCCGTGGTCAGCCCGGTGTGCTATATAAAAAGTATGAGGTCCAGTATAAAATATGCAATATCCATATTGGCAGGTCGCGGCCGACGGCCATATTGAGAGACGTTTCATTTTCTCGGAGATAATGGGAATAAGCTCTTGCCGAGGTCTCTAGAGCATTAAAATGTAATTTCATAAAAGGTACGAATTTGTTGGGTGTTATTAGTAATTGGATGGCAGATTTAGATTCGCCCTACCACTTCGAACAAGTTTTTAACCGCCATTCGTTATTACTTCGCTCATTACTGTCCATCCAAAAGTAAAATATATAAGGTAAGATAAATAAATAATGCTGGACAGTTAAAACAACATTATCTAGCCCCAAGCTAAGCAGAGCTTGTGTTATGGGTACTAGACAACTGATTACTTGATACAATATATTATTACATAGATAGATATTTTTTATTATATATAAAAAATACCCAGAACACCCTGAAAAAATATCTGCAAATTGTACAAATATTTGCAGCAGCTCTTGCCAAGGTCTCTGGAGCTCTGACATAAAAAGGTAATTTAATAAATTTGTTGGGGGTTAATAGTGGCAGATTTAGATTCTCCCTACCACTCCGAACTAGTTTTAAACTTCTTTTGTTTTCTTTTCGGGGTCCGTGGGTTACCGGTGCCCTATGCGTTTTCGAAATTCTTTCAGGGCGTCTGGTCGAAGCTACGCGTGACCCGAGAGCTGGCTCTTATCTGGCTCAACGCATAAGTATTGCCATTCAGCGTGGCAATGCAGCCAGCATCTTAGGGACGCTTCCGTCTGGTAGTGATTTAGATCAGTTGAGCTACCTTTAGATAAATAAATAATAAATAAATAATGCTGGACAGTTCACACCATTATCTAGCCCCAAGCTAAGCAGAGCTTGTGTTATGGGTATACAAGATAACTGATATACTTAATACAATACATTACATACATATTTTTTTTTTATTATACATAGAAAATACCCAGAACACCCTGAACAAATATCTGCAGATCGCACAAATATTTGTGCCGAGGCGGGAATCGAACCCGCAACCTCCTGCGCCGCAGGTTTTAGATCGTTAGCAGGGTTGCTCAACTGTTTCATACGTATTTTTTACATACCTTGTATTAGTTGCCTTATTCTTTCTGTAAATTAATATGTTTTTGACTGTATTCCGGAGGGTAGTATTAAATACATTACCTTTAATACTCGTATATAATATATCCTGGTTCAAGGAGTCCCAGCTTCTCCATAAACAACCGGCATTATCTGGAACTAGTGAATATGCAAAGCGTATTAGGTACTCTCCCATGTACAGACAAACAAACAGTTGTTCAGGAGGGAGTTACTCAGGAAGGGGGGGGGGGGAGTCGCACACGCTGTCTTATGTTCAACCGACTGTGTTTACAGGGATGTGGGAAGATATGGAGAAGAGATCCTGAAGAAAGACATATTACATTTCCACATACATACATACGTTTAGTAGTAGTAGAGCTTTTTTGTGAAAGAGTTCGTCCGGGGAAGTACTACCACCATACCTATTTCTGCCGCAAAGCAGTAGTGCTCGCATTGCTGTGTTCCGATTTGAAGGGTAAGGGTGCCGGTGAAATTACAGGCAAATGAGACTTTTCATCTTTATGTGTCAGGGTGGCGGGCGCTGCGCAATGCCACATAGGGCGCGTCCTAGGTGGACGTGACCTATGAGGTAATGCACTGTTCATAGGCAGAGGCTACCGCTTAACATCAGGTGGACCATCTGCTTGTTCAGTCATTAAAGTAGTATAAAAAAAAACACCTTTTTCCCCGAAGTGGTAGGCAGAGCCTCATTGGACCACCTTTCACAGTAGGTTGCACCATCGTAGAATAAAGACGTGATAAGTGGTGAGCTCATCACCGCCATTGCTTCACATGACTGACTCGGCTAACGTTTTCTTCCGGTAATAACACATTCTATAATAAGCTAGCAGCCAGGTCAAATCTTATACCAACGAATCTTATCAACAAGTCCGGGTAATCCCTTAGTCGGCTTTTACGACATCTACGAGAGGAGACGGAGAGGTCTATTCTTACGTCGGCTATTATTCTACTGATTTATTCTGCTAATATAACATCGAGTTACTTAAAATTTCGATGTTATTTTCGCTATTAATGTTTTCTTCAATCAAATATTATTTACTGAAAATAAAGACCAATATAAAAGGCATCAACAGTAATTACAGTGTAATATTCTACTATCTTCGCCCGTATATGGAAAAATGCATTAGTATGAAAAAGCAACCACCTATAGCATCTCTACTATTACTTGTACTAATATTTATTCTGTGGCTCTACTACTTACAAAGGCGATAGGTTTTTAGAATAGTCAATGCCTTGGATTTAATCAGAATCAGAATCAGAATATTTATTATTAAAAATGATGACACTAACAATAGACTCATATAGTGAATTTACCAATAGGTACTAAGGTCAGTTCAACAATCGTTAACTCGTCATTATTAAAAATATACATGAAACACACAATTTTCATTTTTTTTTTTTTTGTACAGCTATTTTTATCTACTTATATTATCACTTGTAGATAAATGTTAAAAATCTGTAATTAAATAAAAATCTGCATTATACATTATAATATTATTTATATAAAAAAAAAAAAAAAACACGCTGTATATGGGCGTCATTGTGTGCAAGTATTTAATACACCAAATCGATTTCCATAACTTTAGTTAGTTGCCTTCAAAGTGGCTATAGTCATTATTTAGGTACTCTTTTATAGTGTACAATGTTTTGTCTAAAAGAAGTATTTTAACCTTATTGATGAAACTGTTGTAATTTTCAGTTGACTTTATTTTTTGTGGAAGCTTATTATATAAATTTATACCCATTAATTTCGGAAGTTTCTTAGACATATGTAACCTATGATATACTGCTGTCAAACGCATTGGATGTCTTAAGTTCTGGTCATTATTTTTACCTCTAGTGTTATAGTTATCTAAGTTTAACCTCACATACTTTATGACTTCAAATATATATACGGACACTGAAGTAAGTATATGAAGTGTTTTAAAAAAATCTCTACACGAGTCACGGAAATGGGCCTTCATCAGTACACGAATGGCACGTTTTTGCATTTTTAGTACACGTTCATAGTCCGTCGAGTTTCCCCATAGAATTATGCCATAAGCCATAATCGAGTGGATGTATGCATAATAAATTTCCTTAAGGTTTGTATCTGATGTCATTGATCTGAGTTGTTTTAAAGCGTATATCCCTGTTGCCATTTTTTTACATGTGGAGTCTATATGACTTTTCCATGTTAATGCTGGGTCCAACTCAAAGCCTAGAAGCTTTACAACACTTGAACTATTCACAGTACCTCCACTAAGAAATGGCACTGGTATTTGGGCCTGAATCGGAGAGACGGCATTGAAGAACATGATACTAGTTTTATCTTCGTTAAGCATAAGACCATTCATAGAAAACCAACTCCTCAATTCATTTATAGTATATCCTATTACGTTTAGTAGCTCTTCTTTTGTGTCTGCCGATACTATGATAGTTGTGTCATCAGCATATTGAATGAGTTCGCCATCAATATTAACGGCGGCTATATCATTCAAAAACGTGAGAAAAAGGGTATTCCCTAAAGATGATCCCTGTGGGACACCTATCTGACATAATAGAGGCGCTGATCGATATCGTTTACCATCTATCTTGATTTCTACTATTTGTTCTCTATGCTCAAGAAATGATTGCAGCAGCTCTAAACTTTTGCCTCTGATTCCGTACAGCTTAAGCTTTTCTAGGAGAAGCTCATGATTCACTGAATCAAAAGCTTTCGACAGATCCAAAAAAATTCCGGCAACCTTTTTCTTGTTTTCTAAGTGATCTATAATTCGTTCTATACACCTTTGTTATTTATTTATTTATTTTATTTATTAGGATTTCCAATGAGTAATACACATCACTTAAAAATATAATAAACTAATGGATGCGTTCCCTGTGCTTACTCTGTAAAGGAAACCACAGCTAACGCAGGTATAATAAACAAAGAGTAAGTGCATATTAACAACATTTTGAAAAAGTACACCAGAAGATTATACATTGACTAAGAGAAGAAGATTATCGGGACTGTAGATAAATCACAATTATTAACAAAACAAAATCAAAGAAAATAATTAAAATAATTTTAAATATATCGACACAGTACAGGACTTAGATCAATTAATATTAACATTGATACTGGGTAATAATTAAAATATACATATGGCAATTGATAAAATAAAATAACAATTGAACAATGTGCCAGAAATATGAAAAAAAAAAGACAATAATAATGACAACACTAATTTCATGATATTATTAATAATTTCATTAAAGTATTTGCGATTATCAAAATATATAAATGGCAGCAGCCTTACAGATGACACTATAAAAAGTAATGGTAGACATAAAATTTACAACACTTTGTCAATTAACAATTCACAACAATCTAACATTACACAAATGTACACAAAATAATAATTCCAAAATGTATTAACATCGTCATAATAATCATATTTAATATTAATTTCTCACACTAAACAACAAAAACAAGTCAATAAGTTTAAACTATAAACACTAATCTACAATATTTCAAGTAGGTGTATTAATCCGACCAGCTCCTGAGATGCCGAGAGATGTTGTTTTATCTTTTCTTTATATTTGTGCAAACTATCATTGAACATATCGATATCTACTGACCTGGGCAAGTAATTATAAGATCTAAACATTCGCGTGAGGGGTGAATTACAACTCAGATTAGTCTTGTGAGCAGGTTCTCGGAACAGTTTGTAGTTGCACAAGCGAGGAATGCGACCTGGAGCCGAAATGTTGACTTTCGCAAGAAGCTCAGGACAGTCCACCATATCATTCATCAGCTTATACAGAAACACCAAATCATGATATTTTCGCCTATTAGTAAGTGTCATAATATTGAAGTGCTCTAGCCGTTCTTCGTATGACCTCAGCACACGAGCTGTACCAGAGCTATAAGAAAGATTGTTTAAGAATTTTTTCTGGACTCTCTCCACTCTATTCTTAATATTCTTTGTGTGGCGGATATTGTGGATCTGCCTGGCCTATATGCGTGTTGGCACTCAGATAACATTTTGTTGTCTATCACATGTTTCATAATCGTTTCTGACATTACCGATTCGACTAACTTAGATATTGTAGGCACTATGGTGATGGGTCTATAGTTACCCACATCTGATGTTAAACCTTTTCCTTTATACAATGGGGTTAGTCTTGCCTTTTTAAGGGCATCAGGGTAGTTATTTGATTGAAGTATGTTATTTAGAAGGAAACAGATGTGATCCGACAATTGACACATCATTTCGCATACAAGTTTACCAGATATATCATATATATCTTTTGTATCCGAATTGCGAATTTTACGATTGACTAAGACGTTTTGATCATAAGACGTTAAAAATAACGTGGACAACGGGAAGGGAATTAGTAACTTCCCGCTATCAACGTTAACGGGGACAGCTAATTTAGTAACATCTCGCTGTCCACGTTAACGGGGACAGCTAACGTGGACAACAGGAAAGGGATTTTGTGACTTCCCACTGTCCACGTTAACGAGTACAGCTAACGTGGACAACAGGAAAGGGATTTTGTGACTTCCCACTGTCCACATTAACGAGGACAGCTAACGTGGACAGCGGGAAGGGATTTTGTGACTTCCCGCTGTCCACGTTAAAGAGTACAGCAAACATGGACAACGGGAAGGGATTTTGTTCCTTCCCGCTGTCCACGTTAACGTGGTCAAAATAACGTGGACATCTGGAATAGACCGCCTTATCCACTGAGTTCGCAGCTCGTGGCTCCGTTTCCGCGACATCGCCCCACTACCCATAACTCGGTTCACGTTCGAGTTATGCAGATTCCGCGTATTTATCGTCAAACTTCAGATATGAGACAAGAGAAATCTGATTCCGTTTGCTGTATACGCGATTTATTCACTATATACATACTAATGCGCAAATATATATGCGTGAATATACAATATATATAGATAAATGTGATTACGACTTACGGCTGGAAGGGGTTTCACGTCTCAAAGGAAGGTGGTTACGTTTCCGGAAAAACAAAACATTGTACGTATTTCGTTGGTAATGAATTGTGTTACGATAGGTTGTGACGTTTCCCCCTCCTTACCTAGTATCGGTCTAGATACCATCTAGACCCTAGTGGAGCAATTGAACGTTCCTCCCTTCTCTCTCTCAGTAGACTGCTGACCTTAGCTCACCAGAACGGAGCTGGTCATGAATTGGCCTGAACAGAACGGTTTACTTACAACTTGCTTTTTAGCTTAGAATAGAAACGGATATATATATTTCTCTGTATTTGGACCAGTCTGGTATTACTTGAAATTGATATGTTTAAGGCAGTGTGTGTTCGCTAGTCATGTGTTTAGTAACAAGGTTCAATTCTGTCCGGATTGAGTCTTTTGAGTCCGTAATTGGTTTTGTGAATTGTTGATCTTTATAAAAAACCCATCCTTCTAGAGATTAGAACCGGACTTCTGCTGTATATGCACTCTAACGAAAGTCTATGAACCTTTGAGAGCTAGATCGATCAATATCGGGCCCCCAGGGTTCTAGACTTGACTTTTATGGATACTTGCTGGTGATTATCGAGCTGTACCTCAGCCAGGTTTCTATGGACCGCTATCAGTTCTGTGTGATCGACTCCTCCGCCTAATGACCTCTATGGTGAACGGTTCGACATGGCACCAGGTCCTAAGTCAGCATCTGTGGATTCTTCAGGACAAGCTTGTTCCTGGTCCTATGTGTGGTTAAGACAACTCGTGTCTGCAGTAGCTGATCTTGATGTTGTTGTAAAACGGAGGCCTCCGATATTAGATCGCTTAGATATTTATATAGCGCTTGTAACCACCTTCGCTTATAGCGGGAATTCGTTGTGCAAACAATCAGAGCCTATTTAAGGATTAAATATATTGTTAATTAATTAGCATAATCATGACTTACGTTCAGCATCTGCTCTCTCGGGATCCAGGCTAAAATTACTTATTCTTAGCTATTGTATGCACTATCTGAGTGCTAAATGTATTTGATAAGCCTGCCTAAGTATTTAGGGTTTTATCTGAGCAAAATCAAACCGTGTGATATTAAATTCAGTATTGGAATATTTTAATCATTCAAGCACACACACACGAATCAATGAAATACAGTAAGACGAGTCAATCCCGCATACAGGTTTGGCTTGTAGGGAATTAAATCTAAGACAAGCCTCTATATTGCATTATTAAAATGCGGTTAATAATACCACCACTGGTGCGATATGTTAGTTATCTTTCATAATACCTAGCATTACGCGAAATAGCTAACATATCCAGCTTTCCCTCAACTGAAAACAGATTACTCGCCTCAGGTAACTAAGGACACCAATATGCCATTAATTACCCTACCACTACCAACCGGATTTTACTGGTGGGAGAATCTTTAGCGTTAAGTAGCTATTTTTGCTACGGCCCTCAATAAATTAGGCTCCGAACAAAAGGACACGTCTTTATAGACGAAATCTGCAATATAGAGGTATATATATGTCTGAAATACACGCACAAATTGAGATATATTACTAATCCAAATGTTCTAATCACATTTTTATATGGAGGTTAATCAAGGCACATATATGATGCCAATATTTACTGAGATTTAATAGGTCATTAGGTCATTTGGATTTCAGATTTGGACAGTAAAACTTAGCTTTTTAATGTTCTTGAAGGCTAGCCACTTGATTCTATTATTATAAACACTGTCTTCTCTGAGACTTAAACACTTCTTTAGTTACGACCCCGTCAGACGACACTGATTTCTAGTACACTCTCTCGTGCTTAGCGAAACTAAACTTCCTCCTTCCGCAGTTCAAAACTCAATGAATGCGCTCCCCGTCGCAACCCTATTCCTTCATTCTAACCGCATTTCCTCTTCGTAGCGTAACACGCCCCACTGCTGTTACGCCATTGGTCCATTGTACATCTTCTGGGTGACACGTGATTGGTACATCTTGTCGTCACCATTGCGTAAGAGACGCAACTTTTCGCGCCAAATTCAAACTCAGCGTGCGGGCTTGCAAACCTTGCATGATGTCGCTCCGCTTTTTGGCGCCAACTGTCGCGTTCGCGCGCATTTCAGGTTGAGATATAGTCCATTGTTTCAATCTCGGTCTCCCAACATGAAAAACAAAGTACAGTGTATGTGTATCCGCAGATTTCAGTGTCCATTCGTTGAAACGCTACACAAATTAGACTCATATCTAGTTATAACTGAAATGCAGAATCTAGTTATTTCCTAGGTTCGTAAGGTGTTATACGATAAGTGATCTAGTCATGTCTAGACGTCTCCTTTCATGACGAAATAACTTATCTCAACTAATTACTCGAGATTTCTACAGATCAGTTATAACCAAGGTACCAAAATTCCCCAAGCACACGCATTTTATGCAAGAAAGGTTTTTTTCTCCATCACCCATTGTCAGGACATCTGCTTGCCCCATCTGTGACTGTGAAGAAATCCTAAAACCATTGTCGCTCATCCAAGAATCCTAAAATAACAGCTTTCTATATTAGACACATAGAATTTTAATATCCTGGGAACTTTAAATTCTATTGAATATACAGGAAGCAATCAACTCCCTTTGTTTCACTTCAGACAATAAGAAACGAAATCTTGCTGTGATATAAAAAAAAATATTAAACAGATGTTTTGGGACACGGGTCCATCACAAGGTATAAGATGTTTAAGATGTGGGCAAAGGTTGGCCTGCGACGAAGGAGGTTGCGGGTTCGATTACCGCCTCGGAACAAATATTTGTGCGATCGCAGATATTTGTTCAGGTTGTTCTGGGTATTTTCTATGTATAGTAAAAATATTTATCTATGTAATATATTGTATTAAGTATATCAGTGATCTAGTACCCATAACACAAGCTCTGCTTAGCTTGGGGCTAGATAATGTTGTGTGAACTGTCCAGCATTATTTATTTATATTATAATTTATTATTTTATGTAAATAATTATTATACATTTCTATTTTTTGAAGCAATAGCCTAAGAATGCTAGTAGGTATGGCAAAATATACTTCTCATCAAAAAAAACGAAACACTTCTCAAGGGATAAAATGAAAAATAGTGTCTATTAAGGAAAACAATAAAATTTCATATAACATAGGGAATTCGAAACCTTGAACTACCTACTGTTTTATGACATTTGTTTTTTTTCTGTATAATACAATATTTTTCTAATATTCCATCAAAAACATAAACTTGAGAAATGTTTAGTTTTTTTTTGATGAGATGTTATGGTACTCTTTGTAATAATCGATAAGAATAATATTTGACAAGCACATTTACTCTTTTTGTAATTTTTTTCGGACATGTGCTTATCAGTCTTACTATAATTTCTTCTAACAAACAAACCTATGCAGGATGAATACGGCCTACATTTTGGTATGAATCCGGAATTAAATATTCGTGGGATGAATCCATGGGATCAATACGGCTGCACCCAATCTCATCTGTATGAGTCTTTATCTTATACATACCTAAAGTTAAAGTTTACAATAAGCTACCGAAAGACCTAACGGATAAGCCATTTAATGGATTTAAAACTGCTTTACATAAGTGGCTTTTGTTCCATTCTTTTTATTCCGTGAATGAGTTTTTGCAAAACTAAATTTGTCACTACTGACTTTGACATTATTATTATTAATATTATTTTGGAATGTATTTAATTATGACATAATGTTAATCAATTGATCAATGTGTGTGTACCAACTGAATAGATAATCAATAATTTAAATGTTAATATGTTAAATCTTAAAAATTCGCATACCTACTATAGGTTGAATTAGTGGAACTGGTTAAATATTAAGGTGAATGCTCACGTTTGCGGCGCGAGATTCAATTTTTTTGGTGTTTTTTGCCCTTTACAGGTCATCAACACTTCTTCAGATGACGAAAGTTGAGTTCGCGACAACTAGAAGACCTAACACACATGTTTTAATTGATTGTATCTCATAAATATCATCAGTTTAGCTACGATACCCCTAAACAAACAAAAACACTGTAAAAATGTATTTAGGGGTATCATAGCTAAACTGATGATATTTATGAGATACTATCAATAAAAACATGTGTGTTTAGTCTCCTAGTTGTCGCGAACTCAACTTTCGTCATCTGAAGAAGTGTTGCTGAGCTGTAATGGGCAAAAAACACCAAAAAATTTGAATTTCGCGCCGCAAGCGACCTTAATAAGATCTAAATTTGTAAACCCTTTTTCTGCGAAATAAATCATTCATTCATTCCTAGTCTCAATATTATATGGATATTATATTAAAGATGCAGAGGCCAAACCAAACCATGTATCACAACTTAAGGTCTTATTTCAAAAACATGTTTTCTCTTTAGAATTTCTTCAACCCCACCATTTTTATTCCAACCCCCATCTGATATTGGAATACGTCGAGTCGTTACTCCTTATCGGTGTAAAGAGTTATTTAACTGTGGCTCCGTTTATCTGCGGTTCTGTATTCAGAAGGTGTTCTTAGTCATTACTCCAGACAATATAGATGCTTAGGAGTGCTTAATATTTTATTAGAGTAAGTTCGCGAAGCTAGGGTTGCTACACTGTGAGATGATAAGTAAGGAAAGGTTAAATTATTTATAAATACTATTTGGGTCTATCTATGGAAATGTAAGGGTGAAAATGAATATCCATCCATCAACATCATCATCATATTAGCCTACATAAATCCCCATTTAATGCCACAACGAACGGTCTTGAGCCGACTCCATCCACCGACTTCCTGTAACCTCTATAATGTCGTTGGCCAATCGAGAGGGGAGCCTTTCTCTCGTTGTCTGGTTAGTAGTCGCCACTCGAGAATCTTTATTCTCCAACGGTTATCACTTCTGCTAGCTATATGGCCTGCGCATTGCCACTTCAACTTGCTAATTCTGAGAGCTAACGGTAATCTTGTTTCTTCCACGGATCTCCTCATTTCGCATTCTAACAACTATTGAAACTCTGAGCATAGTTCTCTCCATAGCCCACTGCACAACTGAGCTTTTCTATGCGGCCACTAGATAGCGGCCCTCGGTGCCGTAAGTCATCACATAAACCAATGTAAGATCCATTGTTGACCTCCCATTTCAAACAATTTGAACGACGGTGTAGGTCTAATGTTTTCGATACTTGAAACTTTACCTGCAATGTTTTTTTCTTGCAATCATGATACAATTGTTGGATTATTTTAAGGTGATAACTGACTTCACAAAATGAGGTTAATCAATTAATTCGACACCTACTTATAGTAATAGGTATGTTTACGCCCCGTTGGTTAATCATACGTATAGTATTATTTTATTTGTGGTCACACTTAACGGTGATACCTAGGTTTAGTGAAAACGGGTTGAACCCGTAAAATGTCGATAAATAAATGTTTTTAGAAGTCGGTTAGGATGGTAAATAAAGTAGGTAACCTACCTACACCGCGTGTATTCGCGAGGTCTCAGTTTGAGGCGAATCAGTAGTGTTCTCACAGCCCTATTGAGCAAGAAGCTCAACCGCGACCTTATCTAGATCACGTCTGCGCTCGAGACTTGCATATTCCGAGCTCTAAACCTTATCGTTATATAAATTAATTGCGCGGAACAGAGATGGCGCTGTGTTCAGTTATCTCGCAGTTAATTGAAAACCGGAGATTTACCGTTGACGGGCTCATTAGCTTGGATTTTAGGTCAATGCTTCGACATTGTTACCTCTGTAATTAGAAAAGATGAAGTAAAGCGTGGATAAACAGACAAAAAGATCAACGTATACAAGAATTTGAAAACAGTGATAGTATTTTAGTAGTAGTAGAGCTTTTTTGTGAAAGAGTTCGTCCGGGGAAGAACTACCATCGTATACCTATTTCTGCCGCAAAGCAGTAGTGCTCGCATTGCTGTGTTCCGGTTTGAAGGGTGAGGGTGCCGGTGAAATTACAGGCACATGAGACTTTTCATCTTCATGTGTCAGGGTGGCGGGCGCAGTGAAATGCTACATAGGGCGCGTCCTAGGTGGACGTGACCTATGAGGTAATGCACTGTTCATAGGCAGAGGCAGGTGGGTCGTCTGCTTGTTCCATCATTCAAATAGTATTAAAAAAAAAAAGTTTTATATTTAAATATGCTTCAAATGATACCACATTTATTATGATTATCACATTAGATATTAGATTATTAGTAAATAGATACAAAAACTGTGCGTAGTGGAAGACGCACTACTTTACAGCAGATAAGTTTTTTCAACAATACAACCAACTGCACGAAATACGAATGAAAATACTCAAATGACGGTCTATATTCATAAAATCGTACAATAGGTATGAAACAGGTAATTAATTTTGTAAAAATTAAAAAACCCTCAACGCAATGAAACGGCTGAACCAATTTTGATCAAACATAGCTAAGAACACTCCAGACAAATTCACCTTTCCAACAAAAAACTAAAACTAAATCTGTTCATCCGTTCGGGAGCTACGATGCCATAGACACACACACACGCACACACACACACACACACACACACAGACACGTCAAACTTATAACACCCCATCGTTTTTGCGTCGGGGGTTAAAAATTAATATTAAATAAAAACTTTTTTTAGTTTTATGAAGATAAAAAAACCTACCAATCTGATTGGGATACAATCATATTGTGTACGGGATCATCGCGGAATCTACATCTACATCTACACTAATATTATAAAGAGGAAAGATTTTTATTTTTGTGTGTATGTTTATGTTTGTAATTAATAAAATCAAAAACTACTGTGCCGATTTCAAAAATTCTTTCACCATTGGTATGCTACTTTCACCCGTTGTGACATAGGCTACCAAGGGGGGGGGGAATAGGAGGGGGGCTGTTTTTATCCTGAAACTACCCGTGCGAAGCCGGGACGGGTCGCTAGTATTATACATTACAGCAAAATAAAACAGTTTGTAAACGGAGATATCACGTACACAAACGAAGATATGACGCACACAAACGGAGATATCACGTACACAAACGGAGATATCACGTACACAAACGGAGATATCACGTACACAAACGGAGATATCACGCACACAAACGTTAAAAAAACAGATGAAGCTCCCCGTTTTTGTAAAGTCTGCTAACGTGGTTGCTTTCCCATATTAATGTATTTATCCATAATATGGGCGAAGAGAGAATAATTTTACATTTAAATGACTGTTCGTAGCTTCTATAATTTATTGGTCTTTATTTGCGGAAAATCATATTAGGTGAAGACAACAGTGAAAATAACATCGAAAATACAAGTATGAACTAAAATATTGATGTTTTACCGATGTTATTTTTAGTTATTACCGCAAATAAAGACTAATAAACAAGCCAACAATAGTAATTACTGTGTAAAACTATACCTACTCACTTCGCCCGTATTTGGAAAAATACCTAAGTATGAAAAAGCAACCACCTTAAAACTAGATTAATTATTATTAAAAAGTTTAATGTCCCTCAAATTCACACTTTTCCTACCCAATCAATTCGCGACAAAATAGAGAGCGTAAAAAATTATAAGCAAAAAACGAGCAAAGTTTTCCGAGGGTAGTATCGGTGGCAATATCTCGTTTATAGTTACGAAACAATCCCCTCGAGGGCGTTAGTAGCCAATGATTATTTTGTTCTACTTAGGGTGTATTCTGGCAGCGGTAAAAGTGTCGTCAAAATATGTAGATCTACCAAAAAATTGGTAGATGTGACAACACTGTGCAGCGGGGTGTTGAAATTTGTATGGAAAGGTACACACGGATGAAGTCACGGGCATTCCACTAATAAGGGGAATGGCTCGGTACCATCCTTACCTCATTAGTATACCCTCTATTCGCACTAAACGTTTCAGTGTTTCTTCTACCTGCGAACTGCTAAGGAGTGGAATACCCTACCGTCGTCCGTCTTTCCTGAAAACTATAATCTGGGTATCTTCAAGGCCAGAGTGAATAGATGCCTTCTAGACCTTTGTGCTTCATCTTCGGCCACATCGTCACTTACCAACAGGTGAGATCGTGGTCAAACAAAGGTCTAAAATAGTTTTAAAAAAAAACGGGCCAGGATAAGAATAACTTGACTATCACCATGTGAGAATGAGTTTTTATAATCTTTCTGTGATAGATCATTAACCGGTAAAATAGCAAGAAATCGTAAGGTCGCGTACTCGGCGCCTCCTTAAGTCCTTAGTGACGTAATAGCAAAAAATGAAAATGGCGGCAAAATGGCGGCAGGAGATGTCTGTTCAGTAAATTGTAAAATTTGAACTAATTACTAAAGCTACCATAAAACTGGGACTACCAATAGAATCTTGATGAAATTTCCTATAGGAATCTTGTAATCACAAGTTGTAATCTAATTAGAACTTTTGACATTCTTGATGGAAAATTACGATCGGTTACGAAAACCGACCTCTTGTAACCTAATTGCTTGATATTTGAAAGTGGAATAATATTTCACTGTATTGTCTTCATTATGAACTAGTATAATACATCCTGTATCAGAATGATTAGTTAGTTTTACTCCGCTAGAGCTAAAATTATTAGCATAGTAGCAAATAAAATCGAAGGTCAATGTCAATGACCTTCCGCTATAGTAAATATTTTTTTGTGTATTATTTATTCGTACTGAGACCTCTTTTAGCCTGAAATGATAGCATTTCTAATTAGAATATATATCAAACTATGTAGTTTGATAGCATTTCACTAACCTTCTTGTTGTTTTAGCACAAAACAACAAAAAATTTCACCACAAGTCGCCAATAGGAAGCACTTTGTTTACACTCACAATACACATATTCACAAAACGTATTTCTAAAAGATATTGCTCATTACACATTCGATAAATGTTGAATAACAATATTCAGGCAAAAAAACACCACTTTATCATCACAAAGCCAAATAAACATTATCATCATCATAAATCAACACACGCGAATCAGTTCGACTCGATGCCGCGGAGCAAAGTGACATAGGGAATACAAAACTCTCATTATAAAAATCAAACTGAGTTGCACAGAGTAAATGTTATTGTCAATGGGTAGTATGATTCAGGGAGACCATACATAAAAAATACGGTTGGTAGTAGTGGTATAATTAATACGTAGGATCTATTTTTCCGTACCTATATAACGCAGGACATATTAGCCCTGATGCGAATCAACGGCACAGCTGTGTAAAAAGTACCGTGGACATATTAGCCCTGTTGTTAGTATGGATACTTCAAAGCAGTAAATAAAATCCATCTGAGGTTTTTCCAGCTTGATTACGACATGTGTCGCTTCAAGAAAAATGTTCATAAATTCCTTTAGTGTAGGCAGCGCATCGACAATACACCCGGTGTTGCCGGTGTCTATAAGCGACGGTGACCACTTTACATCAGGTGGGCCGTTAGCTAGTTTGCCTATTCGTTTCATAAAAATAATAATGAAATTCAAGAATAACAAATCGAGCGAGCCTGACAGTATCGCATATGATGTGTAACATCTGATTTGTACCTTATCGTCCTTATCGTACCTTGTTTGTCTTTACCCTTGGTAACTAACATGGCTATGATGTGTAACATCTTTTCTCTCGCTTTCCTGCAATCTAAATATAAAAAAAATATAAAATATGAATATTTAAAAATAATATAAAAAATTAAACTAAAATAAGGTTGTTTATCGGAAAGCTAAAAACATTCCTTATTCAAAGGTGTTTCTATACTGTTGACGAATATTTAATAGAATAAAAATGACCATTTGCCAACTTTAGCTACCTAAATTACCTTTTATACCTATGCTTAAATTTCCAAATTGATGAATGTACCTAGTAGGTAACTCTGTAATGTTAGAAACTTTGGATGTTTTTTTTTTGTTGTTGTATTAGTTAACATTTTAGTAGTTAGTTGTTTTACCTATAGGTAAAACAAAGGTAAACTATATATACTTAGTAAACTAAGTAGCAGTTTACGCCCTCGAACAATTTGCGATGCCTGCAGAGGGCAAATAAGTCATAAGTGCTCACTATTTTATAAGACCAAATTGTAACACTTATTTATGCAAATAAATATCTTGTATCTTGTATCTTGTATCTGTGCGAGTGATTCCGTGAAAAGGGACGGAGGAGTGTTGTAACAGGAAGCGTGCATTTTTCTGAGAGGTTGGTACTGTCAGCCATGTTGCTTATTACAAAGGAGGTGAGATGTCAGATGTTACACATCATATGCGACTGATGTGTACTGTAAGGCTCGCTCGTTTTTTTTTTCCCGGATACTATATCGTTTCTTCTGAAATCTATACCCACTCATTTTTATCTAAACTCGCTCCCAGAATACGCACTCCGCCCCGTATTCACCCTCTTAAGATTCTCATAAACATGTTTTTCTCGCAATAAAAATGATAAATCATCCGTTTTTTATATGGTCAATCAGTAGATAGAGTTCCCTATTGATGGATAAAATCTATGAAGTTATTTGGAGGAAAATACTAGATAATAACAAGTAAGATTTCATTTTGATTGATGGTGTTGTGACGGCAGAGAGTGGAAATGCGTTGCTTTTTTACTGGGAAGGCTTTTGTCCGATCTTTTGGTGATTATTTTAGGATGACGATGATGATGATGATGTCATCCAGGACGATTTTGGCCACGGCGACTCTTTATCTGCTTTATACGGAAGAGCTAAGCTGGTGTGCTCTTACATGACTTACATACCCTAGTTTGGCTGTAAACGTGATTATTTTATACTAGGTACCACGTAGGTACCTGAGGCTGGGTTACAAAGAAAGAACCAGTGTGACTATAAAAGAAGTAAAACTTTGTATCTAGTATACTACCTATATAAAGAAGGTGAAAGTTCGCCTGCGAAGCAGGAGGTTGCGGGTTCGAATATTTGTACGATCTGCAGATATTTGTTCTGGGTATTTTTTATGTATCATAAAAATATATATCTATGTAATGTATTGTATTAAGTATAAGTTATCTAGTAGGTACCCATAACACAAGCTCTGCTTAGCTTGGGGCTAGCTAATGTTGTGTTAACTGTCCAGCATTTATTTAGGTATTTATTTATATGTTTTCCGAGTAACATATTGAGCGATTCTATCATCAGCTCAATCGAAAATTAAGAAAACTGCTTTCCATCCCGAAACCTACCCGTGCGAAGCGAGGGCGGTCGCTAGAAGTTGCAATAAATTTTTTTCTTCACTTTTTTAGTGACGGAACAAGCAGACCTGGTGTTAAGCGGTAAACAAATAACACCCGGGCTAACAATGCATTACCACATAGGTCACGTACACCTAGGACGCACCCAATGCGGCATTGCACTGCGCCCGCCACCCTGAGATATAAAGATGAAAAGTCTCATGTGCCTGTAATTTCACCAGCACCCATACCCTTCAAACCGGAACACGGCAATGCGAGCACTACTGCTTTGCAGCAGAAACAGGTATGGAGATAGTACTTCCCCGGACGAACTCTTTCACAAAAAAGCTCTACTACTACTATAATTTGTTGCAATTAATAATGACGCTATCTGATACTCGTATTAAAATAAATAAATAAATAAATAAATAATGCTGGACAGTTCACACAACATTATCTAGCCCCAAGCTAAGCAGAGCTTGTATTATGGGTACCAGATAACTGATATACTTAATACAATATATTACATAGATAGATATTTTTTATTTTACATTGAAAATACCCAGAACACCCTGAACAAATATCTGCGATCGCACAAATATTTGTTCCGAGGCGGGAATTGAACCCGCAACCTCCTGCGTCGCAGGCCAAGCTTCGCCCGCCGCGCCACAGAGGTTGTCGTATTAGTCTCTAAGTAGCAGTCAAAAGTCAAAGTCAAAGTATTTTATTGCTTGAAATACATGTTACAAAAGATGTCAATATAATATTAGTAAGTATCAATCATATCAAAAGATGTCAATATAATATTAGTAAGTATCAATCATATCAAAAGATGTCAATATAATATTAGTAAGTATCAATCATATCAAAAGATGTCAATATAATATTAGTAAGTATCAATCATATCAAAAGATGTCAATATAATATTAGTAAGTATCAATCATATCAAAAGATGTCAATATAATATTAGTAAGTATCAATCATATCAAAAGATGTCAATATAATATTAGTAAGTATCAATCATATCAATGTATTCCTACCCGAGGTATGCAATATTTTTATTAACAATACAATCATTAAAAAAAAGACCTGTTTTCTTGGATCATGGCAAAAACTGAATCAGATAAATGAGAAAATACCCCAATAATTCTCTATTATTTCCATAGATAAATAACTTTCTGCTAACAAAGCTTACGTTATGCCTTATTAAGTATGCGACGAAAACATTGTATGAAATATTGTACGCCGCGTAGGCCTTATATCATGCCTTGCATAAATATCTGATTCTGTGGTACGAAAGACAAAAACATTTTGCCGACCAAATGAGCTGGAATGATAATAACTAGGTATTAATTTAATTAATATAATTATTAAACAAGCTGAGCAAATATCAAATAAAGTATTTTTATTTCCAACTTAAAGTAAATCACTTTTTAACCGACAACTAAAAAAGTTTCTTTACGAGCTTTTTTTCATTATGACCGGTGTGTTCAAATCTTGCAAGTTATGTTATTATATATTTGACCCAGTTCCTGGTATTTCTGATGACAATACAATATTATGGTGACAGAGCTGGTCTGATGATGGCGATGCAAGGTGGACAATGGAACTCCTCGATGGATACTACGAGCAGTAGACTGGCCGTGTTTGGGCTCATTTAGTTGTTTCGATCACTAATTTCATAAAATCTTGTTTCAAAATAAATTAATAATACTGGACAGTTCACACAACATTATCTAGCCCTAACCTAAGCAGAGCTTGTGTTATGGGTACTAGATAACTAATATACTTAATACAATACATTACATAGATAGATATTTTTTATCATACATAGAAAATACCCATGCAGAACACCCTTAACAAATATCTACATATCGTACAAATATTTGTTCCGAGGCGGGAATTGAACCCGCAACCTCCTGCGTCGCAGGCGAACCAACGCCCGCCGCGCCACAGAGGTCGTCAAATGATAATATGGGAGGCGTATGTCCAGCAGTTGACTTCTACGACGTGATAATGATGATGTTATGTGTATGTAACAGGTCATAGTAACTGCCTAGCATACCAACACACAATAATAATAGAAACAAAAAAAAAATAATAAATGCATGAGAAAATGCCTAGTAAAAAGTAGTTATCTATTTTCTAGAATTTGATTCCAAAATTAGATTCCAAAATTTTGTAATGGTTGGTAAATTCGTCTCCAAAATAAAACACTTAAAATTACTTGTCCTTACTCAGGGTTTATTTTTGTACGATAATAAGATTTTCCTCATCAGATATTCTGAAAGAAAATTTCCGTGAAAATAAATCATGAAATAACACAAACCCCAATGATTTCCCTAACTTGCTTCACCCGTAAAACTAGTAATCATATTTGAAGGAAAACATAAAACCTCGTCTTTCATCTTTCCATACAAAGTTTAATTATTTGACCCCCCCCCCCCCCCCCCCCCCTTTCGCCCCATGGGGTGTCGCAAACAAAACTAGTTAACACGATACAATAAGCGAATAATAAACTGAAACAACAAACCAGTTACTTGCTTTTATTTTTCATTGCTTGACTCGTAAAGTTTGGAAATGTTTTCCAGTACTGAGACACACTGGGAAACGTATCAGTCCTTAGGGTGGCCGCATAGAGGCTTTCATTCTTCTTTTTCATCTTACCACTGGTTTTATTCTTGGTAAATCTTTTTTTTATGATGGTAAATGCTTTTCGCATGTCCATCAGCTCGGGGAGAGCTGAAGGGGTCTATCGGGCTCTCGGTTGGCTAGCATCCAATGGCATACCGACTAAAAACCCATCGATATACCTTCTTTCACCTTAATGCTAGTGCATCATCAAACCACACACCACCAGACGAGTGGTTTAGAGATGCACTAACACTTGACAGGGTCACGGGGTCCCGGTTGGATTCTACCGCGGCCCTGACAGTGATTGTTCGCATAAAGCGAACCCCTCGTCTCCCCCCCCCCCCCCCCCATATGGGATTCTGACAAGATTAAAATATACTTCTCTTAAACGCATTTTTAACCCCCGACGCAAAAAGAGGATTGTTAAAGTTTGACCGCTATGTGTGTCTGTCTGTGGCACCGTAGCTCAAACGGGCGAACCGATTTGAATGCGTTTTTTTTAAATATGAAAACCGGTTTTCTTGCGATGTTTCTTAGATATGTTTTATAAAAATCGGTTCAGCTGTTCCATAGCGTAGAGGGTGTTTACATTTTTTAAATTTCATGTTAGTTGTAAAATGTGTAGCTAGATTCAGCAGCTATTATGCAAGTTGTTAGAGTATGTTCAGAATGAGAGTCGTTGTGGCAATACTGTGAACTAACGTTCCAATTTCTGGTTGTTTCTGGTTATTCAGCTGGTTTATTTTCTGTCGTCATTTTGAATCATAAACTAAAGAAATAGTTACAGTTGTAAATGGATCAAAACGAAACAGACGCGCTATTGTACTGCCCGCTAAACAAAAAAGGTTAATAAGCACAGCTGCGCCCTCAAATCCCACAACGGGTCTCTTTCTGAACAGACTCTAATAATTTGTTATGTGTATCTTTATACATGGTGTGTCCGGCTTAAGAATAGACCCCTCCGTCTTTTACCATGGATGTTGGCTTAGGGATTACACTTGGAGATGGGCAGCAGTATCTACCTGAGTACTCAACACCAATACTGCGAGCACAAATCCGCATGCCAAGCGTGGTGATTATGGCAAATCCTCCCTTGCATACTATGGGGGAGGCCTCGTCCACCAGTGGACGTCTAAGGTCTGACGATTATGATGATGATGACAATGTGTATCTTTGTGTCCCACGTTTTGGTAATTATTATAAATTAATGATTTTTCTTCCTTTCTACTAACTAATCGCAACACTATGCGCTCGACCTTACAACTCTACATAGAGGTATAGAGATCTCTCTCTCACACTTCTCACAGTAAAACGATAGTGACGATAGCAAAGGAAAGCTACATTATGGTGGGTCGCGGCGCCAAGTTTTGATGATTATTGCTTTATTAACCAATATTGAGTGGCGGAATTTAACGAGGCCGGCTGCACGGTGAACAACGTCAGAAAAACTTAATTTTATAAAAAAGTTAAAACCTCCGATTAATTTCAATGTTCTATTAAAAACATTCTGAATTATTCTAATATTTAAGAATGCCTGAACAAAGCTATGTATAATTATTTATTTATTTAATTTTATTATGATGGTTTGTAAGTTGGTATGTACAAATTGTAAAAATATAAATTAAACAGTTGTGCTAACTGAAGACCGCTGCTAACGATCGAATTGTAGGTCAACTGATATAATATATAACAGTATCTATATCTTTAATGATATGTGTATTTGTCAAGGTGATAATATCACTGTCGAATTCTTCCATGTAGTTCTCTTCATCATTTGGCTGCCTGGAAGAAATCGCTATAAGCGATAAGACATAAGAAATAAGCATTGCGCATTTCTGTAATTTTTTGTTACAAAGTTCTTATTACACCATATTGCTTGCAAAAAAAACTGCATTGAAATCAGAACAACCGTTCTCTGAAGCTACGAGGCAGGAAAGAAACAAACCAAACAGATAGACAGACACACTACAGCCTCAAATTTGTAACACTGTTTTAGTCTGGGGTTAAAACAAACCGAGCATGCCACGATGACCGATCATGAGCCGTCTCCATCCACCGACTTTTAAAATGTCCTCGGTGGCCATTTTTAACTGGTGATGATGAAGATGAGCAGAATTATCTACTTTTTAATCAATTTCAACTAAAATGAATTCACGCATATCAAATAAATAAATAACAAATAAATAATGCTGGACAGTTCACACAACATTATCTAGCCCCAAGCTAAGCAGAGCTTGCGTTATGGGTACTAGATAACTAATATACTGAATACAATACATTACATGGATAGATATTTTTTATTATACATAGAAAATACCCAGAACACCCTGAACAAATACCTGCAGATCGCACAAATATTTGTTCTGAGGCGAGAATCGAACCCGCAACCTCCTGCGTCGCAGGCGAACCATCGCCCGGTGCGCCACAAAATGGAGTTTCTCAATAAAATGACGACTACTCAATATTTGCACGTTAAGGCGCTGTGAGTCGACGAATTGCTAATTTTTAGAGCGAAAAATATCATATGTCTGAGCAAGTTACGACTTCAATTTTTTTTATATATTTTTTTTCAGTTCTTTATCTAGATTGTCATCTACGGAAAACTATTATCTCTATAGAATATATTTTTGAAAATTACACCTTTTTGAACATTAAACTGATTTATTGTAATAAGTACTGTGAATATCAACGCAGGACTTGCTCTAAATGATAGGTAATAAGATAATTTAGTTTTTTTCCAAACGTTTTGTCGATAGGAATAGTACCACCCAAGATAATTTAAAGCTGTCGGTGGCGCCGGCCCCTAAGAACGCTCCCCGGAGAGCAGCAGTTAGCCGCGGCGTCGCCGGTTGATTGGGCCGTCGTAAACGAATCCGCGCCAACACTAACTAGTGCTAGGGTCGTCACCAATATCGATATCCTTTCTAGTAGAAGAGCGTATTTCTCATAGTGGAGCTTTTTGTTAGTAGTAGTTTTTTTTTGTAGTAGAGCTTTTTGTTAGTAGTAGATATTTTTGTTAGTAGTAGATCATTTTGTTAGTAGTAGAGCATTTTATTCGTAGTAGAGCTTTTTGTTAGTAGTAGAGCTTTTTGTTAGTAGTAGATCATTTTGTTATTAGTAGAGCATTTTATTCGTAGTAGAGCTTTTTGTTAGAAGTAGATCATTTTGTTATTAGTAGAGCATTTTATTCGTAGTAGAGCTTTTTGTTAGTAGTATTGCATTTTGTTAGTAGTAGAGCATTTTATTCGTAGCAGAGCTTTTTGTTAGTAGTATTGCATTTTGTTAGTAGTAGAGCATTTTATTCGTAGTAGAGCTTTTTGTTAGCAGTAGATCATTTTGTTATTAGTAGAGCATTTTATTCGTAGTAGAGCTTTTTGTTAGTAGTAGATCATTTTGTTAGTAGTAGAGCATTTTATTCGTAGTAGAGCTTTTTGTTAGTAGTAGATCATTTTGTTAGTAGTAGAGCATTTTATTCGTAGTAGAGCTTTTTGTTAGTAGTATTGCATTTTGTTAGTAGTAGAGCATTTTATTCGTAGTAGAGCTTTTTGTTAGCAGTAGATCATTTTGTTATTAGTAGAGCATTTTATTCGTAGTAGAGCTTTTTGTTAGTAGTAGATCATTTTGTTAGTAGTAGAGCATTTTATTCGTAGTAGAGCTTTTTGTTAGTAGTATTGCATTTTGTTAGTAGTAGAGCATTTTGTTCTTAGTAGAGCTTTTTGTTAGTAGTAGATCATTTTGTTAGTAGTAGAGCTTTTGGTGAGTAGTAGAACTTTTTGTTAGTAGTAGAGCTTTTTGTTAGTATGTACTAGAGCAGTTTGTTAGTAGTAGAGCTTTTTGATAGTACTCGTAGTAGAGCACTTTGACGTTAAACGTCAATAATTTTTGTTGCCACGTATGCAACAAAATTACCTAGGAAATTATGTGTAAGAAGAAAAATCTACAGCTCCCTCCCTACGCCCATTTCTTTCTGTGAAAGATTTCGTCCGGGGAAGTACTGCAAACATACCTATTTCTGTCACAAAGCAGGTGGTTACATGTTTTCTGGTTTTAAATGTATGGGTGCCGGTGAAATTACAGGTTTTTTTTTCTTTATGTCTCAGGAAGGCAGTGCAATGCCGCATAATGCGCGTCCTAGGTGGACGTGACCTGTGAGGTAATACAATGTTATATGCAGACGTTACCGTTTAACATCAGGTGGCTTGTTCCGTCATTTATTCAAATAAAAACAAACTCGACGAATAAATAATACTTAATTCATCATTACTGGCTCTTATCTGGCTCAACGCATTAGTATTGCCATTACGCGTGGCAATGCAGCCAGCATCTTAGGGACGCTTCCGTCTGGTAGTGATTTGGATCAGTTGAGCTACCTTTAGATCGCTAGCAGCGGTCTTCAGGTACCACAACTGTTTAATATGTATTTTGTACATACCTTGTATTATTCTTTCTGTAAATAAATGTATTTTCACTTAATTCATTAAACTTAACAAAGTTGAATATAGAGGTATTACTCGTTCTGCAAAGATTCAACTATTTCTACCATTTCTCAAGGTCTGGATATTATTACGAATCCAACTATGGAGGGAAAAAGAGTGTTGCCATGTGTTATTAACATAAATGTATCGTAATGTTATTGAATTGTGTTCCCATGCTGTGTATTTGCTGTTCAAAATAAACTATTTCTATTCTATTCTATTCTATTCTCAATGTCAAATTCCTGCTCATCGACAAGGGTACAATTCTAATCGCAGCTTGGTACTGAAGCAGCCATGTTCATTCTGGGAAGTACTCCCAACTCTAAACTTCTAAATAGTTTACAACACACGATTTAATTTTTGTGTGACTCAATATAAAATAAAAATAAATAAATAATGCTGGACAGTTCATATAACATTATCTAGCCCCAAGCTAAGCAGAGCTTGTGTTATGGGTACTAGACAGCTGATATACAATACATTACATAGGTAGATATTTTTTATAATGCATAAAAAATACCCAGAACTCCCTGAACAAATATCTGCAGATCGTACAAATATTTGTTCCGAGGCGGGAATCGAACCCGCAACCTTCTGCGTCACAGACGAACCTTCGCCCGGCTAACCTGTCGTTCCTCATACCCACGACACAGGGGATCCTAATGTAGGATCAGGAGTCAGGACTCAATGTTGTGTGAACTGTCCATCATTATTATTGTTATTATATTATTATTATAGTTAAGCTTAGTATACTTTTTTCGAGAATTTTGCATAAGTCTCGATGCCCATTCCTTAATATTCAATGGTTCTTCCAAAATCGTATCGTCACCTCCTAAAGCGTCTCGTCTCCGATTTTGAATATTCCAATGTAAAATGGCCAAACCTATGTGTTTTGTTCGACAACTTATTGGTGGTGAAACTGTTATTATTTGTTGTTCTTGTTTTGTTCGGTAGCTGTAAATGGTTATTGTTCTCGCTACAAACGACTCCATGTTTTATATACTTACCTAAGTTTACAGGACCTACCAAACAGGCCACAGCCAGGGTTTTTTTATATTGGAATACATAGTATCTAATCATTGGCAGTGATCAATTTTCAATATTCGAATAAAACTTTAAATATTATAAATATTACACACTACTAAATTAATATACCTAAACTGTTAATTTTAAGCTGTTTCCTATGCAATACAGCGCAAATAGTCTCAGATCCGCACTAAAGACGACCTTCACCGATCTGTTTAATGGATGAAAAGTATTTTATATCAAATTTAAAATATTACAAAATATATCTCGAGTCTAAAAAATTCCTGTCCAGACAATGATTAATAAAAAAAAATATGGTTTTTACTTTTTTTAATAACCGTGATTGTCAGTCTGTTGATATTTTCAATGTTGTATAACAACAAATACACAGAATAAAATAAATATTTAAGGGGGCTCCCATACTACAAACTTGTTTTTTTTTTGCCGTTTTTATAGATAATGATTGGTACAGAACCCTTCGTGCGCGAGTCCAACTCGCACTTGGCCCGTTTTTATAGATAATGGTACGGAACTCTTCGTGCGTGAAATTTTTAACGAATCATAGTCTGGACAGGAATTTTTTAGACAACCTACTTGAGATATATTTTCTATTATATTAAATTTCATATAAAATACTTTTCATCCATTAAACAGATCGGTGAAGGTCGTCTCTAGTGTGGATCCTCTAATAAAATGATTATCGTATAAAGTTTCCTCGATACATACCTAGCCTAGTGAGATACCATCTAATATTAATTTTGTGTTCGACATTTGTTCAAATTGTTATAACTATAGGAAATAATGATTATGTAAACAGTGACTCTTATCGTTGTAATATTTTTTTTTTTCATTTTTTTTTTATTTTAACTCCCGACGCAAAAACGGCGGGGTTTTATAAGTTTAACGTGTCTGTGTGTGTGTGTCTGTCTGTGGCATCGTAGCTCCCGAACAGATAAACCGATTCCGTTTTTATTTTTTGTTTGAAAGGTGAATTTTTCTGGAGTGTTCTTATCTATGTTTGATCAAAATCAGTTCAGCCGTTTCATTGACTTGAGGATTTTTATTAATTTTTACCAAATTAATTACTTGTATCATTCCAGTTTATGATACAAGTGAGCTAAGCTGGTCATTATACAGTCGAGGCGGGATTGCAGCCCTAGGGCGTAATGATGCTGAGAGATGTAATGACCAATGCTCACGCGTTTCATACGACGTTTTTCAATACAATTGCAAGGGTAAATAAATAATATTTCACTGTTTTATTTTGTTCATAAAAAGTTGAATTATTGAATCACTTAAATGACAATTATTAAAATGATACCTTAAAAAAAACACAGATCAAATAATAATCTCTACTCTTAAACAGTTTTAGCCAGCATGTGCATAGTATGTGTTATGGCATTACTAATAATTTCATTGTTTTTTAACTTGAGTTGTTAATATCCCTTTAATATAACTTTTGAAACTATCATGGTTATGTACATACTTTGCACTGGGAACGGAACAATAAAAACAACGGAATATCGGGAACAATTAAAACTCAAAAATCATGGTAAATATCCCGTTTCTAGTAAAAAGTAACACTGTAATATTTCTAAAGCAGGCGAAGCCGCGCGAAAAAGCTAACATAAAACATACATACATAGACACACGCCTTTTTCCCCGAAAGGGTGGTGTGGTTTCCGAAGAGAAAAACATTAAAATAATTAAATTCCCTATTAATACTAGTTTCGGTATATCAGTTTACTGTTGATAATTATCCATGAATTGATACCACTAGCGCCATCTACACTGTACTCATAGAAGCATAAGCTCCTAGCCTAGTCATTGTTACAGCGAAAGCTTTCGCCTCGTTTAATTTCACGCGAACTTGTATTGGTTACATTATAACGCCAGAGATGGAGCTTTTGCAAAACTTTAAATTAAAACTTTTTTGCGTCACACACGACTCTTTTAATGTAAAATATGTAATATAAATTGTATTATTACCAACGTGATTTGAGTTGCTTTCTCGAAACTCTATAATCTGTAACTTTAGCGATATGCTAGCATGACGATAGAAAATGTCTTGCTTACAATAAATAACAATAAAATGATTATGAATTAATGGCTAATCAAATTATTAAGATTTCTAGTATCACCGATATCATTGGCCAATATTTGTCAGTAACTATCGTCGCACAACCGTGCATAACCCACTGAATTAAAAATATTACTTAAATGGTTACTTTCTCTCAGTGAAAATTGGGTTAGTTACATTGATTCCACTCCCGTAAATCAAGATCAAACCGATCCCAGGCAAATCCAGTAATGGCCCAATGTTGGGCAACAAATCAACAATAATATTTACACCACTGAATGGGAAGAAACCCGGTCAAGTGTGCGTTTGATTTGCGAGAAATGGTCCAGTGAAATAAATTTTAGATTAGATATGCTTACTGTAGGTAGATAGATAGATAGATAGAAAATTCTTTATTGCACATAAAACAAAGAAGTGCAAAGACGAACTTAATGCTATAAAGCATTCAGCAGGTAGTTAATCTATTGTAACTTCGAAGTATGATTGTGTTTATCAAATATAGTAGGTAGGTATACGAGGTAGGTAGTACTTAGTTAGATTTTCAGCAAGAAGGTAAAATTTTTACATTTTGGAAAATATATTCTTATTTCTTGTACAAAAGACATCAACGCGCTACGATAATTCAACGTAAGTACCGCTGATCGAGAGATATCAAAATATATAAAATCGTTGCGTGACTGACCGACTCACTGACTGACTGACTGACTGACAATCAACGCACAGCCTAAACCGTAAGTCCTAGAGACCTGAAATTTGGAGGGTACATTCCTTATGTGGTCTAGGGGTGCACTAAGAAAGGAATTTTCGATACTCCCGCTCTAAGGGGTCCAAAATGGGCTTTTAATATACAACAAAAAAGCTCTGTATTTCAGAAACCATTAGCAGTAGAACCTTGAAATTTTACATGGAGATTCCTCAAATAAAATAAATAAACACGTGTTTCAGCGATTCCTGAAATTTTCCTGAAAAATGGAAAGGGATCGTTTTCTATGTAAAAAAATAAAAAAACTTTAGTTTTTACAACGCACAGCCGAAACCGCTAATCGTAGAGACTTGAAATTTGGACAGTGTATTCCTTTTAGGGTGTAAAGGTGTACTTAGAAAGGAATTTGGAAAATTCACCCTCTTAGGGGTTCAAAAAGGGCTTTTAACGTATACACTTTGCGTTTTGCAACGCACAGTCTAAACCGCTGGACCTAGACACATGAAATTTGAAGGATGTATTCCTTTTTGGGTGTAGGGGTGTAATAAGAAAGGATTTTTGAAAATTCACTCTGTAAGGGGTCCAAAATGGCTTTTAATGTAAAACTAAAATGCTTCGTATTTCGGAAACCGTTGGTAGTAGAAACAAGAAAATTCACAAGGTAATTCCTTAAATAAAAATAGCCAACATAAGTTTCAGCAGTACCTGAAATTTTGCTGAAAAAAAGCATGGGAACATTTTCTTTGTAAATAAATACACTTTAGGTTTTAGCGAGATTTCAGCGTATTTCGGCAATTTCAAAGTTTGTTTCACGGTGAGGTCATTAAGATCAAAATATTTTCAGGACCTAAAGGTTAAAATAGGACCCCTAAATTGAAAAATTTGAGTATGGTGTCGTTTAGAAGGTCGTTCGACGGTGTCGTTGTTGAGATTACATATTTTCAGGATCTCAAGGTTAAAATGGGACCCCTAAATTGAAAAACTTGAGTATGGTGTCGTTTCAAAGGGCGTGTCACGGTATCGTTGTTGAGATTAGAACATTATCAGGACCTCAAGATTAAAATGGGACACCCAAATTGAAAAAACTTGACTATGGTGTCGTTTCAAAGGTCGTGTCACGTGTTGTTGTTGAGATTAAAATATTTTCAGAACCTCAACGTTATAATGTGACCCCTAAATTGAAAAACATAAGTATGGTGTCGTTTCAAATGTCGTTTGACGGAGTCGTTGTTGAGATATATTTTACGGACCTCAAGGTTAAAATGGGACCCCTAAATTTAAAACCTTGAGTATGGTGTCGTTTCAAAGGTCTTGTCACGGTGTCGTTGTTGAGATTAAAATATTCCAGAACCTCAAGGTTAAAATGGGACCCCTTAATTTAATAAAATAATAATAATGTGGTATCCTACCTGTAAATCCCACTGGCGACGAGATACACCGTGAAAAAATACCACCACTTGCTTATTTATTGTGTTTTTGTGCATCGGAATAAAATGCCGATCGGTAAAACCGAACAATTCGATATTTCGAGTAAAAAGTGATATTACGACGCGTGGAACAGTTCATGGCGCTCACTACAATTAAATCAGAGTTACAAGTCACAAAGACACCTGATTTGGGGGGGTGAAGGGGGGAGGGGGGGGGCTGGACGAGGCGCAGCGCACGCGGGCCGCGTAGGGGTCGGCAGCGGCGCCAGCGCAGCGGGAGCACGCGCTCCCGCCGCGCCCGCGGGCGATGTGCAGTGCGTGGAGCAGCCTTGCTGGCGGTGCGGAAAGGGGCACCGGACCATCGGATGCTGGTGTAGAAATAATTCTTGTGACGGTTGCGGGCAATGTGCATACGTTCGGGGGAGGCGCGCTAACTTACAATTAGCATAGGTAGGATACCACAAGTGGAAAACCAAACATTCTACTACTACAACAACTAGAACATACTATTACCACAGTGTAAAACATAATTAGTCTGTGCTATTACGCAGAGTTATGGATAAAACAATATTACGCGTACGAAGTCGCGGGTTACAGCTAGTATTATATAAAACCAATTGAAATGCTAATGGGCTGGTCACCTAATGCGCTGCACCGATTACAGATGGCGCCGCAGGGTAACCGAGTGGAGACCATGGATAGGAGGCCGAAGACCAGGCATGTCAAAGGCACGATGGACCGATGTCATTACAAAGTGGAGTCGTAATACTCGAAAACGGGAAAAAATTAGGAGAGGTATATATCAAATATTGGACAAAAAGATGCTGATTGATGATACCAAAAATAATATATAGACGGTTTTAACGTGAAAAATTATGAAAGGTTTGTACTTATCTACTGAAGCGGACCGAACAATCTTTATCATCGTTGGTGGATAACGTTAGATTTCTAATTCCACATGGTTTAATCATTATATATATATATATATTATTATTATGAGCCTGTGGTGTCCCACTGCAGGGCAAAGGCCTCCCTTCCCTCCTTCCATTTGTCTCTATTGTTGGCTATTTGGCACCAATCCTTCAAGTAGGAGTCTAGCTCATCCCGCCATCTCCGTCTGGGCCTTCCACGTGGCCGTCGTCTGTTTGGGATCCAATCTGTCGTGCTCTTTGCCCATATAGTTCTTCTGACATACGGCACACATGTCCAGCCCAGTCCTACTTAAGCGACGTCAGCTATCTGTGTTTGGGAGCGTATTTTCGAGTTCCTTATTCGGTCCGTGAGTTTCACTCCTAGGATACTACGCTCCATAGGTCGTTGGCATACCCCGAGAGAGGACTTTTGAATATTCTTTAGCAACCAGGTTTGCGCACCGTAGTTGAGGATGGGGAGAATGCACATGTCCATGAGTTCCGCTTTAAAGAGAGTGGGAGCGGTCCTTTCATTAGATATTTCATGGACCAATAGCTCTTCCAGGCGTTTTCTGTGCGTCGAGCAACCTCTTGTTCAATCATTACTTTGATTAAATGACTGATTGGACCTTTTGGAAAAACGTGTTAATTCTGTTCAAAAGGACACTTTGTACCTCTTAAAATTAGGTCGTAATTTCTCCTAGATATTTCTTGGTTTATTTACATACATATAATTTCTAGAGACTCGTGCCTTTAAATTAGTAGTTTACAACTACATTAGTATCTTGTTGCACAGTTGCACTGCATGCGCGATGCATACGTCTCAACATTTGAAGAGTTATAGGAAGTATTATATTTCCCCGCGGAACCCTAAACCTCTAATGGGTCGTTACGGTGTCTCGATAAAATATCTATGCGATTCCCATAGCTTCCGCGTCTCCCCTTTGATCGCGTCGGCTAAATATAGCCGCGTTCTAGATTTTCAGAAACATTAACTATTTGGTTGGTAACAGGTTGGTGAGTGTAAAAACTGGGCAGAAAGCTTGAACACTTCCTATTTTTTAGCCAGAGAATTTTATTTTTGTGTGAAAGCGTTTAATTTAAGTAATTGTTTTATCCCTGGTTTCACTTGCAATTATACTGTACATTTCCTGTCAGACATTACGAATTTCGGACATTCATAAACAAAGACATTTCGAAAATCAGTCATTTTGGGAAAAGGTGATTTTGAGGTTTGTTCAACATGAGATAAGTACAATATAAAAATCGGACCTAACAGACCGGAAGCTATACTGTGCTTTCGAAAAAAAAAAAGATTGCCGAAGCGCTTTCGTTGTAATACCGCACTAACACATCGGTATGCAAAATATTCCGTCTGGTAGTGATTGGAATCGGTTGAGCTACCTTTAGATCGTTAGCAGCGTTCTTCAGGTAGCATAACTGTTTCATAGTTTTTTTTTTAATTTTGTACATACCTACTTGCATTAGATGTAGGTATTATTCACTAGTCGTCGTTTCGTCGTCGTTTCGTATGAGGTAGTGCTGGCCTCTGGTGTCAGAGTTTGTCAAGCCGCCCGAGGGCCTCCGACATGGCTTATCGACTGCTATTAATCAATAACAGCCGGGACTGACAGCTTAACGTGCCCTCCGAAGCACAGAGCGATGGAAATCCGCACATAACTTAGAAAAGTCATTGGTGCGGAGCCTAGGATCGAACCCGGTATCGTTGGATTCTGAGTTGCACTATTGAACCTGTATATTCACTCTGTAAATAAATCTATTTAAATATTTCTGACAAATTGCCCATCTGATGGATTACTTATAGTTAGTAGTAGAGCTGTTTTGTAAGAGTTTGTCCTTGGAAGTAGTACTTCCCATATACATATACCACCATACCTATTTCTGCTGCAAAGTAATATTGCTCGCTTCACTGTGTTCTGGTTTGAAAGGTATGGGTGCCGGTGAAATTACAGGCACATGAGACTTATCATATTTATGTCTCAGCGTATCTGGTGCAGTGCAGAGCCGCATAGGGCGCGTCCTATGTGGACGTGACCTATGAGGTAATGCATTGTTATAGGCAGAGGTACCTCATAACATCAGGTGGACCATCTGCGTGGTTAACAGTAGGTAAGATATTTTGTCATAGAAGACGATGATTAGTAGATACTTTGAAAAATATAATTTTCATAAATCACTGACTTCGTAAAAATATTTATACATACATACATACATAAACTCACGCCTGTTTCCCAGAGGGGTAGGCAGAGACCACGGATTTCCACTTGCTACGATCCTGACACACCTCTTTTGCGTCATTCACTCTCATCACATTCTTCATACATGCTCGTCGGTTAAGGGTACTCTTTGACCTGGCTTTTTTCAAGAACGTCTCCGATCTGGTCTGAATACGTTCGCCGAGGTCTTCCCCTGGTAAAAATTTAGAATCGTTTGGCAGGAGGAGGAGGGGGAGATGGGGGGTGGTGGAGGGGGAGGGGTACCCCCTCACCCCTGGTACCAATCCCATAACAAGGTAACTTACAGTTTTCGAGAAAAAAAATAAAGAAAATTTTGAGGTTAAGTATGAGATTTTGGTAAAACTTTACAATCGTTTGGCAGGAGGAGGATGGGAGAGGGGGGGGGAGTGGGGGATTCGTACCCCCTCGCCCCTGGTACCACTCCTATGCAAAGGTAACTTAAAGTTTTCGAAAAAAAAATAAAGTTTTCACTCCGCTCGGCCTCGCGGGCTTGCTCCACTCAAGATCTCCCACGCGAGCTACTGGCTCCGCGTTTTTATATACACTCTAGGGGCGCGACGCACAGTACCACGTGGAGTCGGGGTGCTCCGTATCGGGTCTGCCACTCTTTTCGGACCTAACCAACTATTGTCGGGGTGCTCTGTGTCGAGTCACACAGTCAGTCAACAATAAAAAATCCATAATTTATAACATTAATTAATTCCTCAAAAGGATCTCTCTTATTTCTTTCAACATCCCTTCTCTACAGATAGAGGTACCTACTCATAAATTAAATCATTAATATTATTATTTTACGTTCCGATTTTGTAAAATTTTCTTTATTATTTTTCTTTAAAAGCACAAGTTTCCTGGACAAGGGGGCCGAGGCTGGAATTTCCTGCACCCTCCCTGCAAGTTGGCGATGACTCCCGTAACATCTGACACTTCCAATTCAAAAATTTCATACTTAACCTCAAAAATTTCTTTATTTTTTTTCTCGAAAACTATAAGTTACCTTGTTATGGGACTGGTACCAGGGGCAAAGGGGTACCCCTCCCCTTCCTCTCCCCCTACTCCCACCCTCCTCCTCCTGCCAAACGATTCTAAACCCAACCCCTTCCCCTTCCCACTGTCCCATTCACGCTCGTCTTATGTATCCGTTTCGTCAATTTACTATCATCCTTGATAAATGCCCAAAAATATTTATATTATATTTATATTTATGAATGAGCATTTCAATGTTATAAACTTATGTTGCTTGTAGTGATATCTACCTGGTACCGCTGGTATGGCCGGCATGAGAATAGATCCCTCCGTTTCCTCACATGGATGTCAAAAAACCCGACTAAGGGATGGCCAGGGGATGGGCCGCTGGAACTACTCGTAGCATTCACTTGAGCTACCCCTCTCCGTTGCATTCTCTGTGGAGGCCTCGTCCAGCAATGGACGTCCAAAAGCTGTTGATGATGAAGTGATATAGTTGTTTTATATCACGAAGTTCGCTCATTTTTACCTATTTTTAGTTTTTTTGCCCTTAGGCCATGCTGGCGGTACTCGCTGCCAAAATCTGACGTGAACACAAGCTCTAGTGACCCGGACCGCTTCACGGTCGAGACTAATTGCTCCTGAGCTTACGCTCACTAAAACATGCATGCACTATACCAAACAGCCGAACGGACTTCGTGCAATAGAATATGTGTAACACACTAAAGAAATGTTTTTTGTTTTGTTTTTAAGTTTAATGTTTATTTATCTGTGTGTATAAAAACATATTAACAAAAACATATAATATTAACAAATATATTTGTATAAATGTCTGTGTATATGTGTGTGTGTATGTGTGTGTGTGTGTGCGCGCGTGTGTGTGCGCGCGTGTAGTGTGTGTGTGTATTGTGTGTGTGTGTGTGTGCGCGTGTGTGTGTGCGTGCGTGTAGTGTGTGTGTGTATTGTGTGTGTGTGTGTTGTTCGTGTGAGTGTGTGTAAGTGTGAGTGTGTGAAGGAATGTGAAGGAATATGAATGTGTGAGGTTACTTGAATATTTGTGAGTTATTTAGAAACTTCTAGAAGATTTTCTGCTATGTTTGCCTATGTTAGGTTAAGAATTTGTACTTGTCATCATACATCAGCCGTACAAATTACGCATAATAGCAGACATGCCTGAACTGTGTTCAGATAAATAAGGAAATAAATTATTCAGATTAGATCTCGCGCGATCACTTGCACCGCAACATGCCGGGTGAAAGCACCAATATTTGACAGATACCCGATTCCAAATAACGGGCTGGCTAAATTACGGGGGCAGATAAAAATTTACGCGAACTTATCAGTGATTCGATGCAGGTGCGTATTCAGAACGTTTCTACGATAACCTGGGGTAATTTAGCAAATCCAATTAGTGTATTTGCCCAGTTTTTGCTTCAGAAGTTAGCATTTGTCTTCGCAGACAACGATTACTATCGAAGACAAAATAAATTCATTCTTTGAGAGGGGGGTAGGGGACTTTACACCTTTTTCTTTAGGTTAGGGGAGGGTTCCTTGACCTGTGAATCTAGATTTGACAAATGTCAAACTTCTAAGCTATCACACTGAGTTAGCTTTCATCTCAATAAGAAACAAAGCAGACCTAAAATGTATTTGTATGAAGTTCTCTGAAAGCGAAATATAACAATAGTCTGTGACAAGAGTCTATTCTTTTTTGAATAGATAATGTAAATTTAAGGGTTTTCTAGCTATTTTAAGTCTGTAATTTTATTTTTCGTCCGATTACTTTATTAAGTGAGACAGAGCGAAGCATATCTCGCTTCAGTGAGGAAGGGTAATCAGTTTAGTGTCTATATAATATGTGTATATGTATGAACCTTCAGAACTCGAAAAAAACTGAACCTATTTTGACAAAATTATGTTCTAATCGATTAGGAGATGTATTTTGGATATTTTTGAAAAAAGAAAATACCAGCCGTGTTTTCGTTTAAAAGGGGCATGGCATTTTTTTTTCATACCTTTTCCTGTTATATTTTGTGTCGTGCCATTGATGATTTTGCAATTAATAGAGGAAACATTTAAATTAAAAAAGTTTGATATCTTTTAAAAGTTTATAATGCATGGAACGAGAAGCTGGTGAGGATATCCTGTAGCAAAACGAACATCATACGAATCGTTTTCATTCAACGATGAATAGTGAAACTATCAAATAGTTGAGTGAGAGTAACGAAAGGACGAAGAGCGAGACTTTCTATTTTTTTTTTAAATATCTCGATTATTTCAAACAAACAATGAGCCCTGTGAGCACAGAACTCGAATGTAGTCAGAATGGAGAAAGTGGCCAGCATTTACTGATAATTACTGTGATTTTATGGTTCACTTTTATCGGTAGGTACTTGATATTGATATTTATGTGTGTTGTATAATATAACCCCTATGCCCCCGCTAGTGGCTCTTCGTACGACCCTGTCTCGATGTTGGTGGCACTCTTTTTTCCGCGAATACCTGCGGACCTCCCGCCCTTCAGGGCTATAAATCATTTATGCGGTTAATTATTTCGATTAAAACACGCGGAGTGACCGATAACTGGGGCACATTCCTCAGGTTAATCAAATGGTAGCTCGGATGGGAATATTTTTAGTAAATTTATGAAGTTTTATAGGTTCCTGTAGGTATGAAGATCACAGAGAAAAAAATTAGAAGTTAAATTAAATTCCCAATATTTATTAAGCACTAGTGCCCGCGCGCGGCTTTGCTCACGTTTTACCAGGATAAACAGGAGCCTATAGCTCAATGTAGGTCATAATCTATCTGCATATCAAATTCAATCGAAATCAGTTCAGTCGTTTCGGCTTGATTGAGTAACAAATATCAAAAACATCTAAACTATTATTACATTTATTTATGATATTAGATGGTTATATTAAAATGAACCGCGGTTTATCGGTTTATATAAAAAAAACTGCCAATCCACGGGTCTGATGTAAGTGTTTTACATCAGATATTTTACATTTGATATACTTAGCTTAATGAGATTATTTCCAAAATAAGAGCAAACTTGGTTTGCATGCATAAGGGCTCAAGTGACCTAGCGGTATGTTACAGGTAGTCAAATCATCACTAGGATATCGGGCTGTATTCCATTCGCCAACTTGCTAATCACCGTCACATGATGAAAGCGAACGAAATCAGTGACATCTCAACAGTAAAAATGTAACCAATACTCTGTAAAGCACTCCTGCAGCATTCTACTCACAATCTTGCCCTATCAATAACTCTAACGACATCAAAATCGAACATCTTAATAACTCAATATCCCTCCACAGTCGGATAGTAAATAAATAAACATACACGTGACTGCCGACCGCCGGGGAGTCGCAAAAAGACGAAAAAATAAATAAAAAAACAACGAAAGCCGTACAACTCAATTTTGGAGGCACAACGCGATGGAAATAAAGTTGGGAAAAAAATTGCACGGGCCTTTATTCGTGGGTGGTTTCGCAATTACCTCATAACAAATTGTATGAAAGCTTCTTTTTACGTGTTGGGTGCTAGAAGATTGGTTTATTTTTATTCTGGGACAAGTAAAGACTTTCTAATAACTCGTTGATGGACTTAGCATTCCATACATTAGGAACGCCAAAATATGGCTACTTTAAAAATTCGAATGATGACAAATGAGTTCGATAGCTGGTTCACACTCTAGCCTTTCAAATGTGTTCAATAGTCAAGCATCAATGGACGGATAAAACTTGTCAGAATTGATCCTCTTTATGCGTTTTGTTTCTCTTTTGGTTTTGCCACTTTTTGAGCGCTGTCCCGAAGTCCATTTACTTTGAGGTGACAAGTCTTTTTATAGGTTTTGATGATATGTGACGTTTATAGTGAGGAGTTGGTCTCAGACGTTAGTAATCATTCAGCACGCTTAGCGCTACTTCCACTTCTCCGGGGTGTGGCATGCGACATCACCAGTCAAGAAGCAAAGAGCTAGCCCAAATGTTCTGAGGACTTGTGGAGATGAACTCCAGGACGGCGTAGCATGTTTTTTCGCGTAGCAACTTTGAGCTTTGTTTCGTGCAGTGACTTTTGTAGGTGAGGAAACGATCAATTAAGTGGTTTTAATGTACCTAAAGAAAGTATACTTAGGTATGTCGGGTGGGCTGTGTGCTCAATAATTACACCACGCCCAATGTATGGTGAGATATACTTTGACTTGTAAAATAACATTTTACCAATAAATTATCTGTATCTGTATAAAAAAAAACTTGCGTTTTTACTACCAATGTAGCAAACAAGCACTTACCTAGGTTTGTGTTTTTATGATCACAGTATTTTATTAGTTAATATAACTTAAACATTATTAGTTATGTTGAAAGCCCTGCTGGGTTACCATGAGCTCTTATAGCCATTCAGTTCAAAACTATTGAGTACAAAATATCGGTTCCGTGATGTCCTCAACTATATTGAAAGGCACAGTCACAGAGGGTCTATAGACTTCTGCGACTAAAGTTATTCAACGATGAAGAATGTCAACGACAAACCGATAGTTTGTACTGAATAGTTTTTGAACTGAATGGCTATAAGAGCTCATGGTAACCCCCGATAGTTTCAAAGGTATTGCCTCAAATTACTAAAATATTTTGGATGTGTATTTATATTTGTAAACAGCTGTGAGCACAGTAACAAAGTACCGCGCGCGCGCTCAGATTACAGAGCTGTGGCCGCGCGCGCCGGTGGTCTGCCCTCGCCGGCCCTGCGTCCTTTAGCAGGTGTCCTACATTAAAGGTACGATGCTACGGATGATTGGCATACACCTGGCACGCATGCCATACCTGCTTTAGCAGACGCTCGGATTAAAGTTGCGCGACCGCTACAGAGTATAAATATTTGATTACCATACCTAATGGTGTTCATGGGAAATTAATGTTACTCAAAAGCGCTTACTAAAGTATGAAGATGACAAGTGATTTGAAGCGATCCACAAACGCCACGCGACTTCTCTTTCTTTCGTCCAACGTTACGAGGTGTAATGTAACATTCGCATCGAGCATGTTACACATTGAGCATGTTCACTTTGTTCTAAAAAGCGGCTCGTTGCTCGCTGTTTTCCCCGTAACACTACGTACTGACTTCATGAATGCTTGCTGTGTAACATGTTACATTACACCTCGTAACGTTGGTCCCAGCTTAATAGACGACACGCAAAGGTATCACTAATTATTACTGTCGGTCTAGAACAAAACAAACTATTTATAAAATGGCTGGGACTACAACAACTGTACTACGGACAAGAAGCGTCTATAAAACCACGTAAATGTTATTATCTAAAATACTAAGTATAATATCACGCCACGATAGCTTTGATATGATAATTATAAAATTGATGTTAGTCTACCTTTTGCATCTTTAAAACCATTTATTTTTTAGAAGCATTACGCGTTCAGCCCGCGTCCTCAGTGGCGTGCACGGTGGCGATCAAATATCAATGGTAAGACATGGATCGCCACTGTGCACACCACCGCGGACGCGGTCTGAACGCGTTGGTTGGTTAATGCTTCTATAAAGTATATCGTATCGCAAGCGCTTCGCAACAACACCGCAGGACAGCGACCCATGTTACTACCAGTCTACACATAACGAGACGAGTTACGTGGAGCCCTATTAATTTGCGAGGACTTTTATCAGGGTTTGGAGCGCGGTTTTATGGCAATAACTGACAAACTGGCGTACACCTGCTCGCACGTGTTCTGCCAAAGATAGATGAACCTTTTAATATACGTACACTATGATAACAAAAAAAAAAAATATATAATATAAATATAACATAATATTATTTAAAATAGCTTATTTTCTGTGTTGTACAATAAAGTGTTTTCTATCTTCTATCTATAACAAACCAACAGGTTCCATAAAAGTACAAACCTAATTGAAAGGCAAAAATGGGAGTTTTAATTGCTGAGGGATACTAAGCTGTAAGGGATAGTTCAAGTTATTTATTGTTTTTTTTTTTTTTTTTTTTTATACTTCTTGGATGACGGAACAAGCAAGAGGCCCACCTGATGTTAAGCGGTAACCTCTGCCTATGAACGGTGCATTACCTCATAGGTCACGTCCACCTAGGACGCACCCTATGTGGCATTGCACTGCGCCCGCCACCCTGAGACATAAAGATGAAAAGTCTCATGTGCCTGTAATTTCACCGGCACCCTTACCCTTCAAACCGGAACACAGCAATGCGAGCACTACTGCTTTGCAGCAGAAATAGGTATGGTGGTAGTACTTCCCCGGACGAACTCTTTCACAAAAAAGCTCTACTACTACTAAACCAACAAACATAAACAGGTTACATGTCATAATATTAAATATTACTAGGTAGATATATCTACCTAGTAATATTTAATACTATGACACTTACTATAAGTCAAGTTACATTCGTCTAAACTTGGTTTAAAATACAATCTATAGATTAAATATAAATAAAAATTTGAGCTACCTTTAGATCGCTTGTAGCGGTCTTCAGGTAGCACAACTGTTTCATATGTATTTTGAACATACCTTGTATTATTCTTTCTGTAAATAAAAAATATAATAAAAATGTTCAAACAAATAAATTCAATTAAATTCAAATCATATCATCAGTTGACAATAATTCATCATTAATAATTAAATTCAAACAAAATAATAAAAGATAGTATTGCAGAGGTCATAACAAGAATCTATACCAACATAATAAAATTGTAGTGTCTGTCTGTGATTATATACGATGCCTAATCATAAATTACCGTTCTTATATTTTTGTCTGTTTGTCTGAAAGTTTGTCTCGAAATTCTCGAATAGACTCCAAAATGTTCAACGGATTTTAGTAATTTACAGGAATTTTTACTTAAATTTTCGTGTATATTCGATATCTTGCAGTGTTCAGAAATAAGTATGAATCTACCGCACACATGAAGTCGCGGACACAGCTAGTTATATAGAGTGATTGGACGAAGCGTGCAAAGCTGTAAGAGTCTAGACCATTTAGAACAATTTAGGCCATAGTTATGTTAGATGAACTCCGCCTATTTCTTTTTCGTTTATGTTTTTGGTTGTAAAACCCAAAATTTTACAGTTAACTGCTTATACTAAATTTTGGGTTTTAAGAAAAAAAAAATATAAAAATCGGTTAAAAAAAATTGTCGGACTTCGTCTAACATAACTATGGCCTAAATGATAATAAATGGTCTAGACTACCTTCTCCTTACAGCTTTGCACCCTTCGTCCAATCATCCTGTATAATAAAACAGACCAATGTTGACTAAGATACTATATAATCGACAACCCTTGAGTCTAGGCCCCTTAGAAATCATCTACAACTCTAGTTTCTAAAAAAACATAAGCACTCACAAGAGAGTTAAACTATAGTCTCAAGTAGCTGCAGAAATCTATGAAACAGATTTACGCAACACAATAAAAAAAAACTTCTCTGACGCATCACATAAATCTAAAAATACCTTCCCTAATTATACAGGTAACAAAAAAAGTGTCGAGTAATATTTCACGAGCCCAAACGTGTCCCGGCAGAGACACCCTGGATTAAGCAGTAAAACTATGCGATACCGGGAACAACCTTTATGATCGATAGAGTATTGAATAGTTACTATTTATTATTATGTCAATCAATAGAGTCGGAAATGAGAGAAAGACACGTATATTTGAAGGCGGCGCTTTTGGGCCATTGTGTTTGCCGAAGTCACGCGTTGAATGCGATTGTGGGAATTTTGGCGACTGTTTGGGGTAAAACTTAGTCGTCATCATCATCAACCTGTAAAAATCCACGGTTGCACATAAGCCTGCCTATAGAATGCCACGAGGAACTGCCTTGAGCCGCCTCCATCCATCGACTTTCTACGACCTTTAAATTTTTACATTCCTTCGAGAGGGTGGGTGCGTTACATTGAGAAGAATGAAGAATGAAGAATATATATTTATTTGTAGACATGAGCTACACAGAAACACGTATTAAACTGAGAAGAAACAGATATGAAGGTACGAGGTGTAACTCAAGTAAACAAAATGGCTCTGCCTCAGCATGAGTTGGTTGACAGCAAGCTAGCAACCAACGCTGGTCTTCCGTCAGAACCACTTCTTGGCGTTACGGCTAACCACTCACAACGACTATACAACAACACACTAACAAAGAAAACTAATAATAAGAATAAGACTAAAAGTAAGGTATGCTCAAATTTCAGAAATCTACTTGACAAAATTTTAATAAAGGTAAGAAAGAACAAAAAACTTACCAACGATAAAAATTAATATTCCGAAAAGGTGCTACTTTATGCTTACAATAATGTAGACATCGCGTCGTCTAGTTCGATACTTACATGAGTGTGACCAGCTAACAGCCACTTCTGCTGTTTATACTCGTATTTTGATCTGAAATGAGGAGATCCGTAGAAGAACCATGAAGATGTTCATAAATTACTTCAGGAGGGTTAGTACGAGAATTTGACAGTATTCGAAACTATATGAAGTTTCGTTTCCTGCCATACTTTTACTAGCAGCGCCCCTAGCCAAAACGAGGAGAAACTAAGGACGCTGTCAGAAAATGTATTGAAGGAAACGAAACTTTATATAGTTTCGAATACTGACAAATTCTCGTACTAAGGGTACAGGGTAGGCAGCGCATCGACGTCGGTGTTGCTGGTGTCTATAAGCAACGGTGACCACTTTACATCAGGTGGGCCGCATGCAAGTTTGCCTATTTGTTTCATTAAAAAAAAAACAGACACATAGCTTTCAGAATTAAACAGCTGAAGTGGCAATGGGCAGGCCATATTGCTCGCAGGACTGATAACCATTGGAGAAGAAAGTTGTCTAGTGGTGACCACAAACCAGACCACCCCATATGAAAATAGCTCCCCTTTCAATGGACCAAAAACATTATAGAGGACGTTGAAGGCAGCCCAAGACCGTCTGTCATAGCATGACATATCATAGCATGTCATAGCAGGGGTCGCCCTGTGGCGCGGCGGGCGAAGGTTCGCTTGCGACGCACGAGGTTGCGGGTTCGATTCCCGCCTCGGAACAAATATTTGAACGATCTGCAGATAATTGTTCAGGGTGTTCTGGGTATTTTCTATGTATAGTAAAATATATTTATCTATAATTTTCACTAGAAACGGGATATTTACCATGATTTTTGGGTTTTAAATGTTCCCGATAAATTGAAGGAAAATTATGTACATAACCATGATAGTTTCAAAAGTTATATCTATCTATGTTATGTATTGTATAAAGTATAACATTTATTTAGTACCCATAACACAAGCTCTGTTTAGCTTGAGGCTAGATAATGTTATGTGAACTATCCAGCATTATTGATTTTTATTTATTTATGATGCCTATGTCCAGCATGGACTTCTGTAGGCTGATGATGATGATGATGTTGACTCGTCTTGAGGCCATTAATTATTCAGTGGTACCATGGTACTCGTAGTACCTGAAACCTACTCACGACACGGATCTTAGTGTGAAATAAAGACTTTTTTTTTACTACTGAATGACGGAACAAGCAGATGGCCCACCTGATGTTAAGCGGTAACCTCTGCCTATGAACAGTGCATTACCTCATAGGTCACGTCCACCTAGGACGCACCCTAAGTGGCATTGCACTGCGCCCGCCACCCTGAGACATAAACATGAAAAGTCTCATGTGCCTGTAATTTCACCGGCACCCTTACCCTTCAAACTGGAACACAGCAATGCGAGCACTACTGCTTTGCGGCGGAAATAGGTATGGTGGTAGTACTTCCCCCGACGAACTCTTTCACAATAAGCTCTACTATGACTGACTGTGACTAGACTATGACTGACTGTGACTAGACTATGACTGTTGGGTGTTATGTTATGTTATTACACTGTTTTTTGTCCCTGACTTATTGGTAGCTTTGGCAGACCAATAAGTAGCATATATGCTACTGTTTTTTGGTGGCCAATGGCGTTTATGTGTGGCGTTATAAAACTGTAGCCAAGATGAATACTATAAGACACCGAATTGCTCGAAGATAATCTAAAGATAATGAAACAGCGGCAGAGGCTGCGGCGCGTCGTCTCTCCATTCGATGCTAATTCTCACATGGAGCGTCTGGGAGCTAGTCCAACGAACAAAAGTGAGCGATTTGGTCGTAAAGGCGATATATTAAAATACCGAATGGGCGGAGTCTAGCAAGAAAACAATAGCTGAAAGAAAGTGATAGCGCTATTGCTCACTTGAACCCGGCTAGCTTATTACGTATCTTGCAATAGCAATGCGATAGCAATAATTGCGCGAGAATTGCGCGATCATCGCATCCAAATCGCAAATTCAGTTCAATATCAGAGATACGTAATACGAATTTGCAATTTGGATGCGATAATCGCGCAATTTTTGTTATCGCTTTGCTATTGCAAGATACGTTTTAAGCTAGCCGGAAGAGATGAGATATAGATTTCTTCAGGTTGGAAGTAACTGGAAAATGATAAAACTTCGTTTTGCTTCTAAAGTAGTAAATATTAAAAAAAAACTTAGCGGCTATTAGCAAATATTACCTACTGAATAGTATACTTACGCTTAATATTTTCTCGAATCGAAGGAGCAATCTAAGGCAGGTTTTAGGAGGGCCAATTTAAAAAAATAAACCTATCGAGAAAAGTTTCGTCAATCATGTTTCTTGTCTATGTTTTATTTAGATTACATCCTCAAGTAATTACTTCATAAACATCACTGAGTGAGCATGTAACGCAACGACTCCAAAATTTTAACATAGCACCTAAGCAATCGTATCTATTGTTACTACACTAAGCTGGTGTCTTGAGTCAAATAGGTAATGTGGGGATGTACATTACATGGCAAATCGACTGGAAGGCAAGTGACTACAAGTAATTAATTTTGTAAAAATTTAAAAATAAACCCACAGCGTAAAACGGCTGAACCTATTTTGATCAAACAAAACTAAGAACACTCCTGACAAATACACCTTTAAAACAAAAACAAAAAAACGAAATTGGTTCATCCGTTCGGGAGCTACGATGGGACAGACAGACACACACACACACACACACACACAGATACGTCAAACTTATAACACCCCTTCGTTTTTACGTCGGGGGTTAAAAATCGAAAACACTAAAATCACCCTACTTCCGACAATCCAACTCCAAATCCAATTCCGCATATGGCGTGTGCCTGTAATTGACCGTCTAAATGCTTAGCCGCAGGCGATCACAATTGTTGTTCTATGCTGCTCAACATTTTCAACGAAAATTACATAGTCGCTTACGATTTCAGTTGATTGTTTAAATATTTACTTAATAAAGTAATTCAAATGCAGGTCATTCTAAACCCGCTAGCCTCTCACAACTTGAACCAGCACCCATCGGTATGCCAAGAATGCAATATTCACTTCTACGGTGTAAGGGCCGACTTTAAATAGCTATGAGAACGAATGAGGGATTGCGACTCACTCGCGATTGTTTTACTAAGCTATGCTACACATACCTATACCCACTACTAACGTAGGTATACGTACTTATACCTATAAGCATGCGACTCACTCGCGATTGTTTTACTAAGCTATGCTACACATACCTAAACCCACTACTTACGTAGGTATACGTACTTATAGCTATAAGCATGCGACTCACTCGCGATTGTTTTACTAAGCTATGCTACACATACCTATACCCACTACTAACGTAGGTATACGTACTTATAGCTATAAGCATGCGACTCACTCGCGATTGTTTTACTAAGCTATGCTACACATACCTATACCTACTACTTACGTAGAAGAATGTACTTATAGCTATAAGCATGCGACTCACTCGCGATTGTTTTACTAAGCTATGCTACACATACCTATACCCACTACTAACGTAGGTATACGTACTTATAGCTATAAGCATGCGACTCTCTCGCGATTGTTTTACTAAGCTATGCTACACATACCTATACCCACTACTTACGTAGAAGTATGTACTTATACCTATAAGCATGCGACTCACTCGCGATTGTTTTACTAAGCTATGCTACACATACCTATACCCACTACTTACGTAGAAGAATGTACTTATAGCTATAAGCATGAGACTCACTCGCGATTGTTTTACTAAGCTATGCTACACATACCTATACCCACTACTTACGTAGAAGTATGTACTTATACCTATAAGCATGCGACTCACTCGCGATTGTTTTACTAAGCTATGCTACACATACCTACACCCACTACTTACGTAGACGTATGTACTTATAGCTATAAGCATGCGACTCACTCGCGATTGTTTTACTAAGCTATGCTACACATACCTATACCCACTACTTACGTAGAAGTACGTACTTATAGCTATAAACATGCGACTCACTCGCGATTGTTTTACTAAGCTATGCTACACATACCTATACCCACTACTAACGTAGGTATACGTACTTATAGCTATAAGCATGCGACTCACTCGCGATTGTTTTACTAAGCTATGCTACACATACCTATACCCACTACTAACGTAGGTATACGTACTTATAGCTATAAGCATGCGACTCACTCGCGATTGTTTTACTAAGCTATGCTACACATACCTACACCCACTACTTACGTAGACGTATGTACTTATAGCTATAAGCATGCGACTCACTCGCGATTGTTTTACTAAGCTATGCTACACATGCCTATACCCACTACTTACGTAGAAGTATGTACTTATAGCTATAAGCATGCGACTCACTCGAGATTGTTTTACTAAGCTATACTACACATGCCTATACCCACTACTTACGTAGAAGTACGTACTTATAGCTATAAGCATGCGACTCACTCGCGATTGTTTTACTAAGCTATACTACACATGCCTATACCCACTACTTACGTAGAAGTACGTACTTATAGTTATAAGCATGCGACTCACTCGCAATTATTTTACTAAGCTATGCTACACATGCCTATACCCACTACTTACGTATTACGTTACTCAAAAACGACGGGGTGTTATAAGTTTGACGTGTCTGTGTGTGTGTCTGTCTGTGGCATCGTAGCTCCCGAACGGATGAACCGTTCTTTTTTTTTCAAAGGTGAATTAGTTGGGAGTGTTCTTAGCTATGTTTCATCAAAATCGGTTCAGCCGTTACATGGCGTTGAGGGTTTTTTTAATTTTCACAAATTTAATTACTTGTTTCATTTAAATAAATTTTGTGTTACTTAGATTTGCCGGTTTCCTCACAATGTTTTCCTCCATTAATAATAATAATAATAATATAGCCTTTTTATTTCCTTAACTAACTATTTACATAAATGTTTATATTACAATTAGTAGACATTTTTTGAATATAGCTAAGGCCCCTTTCGGGTATAGGCCTCCTCCAATTTTTTCCAAGTTATTCTGTCTCCAGCTTTCTCTACCCAATTCTTCCATCCTTCCAAGTTTTCCTCCATTGAACCATTTTTATCTTTAAGTGGAATACGTTTTTTTTTTTCTTTTAAACTACGTGAATGACGAAACAAGCAGTTGGCCCACCTGATATTAAGCGGTAACCCCTGCCTTTGACAATATATTACCACATAAGTCACGTCCGCCTAGGACGCTCCCTATGTGGCATTGCATTGCGCCCGCCACCCTGAGACATAAAGATAAAAGTCTCATGTGCCTGTAATTTCACCAATTTCAGATCGTAAATAAAATAAAGGCAAAACACACGCTCTGTTGGTTTTGAATCCGCCTTTATGACATTGGTTCACGCTGGGCTATACGAGTCTACATAACATAGTCATCGTTAAAGTGGATGCTCACGGTTGTGGCACGAAATTCTATTTTTTTTATGTTTTTTGCTCATTACTGCTCATAACCACTTCTTCAGATAGCAAAAGTTGACGTCGCAAGAACTAGGAAATTAAAATAAGAACTAGAAATCTAGAAAACTAGAAATTAAACACACATAATTTTCACTAGAAACGGGATATTTACCATGATTTTTGAGTTTTATATGTTCCCGATATTTCGGCACAGTTGCATGCGCCATGATCACGGGAGAACTGACTAAAGTCTTTGCGAGTAGATGTTATTGGCAGATATATCGATCTACCCTCTTTCTCACTCTTTTATTACGAACGATACCACTACCATCGGTTTCATTGTCACAATTCACACCAACTCGACACACAACACTAACGGTGTCCGGACGCGTAGCAGGTACCACACTTTTTTGATTCTTACACATTCTTACCACAGGCTTCCATACTCCAGATAATTGAAAACCATCTTCTCTATTGAAGTTTCTGTACTTAGTAATCTCAATTGCCTCTTGTACCATTCTCGGTATGTAATGTCGCTCTGTCGAGATTACCTGCAGACTGTGTAGCTCGATCCAATGATTTGAGCCAGATTCCAAAAGGTGTTCTGCTATGGCTGACTTATGTATGTCCCTGTTCTTGACCGCTCGTATGTGCTCCTTAACCCGACACGCTATCGTACGTTTCGTTTGGCCAATGTACGAACTCCCACAGCTACAATCAATTTTATACACCCCTGGCTATATTATGTACATAACCATGATAGTTTCAAAAGTTAAACACACATGTTTTAATTGATAGTATCTAATAATAATATATAAGATACAATCAATTAATTATTTAATTAATAATATATGTCATCATCATCATCATCATCAGCCGGTAGAAGTCAACAGCCGGACGAGGCGAGGTCTCCCCCATATAATTAAATGGGGGGATTTGCCATATCACCACGCTTTGCAGGCAAATTGGTGACTGCAGTATTGGTGTGAGTACTCACGTGAAAGCTGCTGCTCATCCACGGGAGGTGACAGAGGGGCCTATTCTTAGATCGTACACATTCAGGCAGTACAGCACATAATGATACATGTTTATGAATTTACGCATAAGTAATGTCGCATAGTGTAGTGATTTTCTCATACTAAGTAGGTTCGATCCTTTTTGGTTGTGGTTGGTTATAAATGTTGGAATCTGTCTTAGTCAGGGTTTGTATCAGAAGGCTAGAATGGTTTGTAAGAATCTATGACATCGTTGATGACATCAAAGTAGGCACCGTGAGAGCTACGAGAAATAATTATTATAATACATTGTATAAATTTAATATAATAAATTGTACTGTCGAAGCCAGCTCATACCTAATAGATAACAAGTAATGAATTTTGTAAAAATTAAAAAAACCCCCAACACTGAACGGCTGAACCGATTTTGATCAAACAAAGCTAAGAACACTCCCGACAAATACACCTTTCAAACAAAAAAAATTAAATCGGTTTATCCGTTCGGGAGCTACGATGGGACAGACGTACACCCACACAGACACGTCAAACTTATAACACCCCTTCGTTTTTCGTCGGAAGTTAAAAATACCTAACATCGTATATTCCTATTGTTCACCTATGGTTATAAATGCTTAATTTTCCGTTTTGTCACCCACAGCGGCATACTCTAAATTATATGTTCCAAAATGAACCTAGTTGTCGAGTGAAAACGGTGAAAACCCTAGGTGAAAACTGAATGCATGGATTTGATTAATGGCTGTCATAATCCTCCAATCAAAATTGATTGTATTTGCTTCTTTTATTGACGCAAGCAACATGGAGACAGTTACCCGTTATGCAAGTTAAAATTAAAAACCCCAATTAGACGTACTACGCAGTTTACATGTAATTACCTACTCAATTTACTCAAATGCAAGATGGCATCGAACCCACTACCATTACGATAAAAGTCATATTTATTACACAACTGTGAACTCGACAAAAACGATGCCTGAGACCTGAAGTAGCCGATAGGGTTGCGCCTTGGGAGATCATTCTCCGGCTAAAAGTAAACCAAGCAACGTATTGAAGGTAACTACTAGAGATACAAGCCCTACAACACGTGTACACTTTCTACAATTGACGACGTAGTTTTGAAAAAAAGAATAATTTTGAAGTAAAGATGTGTTTATCTCTCTTACTCCTCATAAACTACTTCGCGCATGACGTCGATTTGATAGAGAAAGCTGTATACTGTCTGTATTGCCCACCACGTGAAAAATTATCCTCAAGTGTGACTTACACTTGACATTTATGTGAATGCTATCTATCATTAAGTTCGCCTGTGTACAATACTTTTTAAATTGTGCAATAAAGAATGTTCTATCTATCTATCTATGTCAAACGAGTTCCTCTGCAACGACCCTCCGGCTGCCATGATTGCTGATTTGATTGTTTGAACCATTGAATTGCGCTTACCAAAATCCAGGTCCATAGTTTGGCGCGCTGTCACTTCACTGCTACCTTCATATATTGGTTTGATTCAGCCACGTTAGGGAATTCCTAAATAAAAAAATGTTTAAAAGCTGCTTTTGAATATTCATTAGCAAATCAATCACCATACAGACGGAGTAAACGGCTTTAGGTATTTTTTGTCGTCTATTCCCACCTATTCTGTTGAGTAGTTCTGTCGGCAGAACTACTGGGAATATCGAGAGACTCCGGCTATTTCGCCAGAGTAACTTTATCCGGCTACTGCGGATCCTGCTGTTGAGACATAAATAAGTTATGCAAATCGAGGAGCCTCCGATGGATTAATACCTTGGAGTCCGCTAGTTCTCACGGTCACTACCTGAGCTTACTGCTGCTTGCTCTGTGATCACAGTGTACAAACACAGTATCTCATGTTGCGATAACGAACGGGGTTTTCACACAGATGCAAAAATAAACGCAGTATACAGAAACAGAGTTTTTTGAGTCCTCTTAATTTCCGGAATGAACTCCTCTAACTTATTGCGTATAGTAATGAATTTGTTCCTTATAATCTCAAGACTACAGTGGTAACAATAGTTTTGTTTCTTAAAACAGGTATAAAGAGAAATACGTTATTAAAACATAAATGTCACATTTAATTAATTACTCATAAATCAATCACGAGATCAATCAATTGATTTATGAGTTTTAGGCCCATGTTCACGAACAAATAAATCAGTGGTTACCGTAACCAATCGTCAAAGTGACAGATAACGTATGAAAACATCTGTCAAAAAGAGTTGTTTAAGCTAAACAGTCGTTTAAACGTCTGTTAATGTGTTGGTTAACTGTGGCCTTAGGCTATTATTGTGCTGTATTCAGATTAGACGAAGTAACAACTATGTTACCAGAGTATTATAAAGATTATATAGAACAAAAATAAACATACGTTTCATTAATATATGCCACAAACTTGAGGTAGGACTATTAAAACAAAATAACTGACCCTGATGCCTACTGAAAAAAAGGCAAAGTGCGAGTCAGACTCGCGCACGAAGTGTTCCGTACCATTATCTATAAAAACGGCAAAAAAATCATGTCTGTTGTATGGGAGCCCCTTAAATATTTATTTTATTCTGTTTTTTAGTATTTGTTGTTATAGCGGCATCAACAGAAATACACCACCTGTGAAAATTTCACTATCTAACTATCACGGTTCATGAGATAGGTACAGCCTGGTGACAGACGGACAAACAGACGGACCGACAGCGGATTCTTAGTAATAGGGGGACCCTTTGGGTACGGAACCCTAAAAAGTGATGTTTTCTTTCCAAAGATTCTTACCAAAAAATCCGTAACATAAGTACTTACCTAATATTTTTTCTACGTTTGTTTAGTTCTTCAACTAGGCAAAAACATATAATAATATGCGTAACAAAACTAATATAACTAAGAACAACTAAAGCTTCCACTATCATAATGAGGGCTTTTCATTTTCGAATTAAAAAAAAGGTTCAATTTGGTTCGATAGGTGGCGCTGACTCAAGTATACTTGTCAAAATTAACAAATGCATCGTCTGTGCTTTTGTGTGAGAGTAACAAAATACCACGAAAAAATATCACTACGTTGTTGACTTTGACATTTCACTTTATTTTGAAAGCTAGGTTCAAAGCAGCGCCATCTGTTAGCGCATGATTTGAAACGTCCGTGAAAACTCCTCATTGTTTGTGAGAGTTTTCTGCGCAAACGTTCATTCTCAAACACGAGACGCCTATGCCAGTCGTCAGCTGGCAAGGCTCCGGACTCTTCACTACTGTAAAAGCCCAGGTTACGCGTACATCGCTAGGTAGGTATGGATACCGTGACTAGTCGGGGTTACAGGTGGCGGTGTGTTCCTTCACCGCTGCCGACGATGTCCAACATTATTATGCAAATCGAGTTATGTGTCGCTAATGCAATTAATTCTTGTAATAATTGTATCTGCGAAAAATTACAATAATTTTTGGTTTGTTAAAAGTGTGAGCCTACCCAAGGCATATAATTATTTTTAAATATATAAAAAGTTAAATTTGACTGTGGCGCTATGATTAAAACTAGAAAAATACAAATTTAAACGTCGAGCTGCGGTGGGGGTGTTATGTAAATGTAGCTGTGGTTTTTAATCAGTTACGAATTTATCATGGTTTTTCCCGACTACGCCAGAAGGAGTGTTATGTTGTTGAAGTGTCTATTATGTATATTTCTTTGGCACGCTCTGTAGCCTAAACGGCTTGATGAATTTTAGCTTTTGTAAGAGAAACGGTATAACAAAATTATTTATGCAGTCGGGTTTTTCGTTTTTTATCAATAATAATTTTACTATTAAAACTTCCGTGATAAGTACCTACGTGAGTTATTACCGGTTTTTTCAATTAATAATAATTTTGTTAAAATACTCTTTTATCAATACACAAAATAGAAAAACAGCTAAGTGAAAACACAAAACACAGGACACATGGAATCACACACCTCCAAGTAAGTCAGGAGTTCAAGTGTTTCAGTTTGTAAGTGTAAAAGCAGTTTATAAGTGTAAAACCAATTTGTAAGTGTAAAAACAGTTTTGTAAGTGTAACAGCAGTTTGACAAAAAACGGCGACATCGGTTTCAATAAAACACCTCTGATTTTTATGGTTGATAAGCGTTTTATACACGAACACTTAACGCCAATACTTTGTATAAAATTTACACAACCAACGAATTCGATCGTTATAAAAATCGCTATCGCACGAGCAATCGAAAGTTCCCTAACTAATGATTAAATCAGGCACACATACATGCATGCTTTAAGAAAAACAACTCGGTAGCCAGCCGTACGTATTAATTATTCTGTGGTGCTGGTCGGACGACCGTGGACAATGCCGCTGGGTGGTCGGCGTTGGTCATGAGCCGAGGTCCCCAATTGGACGACTTTACCGCTGCATGCGTAATTTGCGTAGCCGCGTGGGAATGGTTTTGTTTACAGTATTGCACTTATTGATAGGTGGGCCAGTGTTTTAAGGTTTTAAGACAATAACAATTGCCAAATTCTGTCACTATCTTTCTAAGTGAGTGAAAATCATGAACAAGTAATTAATTTTGTAAAAATTAAAAAAAACCCTCAACGCAATAAAACGGCTGAACCGATTTTGATCAAACATAGCTAAGAACATTCCCGACTAATTCAACTTTCAAACAAAAATAAAAACAAATCGGTTCATCCGTTCGGGAGCTACGATGCCACAGACAGACACACACGCAGACACACTCACAGACACGTCAAACTTATAACACCCCGTCGTTTTTGCGTCGGGGGTTAAACACAATATTGAAACAAATATTTGCTGCGTAATTAAAAATATTAATCAACTAGGCTCTTTATAATAATATTACTTGCTACTCTTATTGATTTTATCAACGTACATTGATCAGTAATATAGATATTTACGTTAGAAGCGCATGGTAGAGGTTAGTTCACGATTTTAAATATCGAGATAATTTATCGAAATCGGGTTTTGGGCTCTATAAAATGCCCTTGAAAATATGATAAAGATACTTGTATATTTTTTGTTGACATAAAATGTGTAAAGTGTTTGATTTTGCAAAAATACGTTTAACAGAAGCCTATTTGTCTCATGACAGCCTCTTAAGTTTGGTAAAGTAGGTAATATACATAGTTTAAGTTTAGTATTAACAGGTCAAGTAGTAGTTGTTCATATCGAAGTAGGTACCTTTGACGAATAACAATACCAGTGACAGGATTTTATCTCAGAATAAGTTTTAGCTGCGGGACTCAACTAGGCAAAACGTTGGTGACCCAATACACAGAACATACCTCAGAACATACCGCACAGAACACACCCCATACCTATAAACTTTGGAATGAGCTTCCATCTAAAGTTTTCCCGCTTGGTTACGACATGTGTCGCTTCAAGAAAAATTTTCATAAACTCCTTCAGGGTAGGCAACGCATCGACAATACCCCCGGTGTTGCCGGTGTCTATAAGCGACGGTGACCACTTTACATCAGGTGGGCCGTAAGCTAGTTTGCCTATTAGTTTCATAAAAAAAAAAAAAAAAAAAACAGCACTATAGTATACTATACCCCAATTACTCCATCCAATACAGCGACTACTAAATGTAAATCACAGGTTTCTTCCTTCTTATCTGTCTCATGTCATGATACAACACATTGCAGTGTATTCGTTTCGTTTCGTATGAGGTAGTGCTGGCCTCTGGTGTCAGAGTTTGTCAAGCCGCCCGAGGGCCTCTGACATGGCTTATCGACTGCTATTAATCAATAGCAGCCGGGACCGACAGCTTAACGTGCCCTCCGAAGCACAGAGCGATGGAAATCCGCGCATAACTTAGAAAAGTCATTGGTGCGGAGCCTAGGATCGAACCCGGTATCGTTGGATTCTGAGTTGCACTATTGAACCGTTAGGCTAATACCATCGCTCCATTGCAGTGTATTTAATGGTTTCAATAAGCTACGTAATGGCCGGACATTTCCTAGTTATAGTTTAACATTAAACTACCAGTAAAATCAGAGGTTATGTAACCAAGATGTAAAGCCGACGGCACCATCTAGATCTACCCATGAAAGTAGAAGTTCAAGCTTTCACCAGCTTCAAACGGTTTGCGATAGTCCTCTATAATAGGCCACATTCGGGCATACACAGCGTTTGCTGGTAATTTTGTATAGTTCCGTACCCCAAGTGTGCCAACGGGCCCTACTAAACGGGCTGTATCTCGTGAACCATAATTAGTAGACGTTGTCATTTTGACAAAGTGTGTATTTCTATTGCCGCTATAACAACTTTTAACTTTGTGAATGACGGAACAATCAGATGGCCCACCTGATGTTAAGCGGTAACCAATACCTTGTCTCATAGGTCACGTCCACCTCTAGGTGGACGTGACCTATGTGCAATACCACATAATGTGCGTTCTAACGCACCCTATGTGGTATTGCACAGCGCCCGCAACCATGAGACATATAGATAAAAAGTCTCATGTTCTTGTAATTTCACCAGCACCCATACCCTCCAAACCGGAACACAGCAATGCGAGAACTACTGCTTTGAGGCAGAAATAGGTATTCAATTAAATTCATTTATTTATTTCAGGCAACAGTGAAAGTGTACATTGTACCTAGACAAAGGCCCATATTAATATATACCTTACAACTAACATAGTAGGTACATATAAAGGTAAAGATATACCCACTTAAAACTATCACTTAACGTCAATAGAGGGATTTGAAAACGCGTGGATGGTATGGTGCATGGATGTATAATATAGTAAATAGTATGGATGTTCCTTCTTACTCCTATCCTAGAAGATAGCTTGCTATCCTAATAATTTATCACAGGTATGGTGGTACATATAATAAGAATTCTAGTTATTAACCACCGACGCAAAAACGACGGGGTTTTATAAGTTTGACGTGTCTTTGTGTGTGTGTGTGTCTGTCGCCTAGTTGTTCGTAGCTCCCGAACGGATGAACCGATTTCGATGAATTTTTGGTACACAGTTAGATTATGACCTGGATTGAGCTATAGGCTACTTTTATGCTGCTAAAACGCGAACGAAGCCAGGTGTGGACTTTGGTACTTATTATAGTTTGATTTGATACTTAATTTGAACAAAAATGATTGCAGATAATACTATGAGAACCAGCATCTGATGAGTCATGGAGCCGCATCCACCGCACCTATGTCGGCGTGTGTTTACGAGGTCATCGCGCGTCTCGCCGGCGCCGCGTTGCCTAGCAACCACAGGCGCCGCGGAGGCTGCCGTCTGAACTACCTACCTACTGAGTAACTGATTATGGAAGGAAATGACGACGTGAATACCTTGTAAAGGTTTCATGAAAAAAGCTTTTATGGTTTAATCATGCACAATCGTCTAATCACGACCATAGGGCTATTATGGACGGACTGATGTTGAATAAATATTATTATTCAACCCTTATTTTAACAAGCGCTTTCAATATCTTCATCTCCCCCATCCTTTTGCATTGCGCTCCTCTGAGTCATTAAAACTATAAAACTCCGGAGCACACTTCCACTTTCTACGGAGTCCCTCCGTAGACCAAGACACGTTCTTGGTGATCCCGATGACCCTATCACTGCCGCTAATGCGGTAGTGACGTCATCCAGTCAAGACAGAGAAAACACTACACCCTTACACCGACCTCGCCGGCGAGGTCGAAGAACCTTCTAAGTACCTTCTGTACCTTCGCCTAAACCGGTACAAGCATGTTCCGGGGCGTTCTGTTCGATCCTCCCAACCTGGCAACAGCCCAAGCCGAGGTTCGTACCTAGTGGTGCTCTTGTGCTCGTTGCCCCAACCTAACTTTACAGGTTGAGCGCCATCTGCGCTCACCAAAAGCCCGGTAAAGCAGTCATGGCCCCAGGCGGTCAACTGCATTAAATTCCATTCGAAAAAAAAAAACACTTTCTACGGATATTCCTTTACTGTACAAGCTATCCGCCTTTAGAATGATCTTCCTCTGGTTATCAGAACCGCTAAATCTCTTCCTATCTTCAAAAAGCTATTGTTTGATAATTTTTTGTCCATGTCGTAACGCTGTAAATTCTACTAATATGTTCAGATATTTTTATTCATTTATTTAGTATATTTTGTTTAGTTATATTATATATTTATGTTATTATAAGTTAGATTGTATGTATACGTATACTTTTATTTATTTATTTATTTGATCTACACCACCGTCCTTTATCGTTCTCGTCAATTCCAGTCCATCCCAAGGTGGTCTGGAAGAGATCGCTCTCAGCGATAAGACCGCCCATTGTACTTCCATAGGAACTTATTTTTCTGATTGTTTTTAGTGTTATTTTTATTTTTTTATAAAGTGTTATCTATCTATCTATCTATAAATACAAATATTTTGATATATAAATGAAATGAAATCATAGAATTTTAATTACCGTGGCTTGGTATCATTTTAGAAAAATTACGACTATACACCACGTACTTACTATTCTCCTGCTGACGTAAAGTACGTGGTGTACCTATATGGTGATTGTGTGTGTGTGTGTGTAGTCGTAATTTTTCTGGAATGAAATCATTTTATTTGCTAAAACTTTTTTTTTATACGACTTGGAATGACGGGTCAAGCAAATGGGGCACCTGATATTAAGCGGTACCCTCTGCCTATGAACAGTGCATTACCTCATAGGTCACGTCCACCTAGGACGCACCCTATGCGGCACTGTACTGCGCCCGCCACCCTGAGACAAAGATGAAAAGTCTCATGTGCCTGTAATTTCACCGGCACCCATTCCCTTCTGACCGGAACACAGCAGCACAGCAATGTAGAATAAATGGATGGCCTTATGTTATAGTGAGGAGCACATGTTCTTGCTTCACAAGTATGCACAGTTTCACTTACCGAGTTCTTATTTTATTTGAGTTACGGAACAAGCATAATGGCCAAACTTTTTTTATTTTTTTATTTTTTTATACTACTGAATGACTTTACTAGCAGATGGCCCACCTGGTGATAAGCAGTAACCTCTGCCTATGAACAGTGCATTACCTCATAGGTCACGTCCACCTAGGCCGCACCCTATGTGGCATTGCCCTGCGCCCGCCACCCTGAGACATAAAGATGAAAAGACTCATGTGCCTGTAATTTCACCGGCACCCTTACCCTTCGAACACAGCAATGCGAGCACTACTGCTTTGCGGCAGAAATAGGTATGGTGGTAGTACTTCCCCGGACGAACTCTTTCACAAAAAAAGCTCTACTACTACAACCTGTGATTACCTCATCCCATAACAATGTATGTATTACCTCGCAAGCTCGATGCTGATCCTATTAGATGTGAAGTGTTAGTGCTTGCCTTGCGACCCGGTATAGTTGTGATATAGCTCTCCGGTAGCTATAGTTACAATCAAGCTAGAACGCACCTTCTTACACCCAGGGTGGCATAAAGTGCGAAAACTGTAAATTCAATATATTTGTGGATTTTAGTGAAAAGTTGCGTAGTAGGGTAGAGATCGAAAGCACGTAAGGGAAAACGCCGTTTGTTTTACTTATTTGCTAGCGACTCGCCCCGGCTTCGCACGGGTAGCCCCCGATGACCCCCCCTCCCCTCCTACCCTCCCCCTATGTCAATCTCCGGGTTCTAAGCTACCTCCCCACCAATTTTCAGCCAAATCAGTTCACCCGTTCTTGAGTTATAAGTGGTGTAACCAACACGACTTTGTTTTATATATATATAGATATTCCCCATACATATTTCATGATCGTATTCCAATGTTTTCTCCAACAAATGGACCAATTTTAACCTTTTAATTTTTTCTTATCATAGACACAATCTCCATTTTTCTTTTGTCTGATGAAATAATAAGGAATAATGTCACATAAAATACACAACTTCAGTCTAGTCTCTGCTGAAAAAATAATAAGACGAGCCACCCTCGATTATAAAAGGGTCATTACAAGCGCGAGACATGATTTTTACAGGCGGATAAAACTTTTATTGTAAGAGTGCATATGGCAGCGTTTGCTGTAAATATTATACGGGCAGTAAAAGAGGATGCAACCATATTCATCATCATCAGCCTACTGAATTCCACTGCTGGACCTAGGCCTCCGAATCCGTGGAATTAAGGTCACAGAATAAATATTAGATAAGGTGTGGAGTGGTCGTAGAACTATGTACCTATGCAGTAGTTAAAAATAAATAAACAATACGAGTTGGAACCATTGGTGGTGTTGAACCTATTCCTTTTGGAATCTTGCAAATTGCATATACATTTATATCAGAATAATATTGGATAACCAGGTTTGCAAGTTTAGCTTTGCAGCTTTGCAATGGATATCAACGAGCTAAACTGATTACGCATAGAGATGGACATAGGCCTCCTCCATAATGATACAATGAAAGGGCTTGAGCCACCTCCATCCACAAACTTCATTTATAATGACATCGATCCATCGAGTGGGCGGCCTTCCCTCTGCTTAACCTCTCCATCCAGCTACAAAGTTTAGATATTTTTATATTTTCGTACCTATGAGTACGTAGTGCCTGCTTCCCGAAGGGGTAGGCAGAGCCCCAATGGGCATTACAGGTTCGCACAATCGTAGGAACCTGTAGATATGACTGTGCTGAGCTCATCGCCTGCTATTGCATTCCCACAACCAAATTCACAAATTAATTGCAAAAAAATAATGTTATTCTCACCGCTTCGCACACAGGCTGATGTACCTTATTATATCTAATATTTCTATCAGTAGGTCATATAATTCTCTAGATATAATCCAGACGGTGTTTATCGAAGACACGGTTGGCGTGCGAGGGTAGATCCCTGATATGAGGACGATCACTTGGGGTGCTTTCACTCGTGAAGGTTGCAGAATATGTCGATGAACTAGAATCATCATTATCATCAGCATTATCACCCTTTTGACGTCCACTGCTGCACGAGACCTGAATGTTTATTAGGTACTCATTTTTCAGTGAATTACAGATCCACCAACTTATCTGTAGAATTAAATGTACCTACCTATGTAGACGATAGAAAAATTTTGGTACAACAAGTGCTTGATAAATAGATTACAAATTTTAAACCGGATGAACAGAATTTTGAGCACAGAAAGTAAATGTTTCTCCGTACATTTTCATAATTCTTACGCAAAGCAGTAGTGCTTGCATTGCTGTGTTCCGGTTTGAAGGGTGCTGGTACAGGCACATGAGACTTTTCATTATGTCTCCGGGTGGCAGGCGCGCAGTGCAATATAGGGTGCGTCCTATATGAGGTAATGCATTGTTAAATGCAGAGGTTACCGCTTAACATCAGGTGGGCCGTCATCTGCTTGTTCCGTCATTCTCGAAGTTAAAAAAAATATACTTTTCAAACTATTATATGTCTCAAATGATTATTCCTTACTATCATTCTTCTATAAAATTCATTCATTTTGGGTACAGGCGGTGAAGTCGTTAAAAGGTCTAAGGTCAATCACTTGCTTTACTTTCTCGCCTGGTTCCGGTCGGCGCGCTTGCTTCGGATGCTATCGCCTGTAATAATTAGTGCGTCTGCGCGCCGCCGAGCGTGACCGGAGGTCAGCCAGGCCTAGTACAGACGTACCCACCGTGTTTATATGACGTATCCAAATCTATAACATCTTCTTATCGTGTCGATGCTATATATTTATACTATGTATTTTAAATAACTTTGGAGTAATATGTGGCCACCTTAATCACATTATCTGTGGCCGCGTTGAGGTCTTCCCTCGTACAGGTGTTTGGGCACGAGGGGCACACAACAAGTGTGGCATGGTCTGTGCCGGAGCACCACAGTCGCATTAGGTAAGACTCGGCTCCCTGAACCCCCATTTGCACAAGTTGAGTCTGCAGCGGCCAACCTGAGTCCGGAGTCGATTTAGCGTGTCCTGGTGGTAGCTGCTCCTTCTGGGTATCTATAACATAAAAACCGGCCAAGTGCGAGTTGGACTCGCGCACGAAGGGTTCCGCACAAACTTCTATAAAAACTGCAAAAAAAAACACTTTTGTTGTATGGGAGCCCTCCACAAATATATTTTTTTTTTTTTTTTTAAATTGAATATATAACTAAATATTCTGTGAATATTTCAAGCGTCTACCTATTGCCGTTATCAATGTCGAACAAAAAAAAAACACGATTGTTGTATGGGAGAGCCTTGAATATTTATTTTATTCTGTTTTGTAGTATTTGTTGTTATAGCGGCAACAGAAATACATCATCTGTGAAAATTTCAACTAACTATCACGATTCATGAGATACAGCCTGGTGGCAGACGGACAGACAGGCAGACGGACGGACAGCGGAGTCTTAGTAATAGGGTCCCGTTTTACTCTTTAGGTACGGAACCCTAAAAATTGTATAATTGATCGAGCGAGCAAAGCAAGTGACGATCTATGAAACAACTTAGGCGATTTAACATTTTATGTATGTTTGTATGTATTTATGTTGTTCGAGCATAACTTTCGAAGTGTTCATCCGATCTGCATGAAATTGAATAGTGGGATCAGGACTATGTGTGTGACTGTTTTTTTTTATACTTCTTGGAATGACGGATTAAGCAGATGGCCTACCAGAAGTTAAGTGGTACCCTCTGCCTATGAACAGTGCATTACCTCATAGGTCACGTCCACCTAGGACGCACCCTATGTGGCATTGCACTGCCACCCTGAGACATAAAGACTGTAGTTATGTATGACGTTGTAAGTGAGCATACCTACCTAACCTAATTATTGATTCAAGGCGCAAACAAAATGAAGAAACATTCGCATTTTAACACCGTTCACAGGTCCCACGTTATCACGATTTGGACCCTCACTTTGTACCTTTTAAGGCATTGTCTTTTATTTTGGGAGCCTTTGTCTTGACGCCGCATCGCAAATGATCTCCAATATATTAAGGCTCGGATTGTTGTAAGATGGATTGACATTATTTAATAATGTTATATATAGCTATACCCAAGCACTTAAGAGAATTAAACAAGTAATTAATTTTGTAAAAATTAAAAAAAGCCCTCAACGCAATGAAACGGGTGAACCGATTTTGATCAAACATAGCTAACACTTCCGACAAATTCACCTTTCAAACAAAACAAAAAAAACTAAATTGGTTCATCCATTCGGGAGCTACGAGGCAACAGACAGACACAGACACACACACACATAGACACGTCAAACTTATAACACTCCGTCGTTTTTGTGTCGGGGGTTAAAAAGCTCGAGTACACTCTCGCGAAGGTAGAGCGTGTTGATTGGACCATAACCTATAATGCAGATTCCACCACAGATAGGTACAAAGTTTAAGAATTTTAGGTCATAACCCCGAAATATTCTAGGGATAGTTGTCACCGTTTTCTGTCTCTTTCGATTGAATTTGAAACTGCCTGTCAGTGCAAAAGACAAAATACCGTATAACTACAGGTCTAGCGCTTAACTGAGTCAGTCCCTGAGTCATGTGAGTCATGTGAGCGGTACGGGAGGGGTGTTTTCGTCGTCATCATCGTCATTATGTCACATGACATCTGATATATTTCATGTCATTTGACAAATAAAAGAAGTAGAAGACGAAAGGGAAAGTCGCTGCCATTTTTGAAAGAAACAGCGTCATTTTTGTTTTATTACATTTTAACGTGTTTTTTCGATTTATTTCGTGTAATTTTAGTGGAATTCTAACCGTTGTAACTTGGAAAAATGACACATGTGCGATGGTGAGTGAACTTTAAGTGTATAGCGTGTCTTTTCGAAATGGTGGATTTTTTCCTGTAAAAACTCAGTTTTTCTGCTACTATTTAAACTGGGTTATTATTTGACGGAGACTCTTGACGACAATAGACAATAAAAATATAATTAATTACCTATATCACTTGACATTGGCTAAATTGTTGCAAATAATGCACAGAAGCCATTACCTAAAAAGAAAAGAGACGAAAACACCCCTCCCGTACCGCACGCATACCTCAGACACTGCTTCATTTAAGGCGCGATAGGTTCTCAAATGTCTCTCGAATTTTAAAGTTTTTGATAAGAGTTTTCATAGTTTTCTATCAAGAAAAAAATATATGATATTCTTGAGCTTTTTATCTAGTGAAATCAATAATTCAATACAATATTTGAATTACTTCACTCGATAAAAAAAAATAACAAAGATACCTCCTTTTTAAAATTGAAATGCTATTTTTCACTCACTTCTCTCAAGTTTTAATTTTTGAAACATTTGGTTACATGTTAGTTATTATTTGAGTTAGTGAATTCATCAACAAAATTAAACAAAACTTTGAACGACATTTTTATATAATTTTTTTATACATAAAAACACGGTATCAGTGCGTGCGCTCGCCTTCTTCGCCTCATACATAAATGTTCGTTGAACCTATAGCGCCTTAAGCGCTAGACCTGTACAAGTACACTACCGGATGTGTAAGTATGGCCGTGGTATGTCCGGCCTAAGAATAGACCCTCCGTCTCCTCCCGTGGAGGTCGTAAAGGCACTCTAAGGGATTACCCGGACTTGTTCATAAGATCATTGGTATAAGATTTATCCTGGCTGCCAGCTTATTAAGGTGGTCGCTTTTCCATACAAACGTATTAGCACAAATATGGGCAAACACAGTATAATTTTACACTGAAATGACTGTTGTTGGCTTTTATATTGGTCATTATTTGCGTCAACACATATTTGGTTGAAGAAAACAGTGGATTAATAGCGAAAATAACATCGAAATTTTAGTTCATTTATGTCAGTGTGTGAGTGTACACTGACAGTGTCACACACATAGCCGCAGATTAGATAACAGTAACATGTCACTTACACGCGACGTTGTCAGCTCGTGACTTACGCCGGCTAAGCGCTGTTGCCGCTTCGATCTGTCATATCATAATTAGCTCGGATAGAAAATATTAGAAAAACAAACATTTAGGATTGGACATGTGTATGCGAATCAGCCAGACAGCCGGAGGCCGCAATGCATTGCAAGGTCTCTACATATGAACTTTGTATAAATAATGGGAGAAAATTAAATTACAAACAACTAGACAGAAATTACAGACAAATATAATATTATCTTAATTACGTAAAAATTAAATTAAATACTACTAGCTGATCATAATTACCTATATATTTACGCACAAGGTTTTTTGAACTGAGACCTCACGAATACACACGGTTTAGGTAGGTTACCTTATTTATTTCGAAAAAATATCTATGTACATCCACATGTGGTTCGAAAAGTTAGACCTTCAACGTCGTTAAAATTCCTAGAAACGGGAGGTCAACAAAGAATGTTATACACTGGTTGTTATTTTATAGAGTAGGTACCTACAAGTTTCAAGATTCATAAATTTTAGACTTTTCCCAGTATTTGTATCATAAAAGCTACAAACGTAAAAAAAACAGCGTTGTAGGATTAGTGGAAGTACCCTAGAGGTTTTGTTTTTTTACATTTTTGATTTACCCTAACATCTCAGAAACTAAAATAGTTTTGAAATGTCGAAGCGAGGAACTTTCATATGACACCACATTTGATCTGATATTCTCACTTTTTTTTACCTCCTCTTGGACCCCAATATCTCAACAACCCCCCGACCGATATAGCTCATAACCTTACCAACAAATTGTACCAATACTATCACCTCCCAATCAAATTTCATGAAGATCGGATTAACGGTTCGGAAGTTATGCTCGGACAAACATACATACATACATACATACAAATGCCAATTCTTCCAAGTTGAATCAGAGAACTCGCTTCGCTCATTCAATATTTAAAAAAAAAAACATAGTATTGCCTTGTTTCAGTCGAAGTCAGTTCTGTGTAGGTAGGTGAAACTACAATCTTCAAACAAATTCGTTGAAATGATTCCTAGGGGTCTTATTCATTATAATTGCGAGTTAGGGTCTTCGGAAGGTTCAGATATGCAGGCCCAGGGTGGGTATTGAACATTTTGCCTCCTGCTTAGAAGACAAGAGTTCATCTTACTATGACATGTTATGTCTGTTCGTGTATGTCACAGCCACTTTTTTCCGAAACTATAGGATCTATGCTGTTGAAACTTGGTAAGTAGGTGTATTCTGTGAACCGCATTCAGATTTTCACAAAAAAATAGAAAAAAACAAAAAAAAAATGGGGGTTCAGTTCTAAGTATTAGTACTTAGAACTGAAACTCAATTTTTTTTTTCATCAAACCCGTTGGTGTGGGGTATCTATGTATAGGTCTTCAAAAATGATATTGAGGTTTATAATATAACTTTTTTCTAAACTGAATAGTTTGCACGACAGACACTTCCAAAGTGGTAAAAAGTCCCCCCCCCCCAACCCCGTAACTTCTAAAATAAGAGAATGATAAAACTAAAAAAAAAATGTACATTACCATGTAAACTTCCAACGAAAATTGGTTTGAACGAGATCTAGTTAGTAGTTTTTTTTTAATACGTCATAAATCGTAAACCATCCAAGAACTTTGATATTATGTTACTTGCTGCTACGGAACCCTTCATGGGCGACTCCGACTCGCACTTGGCCACTTTTTTTTTTAATTTCCATAATATTATTTGCATGCAATGCATATCAGCTGGCCTAGCCAAAAGACATTCGCTTCGAAGCGATTCCATTCCTTTCTAGGCGCTAGTCCAGATGGTACGTTCCTAAGCACTAATTTATTACTAGTAGGTAATTGTGTTTATACTGTACTAGCCATTTCACCGCAGCTTGGCAAACAAACAAACAAACAAAACAACAAAGTTTACATATTTACAGGGAATTAATTTTGTAAAACTTAAAAAAAAACCGAACGAAATAAAACGGCTGAACCGATTTTGATCCAACAAAGCTAAGAACACTCCCGACAAATACACCTATCAAACAAAAACAAAAAACGATTTCGGTTCATCCGTTCGGGAGCCACGTTGGGACATACAGACACACACACACACACACAGACACGTCAAACTTATAACACCCCTTCGTTTTTCGTCGGGGGTTAAAAAATACAAAATAATAGTGAAGATAAATAAAAAAGCATAAAAAAGATAAATATTTTATACATAGTGTAATACAAATTAACAATCTTTTTTTTTAAGGAGAATTAGCCTTTTTGAAATGCAATCCTTTCCCTCATTGTCTCGCAAGTCGCAAAGGCCTCGAAATTAAAAATAATATAATTAATTTTTATTGAATGGGTTATCCTCTCTTTTAACCCCCGACGAAAAACGAAGGGGTATTATAAGTTTGACGTGTCTGTGTGTGTGTGTGTCTGTCTGTCCCATCGTAGCTCCCAAACGGATGAACCGAAATCGTTTTTTTTTGTTTGAAAGGTTTATTTTTCGGGAGTGTTCTTAGCTTTGTTTGATCAAAATCGGTTTAGCCGTTCAGCGTTGGGGTTTTTTTTTTAATTTTTACAAAATTAATTACTAACTCAACTATAATCTGGACCTCTTCAAGGCTAGAGTGAATAGGTGCCTTCTAGACCTTTGTGCTCCATCTTCGGCCGCATCGTCACTTACCAACAGGTGAGATCGTGCACAAACAAAGGTCTATCAATGTTAAAAAAAAAAAAAAAAAAAACTTGTTGAAAATAGGGTCAACTGCGGATTTCCTCAATGAAGAATTGTTACTTCGTCAGCTTTATTTCTCAAACTCAAGACATCACAATAATGGAAATGGAGCGCGACGAATTATTCCCATTTGTCACACTGATCTGTCCCCCCTAAGGTGACAGTTAGAACAAAAAAGTTGGATCTGTCCCCCTGTTGCGTGATTGGGTGATGGCTGGTACATTTGCGTGTAATTTTAATTTTAATTTTAGATTATTGTATGGAACCCTTCGTGCTAGAGTCCGACTAGCACTTGGCAGTTTATTTTTTATTTTTTATGATACAAATTGGCAAACTAGCATACGGCCTGATGTGAAGTGGTCACCGTCGCTTATAGACACCGGCAACACCGGGGGTAATTGTCGATGCGCTGCCTACCCTGAAGGAATTTATGACCATTTTTCATGAAATAAAACATGGTTACGTACGACATGTACGACACGGGAAAACCTCAGATGGAAGCTCATTCCATAGTTTATAGGCACAGAATAAATAATAGTACTTTATGGGGAAGAAATGATCTCGAGAAACGAGTCGTTCGAGAAACCCAGGGTTCTATGATGTGCGGATGAGCTTTGTCACGGTGCCGGGAAGAGCGATGGTAAAATCTCGATGCGAGGATGAGATCGGAAAGCTCGTCAGAACATTCCCCGTTGTAGAGGCGGTAGATCACGCAAAGAGATCCGATAGCTCTGCGTTGGCTAAGCGGTTCTAGAGTATCGGAGAGCTTGGGGTCACCGATGATGCTAATGGCTCTTCTCTGTAAGGAGTCAAAACGAAGCAGCTGGTACTTGGGTGCCCCGTGCCATAGATGGGAACAGTTTCTACGTGCGGCCTTACTTGTGCTTTGTAAAGCAATAGCCATTTATGGGGCGTAAAATAAAGTTTCTATGTGCATTATATTATGGGGGAGGCCTATGCCCAGCCGTGGACTTCAGTTGATCTAAACTGAATGATCTATCAATAAAAGCTGAAAGTAAATAAATCTTTAGAAAAAAAAGCGGCCAAGTGCGAGTCGGACTCGCCCATGAAGAGTTCCGTAGCAGCAAGTAACATAACATAAAAGTTCTTGGATGGTTTACAACTTATGATATATTAAAAAAAACTACGTACTAGATCTCTTTCAAAACAATTTTCGTTGGAAGTTTACATGGTAATGTTCACCATTTTTTTTTGTTTAGTTTTATCATTCTCTCTCTCGCAAACTATTCAGTTTAGAAAAAAATGATATTAGAAACCTCAATATCATTTTCGAAGACCTATCCATTGATACCCCACACAGGTTTGATGAAAAAAAAATGTGTTTCAGTTTTAAGTATGGGGAACCCCAAAAACTTATTGTTTTTTTCTATTTTTGTGTGAAAATTAGTTTCGGAAAAAAGTGGCTGTGACATACACGGACAGACAGACATACATGACGAATCCATAAGGGTTCCGTATTTTTTTTTTTCGGAACCCTGAAAAACTACTTCATAGCTAGGAATTTATACCCAATACAACATAAATACATACATAGACACACGCCTTTTTCCCCGAAAGAGTAAGCAGAGCCTCTCATGTGCCTCTTTTCACTGTGGGTTGCACCATCGTGGGAAATACACGTGACAAGTGGTGAGCTCATCGCCGCCATTGCTTCCCACGACTGACTCTGCTAATGCTTTCTTCCAGTATAATACATTCCTGAAATAAGCTAGCAGTCAGGAACTACAAGCTAACTACAAGTCCAGGTATAAGACTTAATAAAATTAGTGTGCTGATGAAAATGAGCCTAAGCACGGCCAGTTTACTATTATCCATCGAGGAGTTCCGCTGTCCACGTTCCGTCTCCATCATCAGATCAGCTCGCTTTCACCATAGTATTGTACTGTCATCGGAACTAGATAGGTACGAGTATGCCAAATTTCAGCTCAATCGGATATCGCAGGAGACACCATTGTTGCCACCCGTGAAATATAGTAGTAGTAGAGCTTTTTTGTGTAAGAGTTCGTCCGGGGAAGTACTACCACCATACCTATTTCTGCCGCAAAGCAGTAGTCCTCGCATTGCTGTGTTCCGGTTTGAAGGGTAAGGGTGCCGGTGAAATTACAGGCACATGAGACGTTTCACCTTTATGTCTCAGGGTGGCGGGCGCAGTGCAATGCCACATAGGGCGCGTCCTAGGTGGACGTGACCTATGAGGTAATGCACTGTTCATAGGCAGAGGTTACCGCTTAACATCAGGTGGGCCATCAGCATGTTCCGTCATTCTAGTAGTATAAAAAACAAAAAACATTCTGAATGCAATGCTTGACTTGTTGCTGAAAATACCGAAATTGATATATGTGTGCCTATAATATTTGAGGAGTTCCCTCAATCTTCATGGATTCCATCATCAGAAAAACATTTTAATGAAAATGGCACCAATCTGGAAGTATATCATGTAATTTTTTTTCCTAATCGTTACGTAAATGGTATGAGGTAACAAACATAATAAAAAACTCTGGAATTGATAACCTCCTCCATTTTTTGAGGTCGGTTAAGAATCGAGTACCTACTTTTTGATTTGAAATAAGGACACACCACAACACTCACTTCACAAACATAATATTGGCTGAAGCAGAATCAGTGTATTTTGTAGATCATTACAAAAACATTTATAAAAAAAAATAGTCTGGTATCGAACCCAGTACTGTGGGTTTAGTGTCGAGAGATCTAGTCACTGGTTCACAAAAAAAAAGTAAAAAAAAAATACAAAAAATATAGGCAGTATAGAATCGAACGCAGTAACGTGGGTTCAGAAGTTCTGAGTCGACAGTCCAAGCCGCTAGTCCAACTATTTTGAAATTCGCGCGCCGAAATTAGCTTATAGTTCTAATACAATAATATCCTTGACTGTGTGCGTGAGTAGGCTTTCATATTGCTCGGAATTTGCTCGGCACAAGTATGTTAAAACTAGAGACTAAAATAACCTGAAATATAGCTAGGTACATAGCAAATAAACCACCATTTGCGTGAACGTTAGTGTTATGACATAATATGCACATTTTAATTCATAAATACATAAAATACTTCAAAATTTGGCAACAGCGCCATCTATTGACGCTGTCGTGCCTAGCTGACCACGAGGAACAACCTTAAGGAATATGTTATTACTAGAAGAAAGCGTTAGCCGAGTCAGTCGTAGGAAGGAATGGCGGCAATGAGCTCACCACTTGTCATGTCTATATTCCACGATAATGCAACCCACTGTGAAAAGAGGTCTTTTTAGGCTCTGCCTACCCCTCTTCGGGGAAAAAGGTGTATGAATGTTTTTTCTACTTAGAACATACCGCCACACACATCAACTAGGTACTAGGTAGTTCTTTTTTATATATTATTGAAATTATTGAGAATTGTTGACCTTTCCCTTAATAAACGTATATATATAAAAAGTAAACCGAAGATTTATGTCTGAGCAGAAAGACCTAGATTTCCGAATTTGCAAATTAAAATTCATTTCAACTTGGAAACACCTGGAATGTCTTTAGGTATTTGAAACAAATAAAATAAATTTAATTTATCTTTGGGTATTATTTTAATTAAATGACCACCTACGTTTCTCAAAATAAACAATAAACTCGACATCATTCGCGCTAACTAACACCTATAATTCGGAATCGCAGAAAAAAACAGCAAGCATTAGGTAGGTAAGTTTTTTTTTGTAGCATTAGGATCCAGATGTTAATGAAGCCTCTATTTTGTATAATTAACTAGCATAAACAACAAAAAAAGGAAATAAACAGAAAACATTTATGTACGACTAGTGCAACGCCCTCGACTTCGTCCGCGTGGAGTTTTTAACCCACGACGCATAAACGACGGGGTGTTATAAGTTTAACGTGTCTGTAAGTGTGTGTGTGTGTGTGTCTGTCTGTCTGTCTGTCGCCTCGTAGCTCCCGAACTAACAAACAGTTTTTTTTTTGTTTTTTTTTTTATAGGTGAATATGTCGCGAGTTTTCTTAGCTATGTTTGTTCAAAATCGGTTCAGACGTTTCATTGCGATGCGGGTTTTTTAAATTTTTACAAAATTAATTACTTGTTTCCATACAAACTTTAACATCCCACTGCTCCCCCTTAGGGGGTGAATTTAGGAAATTATTTTCCTATTGCACTTCTACACCACAAAAGAAATGTACCCTCTAAATTTCAGGTCTTTAGGACTTACGGTTTAGGCTGTGCGTTGATACTTAGTCAGTCAATCAGTCACGCAACGATTTTACTATTGATCAAAGACCTCAAAGCACTCCAAAAATTACGTGGGCAGAATCTGGAATAGTTATTAATACTTCTAGCTTGTGGGATGAATACGGACGCCCCAAAGTAAATATGAACTTCAGAGGGCCTAGTACAGGTTTGTCTAAGTTTTGCATTCGGTATCCTGACTATCGAATTGCGATTCGATGTTTGTTTTTATTAACAAGTCCGCTAGGGGGCGCTTGCTTATCATTTTTTGCATACACAAACAACATTTCGATGCACTTTTCAGTTTTCGATTTTTAAAATTTACAAACCTAAAGTTACTAAGCCCTCTGGTCAGCGTTCAAAAAGTATCCGAACCAAAAGAGTGCAAAACGCACAACAAGGAACAAGTTACTATGTTACTTTTCATCCGTCGATTATTGACCATATAGTGTGAACCAGCAGTGTATCGAACTCATTATTGACCATATAGTGTGAACCAGCAGTGTATCGAACTCATTATTGACCATATAGTGTGAACCAGCAGTGTATCGAACTCATTTGCCATCGTACGAATATACAAAGGTTTTTGCGCCATATTTTGGCGTCGTTAGTATATGGAATGCTAACCATCTTAGAGCTGTTATTAGCAAGTCTTTGTTATCGATGAAAACAATTTACGGAATACCCATTTAAATTAAATCAACTTTTAAACAATTAAACCTACTTAAATACCGAAATAAACAATGAGAAGAACGATTACAAAAATATACAATTAATTATACCTAGGTATATATACACGCAGGAGGCTGTGTACACGATGAGAGTTGCACAGAGAGCCATGGAACGCGCCATGCTCGGCATCAAGCTTATAGACCGTGTTCCCAACGTCGAGATACGAAGTCGAACGAAGCTCAAAGATGTTGAAAATCGTATAACGGAACTAAAATGGAGTTGGGCAGGACACCTGGCAAGACGAGGTGACGATAGGTGGAGTAAGGCGCTAACTGTAGGGCGCCCCAGAACTGGATATAGAAACGTTGGTCGTCCAGCAGCGAGATGGGCAGACGATATCACATGCATCGCCGGCCGAACCTGGATGAGACTAGCACGGGACCGGAAGGAATGGCACAGGCAAAGAGAGGCCTATACTCAGCAGTGGGTGAAGTAAGGCTGTGGATGATGATGATGATGAGGTATAAGTACCTATAACCTTTAATGAATGAAGGTGTGAGTAAACAAATGGCCTTTTTTTAGATGATGGCTTATTTTTTGTGTACCTAATTTAAAACAGGTTACTAGGAACTATAATATAAGATCACAACGGAAAAACCCCGGAGTCAAAAATATCATCATGTGATATTATAAAAAGGAATAAATTCTAAAATGGCATAGGTAATTTACAAATTTAAATTTATAAATGATGATTGAATTTGAATTAATATAATGCTTAATTTAACTTTGTATGCTAACTAACATTAATTATAAGATTTAATTTATCAACAAAATGGATGACATGTGATTTTTTTTAATGTGTGTAATCTGAAAATAAACAATTATCTTATAGATCCAAGATAGCCCGTTACCCGAATTTTGGAATACCTGTACTATACTATTGTTTAGTACCTATAAATACGCGCAGTCCCAAGTTCGATGCACAAACAGGTGTGCGATCATTTAGCGATTTGGAGCGGGGTAGAGTCGCCTGGTAAGGGCGTACTATTCGCCAAAGTGAGGTTTTCTCGACGTAACTCTTCTTCCAGGAGTGAATATAAATGCACAAAAAAAATATATGTTTCTTATTAGACATTGAACTATAAAAACAACCTTTGAAAAAATTCTAAGTATATTATAACTATATGAAAATAAAATCCAAAGAGAAGATGTTTTGATTTTTAAATTTGTAACTACTTCTAAACGGCATCGAATGTTAGTATTTTTCTTTCACACAAATAATTATTGTTTGTTTTCGATATGAAATTTACTCAGCGGGTCCGTGCACGGGCGACGGGCGGCAGTGTAACTCAGACTGTCGGACGTGGAGGTTATGTCGCTTGTTGCTCCGAAATAGAATTTTTGATACAGCTCACATTTATTAGTAGTTCCTACTTGTAGGATACCTGCTATAATCGTTATTAGAGAGCCACAGTTCGCGCATGGACGCTGGAGTGTTAGTTATTATTTTAGTTTTATTGTTACTGGATTTGTAGAAAGGTAGTTAGGTTAGACGACCTATATAGCGCATCGGGCGAGTAGCCGGCTGAGATGAGAATGGTTGCGGGTTCGATTCCCGCTGCGGGACAAATGTTTGTATGATCTGCAAATATTTGTTCCGGGTCTGGGTGTGTGGTTTTACCACGGTACTCGTAGTTTCTGATACCAACGACACACAGGGGATCCTAGTGAGGGATCAGGACTATGTATGTGACTGTTGGGTGTTATTTTATGTTTTTTATGTAGGTATTTTTTCTCGCTTGACGCTTATTTATTTGTGACTATACAGTTCAGTTAGTATAAGGTTGTTATATTGTAAATAGTGTAGTATAGTTTATAGGTAGGTAATGAAAACTACCGAAGATAATTCTTTAGAAAAAAATCCGACTTCAATGATAGAAATTTATCCACAATACCTACAAGATTTTATAAAATAATAAAGTACCGCGTAGAAAAGGAACCAAAATGAGCCTAAACACGGCCAATCTACTATGATCCATCTAGTAGTTCCGTTGTCTACCTTCCGTCTCCATCATCAGATCAGCTCGCAGTCATCATCATATTGTATTCTCATCGGAACTAGACATGAATGCCAAATTTCAGCTCTATCGGATATCGGAAAGTCGCCACCCCTGAAATACTTTTTTTTTTGTATTGTACTTACTACTTAGAATGACCACCTGATGATAAGCGTTACCCTCTGCCTATGAACAGTGCATTACCTCATAGGTCACGTCCACCTAGGACGCGCTATATGTGGCATTGCACTGCGCCCGCCACCCTAAGACATAAAGATGAAAAGTCTCATGTGACGGTAATTTCACCGGCACCCTTACCCTTCAAACCGGAACATAGCAATGCGAGCACTACTGCTTTGCGGCAGAAATAGATTATGGTGGTAGTACTTCCCCGGATGAACTCATTCACAAAAAAGCTCTACTACTAACAAAACTAACCACACCACAATCTAACCACAGTTTTGTTCGTGGCTCGCTAGGGCTGTCCACTGTGAGTGCATCGATAGAATTAAGAAAGCTATTGTTATAGCATTATTCAATAAGCTGAAAAAGTTTGAAAGATCTTTTCATAAGCTATTATGGTAAAAGAGTAGATGAAGATCACGTAATAACGCCGCGTGGTGCGGGGGAATTACCATTGGTTACATTCGTTTATCGGTTCCAAACGTGTACAATGTTACCCTTCCACTCTGTTCCACTGGTTATTTCATGGTCACCTTGTGTGATAAGCTGAATAGAGCCATCTACTGTGATCGTTGGTCTTCTTCTTCTTCTTCTTCTTCTTCCTGTCGTTGGTTCCCATAGATAATTAAATTGTTTTAGACCAAAATTTAGCCACATCGACAGCATTTTCAGTGGCATCGTTGGTAAAAAGAACAAGTGAGGTAAAAAGATTTGGCTGCAATAGCAGTTAACCTTTCACACTCTTATCTGCATGTTCAGTAAATTTGTTGTTGTCTTTTGGTTCAGTAAATTCAGGTTTCTTCAAGATGTTCACTTTCTCATTATTTTAAACACATCAATTTCATCAAATTTTTAGGAGGTACCAACTTAACCCTGCCTGCTTGTGCCTGTCTATCACATCAAAAAAATATTGGTAAATGTACAAAGTTAAGAATGTGTAGCGTGAAACCTTATTCTGATTTTTAGGGGACAAAGCGGTTTTTTAAACTTGTGAAGTGCAATTGTGATGTATCAAGTTAAAAGGCTCGATAAGAGTTTTTTTTATGCAAAGGAAAACTGAGAGGTGTTTTTCACAACCATAAAATAAAAAATATTATTGAATACAAAATGCGTTGCTCGTTTCGTTTCGTTTCGTTTCGTATGAGGTAGTGCTGGCCTCTGGTGTCGGAGTTTGTCAAGCCGCCCGAGGGCTTCTGACATGGCTTATCGACTGCTATGCGTTGCTTCATTTCACCGAGGACTAATAAGTTCAATTGGTCTAGTGGTTACCATGGTAACCAACTTGTACGGAACTTTCTTCACACGAGCACATGTACATGCACATTATCGGTATTATATATATATTTTATTATGGAACATCAACAGAATTTACATGATTGGGTGCTTTTAAGGTCTAATTTACATGCAATTCCAATTACAGATGAACACATCGTACACTAAACATTTTGCATAAACATAAGTTACTTATAAAAGACGATATAATAATAAGGCCGATGATGACAGACAACACAACATGCTTTCACAATTTTAATCATCAAAAGCTAAACAAGACATTAGAAAAATAAATTAATTCAATTTAAAAAAAAATACAATCAGATTTTTTTGACATGCTATAAAACAAATATTATATATTTTTATTTCTCGGTGAAACTAGCTTGTGCTATATTATACGGGTTTGAACCCGCGATGTTGTGGTTACATAAAATGTGATAGCTTGTTACGTAAAAGAGGTGTAAGGTATTTTCTGTTGTGGTAATAATATTAATTTCTATTTTTGCAGTTTCTTAGTTTAGTTTCGAGTTGTATCCGACTTGCAATCGAGTATTATTTATATTCTAGAGTAAGTACATAGCCTGTGGTAGGGCTCGAGTTATATTTACTCTGAGGCGCGAGAGAAATAAACCACACGGAGCCGATACCTTGGCGAAGTAGGTGTTCCGTTTGCACGTACCTGCTGTTACTAGGGTTTGTGATGTAGGCCACAATCGCTTCTTTGTACCTGTTTCATAGGTATCAGTAATAAGTATGCTAACCCGCTGTAGAAATATTTTTGATCACATAGCTGTTTCAGCAGAAGTTGTTGTTGAAGAAGGAGAAGAAGATCTCTTTTCTTTCTCAAATGATAGACAACAACAAAAACCGCTAAACAAGTACACCATAAGAAGGAACACAACGCATGAGGTACCTACAGTACAAACAGGTTGCAGGTGCACCTTATCTCCTTGCAATACGGTCCAAAATCGATGAACCCCAAAATTTTGGGTCCTAAAAATCCTATAAATCTTGTAAAACGTCCGCAATTATCGTTATCGTTAACCGATAAATAAATAATTTATGGAAACATTATGCGGGCAAAATTGTGACGATTTAAACAATTATACGGTTAACGAGAAGCGGCGCAGGCGCCGAGGGTGGCCGCGGGAGGGCAGGCAGGGTGCTCTACTTACAAAAACTGCGAACTGCTAAGGAGTGGAATACACTACCGTCGTCTGTCTTTCCTGAAAATTATAATCTGGGTCTCTTCAAGGCTAGAGTGAACAGGTGCCTTCTAGACCTTTGTGCTCCATCTTCGGCCACATCGTCACTTACCAACAGGTGTGATCGTGGTCAAACAAAGGTCTATCAAAGTTAAAAAAAAAAAAAAAACAAGCAGTGGTATAGGGTCATGGTGCTATTTGCCTATTGAGGCCGACTTCCAATCCTAACATCGTGAGTTTGAATCCCGTTGGATATTTCTAATAGAAAAATGTATGTGCGTAATGGTAAAGGAATATACTAAGAGGAAACCAACATGTTCTAGAACCTGAAATTCGAAGATATGGGACACGAATGAATGAGTGAATGAAAATAATTAATTGCACGCCTTACAAACTTAGTTAAAATAAAATTAACACACAACAATTAAACAAAAACTAAATGTACACTGGGCGGTCTTATCGCTAAGAAGCGATCTCTTCCAGAAACCTTTGGATGGAGAGGAGCTGAACTTATATGGAAGATTGGTTGGGGTGTACCCATATTGAAATGTAGAAGAAAATTTTACCTAACAACAAATAAACTTACACATTATACAAAATATGGACATGGTACATGTGCATAAAAATAGCCTCTGAGGTGCCTTTCACCACACAGGATCACCGTACCACGAATCACCGTACCGCCTCCATCCACCGCCTTCTATGATCTCTTTGATCCGTCGAAAGGGGCATTCCTCTTTGTGTCGTCCGGTTTATTGGTCACCACTCGAGAACCTTTCTTCCCAATGGTTATCATTTCTGCAAGCTACCTATATGGCCTGCCCATTGCCACTTCAATCTGCTAAATCTGCGAGCTATGTGGTTGATCCTGTTTTTCTACGGATCTCCTTCGGATTATATCACGTAGTGAAACTCCAAGCGTAGCTCCCTCCATAGTCCGTTGCGCAACTTTGAGCTTAACTATGCGGCCAATACTTAGCGGCCACGTTAAGTCATCACATGTCAAGTTCAGGGGGAATTACTAGTATTATAAGTTCATAAAAGTTCTATAGCTCTTACAAACCCACCCAATTGGGTGGGTGGTCAACATTCGAGTCCACCCAATTGGGTGGGTGGTCAACATTCGAACCCACCCAATTGGGTGGGTGGTCAACATTCGAACCCACCCAATTGGGTGGGTGGTTGAGAGCTATAGATACTTGTATGAACTTACAGTACTAATAGTTCCCCCCAAACGTGACATGTGATGACTTTACCATGCAATAGCATGCATACAAAATATTAAAGTAAAGCATCTTACCCAGCGCACTTACTCCGAATGTCGGCGGTTCCGAACATTATAATTTATTTAGTCATTTCGCATCACTCTGCCTGACGCTGTGCCGTAATGAAGACACCGCGAGAACAGTAACAACTGTAAATCGGATTGAAACATTACTCGCGAATACTACACTCGCGTTTAGATTTTATGCGATCGCTTTATTTTAAGTGGCTATTATTGTATCATCCTTCATGAAGGATTGTGACTTGTCTCGAGTTTTCTAATCACATCTCTGAATAAGGGGTTTTCACGGCCGTTTTTTCATCATGCACCTTGAAAATAGATGGCGCCAGCTCTGTACTTAATTGTCAAAATAAAGTGGAGTGTCAAAGTCAACAACGTAGTGATATATTTTCGTGATATTTTGATAACACACAGAAGCACAGACAATGCATTTGTTGAATTTGATAACCATAGTTGAGTCAGCGCCATCTATCGAGCCAAATCGAACTACTTTTTTTTTAATTCGAAAATGAAAAGCCCTCATTGAAACGATCTCATTGTTGAAAATGTCGACCAATCAAATCTCCAGGAGTTATTTGCACAAGAAGTTTTTATATCGAGTTTTCTTTGCACGTGGATTTTGTATCGAGTATTTTTTGCGCAAGGAGGTTGTGTAGGAGTTGTTATTGGAGGGTGTTGCATTGAGATGGAGACTCGAGTATATTGGTGTCTTCTAAATTCAAACACCAAAATCGTAATTAAAAGTGTTTCAGTGAATAAAATTAGCTTTTTAGAGGGGGACTGGTATAAAGTATATTTGACTCTTGACAGTATTGACATCAGCAATGGCGTGAGTAAAATGGCAAGACTGATACCTCACCATTGGAGAATTGTTTTTTAAGCATTTTGTGGTGATTTTGTGTAACTAATATTAATATGGTTGGGTTTGGTAAAAACAGGTAAATATCATCAAGGCCCTCTTTAAAATTGAAAGTGTAACTGACTCAACGCCTTATTATTGTCATTGAGCGTGGTAATGCAGCCAGCATCTTAGAGACGCTTCCGTCTACTACGTATTTGGATCAGTTAAGCTATCTTTAGATCATTTACAACGGTATTTAGGTAGCCCAATTGATACATTAGATTTTTTTTTAAATTGTTTTAACTTGTATTACTTTGTAATTTTTCTGTGGCTAAACTAATATACTTACAGAAAAAGTTATTGCAATAGGTATCCGTTTTGTCAAACAATGCTTTAAATAAACCTTTCCCACACCCCTAATTGCTACCACGTGTTCATAGACAAAAGGCATGAAAATACTTTTATCCTAGTGCTATTGTTACAAGTAAACAGGTAAGGCAAGGTAACTGAGCATAGAGCTAAAAAAAACGTGAACTTAGAAAGAACCTAATTTGGGCTTTGTTCTTTCTGATAAGGTTATCGGAATTCTGTAGCAATTGGAAGTCCAAATGCCGCTTTTGTAGTATGCCTTAATCCAAAACACCTGGACTTACATCATAAAATTATTAACTTTACTAAAGAATGACTATTGTAAAACATTATAAAAGAAGACATTTATTTACAGAAAGAATAATACAACTAATACAAGGCATTTAAAACAGTTGTGCTACGTGATGACCTCTGCTAACGATCTAAAGTTAGCTCAACTGATCCAAATCACTACCAGACAGAAGCGTCCCTAAGATGCTGGCTGCATTTCCACGCTGAATGGCAATACTAATGCGTTGAGCCAGATAAGAGCCAGCTCTCGGGTCACGCGTCGCTTCGACCAGATGCCCTGATAGAAGTAAGTATATCAAGACGGAAGCGCAAATGAATTCGGTAACAGCAGACATACATTCAGCAGAGGCGTCCCTGTCTAACGTTAATTTAAAAAACTCTTTTTTTTTTCTTTTTTTTGAATACTACTTGAATGACTTAACAAGCTGATGGCCCACCTGATGTTAAGCGGTAACCTCTGCCTATGAACAGTGCATTACCTCATAGGTCACGTCCACCTAGGACGCACCCTATGTGGCATTGCACTGCGCCCGCCACCCTGAGACATAAAGATGAAAAGTCTCATGTGCTTACCCTTCAAACCGGAACACAGCAATGCGAGCACTACTGCTTTGCGGCAGAAATAGGTATGGTGGTAGTACTTCCCCGGACGAACTCTTTCACAAAAAAGCTCTACTACTACTCAATCTACTACTACTATCTACTACTATCTATTTGTTTTTTTTCCAAGAAATTGTCTACGAAAGTTATATAATTATGTCTGATGTTTTTTTTTTCATTAATATTAGAAGCAATGCTACCCAAATATTTGTTTACCTGGTCAACTGTGGGAATATTTATTTTGACCGCGCGTGCGTACTCACAGGTACGTCCGCGCGACATCACAATAGATAAGTTCCGGTAAGCACAGGAAGGTTTCGCCCAATGCAACCATTTTTGAGAATTATAACAAGAGTACGTGCTTAATATACTGGGTTCCGTATACTAATAATTTTCTTCATCTTATGTTAGCTTGATCACAGATTCACAAAAGCAGTCACCGAATGATGGCCAAGAGATATGCGGTAGACCACATGCCCTATGGTTAGAAGACATTGTGAAGACATAAGAAGAGTAGTGGATCCGGCTGGCACAAAACCGCCAGGATTGGCGTTATGGATGATAACGGCAGGATGGGAGTAAGACTTTTATCTCATCGCATCTCACTATCATCATCATCATCATCACCAGCCTGCTGATGAGTGCTAATTAGTGCAAATGCTAAGGAGTGGAATACACTACCGTCTTCTGTCTCTCCTGAACATTATAACCTGGGTCTATTCAAGGCTAGAGTGAATAGGTGCCTTCTAGACCATTGTGCTCCATCTTCGGCCACATGGTCACTTACCAACAGGTGAGATCGTAGTCAAACATAGGCCTAGCAAAGTAAAAAAAACCTGTATACGTCCACTGCTTGATGAGGCCTCCCCCATACTGCATGCAATGGAGGGATTTACCACAATCAGAGCGCTTAGCAGGCGGATTGGTGATCGCAGTCATCATCATCAGCCAACATTAGTCCACTGCTGGACATAGGCCTCTCCGAATACGCGCCACTGAACCCGGTGTTCGGCTCTTCTCATCCACTTTCTGCCCGCCGCCTTTCGTAGGTCATCGCTCCACCTAGCCAGAGGGCGCCCCACGCTAACGTTCATCGGTGATCGCAGTATTGGTGTTAAATACTCAGAAGGATGTTGCTCCCATCCCGTGGTGTAATCTCTTTGTCCGGCTTTTAGTACATCCTGGGAGGAGACATTGGAGTGTATTCTTACGCCGAACATATTTTTTACCCGTTTTAGCATCTCCATTTTATTAATTTCATATTGCGATGAAGAACCCTAAAAACCGCTGGTCATTCATACCGGGGGCTGAATGAGCTGCCTACCTGGGGTGCCGAAATAAGGTTGTTTTCATACTGTTTATTTGTTACACCGGATGTGCGGCAAATTAGTGTCGGAAGACACCGTTAGAGCTTCGTTCATTCATACTTTCTGTGAGAACGTATGTTTGGATGATTGTTGAGAATTTTTAAATGGCTGATAATAGTCACATTCCGGCAAATTCAAAGATATGTAGTTTGTTATTTAGTCCACAGAAATCTGCTGCTATGGACATAAGCCTCCCATAGTAGATTGTATCATAAGGGAGCAACATAATATTTTTACGGCGAGGGCGCTTTTTTGAATCCAGAGCGAAGTGAGGGATTCTAGAGTAGTAGTGCTTTTTTGTGTTGTTTTTGTATTTTTTTTTTGTGTTGTGTTTTTTGTGTTTTTGTGTTTTTTTTGTGTTTTGTGTTTTTTTGTGTTTTTTGTGTTTTTTTTTGTGTTTTGTGATTTTTTGTGTTTTGTGTTTTGTGTTTTTTTGTGTTTTTTTTTGTGTTTTTGTGTTTTTTTGTGTTTTGTGTTTTTTGTGTGTTTTGGTTTTTTTGTGTTTTTTTTGTGTTTTTGTGTTTTGTGTTTTGTGTTTTTTGTGTGTATTGTGTTTTTTTGTGTTTTTTGTGTTTTGTGTTTTCTTGTGTTTTTTTTTTGTGTTTTGTGTTTTTTGTGTGTTTTGGGTTTTTTTGTTTTGGGTTTTGGGCCCTCGTACCAGCCAGTATTTATTCAAACAATATTTGCATTCGAATTATTTGGCGCTGGTTCCAAATTCAATAAGTGCGCCGCAATTATCTTTGCCGCGCACTTTTTGAATTAGGAACTTAATAAGTGCGCCGGAAAACTCATTACTGCCCGCTAAAAGTTTCTCATAGAAAACACCACCGTTGGGTGCACTTAAAGGCGAACCCAGTCGTCCTTTTCGAATAGATGGGATGAAAACATATTTTTCTCTTGTTTTATTGTTACTTATGTGATAATTTACTAGGCATGTAATAAGGCTATATCTTCTGGAAGAAACTAGCCACCCGCAACACTGGGTATCCTAGTGTGGGGGCTAGTAAACCACTTATATACTTATTATTACTTCATTCTATTCCCGTGAATGTCTTCTTTTTAGGGTTCCGTAGTCAAAGACGAGGAACCCTTATGGATTCGTCATGTCGGTCTGTCTGTCTGTCCGTCCGTGTATGTCACAGCCTTTTTTTGCGTAACTATAAGAGCTATACTGTTGAAATTTGGTAGGTTGATGTATTCTGTGAACCGCATTAACATTTTTGCCAATAATTGAAAAAAAAAACAATTATTTTTGGGATTCCCCATACTTAGAAATGAAACTCAAAAAAAAAAACATCAAACCTATACGTGTGGGGTATCTATGGATAGGTCTTCGAAAATGATGTTGAGGTTTCTAATATTTTTTTTTCTAAACTGAATAGTTTGCGCGAGAGACACTTCCAAAGTGGTAAAAAGTGTGTGTCCCCCCCCCCCCCCCCCCCCCCGTAACTTCTCAAATATGAAAATGATAAAACTAAAAAAAATATATGATGTACATTACCATGTAAACTTTCACTCCAAATTGGTTTGAACGAGATCAAGTAAGTAGTTTGTTATTTTTGGGGTTCCCCATACTTAACTGAAACTCAAAAATTTTTTTTTCATCAATCCTATTCTTGTTGGGTATCTATGGATAGGTCTTCAAAAATGATATTGAGGTTTCTAATATCATTTTTTTCTAAACTGAATAGTTTGCGCGAGAGACACTTCCAAAGTGGTAAAAAGTGAGTCCCCCCCCCCATAACTTCTAAAATAAGAGTATGATAAAACTAAAAAAAAATATTATGTACATTACCATGTAAACTTTCACTCAAAATTAGTTTGAACGAGATCTAGCAAGCAGTTTTTTTTAATGCGTCATTAATTGTATTCTATCCAAGAACTTTTATATTATGTTACTTGCTGCTACGGAACCCTTCATGGGCGAGTCCGACACGCACTTAGCCGCTTTTTGGTTATTCGCTGTGTTTTATCTACATATCTTTTGTCCTTATGTATCTATTGTTGTTTGTTTTTGTTTAAGTAGTATTTAAGTAATTATTGTAGCATGTTTGTTTTTTGCAAGTAAATAAATAAAAGAAATGAAATTATATGAAGGTAGAACATACGTGGACTTCACAGTTTAAGACCTTTATACAATGTTCTGGCAAATAAAATTATCTTATCTTATCTTTACAGAACGCCAAAACTAGCGGTATCTTGCCGCCTCCATCCACCGAACTCCCTGCGACGTCTGTAGTGTCGCTGGTTCATTGATTGTTATTTAATAATTTTGCCAAAATATCGTTAATTTCCAGCTCCGATTGATTGTGTATTTTTTTAAACATGTTCAAAAGTCACTCAGTTTTAAAACACCCAACTTGTACATAGTCTTGATACCATACTAATATTTCCTGTGTATCAGGAACTACGAGTTTTAAGGTACAAAAACACAGACATATACAACAAATGATCACAGATCATGATGCCGTGGTGTGTCCGGTCTAAGAATAGACCCCTCCGTCTCCTCCCGTGGATGAAGAAAAAGCCGGCTAAGGGTTTATCCGGACTTGTTGATAAGATTCGTTGGTATAAGATTTGTCTTGGTTGCTAGCTTATTACAGAATGTTGTTATTACTAGAAGAAAGCGTTAGCAGAGTCATTCGTGGGAAGCAATGGCGGCGATGAGCTCATCACTTGTCAAGTCTATTACCCACGATGGTGTAACCCACAGTGAAAAGAGGCCCATTTGAGGTTCTGCCTATCCTTTCGGGGAAAAAGGCGTGTGTCTATGTATGTATGTATGTATTACAGATCATGCGATCCACAGCGGGAATCGAATCTGCACACTATCGATCTCAGTTAGTCCCCCCGCTTCACGGTGGAAATTGTTAGTTGTTAAATACGGTTTAAATTTATTCTATTTTACTATTTTAGGAAAGAAAATTACTAGAATTAGCTAAGTAATGTAAAGCTAATAAAATATCAAATCTTACGAGACCACTCATTTACGGTCTCGTGAATTATTTAATTCTGAGAAAATTAAAAACATTTAAAAAGTAATTCATAAACAAAAACACGACTGACTGAACTAAAAATTTGTGTATTTATTCATCTGTACCTCTAAAATGGCTCAACCAATTATGATTGCGTGTGTTATCGGCATTAATTTCTAAAACACAGTTTTTTGCAGATCTGCGACTCCAAAAAAAATTCTTAGTTATAAATAACAGTCACATCCTCACGACCACGACCACGACCTCTGTGGCGAGCCGGGCGAACGTTCGCCTGCGACGCCGGAGGTTGCGGGTTCGATTCCGCCTCGGAACAAATATTTGTGCGATCGCAAATATTTGTTCAGGGTGTTCTGGGTATTTTCTATGTATAATAAAAAAATATCTATCTATGTAATATATTGTATAAAGTATATCAGTTATCTAGTACCCATAACACAAGCTCTGCTTAGCTTGGGGCTAGATAATGTTGTGTGAACTGTCCAGCATTATTTATTTATTTTTTATTTTTACATGTTTTTTTATTAGTTTCCTATTCTCTTCCATAAATGTACACATATTTTTAACCTATCATTCTCTTGATTTCGATACCCATGATGATGTCATAGATTATTTATTTTGTCAGTTATTTTGACAGCCACTAAAAGTAGATTTAACATTTGTGCCCTATAGCACTGTCCCGGTCACGACGATTCTAAGATATCTCAAACATCAAAATCATCATCATCATCATCAGCCCACACTAGTCCACTGCTGGACATAGGCCTCTCCCAATACGCGCCACTGAGCCCGGTGTTCGGCTCTTCTCATCCGCTTTCTGCCCGCCGCCTTTCGTAGGTCATCGCTCCACCTAGCCAGAGGGCGCCCCACGCTACGTTTGCCAAGACGCAGTCTCCACTCAAGAACATCAAAATCAATCCAGTCGTTTGGGTGCAACGCGGCAATTTTTATTTTGCCTCTTTCTTACTGGCATTTATACAAAGATAAGCACGAAACACATACCCGGGTTGACCTATCAGAGCCTATCAGTCAGCCGGGGAAAAAACTAGTCGTCAAATGTATGACACACCTGACGTTCATCAACTTGGTGACAAGCAAGGCTCTACGTGAGGTCACGCTACGGCTACGAGCGTAGGCGCCTACGAGCGAAAGTTGAAAATCTCTGCTACGAAATCTCGGCTAGACAGTAGGCGCTTAATAGAGCCATTCAGGTTCTACGACGTAAATTATTTTTATAATTACACGTATTTTTTATATTTTGTTTTTTATTTGCTATAACAAAAGTGAAAAATATTGGAAATCGTAAACGAAGTTATATCAGAAATTATTAGATTTGTGTTTTTTACATTAATCGCAGGTCAGTAATTTAGGTATTCTACACTTATAACTTAAATACTAACTACTACAATTCAGTAACATGAAAAAATCACGAACAAAAACTTTAGCCCCTAATCAAACCCCACCAATCCCTAATTACACTATTACAAGCATATTAATCATCAGTCGAGATAAATCACGGACGCGTGCCGCTCGCGAATGTAAGTGCGAACGTGAGCGCTAATGTTACCAGTAAAGTGTGGAATCCGGCATTTTATTGAACTTCTTGTTACAAACGCGATGTGCCATTTATTTGCCTGAGTGCTATGTGCTATGTGCTATGTGCTATGTGGGCGTGAGAGAGCTTCAATGTGTAAAATTAACAAACAGATCAAAATGAAAATGCATGTCCAAAGTTTCAATCATTTCAAAGTTGGGCCGCGAGTATTCCATAATACATGAGCAACATACATAGTTTGGTTTGGTTTAGTCTCAATTTAACAACTGCTAGATCGTCTCCTACCAAAAACCTATCAAAATCATAAGAGCTGTTTTCGGGTGTTTATGTACAAACATACAAACAATACATGCTGATCATATATAAATAAATAAATTAATAAAAAGTTGAACGTATAGGGTAAGTTCAGCTAGCTAACTTCATAAGTACCTATTACTTTTTAAAATACTCTTTTTTTTTACTTCCAGTTGTAGATCAAAATCACTTCTTTCACCCCACTTAATTTAAATTTAATTTAAATACACTCCTGGAAATCAATAATACTCTCCTAAAAATACTAAAATACACCTATAATTCAAAAGTTTTATTTTATTTGTTTTCCCTGACAATTGACAGAGTACCGTATTCGAGAGTTGACTAGTAGCACGGTGGGTTCGCATTCGCTTGGCCGTGGGCGGGTTCGCGCCCGGCATGGCGGTGGCGGCACGGGCAGTCGCGCGCGGTCGCTAGCGGCGACACAACGCACAGCTCGCGCCGTGCGATGGAGCGATGAGGCCTCGGGGCCGCGCGGCGTGGTGTGCGTGCTGGGTGCTGTGCGTGCTGGCGGGCGCGCTGGCCAAGCCGCGCCGCTACTGCGAGCGAGCTGACGTGGCCTGGCGGGCCTACCGCGCGCCCGTCGCCTTCGAGGCGCGCGTGCTCTCCCTGGCCCCGGACGCTGCCACTGTCCAGGTCCGACGAGCTCTGCGACGCCAGGGACACTGGCCTCACGAAGACGCTATACTCCGCCTGAAACTCCCAGTGGAAACCCTCGAGTGTAACGGACGTTTCGAAGTGCCCCTGCAGAACAGGAGGAACTATATAGTGTTCGCGGAGCGGCGCGGCAGCTCGGCGCTGGCGCTGGGCCCGCCGCTCAGGAAGACCACCGCGCTGATGAGGCGGGTCCGCGCGGTCTACAAGAAGGGCTACAGTGAGTGCTAGTGTACTGAGTGAGCCTGGTCGTGTGGAGGTCGAGGATCTGTGCAGTTATATTCAATTGGGTTGTTCGGTCTTTTGATCTCCATGCTGCTAGGATGCATGCCGTAGTGTAGACGAAAGGGTAAATCCGTACACAAATTTATTTTGTTACGTATACAAAATGATTTTGTCCAGATCCGCATATTTTATAAAAGCTCGAAGGCGATAACGATGCTTGAAATAGAGACGAGACGACAGACGAAAATTCTATAGGTTATACAATTTTATCCTACACAACCTTCGACCGAAATAAAAATAAGTATGATACACAACACAGATATGATTTTGTCAAAATCTATTAGGTAAAAACTCGATGGTGGTTCGGGCTTTCAATCTCCATGCGGCTCTATGCATGCTAGACGGTAGACGAAAGAGTAGCGAGTCCGTACATAAATAGAATTTAAGATACGATAAATACTGGCAACAAATACGCGATGGCAGGTGTATCGTCGGAACGAGTAGCCATTATGAGTCCATTTTAGGGCGAAGAGTGAATAGTGGTCAGTACTAACGTGGCCGAGGCAAAACATACTAAGCGCGTACCACTTATAGGCGGACCTCATTTATGCACCCTTCATAAACGGTCAGTGGATAAGGAAATAGATATAAAGGCTCCATAAGACGCTATGTTTGAAGCAAGTCATTTCAACGTAATTAAATAGCTGAGGATCGTTAAACTATTTCGATCAAAGCAAAAAGGTTATATTGGTTATGAAACAAACTTATTCTTAATTTAAATAGTTGAGTTCTAGCTAATTATAATTGTAGAAATATCATCAACACCGTCTTGGTAAAAACGTGTTATTTACTAAAAACTCTCAAACACTACGGAACTGTGAGTGAATACGAAACACAATGATATCAAAAGATACCATCAAATACTGAATTTAAATTCAGATGTGGCTATTAGTCTTCTTGGTAAAGTTATAGAGAAAACGTGGTTTCAGAAGGAAAGGGATGCCTAACATCCAAACTCTTGGTCACTTTCAGAGTTACTTTCTTTCAGTCTTTATTGTTTTGTTTTAAAAGTTTTACATTAATTCTATTAATCCCGATATCAGCACATGTCCCATTTACTGTAGTCACGTTTAGTAGCACGTGTATCCAGCACATAAAATAAAACCGCTATTCACCACCTATTTCCCAAGAGACGTCTCATTTCCAGACTTATAATCCAGCCGATAAACCTACCACCGGAAACTGAGGACTTGCCAAAATACAATAAAACTGTGACACAAATTTTAATCGTGATACGAACGATTTATAGCATGAAAATCTGTCAAGGACATGCATAATCATAGGGAAAAATTTAATGTAGTTAATTCTTTAAGATGACCCTTCATTTCGTGAAGGAAGCATTAACGCAATAGTTAAATTTGAACAACTAAGTCATTATCAATTGAAATTGGACTTTTACGATATTATATGTATCCAAACATTTATGCAAAATTAAAATGAGTGTTTTGACAAGCTCATTGATAAAATGTAATCATATTTAGATATTTTAGAGAATATTATCTTAGAGCAGAAGCTACAGAAGTGAGATACAGGCAACACTTATCAACACATTTTGGGTAACACGTAGAAGATCGTCTTTAATGCAGTTTTTAAATCAAGGTTATTTTTATCATTTTAACCATTAATCTTAAGAAGTTAACGATGCCCGACAAAATCAGACAAGTTCCGACTTGACGGAACTTACGTCATCCATTGACGAGTTCTATCAAACTTTACTGACCTATTTATTATCATTACTACTATTTGATTTGAATGGGTTTGTCGATTATGAGTTTTTGGTCTGATCTCTTCATTGATATTTTTTTCACATTTTTTGTAATTCAAACTTTCTTTACTATCTAAACTTCTTTATTACTAAAATTTGCTAAAATATTTCCACCTTAAGACTTAACTCTTAAATTTTCAGTTTTGATGCGACGGACGGACACCATCATTTTAATTAAATTATTTACAATGGTATCAGCTATAATACTTTTCTTGTCTACTTTTGATTTAATTTTGAATGAAAAGTTCCCAAGTCTTCGTCGCTGAAATCTTCGAAATCTCTTAACTCATCAGTAAGTTAGTGAACTTATAAAAAGTATGGCGCTTACTGTTTACTCCACTCTGTTAGCAAAATGTTTATCTTTCTGTGAAGCATCCTTCGTTTCTTTGTGTGTTGGTTCTCGATACCACTACACTGTAAATCTGTCTCGATCGTTTTGATGTGCGCACTCATACGTTCCTTTTATTTTATTTAAGTTCTAAATATTGGAAACGATGAGTGAAAGTACTATACGTCAAGATGACCTATTTGGAGTGATTAAGCTACCGGATAAAAATTTGTGTTATATTCTCCCCTGGTGGTATTTTCCATGAGAAAACTTGATACGTTGATTTGATTGAGTTGGATATTGTTTTTCAAGCAAATTACATGTGGGTTGTATAAGTAGATACAATATTTAAAATGCACCTCTAACAGAAGCTCGAAAATACGAGATGCGTCATAGGTATGTTCGAACCTAGATAGGCCCATTTCTAGGCTAGAACTACGTAAAAAATCTAAAGATACAACGATCGTAAAGAATAATGATTCCACGTTCGTATGTTAATATTTATTAGGACAGTAAAACCAGCAGACCGGCACTGCACTGTAACTACTAATGAAGCTGTGAACAGTGAGGTGTGTCTGTAACAATGCTTAAACTGGTAGAAATTAAAGAGCATTTTGAACTGATTAAATAATTAATTTCATCGCACAATGCCATAAGATAAGCAGACCCCACTTCGTTGGGAAAAGGGCAGAGAGTTAATGATACAATTCCAAGAACCGTGAAAATCTAGCGGATCATGGAGATTTCGCGCGCCTGAATTTTGTTTGAGAAATCTAAATGTTTATTTTTAACTAGTGTCCGCCGCGGCTTTGTTCGTGTTTGTGTGTAGGATAAAAGTAAACTATAGCTCAATCCAGGTCACAATCTATCTGTGTACCAAATTGCATCGAAATCGGTTCAGTCGTTTTGGCGTGGCTGAGTAACAAACATACAAACGTCCAAATATCGTTACTTTGGCGTTTATAATATTAGTGGAATTACATTATCAGACCTAGTGTTGACTATATTATTTAGTTGTGTTGTGGCTTGTCAGGGTTAGGGGCCTTGATGGTTGACAATTTTTTGGAGATCCTTCTATGAGCAGTCTCTGATTACTTAACTATTAACAACCACTTCCTAATTCCATGCTATTCTATTGCATTATCATCATTGTCTTGCCCTTTTCTCAAATTATTTGGGGTCGGCGCAGTACGTCTTTTTCTTCCACTCTCCTCTATCAGCCGTCACTTTGTCATTCACTCCCTTCTCATTCATATCATCTCTCACGCAATCCATCCATCTTTTCTTAGGTCTTCCTCTTCCTTTCCATCCACTAACATTCATATTCATAACTTTCTTAGTTACATGCGTTTCATTCATTCTATTGCATTATATAGGTACTTAATACTTATTATTTTACTTGATACTTACTTCATCAACAACGCCCGTCTTACCTCCCATTGAGGCTCTCGCTAGACCATTTTCCCAGCGAGCTGTTAGGTCATTTACCATAAACAAGTTCATCATTACGGTGCAAAGTTATTAGCTTAAACCAACACTCGAAATTGGTACTAAAATATACCTACCACACGTGGGAGTATAGTTTTTATGATAAGACAATGGACGTTGCAACTGGTTATTAGAAGATGCCAATGATTCCAAAAGATAACATGAAGTATTTATGAGTAAAAACGTTATTTGTGCAAGGTTTTTAGATAAATTAATATAAATTATTGACTAATACATTTATTTACAGAAAGAATAATACAAGGCATGTACAAAATACATATGAAACAGTTGTGCTACCTGAAGACCGCTACAAGCGATCTAAAGGTAGCTCAACTGATCCAAATCACTACCAGACGGAAGCGTCCCTAAGATGCTGGCTGCATTGCCACGCTGAATGGCAATACTAATGCGTTGAGCCAGATAAGAGCCAGCTCTCGGGTCACGCGTCGCTTCGACGTTATTATATATAAATTGAACATTGATGATAATTAGATAAATATCATATTATTTATAAGATATATTATCGCATAATTATTTTGTCAAAGTTTCGAGCTCATAGACAGACTATAAAACAATGTACCTAGGCATCGCGTGTTATTGTTTTGGTTGAAAATCTGAGTGCTTTCTTTCTGAAACATTATCAGAAATCATAGCATTGAATTAATAATAATTACCACACTCTTTCTTTAATACTTTCCTACCTATTCACTCTTGGGCTAGAGTTGAGATTGTATAAGGTAAGCCCAGTTTAAATGGGTCAACATCTCACCCTGCTATTTTTTTCTTGCAGTTTCCTATATGTTCGTAATTTATCACCTTCATTATAATCACCACTCCACTATGGGGCTCTATCGGGCTGATGTCCGGTGCCGACAATGGCCTAGCCTTGCAATTAACGCGTGGTTCCGCCCCACCCGTGACGATAATTGTATTTGTCAATCGATGCATCAGCTGCTATCGATTTATTAGGTCATTGCAGATGTGATGGCCCGGTGACAGATTGGGGGACGTAATCCTTAAGTGGGTGGATTTGTCACGTTGTGAAAGAAATAATAGGCAAAGTCAATGTTGTGTTGGATTATCATGAGAAGCTAGTCAGACAGGCAGACGTTCCGTTGTGTTGAGTAAGGATAGTTGTCAACTCTATTAAATATCTACAGGGACACGAAAAATATGTATCAACTATTAACTTTTCCTTAGATTCCTTATTAGTAATCCCGCTCCAGAATCATCAATCGCCCTCGTTTTAATTGATTTTATTCAGCTTGACAAGATCTCCAAGATCTAACAGACATCGGGAAACATCCCAGACGACCCGTCGTCTAATTGGAAATCGCAAGAATGCCTAGACGACGTTATGTGACAAATAAAAATTCCACAATTTGAATATATTGGCGGGTAGACGAGACGGCTAGACTCTGTTAAAAGCTCCACGAAAATAGATCGGGTTCAGTAAATAAAGATTACATAGTGAAAGTGGATGCTCTGAAACACTTCCTTGCTTATTTAATTAAAAGAATATTAATAGATAAAACTACATTTTTATCGACTATGAAAGAAACACTATTGGAAAAGGTTTCTCAATTTAATTTTAATTAATTAAAGTTATCGTGGCTTGTTATCATTTTAGAAATATTACTACATTCACCATGTTAGAAGGAGAATAGTAAAGAACATTGTACAATTCGTTTCTAAAATTTAATTTAATTTTCAACCTAATTCCTTTCCATAGGATGCTGACTTGTCGAACCTAAATATTCAGTTGCAGATAAAAATCTTATTTTTAATTTTCATCTATCTTTGGAACAATCATCGTACATCTTCTGAATTACTTCTATATTGCAGTTTTAAACCCAACTGGATAATAGCCGTGGGACAGTTTTAAGCAATTTACCCATTAGTTCCAATTGACAGGTCTAACAGCAGTATTTATTAACTTAATGCTGCATCTTGACAAAAATTACTGCGTTCGTAATTATCTTTGCTGTTTTATTGAAAGGTACACGTCAGAGCTTGACTTCAGAACTAACTACATGTTATAGAAGTACGTACTATTATTTACGTATGGTTTGTTTAGCTAATAATAAAGATGCAGTTAGTCTTACTGTTGTTTCACTAGATAGGTATCAAATACTTTCCTTAATATTGAGACAGTTGATTATATATTTTCTTCTAATTTATGATGACCCAAAGTATTCGCCTAGTAATACTATGGAACCAGTATAATATCCCTTACAAGAGTAATAAACGATAACCACAAACATTTGTTTAACTCGCTCCTTGTCCTGCAATAATGGTCTCGGCTAATATGGAGTCTGCTAGTTTTTGCGAGAGCTTCTGCCATACTTACCGAGCCCATTACGGTACTACAATTTTATTTTATTCACTAGCTGACGCCGGTTGCTTTGTTCGATTTAATTATCCATTATCCTGTTTCGTTTTGACTTCTCTAAGCTTAACCTAAACAGAGTTCAAAAGAGCTTTTCACCTCATTGGGGATCAGATCAGCAATTAAGATATATGTCTGTAAAATTAAGGATTGTTGTCCCTTGATTTACAGTTACTTAGCAGAAGTTTTGTGCACTTTGCCTAACTAGAATAGAAACGAATGGTTTTGATTCTTATTAGATAATCTAATTGGCTACATGCGTGATGTTATGATATCGCAAAGGTATTTTAGGAGATTACAAACCGACAAACAAATAAACAATCTCAACATTGTTGTATTTTAAAGTGTCATATAAATTTTTAAGGCAGTCTTATTTGTGTAATTGTAAAATTTTAAGCTTTATTGTAATTATTATTGCTGAATTCATTTGTCGACAAAAACTTAAGCCTGTCAAGCTTGTCTTCGAAATTCTGGCACGTGAGACCATCATTGCAACTGATCGAAAATAATTAATTTTCTAAGATAGAAAACAAAACAGGACCTCAGCAGCTAATCGAGACATGTTTTCGTTCCTTTAACCCTCGGGGATACTAGAACAGCTGACAATCCAAAGTCAGTAAAGAAACAAGTTGAGCTGGTTAGGTTAGTAGGGAGTCAATGCAAAATACACCCTAATGCAATACGTTAGAGTGGTTCTTGTTTCCATTAGAATTAGATTGATTAGATAGAAGAAGGCATACTTGTAGCGATGTTGTTATTGATTGTAAAGATGTTAAAATTTGTAATCTCTTATAACCGTTGATTTGTATAAAAACTCATGCCGTAGTGTGTCCGGTATACGAATAGACCGCTCCATCTCCTCCCGTGCACGTCGCATAAGCCAATTAAAAGATTACACCAAAGGATGGGCTGCAGCATCCACCTGAGTACTCAACACTAATAGTGCGATTACCAATTCGCCTGCAAAGCGTGTTAAATCCCCCTATTGCATTCTAGGTAGGCCTCGCCCAACAATGGACGTCTTATTGATGATGATGATTATAATAGATAGATAGATAGATAAAGTCTATATTACAACTTCAGACACACACATACAAATCACAACAAATAGTACAGTGCACAAGTAAAAATAAACAATAAAATACAGTAAACTAATCAAAACGATGAACTAACTATGATGATGGAGTAATACATCCCAAGAACAAGCCCTTGAGAAATTTGATCCTTGGATCAAAGGTAATGAAACCACTACTACACTGTTCGATTAATCTGTTCGGAATCCTGTCAGTCGAAATGAGAACATCGTCAACCCATCAAATTAACAAAATATACCAAGTACGAGTACTATAATTACCTCAGGATAAATAAAGTCATTTTCGTCATGCCTTGTAAATGCGGCGGTCGTAACAGTAACACCATTAGAAGCAAGATTGCGATCCTACTGCTGTTTCTAGGAATCTCAGTCACCCCGAACTGAGAAAAAATAGTACAAAAACTGTGAAAGATTACTAGAACTTAGATAATTCGTTTCCAGGTCATCTCTGTCATTGACAGCTGGGATGCAAGGATTGATCAATGAGTTACTTTTCAGGGATTGTGGATTGAAGTAAGTTATGAGAGAAGCTTCCGAAGAATGTCTCACCTTTTAATTTCAGCATTCGCCTCGATCCAAAACCACGTTCAAACTTTTTTCTTTATTATTGTCCAAAAGGAAGCGGCTCGCTGAGTGATACGCGACACATGACGCCACACCGAACGACAAACGACGCAAAAGTCACATTTGATCGCATCGCAAAATAAACTCTAACAGGTAAACCACAAGGTCGATATTTGTTTAGGCGGGCGGCGCGCGCGCACGGTCTCTGAACTCCTAAAATAATATTTCAGTTCCAACAGAACCACTTCAGATGTTACGTAACTGGTGGTATAATTATAAAGCTAGGACCAAGTTTTAAGGCAACGATAACGCGAATCGTGGGCTTAGAATATTTGGAGTAAACCCGGATATTAGCTGAAGTCGGTGTAAAATCACAGATGTTGTTGTTTCACGTTAAGAGCCTACTATCGTTATAGAAGCAACAGTGAGTGAAAGCTCAAGTACGTACTTTGCGTCGACAGATACAAGACAATTAAGTAATATGATGATTCAGTAATGGAACGTAACGGTGACATCACAAAAAGTGTTAAATAAAAGTTATTTTTATAAAAATGTAAAAGCTTCCACTAATTTCCATTAAAATTAAAAAATTTAACACTTCTGAAAGCACATCGGTGTACTAGCACGAATAATGTAGGGCCGCGAAGTTTACTCTATTCACACCTAGATGTCGCCACAGAAAAAAACAGAACACTAATTATTATAAGCTGTAATTTCATGCAATTGTCTTTCAAACGTGATTGTCTTTTTTACCAGCTGATGATCCTGGGATGAAAATGGCTGCACCAATTTACACCAACACCATCTTTCATATAAAGAAAACCTTATCTAAGTCAGTCAAACCCTTTTGGAGAGAAATGGGAACATTCGTTTGTCTACAAAAACACAGAACCTCTCACCTAATACCGCTCGGTACTGTCAAAATGTACGATTGGAGCATAGACGTAGAATTTTTTCGCTACGCTAAATAGACAAACGAAGCGTGGGAGAGAGAAGTCATTTTTAAATGTACCCCGTGCAAGAGTAAAAGTGACAGCAACAATGTATTGAATGTGACATATTTTGCTTGAGTACATGCGCATACCGGATGGTCTCTTGTGCAGTTTAACTAATTTTGTAATTATTTTAGTAATCTTACTATTAAATAACAAATATTACTTTGTATGACAATGGTGTCGTGTTCAGTTTGTGACTGTGAAGATAAAAGACGTAATTATCCGGAAAAATACACGTTTCACAGGTAAATAAGAGATTATTGGTAGTTCGATTGCATTGCTTATTTTATCAATTCTGCTTTAGTAAATGGCCTAAAAACCAGTTTCATTCGTAGATTAGGACTTTCCCTTATATTTTTTAATAATATTTCGTTGCTGCACCTAGAAATAAACAATATTTTATGTAAAATATAAAAATGTTTGATTACGATAGGGCTTGACCAAGTGATGACGTCAGAAATATCGATAGTCCTGTTGCAGTCTATATCGTTGTATAATGCGCATCATGTAAAAAGAACGCTGGCGGTCAAGCTTCTTCAGGCGTTCCAGCGTTCTTTTTAAGAGATTACTGCGATGGTAGCCTAACGGTTCAATAGTGCAACTCAGAATCCAACGATACCGGGTTCGATCCTAGGCTCCGCCACCAATGTTTTTTTCTAAGTTATGTGCGGATTTCCATCGCTCTGTGCTTCGGAGGGCACGTTAAGCTGTCGGTCCCGGCTGTTATTGATTAATAGCAGTCGATAAGCCATGTCAGAGGCCCTCGGGCGGCTTGACAAACTCCGACACCAGAGGCCAGCACTACCTCATACGAAACGAAACGAAGAGATTACTTACTTTTATACTTATTTAAGAGATGTATACCTATGCATTGAATGAGTGCCTACCTAGTTTACTACAATTAATGTACAATTATAGTACGCGTCATGTAAAAAGAACGCTGGAACGCCTGTTGAAGCTTGACCACCAGCGTTCTTTTTACATGACGCGCACTATACCTACCTATAAATTAAATTTTTGTCCATCGTAGAATGGAGGTTTACTTTGTCTGGAGTAAATATGTGTGCTCTGTTAACATTTTACCGTTTTTTTTTAAATCTATAATAACCAGGTGGACATTGAGGTGTGTGTTTTTGTATTGACTATTGAAAGGTAACTTTCAAGCACCACGGGTGTTTTTATTGTAGTTTGTGTATTAGATATTTTGGAGTAAATATTTACGTTGTTGATTATTAAAAAATAAATATTGTTTATTTCTGCTTAATAAAATAATAGGTAACAAGTTAAATTTAAATATACCCCAAAAATTCCGTTCCAGGGACTCGAACCTGCACCCTCGCTTGTGATCAGCGATGCCTTTACTTTCGAACTTTGAACAGAAGGTTTCCAATGAAACACCTGTAGATACAGCACTATCAACTTTGCGCTATAGCCGAGTTGATAGTGCCCACAAATTTCGTCTCCAGCGTCATAGCTCGATCTATGGATAAATTGTTTAAGGCATCGCCGACGACAGGCGAGGGTGCGGGTTCGAGTCCCGCTAGAACGGCATTTTTGGGTTACATTTAAATTTAATGTTATCCATAAAGCGTGGTTTACACTTGAAAAATAATAAACTTTGGGGTAACAAATTGTCTATAGATAAAGTAACAGAGTGAAAAATTATATGGGCGTAGCACGGCCGATATAAAATGTTTTTGTGCTTTCAGATTTCCAAGTAATCCTTTGCTACGAGAAAAATGGTTATCGGTTATAAGAAGAGTGGGATGGACTCAAATAAGAACTCCACTAGGTACCTATATGCAGCAAACTTTTTAAGTTTAAATTTAAAAGGGAAACTCTAAGATCCCACCTATAAATAAAACCGTAATATTTAGGGGTCTATAAATAATAAAGGTTTATTTATTAACTGTATTCAAAATTGGAATAAGAACCTTATTCTCTTTATGACGTCAAATCTGCCAAACTGTGTTATTCATGAAAGACTTAATCTGCATTAAGATGTATTTATCTACCATACACATCACGGACGGATGATGAATTCTATCGACAATGTAAAAGTGTTGGTCGAGGACAACACTATTTTGAACTCAGACATAGACTTTCACCAACACGTGCACATATTTTTTTTGGTTCCATCTTCGATCTCTGATTGTAGATCTAGTACATATACTAAATCTATGGATTGGAGGGAGGGTAACAAAAGAATGGAGAAAAAGCAAATTCAATAGCTGAAATGGCCATTACCAATTCTGTTAGAATATAACCGAGAAGTAGTCACCGAAAGAAACAGTTCATATCGGTATCACATGTTAGTATGGCCACTCTGATATCAGTCGTCTATGATTGAATAAGTCACAAATATTTATAAAAATTGAAGTGGGATCGTTGTTGAGTGATGACACGAATTAAGATAAAAACTTATAAGAATCTAAATAGTAGATTGGGGTTCTGAACCACCAAGATACAAAGACGGCCGCCATGCGCGAATTCGACCAATTACAAGTCAACCTGCATAAGGTAAAGCATTGGATTAATTTCGAATCGTTAGAAAAAATCATCATCCTGTTATGGACCGGCGCCTGAGATCTGTCTGTACGTGCGCCGCCTGTATATGTTGTTATGTTGAATATGGATATTCGGAGATCGATAGATATTGGGTGGACAATGCATTATTATCATTTGAGCGGCAAAAAGCTACTCAAATGAACTCAGGACTTTCCAAACAGGATAGAAAGGAATACATACGACACGAGCAGAGGTAGTAAACGCTAGGGATGAAAGTTTATTGCAGTTTTAAGAGACCACCATATACAGGGTGAAATTTTGTAATGCCACCTGAAGTTAAAGTACTCTTAATCCAGTAGACAGGCGGACAATAGGTACACCCCTCAGAGAGACATCAGTGTAGATCTGGACACCTCAGTTAAAATTAGGTCACGCAATTTTTCCTGGAAAGTGTGTGCAAAGCCTCAATGGGTTCATTTTCACCAGGGTCTGTTTTCACCACTGTTCACGTCTATATTCCTGCCATTGACAGGAATATAGACGTGACTAGTGGTGAGTACATTGCCACCATTGCTATCCTACGCAACCCACTCAGCTAGTGTTTGATGAATTAATTGTCTTATGACCAAATTGACAGCTTATTTGTAGAGTACTAGACGACCGTAAATACTTAGCTGGAGGAAATCAAAATTACTCAAATACATAGACACACGCCCCTTTCCCCGAAATGTTAGGCAGATCCTTTAGGCCTCTTTTAACTGCGTTGCACCAACGTGGGAATATAGACGTGACAAATGGTGAGCTAATCACCGCCATTGCTTCCCACGTGGGCTCGGCAAACGCATTCTTCCATGACACATCACATAATAAGCTAGCAACCAGGGCCAATCTTGTTATACCAACGAATCTTACTAACAAGACCCGCTAGCTTATTACGTATCTTGCAATAGCAATGCGATAGCAATAATTGCGCGATTATCGCATCCAAATTGCAAATTCGTATTACGTATCAGCGATCCGTAATACGAATTTGCAATTTGGATGCGATAATCGCGCAGTTCTCGCGCAATTCTTGCTATCGCATTGATATTGCAAGATACGTAATAAGCTAGCAGGTAATCCTTTAGTCGGCTTTTACGACATCCGTGGGAGGCGACGGAGGGGTGTATATCCTTAGGTCGGACACATCACGACACTCAATTGTGGATGAAAATAATAATGTGATCAGAATTCCTTACATGATATATAATGTGACGCACTATACTAGAATCTAGTGGGACCTCTGCTTCCTATACTAAGGTCGTGGGTAGAATCTTAGTCGTACACAAGTGGATTTTTCTACTCTAATAAACAATGTCACGTGATGTTAAACGGTACAGGAAAACTTCGTAATGAAACCGGCATGCCCCAGAACCAAAAGTACAAAGATATGTGAATGAAAAGAGCTTCTGTGGGGCACACTGAAGAGTAGTAGTAGAGCTTTATTGTGAAAGAGTTCGTCCGGGGAAGAACTACCACTATACCTATTTCTGCCGCAAAGCAGTAGTGCTCGCATTGCTGTGTTCCGGTTTGAAGGGTAAGGGTGCCGGTGAAATTACACGCACATGAGACTTTTCATCTTTATGTCTCAGGGTGGCGGGCGCAGTGCAATGCCACATAGGGTGCGTCCTAGGTGGACGTGACCTATGAGGTAATGCACTGTTCATAGGCAGAGGTTACCGCTTAACATCAGGTGGGCCATCTGCTTGCTCTGCCACTACAGTGGTATAAAAAAAAAACACTGAATCATTTCACCATAATGGCTTTTTTGTTTCCGCCACTAGGCCCTTATCAGGACCACTATATCTTAAGCTGGCCTCTGAGCTGACACAGGGTGACCAAGAAAGAACCGATGATGCCACGAGTAGTGTACGCGTACAACGGACATTTCGAACAGGTGCTCTCAAACGATGTCAGTCAGTGAACTTTACAGTGACCCAGTACGCTTTACTACATAATCGGGCACTTTCTTCCATTTCGTTACATTTCGGTCGACATTTTCTCTGCGCCTCCAATTAATTCTAAATGTCATATACATCCAGATATTTAATTATTTAAGTCATAGGTGACAAGCGTGTTATGACTAGCGCTGCAAAACAGCTGAACCCAGCCGAAATAAATAATATTTAAAAAAAAACAAAAAAACATGCTTTTATAGCTAACCGAACTAAAAAATAGAAAAGAATTTTCAATTTCAAAGAGTTTATATTACAGTAGTAGAAGATCGAACAATCAATCAGTTTTTTTTTTTTTTTATGCGTGTGGTGCTTGATAAAGTAAATATAACAATCATTCTGTTGGCAACTATCTATGAGAGGAGAGTTATGAACAGTAGTAAAATGAACACCACGCTTTTAAAAAAAAAACTGATTGATTGTTCGATCTTCTACTACTGTAATATAAACTCTTTGAAATTTAAAATTATTTTCTATTTTTTAGTTAGGTTAGCTATAAAAGCGTTTTTTTTTTTTTTTTTTAATATTGTTTTTTTTTTTTTTTTAGTTCGATTTATCTCTGTCTCTCTCTCTCTCTCTCTCTCTCTAACTCTAACTCTCTCTCTCTCTCTCTCTCTCTCTCTCTCTCTCTCTCTCTCTCTCTCTCTCTCTCTCTCTCTATGCAAAGTTTCAAATTAATCAGACTTCTGGAAATTGGTGAAAATTATGCTCAAAGATTCAGTTACATACATACATACATACATAGATACAACCCAAGCTAATAAAAGCGTGTTAAAAAAAACCCTGACTGTTTTCACTGTTCTTACACCATTTTTCATACAAATAAAACCGCATTGAAATCGGAGTACCAATAGCACCCTCAATCTTATTCTTTGTGTGCTGATCAACATCAGAACCTGGAGTCCTCCTAATATTTTTATAAGACCTATTCAACGATACACAACATGGTATTCAAAAAAAACGAATGCATGATACACCGAAATACATGGTTTTTATTTCTTAACTTCGTAGGCGTCACCGTGAATTATTTCAGCATGATAATAATACTAGTTGTCTACGAATTAACCTGCTCTGACTACGGACAGACAGACAAACAGGCAGACGGACATGGCGATACGATAAGGGTTCCTTGTCGGACTTAGGAATATTAACAATGCCCCTGGTATCAATATAGTCGACCAGTTATTTTCCGATTTATTCCACTTGAAAGGAGGTGAGCAACCGTGGACCCAGGTCAAAAATAAATGAACCAAAAACCCTTCATGCAAGTAATTAGTACCGTTCTTAATGTGGTTTTTTTTTCAAGATCATGTATATTTTAGATGTTGGGAAGCAAAAGTTGTATTTCTAAATAATTCGATAAATGAACTCATTGTATTTGCGTGAAACAAAATGCAACAAGCTTCATTACTTTCCCACAATTTCTACGCAAGAAATTAAAATACCTTTTTCATTATCTTATATACATACATATATTATCAATACCAAAAGTATCTCAACTGTACGTTACGTTAACCAAAAAAGTTGGGTCAAACAATGTATGGGGAGTTGCCCATGTTCTTTACTTGTTTCGATATTCTATAGGGTTTTGGTCAAAATCTTTCGCTCTTCACTTAATCCTCCAAATCCTGTGTCCTCGACATTTGCTTGTAAATTTTTACCGAAACGTCACCCGGTCAGTTGCAGTTACGCAACGTGTGTTCGTTTGCGATCGTTTGCATTCATTAACTCGAGTGGGGTGAAACTGTAGTAATTATTGAGATTAATCGGACCGACGGATGCCGCTGGCAAGTGCAGCTTTAATACTAATTTGTATTAATAATATAATGAGAGGTTTTCTTTTAAGTCTGTGCAAGGGAAATTTATAGTTCTTATGTCTTCAGAAAAGTATAAATAAAAGTAAGACAAGTAAAGGCTCCTATGAGTGTTCCCAAGGAAATGGCTAAGGAATGGAATGCCGTTGCGTCGTCTGTTTTTCTTTATACTATAATCTGGGTCTCTTCAAGGCTAGAGTGAATAGGTGCCTTCTAGATCTTTGTGCTCCATCTTCGGCCACATCGCCACTTAGCAACAGGTGAGATCGCGGTGAAGCGAAAGAGATTGTTCCTGTGAGACCTGTGAGATTTTTCATTCTAGATTTTTCATTTGAGATTTCAATTTCGAGGGTATTTATTCAAGATTTTCCATTCGTTGATGTCCGCGTATCATAATGTTACCGAGCTAACTGTACAAAAGCAAGCGATGACGAATTTACCCTACATTTTTTCGGTGACGAATTTACCCGATGACGAAAGAACCCTAACCCCAGAAAAACAGGAAGACTGGCGAAGACACAAACCCGATTTGACGACCCGACAACTCTGCCAAAAGGGGCAAGGCCAAAAAAAAAGGATCGGTGTAAAGCTAAGGCCAAACCGCCGCGTTCAACCCGCGTCCTCAGTGGCTTTGCACGGTGGCGATCAATGGTAAGACAATGGATCGCTACAGTGCACGCCACCGCGGACGCGGGCTGAACGCGTCGGTTTGGCCTTAGCTTAAGTACTGCGTGTTAAATCGTTATCTATTGACATAAAATTGCCTCACAGTGCCATCTATGCAGCAAAGAGGACTAATCTGGGGTCCCAGAGATGTAAAAAAAAAAATAAAAAAAATAACATGCTACATAGCAAATTAAATTATCGGATTTATCAGATTATGATTTTGGAAAACAAACCATTTGTTTTTGTATTAAAGTTTTATTATCAGCATCATCAGCCCACATTAGTAGACATACTGCTGGACATAGGCCTCTCCCAATACGCGCCACTGAGCCCGGTGTTCGGTGTTCGGGAATACACCTTTAATACCGTGAAAAACCTAGATTAGGTAGTAATAAACCGTAATTAAGTTTTTTGTAATAAGGACGGTCATGTTTTCCTATATATGCAAATGTGTTTGGGGGAGGAAGTTTACAGAACGGAGAATTTCGTAGTTTCGGTTGTTTTCGCTTGTGGAGCGAAATTCAATTTTTTCGTGTTTTTTGCTCATCACAGCCCATCAACACTTCTTCAGATAGCGAAAACTATGTTGCCGGTAATTATATGACCAAGTTTTAATTTATAGTATCACATAAATATGATTAGTTTAGCTACGATTGTGCTTCAATGGTTTTTACAGGGTTTTTTTGTTTCAAGCACACTCATAGCCAAACTAATGATATTTATGTGATACTTTAAATTAAAACTTGTGTGTTAGGTGATATAATTACCGGCAACATAGTTTTCGCTATCTGAATAAGTGTTGATAAGCTGTGATAAGCACAAAATAAAAAAAAATAAAAAAAATTGAGGACTGCCCTTCTGACTTACAGTTTACACTAGTACAGAGGGCAGTCACTCGTCTAAATATTTTCAAATTAAATATTTTTTTGTGTACCTGTTTCTAAAACAAATAATTATTCACTTACTAATAAAAAAAAAATTGTGTACCTGTTTCTGAAACAAATAATTACTCACTAATTTCGCGCCACAAACGAAAGCAACCACCTTAAGGCCCTATGTAGTGGTGGGTATCAGATCCATGCATTAGTAGGTACTAAGGTCTATCTTGGTATGCCCCTTCTTCATCAGAATGCGGTAGGCCTCATTCGCGCTCGTCAATTTGCACGCGACTAGGGGTGTCACCCGCTGATGAGGCGCGCGGGTGGCCGCTAATGTCATCCTGATTGCCAGCCCTACCACATCGATACAACGGGATTCTGGACCTATGTGGGATTAACAGGGAAATTTATAGGGAAAATTGATGGGATAAATAATTCCCTTACGTAAAACTAAAATATATAGTGAAACTAATTTAAGTAGTGCATTTTAGGAATTTTCTTTTGGGAAATAAGTGTTGGAATATTCGTTTTATTGACGACCGTATGTAGGTAGCCTTCTCGGATGTGCCATGACGAGTCTGGCCAAAGAACATATTCCTCCGTCTCCTCCAGTGGATTTAATAAAAGCCGACTAAGGGAATACACCAGGGGGTTGGCAGCAGCATCCACATGAGTAGAGCAGATTGCAGTCAATATTGCAATTACCAATCTGCCTTCCAAGCGTGGTGATTATGGCAAATCCCCCCTCCACGTTCAAAGGGGGAGGCCCCAAGGCTGCTGATGAGGTAAACCCTTTGATACGACGACGGTTCCTAAAGCTCAACGCTTTACCAACACAGAATTGTTTGACTGGTTGGTTTTTTTGAAGACTTATTGAACAATTTGCGATTTATTAATATTCATAGATTGTCTAGTTTTATATTATATGTCTATATCTATACTACATCTTCTTTATAGATGTAGGTACAATTCTTCTGCTATGTTTATTTTATTTTTGAACCACTCGGTCCAAGAGTCCTACGCTTCCTCAGGTTTGAATACACGTACTCACGCTAAATATACAATATACCTTACCGTAACCCATTTTTTTTAACTAGCTCGTAAGGCGAAGTTCTCTTATTTCTTAGTAGCTGCGCCCCGCGGTGTTACCCGCGTAAGTCTCGATCCCGTGGGAATATCGGGATAAATATGTGCCTATGTGTTATTCTGGGAGTCCAGCTATCTCCATTCCAAATTTCATCCAAATCCGTCCAGCCGTTTCAGCGCGAAGATGTAACAAACACACTAACACACACACACAAACTTTCGCATTTATAATATTATTGTGATACCTACGAACATATTTGAAATTAATGCAAATGTTAATTATGACTTGTTGTACCTATCCTAAGTGAAATAAAATTATTATTATTATTTATTTATTTAACTATTGTCCATGTAATTTTACAATTTAACAAAGAATGTCACATACTAACCTCCACTATAAACATTTTCGCTCACCGTCTATCTCTTGTAAAATAGTACTAGCTAGGTAAGTACTCAGTCGTCGTCGTCGTCGTCGTTTCGTATGAGGTAGTGCTGGCCTCTGAAACGACGACGACGAGTACTCAGTAATGCCACAGAATAAATAATTGTATGCCAGTATAGAAGCGTAGTATTGAACAGGTATTATTCCGTGGCAATGTGTGCTAAGGCAGTAGTAATTCCAACGCTCGTCACATAGTCTGGTCAGAGCCTAATATGTAGGGCCGACCTCGGCCATGCAGGGTGGACCAAGTTGGAGGAATAAGCGGGCATCTGCCGGGGAATTGCGTAGTTTACTGAATTTTGATGTCGATTACCAGTTTGCTGAGGGGCAAGTCTGCAAATGTAACAAGCAACTTACACGGGCGTGAGGTGTACACTACACGGATTTTAGTATGAAATTTGAGGTTCTCAAGGTGCCCGCTAGGGGCGCTATTCGGATTCTCCATACTAAACGTCAACTTATTTAAGTCAAAATTTTAAAAGTTATTAATTGAGAAATGCTATTATAATATTGACGAATTCCTGAATGACAAATTTTAATTTTAATATAATGTATTTTTAGTAATTTGTCTACTTTTTATTTTTATTTAATGTAAAATTGACTCATAATAATTGTATTTAATAATGGAATTTGAATGATATTATTTTAAATTAATTGGTTGTGTTTTTAAATTTTCTATGTTAAACTAACTAAATTAGCATGCCATTCTCTCCATTTCCACGCCGGCAGCGGTTAAACATATTGTGTCATACTCATATTTTTAACATCAATTTGTGCATATGTTTAAGCTAATAAATTATCTTTATCTTTATCTTTAAAATCCGTGTAGTGCACACAACACGCCCGTGTAGTTTGCTTATCAAATTTGCAGACTCGAGGCTCCGTTCGTTACGCAGCGTGTTTTAGCCATTTTAAACAAGAACAGAAATATTTAAAACACGCTGCGCAATTAATAGCAAACTGGACATCGAAATCAAACGTCAGTCTACTACGCAATAACCCCACAGGTGTCTATCAAACTTTTTTAGCTTGTGGGATTGTATCGCGCTAATTTGAACATAAATGTTTTAGCTTTGTTATGGAAGATACGTTGTTGTAGCGGTCAATCAATTTTACCTAAGCCACAGAATAAATATTAGTGCCTACGCTTGAATTGAGTGATCCTTGCTTGAATTGGCCTGAGAATTTAAGAACTCCTAAGTTTAAAACAAGTGATTAATTTTGTAATAAATAAAAAAAACCCTCATCGCAATGAAACGGCTGAACCGATTTTGATCAAACAAGAACACTCCCGACAAATTCACCTTTCAAACAAAAAAACTAAATCGGTTCATCCGTTTGGGAGCTACGATGCCACAGACAGACACACACACAGACACACACACACACACAGAGACAAGTCAAACTTATAACACCCCGTCATTTTTGCGTCGGTGGTTAACAATCGTTTAGAATACAGTTTTTGTGATATCGCAATAATTATATATACCACAGATAAAATAATACTATATATACCAAAATATACAACGTTACGTTTCAACGTCTGATACACAGAGCGCGGCAGACGTCACAAATCTTGTAATTCGTGCTGATATATGGTTGTAGATCAAGATCTCATTATTATCATTATATCCGGTAACACCTACTACTGGATATAAACCAACCTCTGTTTCTGCCCTTCCTGGCTTCCCGAGCTCAACCAGGTATTGTGTCTGATAGAGGTGACAAGTTCAGGAGGTTCTTCGGACGCCTGACACGAGACACCACGCAGTTGCGTCATACGTTGCCGTCTACACGTGTGCATTAAATTATAATAATAAAGTGTTTTTTTTATATGTATGTTAGTTTTTAAGGTATTTGTTGCTATGGGCTTATTGTTTAGGTTTTGTACATTTCCCAATAAGCCTGAAATAAAGATATTGATTGATTGATTGATTGATTTTAGATCGCTACCACTTGCAACTTGGGCCGGCGTATGTCGTTCTAATCAATCTAACGCTTATAGAGTTACAAGTTGACATTAACACATTAATCTCGTATTGCTCTGGGTTTATTTGTCTTCGCTAACTGATTAGCGGCACTTTGTCGACTTATGCCAAGAGTTCGCAAATGGAACGCGTTTTTGTAAAAAGGCCTAAATGGTCAATTTTATTTATGACTTATATGAAACGAGACTTCAATTTTCTTTCTGAGTAATGCGCTTGTCACTGATTGGAACGTTTATGACCCGACACAACGTATCAGCGTTGGGCATAGCCTAGGAAGATGGACTAAAGGCATGGAACTAAGGCTAAAAACGAAACGTTAGCGATTATACCAGTCTCATTCTTTTATATGAATGTATTCATGTGTTGGAATGAGACAAGCATAAATCTATCTGTTCTTATTTGTGTTAGTCGTACCAGGCCAAATGTCAAATTACTAGTACATTCATGGTAACAATCTAGGGAGATGTATATGCATGATACCAAAATTCAGGGTACGGAACGGAAAGACGACTGTCGTGTGACAATATATTTGTTTCTCTCTAACATAGGATAGCAAGCTATCTTCTAGGATAGGAGTAAGAAGGAACACTATGCTATTTTTAGCACTCACTCCATTACTATTATACCTCCATGGGCATAGCACACCCAATATTTATGGTGAGCTGGACGCCATTTCGACACAGCACTGACACATGAGCCAAACAAGATAAAAGTATAAAAAACTAAAACCCGATTACGGAAAATCTTTACTGAAAAGCTATTTTATCTGTGCTGAAAAGTATAAAAACGATTGTGAGACCATTTCTTAAGAAATAAAAACATTATCATGTTTAATACATATATTATTTAGAACGTACTCATCTAGACCTTTCTTTTGATATCAAACAAAACAGTAGTAGAGACCATTCATTCTAAGATTGCACATGCCAAGGAGTATTAAATTGTCTATGGTTGGTACTATTCCCAAGGCACGGACACAGACTAAGAGTACAACGCAGGTGCAATCCTACGGTGAACGATCTCTACCTACTTATATAAAAAACAACATACGTTTTGGCGGTAAAAACCGCTGATCCTATTTTTCTTATTTTAATATACCCAGTCACACTCTCGCAATAAAGACGAATCTAGCGACATATCATTCATCAAAATCGGTACGTTTATTAGTTATGGGGGAACATAGGGACGGACATACATACATACATATAGGTCAAACACATAATCCTTCTTTTTTGGCTTCGCCACAGTCGGGTAACAAGAGATGTGAGCATATTAACGTCAGAAGTTATGTCAGTTCTGACGATTCAGTTCTACCTTTATAATGCGAACTGCTAAGGAGTGGAATACACTACCGTTGTCTGTCTTTCCTGAAAACTATAATCTGGGTCTCTTCAAGGCTAGAGTGAATAGGTGCATTCTAGACCTTTGTGCTTCATCTTCCGCCACATCGTCACTTATCAACAGGTGAGATCGTGGTCAAACAAAGAACTATCGACGTTAAAAAAAACAGTGTCTATTTGAATGTAATACAACTTCTTCTGTGAGTGTCTATAATTTTCATACAGCACTAGAGAACGCTCTTAAAAGTAAATATTCCCAAGCAAGCTTCAAACTACCACAGGTACAACACGCTAACACTTCTCTTCCAAGTATCGGTTGATGTTTTGGCACATCTTTAGCACCACAGATAACATATGAGTTTCTACGATCAGCATCACAGATCATCTGCTAGTATCTAAGATCACTGTTTGACTCATCCAATAGCAGCCAATGCAAGGTAATTTTAGCATTATCAAAGTATCGAATCGAGTGGTGATTTGCGTAAATTTTCGCAGTTTAACATTATTAGTACTCGTATTATGAGATAGATTGCAGTAAATTTAGAGAATTATGTTTGTTTACTTGTATTTTTAACGCTGATCTTGAATTTTGAAGATAAATCTACTTATAACTGATGATAAAATCTGCCGTTTGTAATGAGTAAGAGAGCAAAAGATGAGTAAATGAGACTTGACTTGTAATTCAATTCAATTCATTTATTTCAGGCAACACTGAAATGTACATTATACCTAGACAAAGGCCCATAGTAATATATACCTTACAACTAACATCTCATTGGCGCAACATCGTCCGGCAGAAAGTGATCCATGGAGGGGGTCACGACCCTCAGCATTGAGGAATACGACGCGAGGAGGAGGACAACTAAAAAACATATAAAGATATTTATAACTTAATTTAACAAATGTGTGATCGCCGACGCGTCGCGGCCTGGGGGATCACGTGACAGATGGCCCTTGAACCGCCGGAACTTCACCCCTTTCGGCCAGAAGTCAGGGCTCAAGTAGATCTCATTAACATTAGACATTAGAATTACTGTCTATTCGTCTAACTGTGTGTGATTACTGCCTAAATTTTGCATCTATCATCACTTAAAACCAACAAATGCAAGATATTTATTGTAATAAACTTATTTTTTTTTACCTCTTGATACACCAAACGTGAAAATAAATTCAAGCTTTTAAAGTTGAAAAAATTGTGTACCCTCTAAATTATTATTATTAATTATTAATAATAACTTTAGGATATTTCATATTTTCACCGGCCATTTCTAATTTTAAGGGACACTTAATATGTAAAATTGGCAGGGTTCTATGAAAAACTGTCAAATTTAACCTTCTTGTGTCTTGTAAGTGTTAGGTCGCTCATAAGTAGTTGGTGAAAGTGAGCATAAGGTATACAAGTTTGGGTCTTTTACATAGACGTAGATAGACAAATCTTTCTGGACAGACAACCAACCAATGAACCGTGCTCATTTCCAAGGCTATTTCGGTTTCGTTTCTGACAATCATTGCAATTTATTAAATCCTTCGAATCTTCTTATTCTTCCGCCATTTTTGAAAGAAACGTCGTAATTTTTGTCCAATTTAATTTAAATTGTATTTATCGAGATTCTTGTAATGTTAGTGTCATTGTAATCGGTGTACCTAGCTTAGATAAAGAGCACATGTGTGGTGTCGTTAAATATAAGTGTATTGCGTGTCATTTCGGATTGGTTATTTTTTCGTCCGAAAACTTTGTTTTTCTGCCACCATTTTAAACTGGGTTATGACTTGACGGAGACTCTTGACGACTCGGATTAATTTTATTACATATTTGAGTATTCCTCACAAGCTATTAAAAGAAGAGAAGAAGACGAAGAATATACTTTAGAGTACAGACCGTTCACCGTAAGATGTCCCCTGCCTTTGTTGGCACGCTTACCAAGGCAGGGGACATATTACGGTGAAAGGTCTGTACCTAACGTATCAATGCTTCTAGAATCTTAATTATCTAGATTCCAGAGCTTATTATTTCTAAATCAACAAAGAGTGCTTCTAAGTTAGTATAGCTCCTCCAAAAGTTGAATTAGCTGTTGAAATCTGAGTGATTTATTTAGTCTGAACTCTTATACCACCACTATCATAACAAGGTACAATATCCGTTGTAACGTGATCTGTATTTAGTCCTTCCGGTGCCTTCCCGACATCTAGACTTCGCAGACTAGACTAAACAAACCCTGCAACGCATAAACAGACCGACAATGGAATTTCTAACGCATCATCAAACCGTACAAGTCCGTACAACTGAGAATCTTGATTTTACATACGTATATGTTTCAGTAACTAAATAGAGAACAAAGGTAGTTACCACATAAATATAATCATATACCTACATCCTTAGGGAAAACCACAAATTTAATCACTAATTCTATACTTCTACTTACTTTAGTTGCTATTTACGTTTTGTGATACTTTTAAGTTACGTCAATTGGGAATAATTTCTTGATTACCTTACATTTTTAGGATAGGTGTTATGGTTTTTAGGGTTCCGTAGTCAAAGATAAGGAACCCTTATAGATTCGTCATGTCTGTCTGTCTGTCTGTCTGTCCGTGTATGTCACAGCCTTTTTTTTCCGAAACTATAAGAGCTATACTATTGAAACTTGGTAGGTAGATGTATTCTGTGTACCGCATCAAGATTTTTACACAAAAATTAAAAAAAAAAAACAATTATTTTTGGGGTTCCCCATACTTAGAACTGAAACTCATTTTTTTTTTTCATTAAACCTATAGGTACGTGTTGGTTATCTATGGATAGGTCTTCAAAAATGATGTTGAGGTTTCTAGTATCATTGATTTCTAAACTTAATAGTTTGCGCGAGAGACACTTCCAAAGAGGTAAAAAGTGTGTCCCCCCGTAACTGCTAAAATAAGAGAATGATAAAACTAAAAAAAAAATATGATGTACATTACCATGTAAACTTTCACTGAAAATTGGTTTGGACGAGATCTAGTAAGTAGTTTTTTATTTTTCGGGTACCCCATACTTAGAACTGAAACTCAAAAAACTTTTTTTCATCGTGTGGGGTATCTATGGATAGGTCTTCAAAAATGATTTTGAGGTTTCAAATGTCATTTTTTTCTAAACTGAATAGTTTGCACAAGAGATACTTCCAAAGTGGTAAAAAGTGTCCCCCCCCCCCCCCCCATAACTTCTAAAATAAGAGAATAATAAAACTAAAAAAAATATATGATGTACATTACCATGTAAACTTTCACTCAAAATTGGTTTGAACGAGATCTAGCAAGTAGTTTTTTTTTAATACGTCATTAATCGTAATTCATCCAAGAACTTTTATATTATGTTACTTGCTGCTACGGAACCCTTCATGGGCGAGTCCGACCCGCACTTGGCCGCTTTTATTTTTAGTTATAGTTTATAGAAAGATGTCTCTACAAGTAAATTTTTCGAAGGTTCGAATGCGAAGCAGGTGGTTGCGGGTTCGATTCCCGCCTCGAAACAAATATTTGTACGATCAACAGAAAATTGTTCAGGATGTTCTGGGTTTTTCTATGTATAATTAAAAATATCCATCTATGTAATGTATTAAGTATATCAGTTATCTAGTACCCATAACACAAGCTCTGCTTATCTTGGGGCTAGATAATGTTGTGTGAACTGCACAGTTTTTTTTTTTTTAGAAAATAATACAAACTTATGGTTTATCATTCCGTAACTAAGTATTTTCCAAAATCAACATTATCTTATAAATCCACTGACTCCGTCCAAACGTGAGTTACTAAAATTTTATTTCAGAACCTTGGGTAAAACAAATTGTGCAAGGAGCTTTTGTGAGGCGCATTGAATCCTTTCACCACACTGGTTATTTCACCATTGGACACAAGATCTTTTCAAGGCCACCATGTCTTAAAGCTGGGGCTAACCTAACGCAGACCAAGGAAGAACCGGTGACACGAATTAGTAGTGGTAGAACCTTTAGTTTCAAGACCATAGCACGAAGTTAAATGCCGTGCTCTCTAGCTACCCCTTCGGGAATCATGAGCAATGCAAATGCATCAGTTTATTTCAGGTTAGTGTGTGTATGAAGTTTTAATGTAGATTTTATGTGCATGCCACAAAATTCCAAATTGAAGTTATTTTTTGTAGTTTCTCCTATTTTGTTTACTTTTTCGTGTAAGTAAGTTAAACTTTTATTTTGACAAAAAACTATACAAAACACACATAAGTAAGTTTTTTTTTTATACTACTTGAATGACGGAACAAGCTGATGGCCCACCTGATGTTAAGCGGACGTTTGTTTGTTTAGTTAAGTAAAACAGAAATAATACAGTGTTAATCTATCTATCCATCTATCTATATAGGACAGTATTTTCTTGATCGAAATAAGATAACGAAGTTACCTCTAACTTTTGGCTTTGTTCGATTGTTTTTCACTATGGCGCAGATTATTGGGTCAAAAATTATAGATAAACAAAATCAATACAATAAAGCCGAGGGGTTTTGTTAAATTATCTTCAAAGGTTGCCTGGAAGAAATCGCTTTCAGCGATAAGGCCGCCCATTGTACTTTAATTTGATTTAGTTAATCCTTTTATTTTTGTGTTTTTTTATTCTTTTTGGTGTACAATAAAGTGTTAATCTATCTATCTATCTATCTTCATTTTACGAGATATTCAATAATTTTTCGAGCGGCGCGAGGCGTGTTTTTTGTGTGAAGATTTCTGCCTAGGGTTGGCGCAGCCTAACTTTCCTCCTGTTTTTATATTAGTTCTTTGTTTATTTTTTCATGTTATCTCTTACTATTTCATGAACACTCTACTTCCTATCGCCTGTTCGCGAGAGCCTATCACAGAACTAGACTATCCATCCCAGTCTAAACATAACGCGCGTAAAACTTTTAAATAACCTGTTAAAATTAGTCGGAGTAAAGTAAACAGACAGGTCAACGCATTGTTGCGGAATTCCGCGAAATCTAAATCATTCGATTGGTGATCGATCACGATCAAAGTAAGCTCTACTAGTTACAGGTTCCTGCGGAGGTGCTAGGGGTGTCATTTAGTTCAAATAACACGTGTTTACAGCGATGTCGACGCCTTACTGAAGTCTCTAGTCCCTAGTGAACACCCCTCCCGCAGCACCGCTCCCCTACCGCAGGTACTTTTTTTTATACTACTTGAATGAGGGAACAAGCAGATGGCCCACCTGATGTTCAGCGGTAACCTCTGCCTATGAACAGTGCATTACCTCATAGGTCACGTCCACCTAGGATGCACCCTATGTGGCATTGCACTGCGCCCGCCACCCTGAGACAAAGGTGAAAAGTCTAATGTGCCTGTAATTTCACCGGCACCCTTACCCTTCAAACCGGAACACATCAATGCAAGCACTACTGCTTTGCGGCAGAAATAGGTATGGTGGTAGTATTTGAAGTCCTTGTCATGTCCTGGTTGAAAGACCAGAGACTATCAATGAAAAAAACTAAATAGAGTTCATAAATGTTGTTTCAGTAGTCTTTCGCAGAAGTGCGCACGCGGCGCCAACATTCCTTGTAGTTGGATAAACAAACCATCTGCTTGTTCCGTCATAAAAGTGGTATAAAAAATTAAAATTAAAATATATATGTAGAAAGGAGGCTACAAAATCTGCCTTCTCACCCCATACCTTCGAAGTTTATCAGTGGAAACACAAAAAAATACATAAAAGTAAAATGAAATTTCAAAACTTTTTTTTTTGAAATACGAACTTTCATAAAATTGGGCTGGCGACGCAATGAAACCCTAGGTCCGCGTGTCAAAATCGCACTTGGCCAAATTCATTTTAAATACTGATTTTCCAAAAGTAGAATTTGTTTTCTTAAATGAATAACATGTTAACATCCAACAGCCACATACCTCCACCATTGTGATCCCACATAAGGATACCCTACGTCGTAGGTATCACTACGAGAACCACGGTTCCACAACACAGACCCGGAACAAATATTTGCAGATCATGAACACATCTGAATGGAACCCCATCCCTCGTGTTTCAGGCAGCTACACGCCGGCGCGGCGATCGTCATAGACGTAGTACCAGTAGGTAGTTATGCTCCTACTAAACGCCGCTTTAATTTGTAAGTTCTTGAAAATTCCGTTATTTACGATGTTAGTGAGCCAATAGTTCTAGTAAACGTTGGCTAATTGCAATTCTTAGATCATGACTGTCTTTAGGTATCGAGAACTGATACCTAACAACTGATTTCATTTTGAATGTTCAAATTAAAATTCATTTATTGCTATATATGGATTAGTGGATTGGTTACAGTTAAATGTTTCAATAATTCAATAATTTAAAAAAAAAATGTACTAGCGTGTTCGTTCAGCAAATAGCTGTACAAACACACTAGAATACTTAGGTTACTAAATAAAACTAGGTAGTAGAAGTAGAGCTTTTTTTGTGAAAGAGTTCGTCCGGGGAAGTACTACCACCGTACCTATTTCTGCTGCAAAGCAGTAGTGCTCGCATTGCTGTGTTCCGGTTTGAAGGGTAAGGGTGCCGGTGAAATTACAGGCACATGAGACTTTTCATCTTTGACTCAGGGTGGCGGGCGCGGTGCAATGCCACATAGGGTGCGTCCTAGGTGGACGTGTCCTATGAGGTAATGCACTGTTCATAGGCAGAGGTTACCGCTTAACATCAGGTGGGCCATCTGCTTGTTCCGTCATTCAGTAGCATAAAAAAAAAAAAAAAGTTATGACATAAAATTGTGTGAAAATACAGAGGTTCTATAGTATTATTAAATTGATTTCTAGTGATCTCCACACTAGGCACGCCTGTGTCGTGGAGATCTGTTACCGGTTTACAAAATACATTTTGGTAATTAGAGAATTCAAAATTTCTGTTGATATAATCAAAGTTTTGGTTGAACTTTTAATTGTCAGATAATACGAAATACAACAGAAGCCCAATTCTCTCATTTATTTTAAAGGCACACTGCATGTTGACCGAATCGAGATTGTATTGTGAATTGACTGAAATATTGGTATTCTGCTCCTTCATAATAACAGTATTATCTACTTTCGATCTTGCGACCATATATTAGAGTAGGATAGTGCTAAATAATAATTGTAAAGAGTGAACGAGAGAATTCTCAGAACTTTGAAACATTCAAGTTACAGTCACATTTCGATATAATCACATTCCGCGTTGTATTGTGAGGTGAGCAGAATACCATTTTTGACGTTTGTGACATCAACACTAGATCGTAATATGATCAGAACATTAATTTGACTATTTTTTATTACGAGAATTGGACTTCAGGTTACTATTTAAAAATGTGAAAATTGAAAAGTCATATAAACTAAAATATATAAGAAGAGCAAGAATCGGCGTTAACGCGTAAATTTTAGATAAATATGACAAAAAAATAAAAATAAGTGAACTTCACCTAATTTAATTGAATACATAGTTAGTCAATATGTGCAATGTGCCTTTTACACATTCACATAGTGTTTAGCTAGGTCTAGTATTATGTACTGGGAGGGATTTGTTAATAAAACACCCTTGTACTATGTAGCTAGTTTTATTCAAAGTTATCTCAGTCAAGACATCCATTTCCCAAAACGCAACGATAGCGCGATGCAGAAAACGGGCAATTAGTACAACGCCATCTATTTATGCATCGTGTACTAACTCTCTATGAACTATGAACTAAACACATAGGTACCTATTATTAGCTTAATACAATATTTCTTATCGTAGAATGTTAACACAACAAGTCATCAATAATTTTATCAGCTAGGAATTCTTGTGTAATGAATTCTTGTCTTATTACCACTGTTTTTCGTCGTTTTGCTGACGTTTCGAGACTGAGTTCAGAAGCCTCTTCAGCAGCGCTTGCGGTGCTTATGATCAGTCTCGAAACGTCAGCAAAAAAACGAAAAACAGTAGTAATAAGCCGTTTATTCATTTTAAAATTAGTCCCAACCACGATAGTTTCAATGCAATTCTTGTATACTAAAGCTTTTCCTGTACTTAAGCATTTCTTTCAATCTACCCTTAAGACATTAAGACTGGGAGCATCCAGTACAGATTTAGGTATTTTGATGTTGTTTTAGTTAATAAGTCTTCTTAATCGTCATTATTATCATCATCATTAAAACCTAGGCCTTCCCCATAGAATGCCAGGATGAACTTGAGCCGCCTCCACCCGCCGATTTATGCGACCTTTAAAATGACGTCTGACTCAGAATACCGAAGGCTGGTGGGTAGGACTTATTTATTTAATTCTTTATTGCACAAAAAACACAAGGAAATTTTACAAACGGAGGACTTAAAGCTAAGCAGCATTTTCTGCCAGTCATCCATGAGGATGATAACATAACACGCAACACGCAACTGTCACACACATAGTCCTGATCCTGATCCCACAATAGGATTCCCTTTGTCGTGAGTATCAGAAACCATGGTCACATAACACCCAGACCCGGAACAAATATTTGCTGACCATACAAACATTTGTTCTGCAGTGGGAATGGAACCCCCAACCTTTCGCATCTCAGCCGGTTACTTGCCCGACGCGCTACAGAGGTCGTCCATAAAGGTCTTCCTTCACAGCGTCATCCAGTTTGTCATGGAACTTGGAAACCTTTATTCTCCAACTGAGTCAGCTCAGCGAACTATATCAAATTAACACTTGAACTTGCTAGTTCTTAAATCTATGTCGGAGATCTTTGTTCTACTAGAGATATCCTCGTTTCGGATTATATTACCTTCCTTAGTATAAATCGTTAATTCCGAGAACATAATCACACAGCCCACCGATGTGTAAGTTACCAGTCGGTGCAGTACCTCTGACCTTTCGGGGCACCTTCACCCACATCCACCGATATCCATCTCATCAAAATTGCCCCGCATTATCGACAGGTCGTTTACGTAAAGGTCATCATCAACCTGTCATCATCATAATCAACAGCTTTTAGATGTCCACTGCTGGACGAGGCCATTCAATGCAATGAGGAATATGCCATAGTCTCCACGCTTGGCAGGTGGATTGGTGTTCGCAGTAACTACTAAGGCTAAGGTCAGACCAACGCGTTTAGCCCGCGTCCGCGGTGGCTTGCACGGTGGCTATCCATTGTCATACCCTTCGACCAAAGTAAAATAAGTCGATGGTCATACCATTGATCGCCACCGTGCACGCCACTGAGGATGCGGACTGATCGCGTTGGTTTGGCCTTAGCTTAACCACCCGACCTCTAGTTATCTCATCAATTTTCATAATATTGTGTAAACATGATAAATGCACTAATATATATTGTGTTAACATGATAAATGCACTAATATATATTGTGTAAACATGATAAATGCACTAATATATATTGTGTAAACATGATAAATGCACTAATATATATTGTGTAAACATGATAAATGCACTAATATACCCGTGGTTTGTCAGTTTCTTATGAAATAAAATACATTTATTTACATAAAGAATAATAAAAAGGTATGCACAAAATAAAAAATAAAAATGAAACTGTTGTGCTTCTTTAAGACCGCTGCTAACGATCTAAAGGTAGCTCAACTGATCCAAATCACTACCAGGCGGAAGCGTTTGTTTTTATGAAATTAAATGATTTCATAATCACACTATAAAATTATAAAAGTAACCCATGCTAGTTTGATTCTATGAAATGTGGAAAACTGACAAACCACAGTTTTAGATTGCGTCTATACTGACTTGGATTAGTTGATATCCAAATGAGGATCAAATTTATTTTTGTATGGAGCGGGCTAGGTATATCGGCTTTTACGACATCCACGGGAGGAAACGGAAGTGTCTTTTCATTGCCCGAATACGGTAGTCATGTTACGTCTATCAGTATGTAACACAATACACATACAACTATATAGTTGTAGGTATCTGGACTTATCAGATGGCCTAGTCTATGTTTTGCGTTCCTTAGGCTGCGTTTCCATTGACGCGGAGCGGAGCTTAGCGGTGCATGAATTGACCAATCACTATGCTCGAAATCTCTGCTGGCTGCTCGCTCGCCATAGTGATTGGTCAATTCATGCACCGCTAAGCTCCGCTCCGCCCAGCTCCGCGTCAATGGAAACGCAGCCTTATCCTGGCTCACGAACGTATTTTGCATTCTTTAAAATGTCTACGATGGACTATCTACCAGTCATAACACATTCTTAAATGATCCAACAGCCAGCACAAACTTAATACTGCAGGTCTAGCATAACTGAATCAGTCCCTGAGCTATGGGAGCGGTACGGGTGGGGTGTTTTCGATACGTCAAAATGAAGCGTGGCTTCATGTCATCTGATAATTTGAGAGACGAAACCACCCCTCCCGTACCGCTCCCATACCTCAGGGACTGACTCAGTTAAGCGCTAGATCTGTAGCGAAAATTAGCCATCAAACCCGAGGGTGGGGGGAGGGGTGATTCTTCCATTTAGGTATATTTTTGCTATTAATACACGTATGGATATATCAATGCTTCTGAGACCCTAGTTAAATTTTTGCAACAATCATTCGTAAACGATTACGGTTTCTTTAGGGCACGCGCACCGATTGCTCGGTAGTTACTGCATTATCAGGTTCACAAAGATCGTATAGAAGGCATACAGAGGCGGTTTACTCGGTTTTATTCATATGGATATAAAAAGCGTGCACCATATGTTGACCGTCTTAAGACTTTCAAGCTAGCGACGCTGTCTGATAGGCGTAAAGTTAGTGATATTGTATTTTTGTTCAAGCAGTTGAATAATGTATTTGATAACCCGGACCTGCTATCTTGTATACAATTTGGCGTCCCATCACGCTTGCCGCGGTACCCTGCGTCATTACTAAAGCATAAAACTTATAAAACGAATCTCGGTTACCATTCTCTTATACCAAGACTGTGTAGATTACTCAAGGAGTTATCAAGCAAAGATAATACCATAGACATCTTTAATGATAAGCTGACTACGTTCAAAACTAAAATATATAGGGTCTTGAACCCTAAATCCACGTGATTGTATAAAGGGTACGTAAATTTTAATACAATGTTTTTTTTTTTTATGTTAGGTTTTTTGTTCAATTGTTTGTTTTATAGCATGTCAAAAAAAAACAGATTGTATTTTTTTTTTTTTAATTTAATTACTTAATTTATTTTTCTGATGCCTTGATGATTATAATTATGTAAGCAAGTTGTGTTGTATTGTCTGCCATCATTGGCCTTGTTATGTCGCCTTTTTTTAACTACCTTATGTTTATGCAAAATGTTTAGTGCACGATGTGTTCATCTGTAATTGGAATTGCATGTTAATTAGATCTTAAGCTAGCAATAGTAAGCACCCAACCATGTAAATTCTGTTGATGTTCCATAATAAAAAATTAAATTAAATTAAATTATTCGTGGACGATCGTCGTAATCGTCACCGTTACGATGGCTAGTGTAAAACTTAGACTATGGCCTCTGCCTGTGTGTACAACTCAGTAAACATAGCTACCTAGCTACAGCGGTCTAATAATACGCGCAACTCATCGCGGCGCGCAGTGACTAATGTTCTATTGTCACACTGTCAATGTGATCTCTCAAGTACTTGCTGGTGTTCTTCTTTCGTGGACTTGTTAGCAGTAAATTAATCATTGTACTAGTTCTTATCATCATCATCAACCTGTAGAAGTCCTGCTGGGCATATGCCACGACAGAATGTCACGATAAACGGTCTTGAGGTGCCTCTATTGAGTTCTTGCGGCCTTTACATTTTCGCCGGACCATCAAAAGCGGGCCATTGATTCGCTGGGACTGTTGTCGGTTCTACGAGTATGAAATTCCTTCAAGTACCTACGAGTACCTACCAACTTCTTGTGTCTCTTCATAAGAAACTAGCTCTTATGACACAGGGAATCCTAGTGTTAGAGCTTGTGTTCACTAAACTCTCAAGATAAAATAGTTTTACTTCGCAAAAAGGTACCCGCCTACTTGCCTTGGGTAAAAGAAATTCCACTTTTTTTTCATACTACTTGGTATAACGGGTCAAGCAGATGACCCACCTGATGTTAAGTGGTACCTTCTGCCTACGAACAGTGCATTATCACATAGGTCACGTCCACCTAGGACACGCCCTATGTAGCATTGCACTGCGCCCGCCAACCTGAGACATAAAGATGAAAAGTCTCATGAGCATGTAATTTCACCGGCACCCATCAAACCGGAACACAGCAAAACGAAATACAAGATACCCTAGTGAGAGATTGTGTTATATTGCTAATGTTTTAATTTAATAACTACCTATGTACCTAGAATAGATTGTTTTTATTCTTTGATTAATTTAATAACTACCTATGTACCTAGAATAGATTGTTTTTATTCTTTGATTAATTTAATAACTACCTATGTACCTAGAATAGATTGTTTTTATTCTTTGATTAATTTAATAACTACCTATGTACCTAGAATAGATTGTTTTTATTCTTTGATTAATTTAATAACTACCTATGTACCTAGAATAGATTGTTTTTATTCTTTGATTAATTTAATTTGTACTTGCCTTACCCTACCCTTACCTTTAGTAGTAGTAGAGATTGTTTTGGGAAAAAGTTCGTCCGGGGAAGTACTACCTCCATACCTATTTCTGCCGCAAAGCAGTAATGCGTAAGGGTGCCGCTGAAATTACAGGTACATGAGACTTTTCATCTTTATGTCTCAGGGTGGCGGGTGCAGTGCAATGCCTCATAGGGTGCGTCCTAGATGGACGTGACCTATGTGGTAATGCACTGTTCATAGGCAGAGGTTACCGCTTAACATCAGGTGGGCCATCTGCTTGTTCCGTCTTTCACCTATGTAAAAGAACCACGGTCACCCACATAACAAGTAAGAACATTGCAAGTTGAAGTACATTGGGCATGCCATATAGCTCACAGAACTTATTACATTTGGGGAATTAAGTTTGTGAACACTGAAAGATATAGAGACATCATAGTATAACATAAAATAAAACATTCATTTTGCAAAATAAGTAAAGTAAACCCAAAACATAACCCTACAGTTGTTCAAAACCACGTGGCTTCTACGTCATACATCAGTGTACATTACGCACTTCTGGGCACTTGATCTGTCGACAGATGCTTGGGCGGGCGGCGCGAGGGCGGGCGGCGCAGGCTCGAGTACATTACTTTTACAATGAGCAGGGAACTGAACGTTTCCGTGAGTTTGTGTTTTAAGAATATGATTTAGATTACAGCTCGTGTTAATCATAGTGTAGTTTAATTTTTTTACGCATAGTCACAGAATATATAATAGTGTATACCCATCCATACTACGTGCGTGGTAGTACCTCCATTTATATGAGCCAGACGTAACAACATTTTGTCTGCTGATGCCTCTGTCTAATTGAACATCGATTTCGGTATTTAGATTTTATGGTCTTTGATTGGTTAGGTTAGGTAAGGTGTATTTAAAAACTTATTACTTTTTTATTTTATTTATTTATTGAAATTATAGACACATGAGACTTTTCATATTTATGTCTCAGGGTGGCGGGTGCAGTGCAATGCCACGTAGGGCACGTCCTAGATGGACGTGACCTATGAGGTAATGCATAGGTTACCGCTTAACACCAAGTGACCCAACCGCTTCTTCAATCATTCATTCAAGTAAAAAATAATAAGAACATAACGCACTTAAAATTACGCTATCAATTTTTTTTTTTTCATGGAATATTACGCTGTTTGCTTTTTTTATATGTAGCTCGGAACTAATAAGTGTTGGGGAATGAAGGTTCTCGAGAGGCGACCAGGAACCGGACGACGCAGGTACTCCTAGGAAGGCCCCCTTAAACTGCGCCAACCCCATGGGTCGTCGTGGAAATATGGGGGAGCCCAATGCCTAGCACTGAACTTCTACAGGCCGATGATGAAAATTGATAAATAAATAAAATCATTTATTGCTACATGGTTCTCTAAAAGTTTTTAATAGTTCATATACATCATTTAAAGATATTTAAATACGATGATTTTATTTTAATTTCTTATAACATTTATCATGAAGATAATTCAATAAAATAAAAAACAGTCAAGAGCAAGCTTTTTTCTTTGGCACACGATAGTGATTCTTTATTGGTTCCGTTAATATCTTTACATGTATGGAACCCTAAAAAGGCGTGTATCTGTGTATGAAGTAATTGTTGTCTACTTGTTGTCTAGAAAAAATAATAGCAGTCAGATAGCGTGCTCGTAAGGGCACTTTTCGAGCGTTGATCTTTAATCACCGACCACTAGCGCCACCTAGCAATTAGTGCCGACCGAGTGCGCTCTTTCCGGTCGCGGGAAAAAACAGACACAACAAACCGGCAGACTGCGTAACCTAACACCAACGTATGACGTTTTTGAATTCCGCAGCTGATTAGTTTTGATAAGTTCAGATTTTTTTCTCGATCCAAATCTAAGATTAGACTTTAAATTAGATTTTATTTAAAACAAAGCTATCGTTTTAAAAGTTAAAGTTAAAAGTTCGTTTCCTCTATCCCCACAACTTTTGCATTTTGTGGTACACTTTATGAAAAAACTATCACACCTGCGAAAATGCGCTAATTCGAACTGCTAAGGAGTGGAATACACTACCGTCGTCTGTCTTTCCTGAAAACTATAATCTGGTATTTTCAAGGCTAGAGTGAATAGGTGCCTTCTAGACCTTTGTGCTCCATCTTCGGCCACATCGTCACTTACCAACAGGTGAGATCGTGGTCAAACAAAGGTCTAACAATGTTAAAAAATAAAATAAAAAATTACTGAAGTTATTTAAATTCATGTCTAGAATTATAAAAAAAAAACACAATAAGAAACCTCTGAACCCTTACAAAGCAATGCTTTTTGCTAGTTATTAGTGCAAAGCGAGTCCTACACTATCCTACAACTAATGTAATTTTGTGGTACGAAACACAAAAACGAAAACACACTCACCTCTATAGATTTGTAATTTATTATAGTAATTTAAATTTAAGTCTAGATGTGTTCAAATATTAAAAAATAAGTAGGTAAATAAAATATTGCGAGCCCTTACAAAGTTGTGCTTTTTGCTAGTAAAATAATAAATAATAAATCATTTATTTGTTTATGAATCTAGGTACAATACAAAATGCATTAGATGTTAGGTTGTAGGTAAGATCGCTAGAAAAAAAAAACAAATATACAATTGATTATAACTCTGTAAATAGCATAGAAATTAAATAAATACACAGTTTAGTAAATACAGCAGTAAGCAGCGGGCTAAGGCGCCTATAAAAGTTTTTGGACAAAATTACTATTTATGTAAATATTGGGTACTTTATATACCTACGTTTTGTGACATATAGGCAAGGTAAGATGATAAAGCATTATGCATATGTGAGCACTTTGGGTTTGTATTATCTATATATATAAAACGAAGTCGTGTTGGCTACACCACTTATAACTCAAGAACGGCGGAACCGATTTGGCTTAAAATTGGTGGGGAGGTAGCTTAGAACCAGGAGAAGCACATGGGGGGGGGGTTAGAAGGGGCTGTTTTTCATCGGGGGCTACCCGTGCGAAGCCGGGGCGAGTCGCTAGTTATTTATATAGGTAGTTGAAGCGTATGAAAATTACATAAATATTTAGGGAGTTTAGGTTTATTGTTTTGGAGTTTTTATTATATATTTTTTCTTAAAGACCCTTAAGTTTCGTCAAAACTGACGTCTGTTTGACAACTTATACAAATGTTTTTTGACGAATGTTTACATAAAAAAGTTCTAATGCTCTCTAATTAAAAGCACATTTTTACTATTTCCACCGGGTTTAATGCCCATGATACCAAACAATCATACCAGTTCTGATGCTATTTTGAAATGTTGATAGTGGTACATTTAAGAGTGATAGTATTTGTAAACAGTTAGCAAAAAATCAAGAGCAAGGCCAGCTAATTGAATTCCAGAGATTTTTCGATGATGAATCTGACAAAGTTGAATAACCAACATTAGACAAAAACTCACAAACCACTAGTCATATTAATGGATCCAACAGGAACAAAAAACTAATTAAAATAATTCATCCGTAGGTAGTGATTTGGATCAGTTGAGCTACCTTTAGATCGCTTGTAGCGGTCTTCAGGTAGCATAACTGTTTCATATGTATTTTGTACATACCTTGTATTATTCTTTCTGTAAATAAATGTATTTATTAAAATAATCACTTTAAAATGATCCATTGGAGAATGGATCAATCAGGAACAAAACTATAGGTATAATGGATCGAACAGGACAATGGATAAATCTCAATGGATCAAACAGGAACTACTCATATTATTGTCAAGAAATAATATTGAGAGACATTTTATTTACGTGGGTACTGTGAGTGTTCCTTACTAATATTATACATACATACATACATAGACACGCCTTTTTCTCCGAAGGTGTAAAGAGCCTAAATAGGTCTCTTTTCACAGTGGGTTGCACCATCGTGGAATATAGTCGTGATAAGTGGTGAGCTTATCGTCGCCTTTGCTTCCCACGACTGACTCGGCTAACGCTTTCTTCAGGTAATAACACATTCCATCATAAGCTAGCAGCCAGGACAAATCTTATACCAACTAATCTCATCAACAAGTCCTTAGTCGGCTTTTACGATATCCACGGGAGGAGATGGAGGGGTATATTCTTAGGCCAGACACACTTCTAACATAATAATCTTCAAAATTAAGTAATTAAATACGTCAAAACATTTACCGGAACAAATATATTCACATCAACATATCGAATGTAGTCCCAATTTCAGTACCTAATGTCAACGATATATTACTTTATAGCCCATATAACATAAGAAAAAGCAAAAAAAAACACCTAATGCTTCCAAAGAACAAACTTCTCTAACTACAACAGAAAAGGTACCTACTTATCCTGAGAGTCCCATCATCTTGCCACTCCCTGGTTACTATTAGATCCGCCCATAGAAGCCCGCTACGGCCTTCTGTAAGAGAGAATTAAAAAATATGGTATATATGGTTACCATGGCAACGTTTTATTCCCATACAAAATGAGAACACAGAAATGAAATTACAGGCACATGAGACTTTTCATTTTTAAGTCTCAGGGTGGCGGGCGCTGGGCAATGTCACATAGGGTGCGTCTTAGGTGGACGTGACCTATGAGGTAATGCACTGTTCATAGGCAGAGGTTACCGCTTAACATCAGGTGGGCCATCTGCTTGTTCCGCCATTCAGTTTCATTATACTTTGGTCGAAGCATTCAGTGGTATAAAAAAAAAGGAAAAAAAAGGCGCAGTTGTAACTTTTGACGACCTCTATGGCGCGGCTGGCGATGGTTCGCCTGCGACGCAGGAGGTTGCGGGTTCGATTCCCGCTTCGGAACAAATATTTGTGCGTTCTGCAGATATTTGTTCAGGGTGTTCTGGGTGTTTTCTATGTATAATAAAAAATATCTATCTATGTAATGTATTATATTAAGTATATCAGTTATCTAGTACCCATAACACAAGCTCTGGCTTAGCTTGGGGCTAGACAATGTTGTGTGAACTTGTCCAGCATTATTTATTTATTTAACTAGATCATGGATATATTAATATTGGTAGTGGCAGTTACAAGTTCCTATTGTAACCTATATTCTACATTGATTTTGTCCAGTCTAAACCTAATATAGCTCTATTCAATTTATTAATTATAATAGAAAACACCGTTTTTAGATAATTTAATAAGTAACTAACTGACTCACAAGAAGCAAAGTAATGATTCGCTCATAAATCTAACTAAACAAGACCAAGTCACACTTATCGATAAGTTAGTAAAGGTAATCGCGGCTGTTAGTAATTGAGCTACTTGAGAAAGTAGACAAAACGCCGATAATCAGCCGTCATCGATGCGGCACTTAGCACTAACTCAACCAGACGTGCCACTTGGCACTTGAACTATCATTTCATGAAGTTGTCATTACTTTAAAACAAATAATAAAACTAATACAAAGTATGTAAAATATACATATGAAACAGTTGTGCTACCTGAAGACCGCTGCTAACGATCTAAAGGTAGCTCAACTGATCCAAATCACTACCAGACGGAAACGTCCCTAAGATGCTGGCTGCATTGCCACGATGAATGGCAATACTAAAGCGTTGAGCCAGATAAGAGCCAGCTCTCGGGTCACACGTCGCTGTTAAGTTGTCATTACTTGAGAATCAAATTTTGTATCAATAACCAAGATAGAACATTTTATAAATTTTTCAATTTATATTGAATTATTCGGAATAATACGGGTTCTTAGCTATGTTTGGTGGAAACGGCTACATAAATTTTCACCAAACATGACTAAGAACCATCTCGCTAATACCATCTTTTATAAATATAAAATTACAGTGAAACAACAGTGAAGTTACGGTGAAATTACAGGCACATGAGACTATGTGGCGGGCGCAGTGCAATGCCACATAGGGTGCTGTCGCGAATGCGAAGCTACTATGTAGGTATACCTAGCTAACGTTATACCTATAACAAGACAACCGAACAGGTAGGTAGATGCGCGCACTTGTCGGCGTCGCGCGCTCTCGGCTTTGGCCGACCAGACGTCTTGCGAGCAACATCGTATCAGTAAGTGAGCTTTGAAATATCAGATATCAGTACATGCATTGTTTTACCAGATCTTACTATGTGTATTTGTGTACCAGTTATTGCCGATGTGTTCGGGCTGTTTGCGAACAGAGACCAGTATCAGATCAACCAGGATCAGGTAGACCAGTATCAGATCAACCAGTATCAGATCAACCAGGATCTGATAGACCAGTATCAGATTAACCTGTATCAGAACCAGACCAGTTAAGCGAGGTTCGGGGTGGCTATAGGGGAGGATGGAGGCCACAGGGGGGCGATTCCCCTCAAAACTTACGATCAGTATTCAGTATCTATCAGAGAATCAGTTGAAACCAGTAAGAAAATTATCATTGCATACCTATGCATCAGCTCAGACATTCGTCGTACCTCGTAGTTATATAGGTACTTGGCGACATGGTGGAGTATGCAGCCAGGGATATTTTATTTGCATTCAAAAGTAAGTGATCATAATCCGATCATTTGATAAAAATAATGTGGGTAGTTTGGTGGTTATTTTTCCGTGCAATTCACTAACACCGTATTGAAGCGGTAGCTTGCAAAGAACAGTTCATGGTAATGATAAAAATCAACTTATGTTTTAGAAAATTCAGTTCAGTGTTTTTAGATAGCATTAACCCGTTGATCGCCACTGTCATCTAAAACCCAAATCGTGCTATTGATTTTCGGAGTCATAACATGAAGTTATATCAAAAAATAATGTTTAAAGTTTTATTTAGGTATGATCAATATACATACAATGAAATATCAATATAAATGCGTAAACATTTGTTGACGAATGATTGATTTTAATGGATTGTACTACGTGCTAGCTTCCATTAAAGTTACAGACGGATGTTAATCAGATTAGATTATCTTTTTATTTTAAAATGAACCAACCACAAATCAACACCATTGCAGTATTTTGCATAGTTTCACTATTAGTAAATTTGGAAATGAATTTTGTTCAAGATTTTCGTACCTACGGATTTTCATTTATGAAGATATCAGTTTCCGATTTTGCTTTTGAGTTCATGTAGACAGTACCTACCTACAGTAAATAGTAAGTAATAGTAGTAATAAGCACTGTACTAATTCAGTATGGGCACAGAATAAATAATAGTAATAGAGACGTTCTCCAAACACGTTTTAAGGTAATTTATGACCCTGTTCCGGCATACCCAAATTCAGATCAGTGTGCCCTCAAAAAAATCTCAGAAAATTATGCTAACTTTGGTAAACTAGAACTGACCGGGTTCAAATTGAAAGGTGCAAATGAGAGGTTTTTCTCAGAAATTTACAGTTATTGCAAATCGATTATAGAACTTGGGGTTATACAAATCAGTTTGTACACATCGATTCAAATTCAGGCCGAAGATTTAGTATCAGAAAGTGACGTTTTTATTGAACGCAATGACCGTCGAAGACGTGCAACAGTTAGAAACAGTAGCGAAAACCTTAACATTACCAGCAAGTTACCAAGAATGGAGTTAACCAAATATAGCGAAGTGCTCAAGTGGTACCAATTTTTAAATAACAACAGAAATATCAGTAAAGTCGACAAGCTTTCAATCCGTTCTTGAAGGTTTTGCAAAACAGGCTATCAAAGGGTTAGACACAAAGAACAAAAACTAGTATAGCTGTCAAAACAGAACGGTAAACCTGCTGCAAATATTGATGCCCATTATGTGGCAGGCACTATATCCAATCAAAATAGCAGCAACAAATCAAGTTAAAGTTAACAGGCACGTTCTCAATGTAATTGAGAGACACCTAGGAGTACTCAGCTTATTAGTGGAAAATTTCAATGGTAATACCTTAGAGTAATGATTATTGAAATAATTCCAGAAGACTTAATATGAATTGAGAATGAAGATGACCAGTGAAGACGAGAAAATATATAGTAGATACTAACAAATTTTGAGAGTATTTTTATGGGGTAAAGCAGCATCAAACAGACTAAAGAAAGATACCATCGTTTCGAAGGATAAAGACACGACAAACGATGATGGCAAGGATATTACTCAAAAGTTTACATCAGGTTCTTTACATGTTAGTGCATATAAAGTAATCAGCGTAGATTTACGATAGAAAGATAAGCCTAAATTAGATAACACACACATGTATACATACATATACGCCTTTGTCCCGAAGGGGGTAGACAGAGCCTCGACAGGCATCTATTCACCGTGGTTTGCGCAATCGTGGGAGTGTTGACGTGACGGGTGGTGAGCTCATAACCGCCGTTGCTTCCCACGACTGAAGCGGCTACCACTTTCTTTCAGTAATAGCTAGCAGCCAGGACAAATCTTATACCAGCGAATCTTTCTAACGAGTCCGGGTAATCCCTTAGTCGGTAAAACACAGTTCAGTAACTCTCAAACACCGTGGAAAGGACTACAAGAAATCTCAGACAGAACTGATGAGTCACCTAAAAATAAATTTAGCAAGTGTATATTTTGTAGACAGGATCATTATAATGACGTATACATACACTAATTAATACCAACTAGCGTTAGTGGTTCAGACACGGAATCGAAACAGCTGTAACGTAGAATTTTACTTGGTTGATCATTATAATGACGTATACATACACTAATTAATACCAACTAGCGTTAGTGGTTCAGACACGGAATCGAAACAGCTGTAACGTAGAATTTTACTTGGTTGCGGTAGTCAACGCTCTTATATATCAGGGTTTGTTACTAATTCACCAAAATTAGACATCGCTGAGAAAATCAATTTGTCGATATTCACGTTTGGAGATTAAATCAGGACATCAGATTGAAAGCCCCGTCGTAAACTTTAAAATCATAACTTGATCTGGCGTTACACGGCTTCTACATGCAAACGTAGTACCTCATTCTACACAAGGTATACAAAACGAACACCAGTTTTACAGACACAGACACGGTATGATGATATTAGAATGAAATACCTTACAATGGCAGGCGATGGTTCGTTTGGTAACACGATAGACATATTGATTAGTATCACTAGTTTATGTCGCATGAAAGTTTCTCAGTGCCTCAGGATCGTTATATAGTTAATACAGATTTTAGCTGGGTGTCATCGGGTCAAATCAGAGAGATCGTTACCAGTTCAGATCAGCTAACCGTATTGACTTACTTCCAATCAGATGGGGTCATAAATTGAGCGAAACCGATCTTCCGTTAAAGATAGATGATGTTAAAAGAGAATGGGATCTCAAATCGATAGGTATTACCGATTCCCTCAAATTCCTCGCGATGAAGAAGCAACAAGACAGTTTAATGAGACCGTATCAATACAAGGACAACAGATACCATGTTCAGAGGCCGTAGACTGAATCGCTGCTGAGACTTGCTTGGGGTCGTCTCAATTGTTTATTACTAGATAGTACAGAGATCAAAGCCTACGACCAGGTAATTCAGGAACAATTACAGAATGGGATGATAGAAAAGCTACCAGATCCTATTACTATCCTAGAGTACCATACGTTCATAAATGCCACATCACAACGTTCATAGTCAGGATAAGTCAAAAAAAAACTTCGTGTTGTCTTTGACGCGTCGCGTCTTTGGTAATCGAAGTCTGAATGAATGCCTATGAACGAGCATTAGGACCATTGATGTTAGAGGACCTGACTGGTTTGTTGATTAGATTCAGAGAACATCCTATAGGCATAGTAGCAGATGTGGAAAACAGGCTTGAAAGGCTTTCTTACAGTTAGGTCACCAAGATTTGGATATAGATGTAACACGATTCCTTTGGTAAAGACATAAATTGTGAAGCTCACTCAGATGATGTTCTGCACTTGGGTTTTTGTCACGTCCCGTTCGGAGTAATATCAAGTCAGTTTCTGCTGAACGCAGTGATCAGAATTCAATCAGTTTCGATCAGGTAATGAGGTCAAACAGCGACCTTATGAAACAAATAGCGCAAGTATACGTGTTGATAACATAGTAACAGTCGCGAAGACAAGCTCAGACGCACAAAGCATTTACAGGACATCCAAAAAATCATTTCACAGTTTATCCATGAATTTTCGTGAGTTAATTTAAAATTCACATGAACAGATTTCTTCCATACAACATAAATTTCAAACTAAGGAACACAAAAACATGTAAAAGTGCTAGGCTTGATGTGGGACATTCATAATGAACATCTTTATTTGAAATCTAATTTCAATGATGATGATTTAGACACAATCAGACAAAACTAGACGTATTGAAGACCAGCTTCAGTTTATAACCCCTGTGGTCTCGTAGTGCCAGTTGTACTACCAGCAAAGCTGCTCTTTCAGAGATTATGGAACAAGAAAGTTAAGTGAGATATTAAATTGAATGACAACATACTCATCAAATGGCAAATAGCATCTAAATTTGATTATGTTAAAAATATTCACATCAATCATTATTACGCACAAAGTTTAAATAAATTCAAAGTTAGTGATCAAATCGAATACGAATTTCATTGCTTTACAGATTCCTCTATTAAGGCGTATGCAGTAGTCGTTTATTTTCGCAGTTCTTTACACATTTGTCAATCTCATTATTGGCAAGTTTAGATTAGTACCGTTAAAGTACCAAAATAACTTGCAAATCTCAAGATTAAATTTGCTAGGCGTACTCATTGGGTGTAGACTTATAATTTACGTAAAGAAGTTATTGCGCCTAAACATCAAAGCACAATTCCTGTAGACTGATAGTCAAATTGTATTGTGCTGGAACAAATCAGTCAAGCTTTTTACGCCGTTCATTTCACGTAGGATCAGTGAGATTAGATAGAACAAAACCATGAAAATCAGATAAATGACGACCATACTTAACCCGTCAGATGTAGGCCATAGGGCAGATAAAGTAGATTCTTACCCTAGATGGCTCAAAGGTCTTGATTTTTCAACGAGAGATTCAGAACGAAGGCCTGCTACGTATTCTTATAGGACGGATAAAGGTCAGAGCAAAACTTGTTTGGCCGGGGAGGATCTTACGAATAAAATGCCTACAGATAATAAAACTAGAACAGATAACCGGGTTACTAATGGTAACAAATAATCCTCAACACTCTAACAATGAATAAACAAAAATAATAATACAAATTCAGACTAAATATTTACCTAAATAAAAAAGGGATCACAACCGATTTGTCGAGGTCGCTACAATTATAAGGACCAGAATGTAGTAATCAAGTGTAAAGGTGGATTTAGATACACAGATTTGTCACACAATCAGAAAGAACTAATAATACTCAGAAATTATTTTAATTTACAAAGCATTTCTAATTAGTAAAGGTGCTTGAGGCTGTCATAAATACAAGACCCCAGAGGACAGTAGGTGTTAAGCAGGAATATGTACTGACTCCTCAAGATTTTCTTCGTGTGCGGACCAGCGACAAAACAAACCTTAGATAGTGACATTTTAGAATCAGCTACAGTAACTAAATCTTGGGTTGTAGTTAACAGAGCAACAAAGCTAGCAGTCAGTTTCAGACAGTTCAGTTAAGATCAGACAGCAACAGTGCACACTGGAAGGTTGGAAAGAAAGCAGAGTAGATAAGAGGTTTAGAAGGACAGGTAGCTCAGGCATCAGTTATCGTATCAGAGTAACCAGAGTAAGATCATCATCAGAAGAAGCATTGACTTGTTCAATAGGCCATCTATTTCCACTAGAAGTTGAGAATCAGAGTAGGTACAGTACCATTACCAGACCAGAATGATCCCACGATCAGAGTTAATCACGATTCTGTAGAAGTGTAGACCCCTGAATCGAACAACCAGTAACAGTCCAAATAAATCAGCCATGCAGAAGTAATGGCAATTCTGCGGAAGATCAAGTCGACTTACTTTTGACTATTAATGAAACCGGAACGCCGGAATAACCAGCACTTGATACCAGACAGAAAGAGACCAATCAGGGCTTCGGCAGCCAAAGATAGGAAGAAAGTTAAGGAGTGGCCATCCCAGTTAATGATCAGATTGTCTCACCAGTAAAATAATTTAATCAGACTTGTATATTATCTATTCAGAATCAGTTAAATCGTGCTTAATTGTGATAATATTGATTATTTATGGTCAAATAAGTTATATCAGCATAGATATAAATATCAAGATGCGGTCGATCTACAAAATTAGCTTTTTGTCATAACACCAAACACAACCGCTTGCGCTCAGATCAAGTGATAGCCTGGCTGGCATTGGTGTCTAAAGTACGATTTAGGCACCGAAAAATTGGCCGTCATGTAACACGGCTTCCGCTCTGTCCTAGTATTATCTTTTGGTATCAGCTTTTTATTAATGTTCTTTTTGGGGGCAGTGTCGCGAATGCGAAGCTACTATGTAGGTATACCTAGCTAACGTTATACCTATAACAAGACAACCGAACAGGTAGGTAGATGCGCGCACTTGTCGGCGTCGCGCGCTCTCGGCTTTGGCCGACCAGACGTCTTGCGAGCAACATCGTATCAGTAAGTGAGCTTTGAAATATCAGATATCAGTACATGCATTGTTTTACCAGATCTTACTATGTGTATTTGTGTACCAGTTATTGCCGATGTGTTCGGGCTGTTTGCGAACAGAGACCAGTATCAGATCAACCAGGATCAGGTAGACCAGTATCAGATCAACCAGTATCAGATCAACCAGGATCTGATAGACCAGTATCAGATTAACCTGTATCAGAACCAGACCAGTTAAGCGAGGTTCGGGGTGGCTATAGGGGAGGATGGAGGCCACAGGGGGGCGATTCCCCTCAAAACTTACGATCAGTATTCAGTATCTATCAGAGAATCAGTTGAAACCAGTAAGAAAATTATCATTGCATACCTATGCATCAGCTCAGACATTCGTCGTACCTCGTAGTTATATAGGTACTTGGCGACAGGTGCGTCCTAGGTGGACGTGACCTATGAGGTAATGCATTGTTAAAGGCAGAGGTTACCGTTTAACATCAGGTGGGCCATCTGTTTGTTCCGTAATTCACGAAGTTAAAAAACCCGTGTCTTAATTGGTTTAACCTTTTTGGAGATAAATTGGAGCGTTCGTTTTCACACATAAACACACAACCTTTCATCCTAAACGCATATACTTACTCGTACCTCCGCTCCTTTCCGTCAGGGGTAACAAAACCACGGATTTAGGTGCATTAGGCTCGCTAGCAGGATTTCCCGCCAGGGTCCGCGGGGTACGGGGCCCTCGCGTTTACAAAGATTCGGTAATAGCTGCTTCTTCTAGATATTAGCCCGTATCTACTCAATTTACAAACTACTATAAAAGCAAACTAAGGGATTACCTGAACTTTTTTGTAAGATTCGTTGGTATAAGATTTGTCCTGGCTGCTAAATACTGCAAGAACGCGTTAGCAGAGTCAGTCGTGGGAAGCAATGGCGGCGATGAGCTCAACACTTCTCACGTCTATATCCCTCGATGGTGCAACCCACAGTGAAAAGATGCCCATTTGAGGTTCTGCCTACCCTTTCGGGGAAAAAGGCGTGTGTCTATGTATCTATTGTAGGTACTCTATTTACAGAATGATTTGTTGCATTTTAATTTAAATCTTCAATTATACAGAACTAGGCATTCTGTATAATGTTGTGTTTCCACTCATAATGACCAATATTGGTAGTTTCGTCCGTGATGTGACCCACACGCTAAATATATACTTTTAATCTGTGCCACTATCCATGAAGTATCATAGCTCCTCTAGAAAATCCCGTATAAATCACCTAGCAAAATTACTTTCTTACAAATATTGATATTTTCAGAAGGCAGTTGAAATCTACCTAAACGATGTAGTGGTAATATTTATCGTTTGTCATAAATCATATTTACACATACCTACTCTATGCCATAGATCAGACATAAATCGGAAAGGAAAAACGTTTTTACTGGCCGTAAACACCTGGAGAAGATATTTTATTTGAAATGATTGATCTGTTAGGTATCTATCGTTAAATCGTTGTTATAGGCTATCATATTGTTTTTTTTTAAGATGTATTTTGTCGACATTCTGGTAATGTTCATCGTAGTAGACGAGATCAGTATAAAGTTTATGTCCGTAGCGCTAAGACAACATCTGATGAGCAAAAGTTTCTTTTGTATGGCTCCATTTATTTGATTTACAACGAAATACCTCTATCACTGAGAGAGTTGCCAACTTCAATGTTTCAGAGAAAGCTGAGAACCATTTTATCTGATAATTGTTATTATACGGTAAATGAATTTATGACCGATAATTTTCTTGACAAGTGATTTTCTTAATAATTTAATTCTCATTTTTGTAATTTATTTCTTATGTTTGTAATTTATTTAACATGTTTAATTAATTAAAAATTATATGTTGTTGTAGGTATTCATATTACTACTATTATTTTTAATTCAAATTATGGTAAATAAAATAAGAAACATTTTACGCCATTAAAAGGTAGATTACATTGAATCCAACATTATCAAATCAAATCAAATCAAATATCTTTATTTCAGGCTAATTGTTAAATGTACAAAAACCTAAACAATAAGCCCATAGCAACGTACCCTTAAAAACTAACGTACATATAAAAAAACACTTTTAAACTTGCACACGTTTAGACGGCGACGCATGACGCACCTGCGCGGTGTCTCGTGTCAGGCGTCCGAAGAACCTCCTGAACTTAACACCTCTCGGCCAGAACTCTCCATTCATGAAGGTCGATAGACGGTCAGTCAGCACCCTCACCATAAAGGAAATAAAATTGACATCATAGCGAGACTCCAACTGCTCGACCCTCATAGTTAGCCCTGTCTTCTGCTTGAGGTACTCCACCACCGCTTCGGGCTTCACGGCGTAGTGAACCCGGGACACGTACAGTGGAGTTATGGGTACCTCCGCACGCAGCATGCACGGCTGGTTCAGCTCAGTCGATACGGCAGTTCCGCACAGATTACGGAAACTAACTTATAACTGTAATATCTTTTTGACATGTACTTAATTCAGAAATAAATACACTTTGACTTGAAAAAAAATTTACGAAATTTCTTTGACTTTTTAATGCAAAAGTGATGTGTGGTGACCTGTGGGGAATAAACAACATGAAAATACAAATTTACGTGTTCGCTGTGTCTATCTTGATATTATATGGTCTGTGTACGCACCCATTATACGAAGGCATCAAAGGGGGCAGCCCACTATCCACGCCGTTATGGCAGTGTAAAGATTTACACAATTGGTGTAAAACAAACAAAAATATATCGGCCATCTCCGCGGCAGTTAATGATGTCTTTAATCAGGCTCGTGCAAGTTTATGATGGCACTAAACCGTGTGGGGTCGATGAACTCTCAAAGTTTAGCTAATTATGACACTCATTAATTTTTAGATTATATCTAGTGTTTCATAGCTTTGTGTATTTCCGTGCGTGTAATTATATCTGTGATTAGTTTAGTTGCCTCTAGTTGCCTGTAGTTTAACATGTATTGTTAAGGTGGGGTATTACGCAAAATGACCAATCTTAGATTAGATTTTTAACTGACTAAATCAAGTACAATATTCAAATTAAAAATATGCATGGATACTTCATTATAATACCAAGCGATCACCCAGAGAGAAACTCGATATAAAAAACACAAAGTTACCTCGAACTTTTGGCTAGATTCGATTGTTTGTCAATATGGTACAGATTATGGGACAACAATTGGATAAATAAAATCAATACAATAAAACGGAGGGTTCACCGACGTGGTTTTTTAAAATTATCTATATTTCACGAGATATTCAATAAAAACCGCTTTTACGAGCTGCGCGTGGCGTTTTTTTTTTTGTATGAAGATTTCTGCCTGCGAAGCGCAGTCTTAGGGATTCGCGATCAACAATGATTACTTATATAGAAATTAAAATTAAAATGTGTTCGTTTTTAAGGCGATAATAGACCCCAAACTGCAATAAAGATCTCTCTTTGAGAACCTACTTCTGCAAAAATGGGTTATCCAAATACAAAAAAAAAAAAAGAAAAAAAAAAAAAAACCTACAATATAGACGTCTAATATAATCAAAAAGATTTCTTTATGTTTATTTTTTGTAAGTTATTGGTACTTTTGACAGTAAAAAAAGCAAAGTTTCCTATGACTTTTTCACGTAATAACATCAAGTACCTAATCACTGTAATAACATCAAGTTTGTAACATTTACCGTTACTGAGTTAGCATGTAACACGGCAACCCCAAAATTGTAACACCGAATGTTGGTATGTCAATTCTTCTTCTATGTGTTCGCGCATCATTCGTCCGATTAACTTGAAACTTTGTACAATTGTTGTATGCACGCCGGGCATCAATGATCTTCTTTGACCCCCTTGGGGGCGTTAGGTGAGGGCCTTCAGATTCCTCTCTCTACCCTAGCTTCAACTCTAGGGGCGGCTGCCCCTGGGTCAGTGGGTTAAGCCGTAACACGGCGGTACGCACAATGTGCGGAGGTTCTGTCGGTAGGGGGGGGGGGGGACGGGGGGGGGGACGTCGGCTACGTCCGGAGCTGGAGCTCCCAGGAGGTCTCTAGGACTGGGCTTGCACGCCGGGGAAGGTTTCTGAATAACGCCCGAAGTTGAGTGGGCCAGTGAATAAACTGAATCTCAAGCGCTGCTCCAATTTCGCAAAAAATAACTGAAAAACAACAAAAATACAGTTGTTATGATGTTGGCAGCCGCCGCCAGCCTTGACCTAACTACTAATTACCCATCTATTGGCATTGGCTATACAGGGTGTACCTGCGAGTAACTTCTGAAAACTAGCCATAAATAAATCAAACCCTTCATTGACCTTGTCAAGAACGTTACCATCAAAGAACACTGAATATTTCGAATACATAAACTAGGTAACCTAGGAAATGTAACTGTTGTGTTGAATAGGCCCACATTTTTTTAAGTTACTTTTATTTGAGAGCCAGTCAGGTAAAAGAACTTTGTTTAGAGAAATACAATAAAATACATACATAGACACACGCCTTTTTCCCCGAAGGGGGTAGGCAGAGCCTCAATGTGCTTCTTTGCACAGTGGGTTGCACCATCGTGGAATATAGACGTGAAAAGTGGTGAACTCATCGCCGCCATTGCTTCCCACGACTGACTCGGCTAACGCTTTCTTCCAGTAATAACACATTCCATAATAAGCTAGCAGCCAGGACAAATCTTATACCAACGAATCTTATCAACAAAGTCCGGGTAATCCCTTAGTTGGCTTTTACGACATCCACGGGAGGAGACGGAGGGGTCTATTCCAGGCTGGACATACCACACCACAATCAAATATTCCATATAAAAATAAAATAAAATAAATAATGCTGGACAGTTCACACAGCATTATCCAGCCCCAAGCTAAGCAGAGCTTGTGTTATGGGTACTAGATAACTGATATACTTAATACAATATATTACATAGATAGATATTTTTTATTATACATAGAAAATACCCAGAACACCCTGAACAAATATCTGCGATCGCACAAATATTTGTTCTGAGGCGGGAATCGAACCCGCAACCTCCTGCGTCGCAGGCGAACCTTCGCCCGACGCACCACAGAGGTATATCTTTATTGAATTACTCCGTAAACCAACAAGACATTACAAACAAAAAGGTATTCGTACGCTGGACAGGTCGTGGGAACAGGTGGCTAGACAAAGGAGGCCGGTAGCCGCTTCGCACCGCTTAGCAGCTAATTATAACTATTATCTTACTTTACGTTAGTGCGTTGATTTAAATAGATACACATGCACCTGATGACCTGTACGATGCCACCGAAAATGATTTAGATCTGGCGATGTACTGGTTTATACTTGAAATCATTAAAAATAGTATGTAAAAGTAGAACCATCGTTAACTAAACTTAAAATTCTAGACCAGTGTAATGTACTAAATATTGAGTTGCAAAGGTTTTTTACACTGAGGTACAAGGTGTATTCTCAGTAGCTCAATTAACAGTTCAATGGATTGAACTACTGAGACTATTTAGTCTCATTAGTTCAATGAAATGATTTTCACTTTATAGTAGTTCAATTACAGGAATTTTATTTCGTGTAATTTTTGTTTGTATATTTTTTATTAATGTAGTTGAAATTCTGCCTTCAGGAATAAGTACTTATTTTGTTTGTACCCTTTATAAAATTCTAACTATTGTTAACCTTTATATTTGGCGTGGTGTGTCCAGTCTGAGAATAGACCCCTCTCTCTCCTCCCGTGGATGTCGTAAAAGCCGACTAAGGGACTACGCCAGGGGAAGGGCAGCAGCATCCACCTGACCCAATTTACCAATACTGCGATCACCAATCTGCCTGCCATTATGAGATGGGATTATGGAGTGGTTGTATTTTATGGAAGAGACCGCGTCCAGTAGTGACCCTTTATACAAACAATTCATACCAAACTGACATTACCTACATAAATTGCAAAATTAGTTTGGTTTATGTTGGTCTAATTCGATGATTTCGAGATCAACAGCATGATGATGAGTAGTTTCGTGTAGGTACTTATGAGCGGCCAGGTGGCGCACGCAGGTGCGACCACGCCCCCCGGCGCCCGCGCAATATCTTAGAGAGAGTGGTGGGGAGACTCGCTGTGTTCATGTGTTTGCGCAGAAAATTGTGGGAGGTGTTTTCTAAGATATCGTGGATAGTGCAAAGTGCTGGAAGGCAGATCCATCTCCCCACGAGAAAGGTTTACGGAGGTTAGAGATGTGAGAACTTCAGACTGTTCACCGTAAGTTGGCACCTACCATGGAGTATTTACAGGTGCCATGTTACGGTGAACGAGATATTATAATTTTGCATGTCATCTTGACATCTTGTTTTATCTGATCGGTTTTTTAACTGACTTTTGTTTTATCTAATGTTAATGAGCCCCGATAAAAATATCACTAGGTAATTTTTAGCGTGGCCTCTTACAAGTACCTACACACGTTTAATTTTCATGTGATTCTGCGCGCGTGCGCAGGCAGATGTTGCAAGCAGCTGCGCACTGACCGTTGCATTCACGGCAGAAGAACTAAGAGTGCTAACCTACAGATGTTTCACTCCGACAACACACACTGACACTGGTTATCTGCAACACACACGAGGTTGTGATGTCATGTAAAACAAGAGATGTTTGGAATATCCTTGCGAGAACGGAAAAGGAACGAGCTGGTACTGAGAAAAACGAAGGTGAAAGACACGGTCAAAGCGATAGCTGAAAAGAAGGCGGCCCATCGCAAGACCAGGAAGAAGTCAAAAACCTTGGGCAAACACCAGTCTAAGAGGCCGGTCGCCAAAGAGATGGACGATAACAAAGCGCATGGGAGCCCAAACTAGATGATGAAGGCAGCCGATCGCCGGGATTGGTAAACAAAAGTCCTTATTATATGGCAGTAAAATTTTTTAACAAGCTACCAATTAATATAAAAAATGAAACTAAAATAAGGTTGTTTATCGGAAAGCTAAAAACATTCCTTATTCAAAGGTGTTTCTATACTGTTGACGAATATTTAATAGAATAAAAATGACCATTTGCCAACTTTAGCTACCTAAATTACCTTTTATACCTATTCTTTAATTTCCAAATTGATGAATGTACCTAATAACTCTGTAATGTTAGTAACTTTGGATGTTTTATTTGTTGTATTAGTTAACATTTTAGTAGTTAGTTGTTTTACCTATAGGTAAAACAAAGGTAAACTAGATATTCTTAGTAAACTAAGTAGCAGTTTACGCCCTCGAAAAATTTGCGATGCCTGCAGAGGGCAAATAAGTCATAAGTGCTCACTATTTTATGAGACCAAATTGTAACACTTATTTATGCAAATAAATATCTTGTATCTTGTATCTTGTATCTTGGAAGAAGTGCGAGGCCTCCTTCCAATTATTACTCGCCGAGACCGAGCCATATTGAATCTAAAAACAAATAGATACAACTTACTTTACACTGGTGGTATGTCCGGCCCAAGAATAGACCCCTCCGTCTCCTCCCGTGGATGTCGTAAAAGCCTACTAAGGGATTACCCGGACTTGTTTGTAAGATTCGTTGGTATAAGATTTGTCCTGGCTACTATAGCTTATATTATTACTGGAAGAAAGCGTTAGCAGAGTCAGTCGTGGGAAGCAATGGCGGCGATGCGCTCACCACTTGTCACGTGTATATTCCACGATGGTGCAACCCACTGTGAAAAGAGGCCCATTGAGGCTCTGCCTACTCTTTCGGGGAAAAAGGCATGTGTCTATTATGTATGTATGTACTTTACATTGGAAGCAGATTTGGAGTGAAGCAGGCACGCATGCGCAACACAAACTGTTTATATAATAGTGCGGTTGTTTTTAACGTTATTAAGGCGCTATAGGTTCAACGAACATTTTTGTATGAGGCGAAGAAGGCGAGCGCACGCTCTGATACCGTGTTTTTATGTATAAAAAATTTATATAAAAATGTCGTTCAAAGTTTTGTTTAATTTTGTTGATGAATTCACTAACTTAAATAATAACTAATATGTAACCAAATGTTTCAAAAATTAAAACGTGAGAGAAGTGAGTGAAAAATAGCATTTAAATTTTAAAAAGGAGGTATCTTTGTTATTTTTTTTTATCGAGTGTAGTAATTCAAATATTGTATTGAATTATTGATTTCACTAGATAAAAAGCTCAAGAATATCATATATTTTTTTCTTCATAGAAAACTATGAAAATTCTTATCAAAAACTTTAAAATTCTAGAGACATTTGAGGACCTATAGCGCCTTAAGATGTTTAGTTCGTGTTTACCTTCGAGTTATTGTTATCCCGCACTTGACCATACATTGATGACGTCATACAGATGCTTACCTGCGAGTATAGTATTATTTAATCTGTGCCTGCGTTTATTTAAGACTGCGCCATCGCCAGGCAGAAATCTTCGTACAAAAAAAACGCCACGCGCCGCTCGAAAAAGCGGTTTTTATTGAATATCTCGTGAAATATAGATAATTTAAAAACAACCCGTGGGTAAACCTTCTTTTTTATTGTATTGATCTTATTTATCCAATTTTTAACCCAATAATCTGTACCATATTGGCAAACGATCGAATCTAGCCAAAAGTTAGAGGTAACTTTGTGATATTTTTTTATCGAGAAAATTTTGTCCTATCGTGTTTCTGTCTAGGTGATCCCTCTGTATTATAATTACTAAATTATAATACCGATTAAGAGTTACTAATCTACTACTACTATTGGATACTAATGCATGCAAATTTTTTATTTAAATATTGTACTCGATTAAGTCAGTGAAAAATCGAATCTAAGATTGGTAATTTTGCGTTAAGGTGGGGACCTTAAAACTAGGTATCGGGGTTCCGTTTTTAAGCTAGATTTCGGTGGGTTTATCCCTAAAATACCAAATCTCCAATAAAGTCCCCACAAAGATCGTATATGTCACAAACTCTCTAAGAAAATATAATGCCTTAGCATTCAACTCCATCCGATGGAATCATCATCATCATCACCAGCCTGTACACATCCACTGCGGGCGAGGCCTCCCCCATTGTATACCTACATCGAGGGGATTTGCCATATTCTTCCACGCTTGGCAGGCGGATTGGTGAACACAATCTTCGACCACAATAAATCGAAGACCACAGTATTGTAATGTTAAATACGCGATGCATGGTGCCTATCCCCTGGTGTAATCCCTTAGTGCTGCTTTAACTACATCCACGAGAGGAGACGGAGTGGTTTATTCTTAGGCTGGGCACACCACGCCCGACGATATCCGATGGAAAACCTATATACACAAATATTTAGCCAGTAGCATTTAGCATTTTTTTTTTACAGCAAATACAAAGTTTCAGGTTTTAAATGGAACATAATATATGAATATAAATATTTCACCCTAAGCTACACCACAGTGATTCATTCGCCCGGCAGCAAGAGGTTGCATGTTAGATTCCCTGTGCGGGACACATGTTTGTATGATTTGAAATTATTTGTTCTGGGTCTAGATGTTTTTGTGGCACTGTACCTGATGGCCAAGACACAGGGATCATAGTACGTTGGGTATTATGTTATACCATCATTCGGAAGCTGTTGGAATATGAATATTGTGACGTCGCAGACACGTAATAAGCAATGTTTATGGAAGGTAACGTGACACCCACTCTCGGTGCGAGTGTAACGTCTCAATCCGAAATGCGTGCTTACGAGAAAAAAACTAATAAGACTTGTACCGTTCGCAAACATCTAAAATGCTCGAAGGGATTTTTTTTTTATGAGAAGGAAATGGTCAGGTTGGAAATGCTAGTAGCATCCATCTTAGCAAGCGATTCCAATCAACCTTTTTAATACCTATATGCATTATAACATAACACCCAACAGTCACATAGGTACAAAAGTCCAGATCCCACGCTAGGATCCCCTATGTCGTCGTTCTCAGGAACTGCGAGTAGGTACTATGATACCAAAACACCCAGACCCGGAGCAAATATTGAATGCAGATCAAATATAAACATTTGTCTCTCAGCGGGAATCGAAACCGCAACCTCTCGTGGCTACTCACCCACCGCGCCACAGAGGTCGTCATTGCTAAGGAGTGGAACTCATTGACGGCGTCTGTCTGTCTGGAACAGTATTAGTTACGGCACTTACCATCAAGTGAGATCGCGGTCAAACGCTTGGCGGTCACACCAATATCCCGATCACCAATCTGCCAGCAAAGCGTGGTGATTATGGCAAATTCCCCCATTGCATGCATACCATATCCAGCCACATAGAAAGAGGCCACTGATGGTGGTGGCTGATGATAAAGTACTAACTTTGAGCGAGCATATTTCACTGAGATTTTTGCCGCATGTTAAGTTGGGTTCGAAAAAGAATCGATTTGCGTAGAAGGCCCACAGTACCTACGCACGATACGGAGGCCTGCAATGCTCTAAGACGCAAATAGATGGAAAGTAAAATCTTAAAATCGAGTGTTATCGAAGTCGTTTTCTGAACTGGATTGGAGTAAACTCCTGTCCGACATCGGAACTGACGCACACCGTTTTTTCCTAACTCCAATTACCGTATCCATCTTTATGAATACGGTTAAACACTATGACGAAGGCTTGGACGAAGATCAATGTTTGCGGCATTCGCTACTCATTGCAATTTCCCAGATCTTATTGGCCAGCAGTTGGTTGTTCAGCGAATATTCATGATTGACTAACTGCTCCATATTTGTTGATATTCGAAGTATGATTAAAGTCAAGTCAATTTCTCCGAGTGTGCTGCGGTCTGTACCGTCGCCGAGTGCTATTTCCATCGCGCCCGCCCAGCCAAGTTTATTGACACTGCCCAGCGGACACTACGATACTAGGGTACTTTCGGTTCTTTACAGGATAATGGACTAGAGGTATTAGATCTACTAACTTCCGCTTCCAGAATCGATAACGGGATAACGAGTGTGTCAATCCAGGGGTCCAATTCTCGCGATAACAGACAGGTATTAAACTCGATATTTTCGTTTTCGATACTGAAAAATGTGCAGTTCGACCATTAGAAATCAAAAGTAAACAGAAGTGTTATCCAGGTTGTTTTGCATTGGAACCGATATTTTTTGTCCAACTACTTTTTATACTCTTTTTTTGTTTACTAACGTGCGGTGACTCCGCGTGTCATCTTTTGACTTCGATTTTCCCAAGGTATCACGGCACAAGACGGCATTAAGCCGCTACCCTGAGCAAATCACGGCGTCAATGTGTTTTTTTCTCGTTAAAGCTGCTTTCTCCTCGTTAAATAAACGAAGAGGAAATTATCTAAAAGTCATCTTCGACATTTTATTTTAAAATTGTACGTCGTAAATATTTGTCAGTAAACCCAGAGTGTGTACAATTTGCTCAAACGTTGGCGACACGCACCACGCCTCCATAGCAATTCTCTTTACGTCACATTTCTATGAGTTCGACATTTATCTATTAGCACTATCTCTATGCCGAATTACAATGAAATCAATTCAGAATATAACTACGGCGTTATTAACAAAAACCCAAACATTGAAATAAGTAAAAAAAATGGCTAGAATTCCACCGGCATAACATAGTACGACTTTCTTTATCGTTTATGAAGCCTTTTCTTAATTTTGATACAATAAAGGATAGGTAGGTACACACAAATTTGCTGTTGGAATTCCATCGCAAAGATACAACTATATAAAGATATACTTAACTAACTTCTCCCTGTTTTCAACTTTCATAACTTTGTTTATTCTTTCCAGGCCAAATTCAGTGTCGCAAAAAATCGACCCAATATCTTTACCACGGAATGGTCACAACTGTAAATTAACAACAACGTCACAATTCTGGAAACTCTTATTCTGTTTAAATCTAAAAAATCTAGGTCACGATGTATACTCAGCGCAATTAATTTATGTGCGGTGACGAAAAACAACGCGACCACCGCATCCGTCGACACACCTGTCAACGCGATTTTAAGGGCTTCAAAATATTCACGCGAAAATGCATTGCCACTAAAATATACAACGATAAAAATAAACATACCTGCGATTAGTCAAATTTATGCTTACACGCCCGTGTGAGCCTTCGTCATAATTTTTCATCGAGATAATTTAAAAATGTTGATAAAATCTCTGAATTTCATTGCGGATGATGAATGAAAATTGCTTTCGTTAACTAGGCAATTGTAAATTATGTTCAAACTAACAGGAATAAACTTGGTAGGTAGCTTTAAAATTGATCCTCGCTTCGGTTAACTGTAGCGGTATTCAAATCCATTCACTAATTCCTGGGATATTTTCGTACAAGACGGGACAGGCGGCTGCTACCTGCAATGTTAGATCCTCCCTTAGCGAAGGTATTCGTGTTTTGGTTTTCGCGTTATCTCCGTCGATTGCTGAAACGGTATTTTGCAACCAAAATACTTTGACGCGACGTAAAAAAAGTTCGTTCTAAATTTAAACCGTCTGGACTTGTGACCGAGCCGGAATCTCGGGAAATGCAAGTTATAGACGCGCGTGAATGTGTTACTGTTTTGTTGCATAAGTTTTATGAGTGGAGTGTACTTGCCAAGATAATGCATCAACCTTTCATACTGAATTGTATAATGTATTTGTTTGCCGTAGTAGATTGTTTGTGGCTTTTAGGGTTCCGCAGCCAATTGGCAAAAAACGGAACCCTTAGGGCTATTACGCACTGTCGACTAGTCGCCGGCGACTCAGTTGTCGACGACTGTAATATTGTATAGTTTAAATAGGTGTTTACGCACTAGTCACGGCGACTCGGCGACTCGCCGCGCAGTGGCGACGCACAGGCAACTGGCGACTAGTCGACAGTGCGTAATAGGCCTTATGGATTCGTCATGTCTGTTTGTCTGTCACAGCCACTTTTTCCGAAACTATAAGAGCTATGCTTTTGAAACTTGGTAAGTAGATGTACCTATTCTGTGAACCGCATTAAGATTTTCACACAAAAATAGAAAAAAAATATAAATTTTTGGGGTTCCCCATACTAAGAACGGAAACTCATTTTTTTTTATCAATCCTATATATGTGGGGTATCTATGTATAGGTCTTCAAAAATGATATTGAAATTTCTAAGATATTTTTTTTCTAAACTGAATAGTTTGTGCGATATACACTACCAAAGTGGTAAAATGTGTGTGTGTGTGTGTGTGTGTGTGTGTGTCCCTCCCCCAACCTGTAAAAAAAAACTACTTCTAAACCTACTTCTAAAATAAGAGAATGAAAAAACTAAAAAATATATGATGTACATAAAAACTTCCACCGAAAATCGGTTTGAACGAGATCTAGTAAGTAGTTTTTTTTTTAATACGTCATAAATCGTAAACCATCCAAGAACTTTTATATTATGTTACTTGCTGCTACGGAACCCTTCATGGGCGAGTCCGACTCGCTCTTGGCCACTTTTTTATTTTTGTAACTTTTTTCTTATTGAAAGGAGACAGATCTTATTTTAGTAGATCATCGGATCTTCCACTACTCACCTTATTTCTGAATCATCATAGGTCATCTCGTCATCAGTTGTTTTTCGGAATCATTCATCACTTTTCCTTGAATGAAAACTTCGGATCCATTTAAATGACAGTCATAGACTAAAACTTAATTCACACAGATGAGTCACCATCTCCATTTCACTCGAGTGATCACCCATTACTCACTGAGTGAGATAAACGAGAGCTAGAGCTTCCGATTTAATTGTAACATCTTTGTTTATTTCGCTTTCAACGGGTTTTAGATATCTGAGGAAAAGATTAAAAGATATTGTTAAAATGTTCGTGTTTATTTATCTAGTGTCGGGATGTAGGGATTTGGGTCATTGTTTTTTTTTTTGCTGTAACAGCTGAGGTTTTATTCATACATTATAGTGTTTTTACATTTTGAGATGAAGGCCCAGAGGTTAATTTGTAACCAATAAGTGATGAAAATATTTATCCCTTAAACAAAACCTGATTTTATACATCTTGAAATGATGTAACAAACAGATGACCCACCTGATGTCAAGCGGTATCCTCTGCCTATAAACAGTGCATTATCTCATAGGTCACGTCCAACTAGGAAGCGTACTATGCGTTTTTTTTTATACAACTTGGAATTTCGGATCAAGCTGATGGCCCACCTTATGTTAAAGCGGTACCCTCTGCCTATAAACAGTGCATTCTTACATAGGTCACGTCCATCTAGGACACGCCCGATGTGGCATTGCACTGCGCCCGCCACGCTGAGTCTCAGTGCCGTAATTTCACCGGCGACCATACCCTTCAAACAGGAACACAGCAATGCGAGCACTACTGCTTTGCGGTAGAAATAGGTATGGTGATACTAGTACTTCTCCGGACGAACTCTTTCACAAAAAATCTCTACTACTACTAAACTATGTATTACACTGCGCCCGCCACCCTGATACTGTCTGACACATGAAATTTCCCATGTGCTTATAATATAGCAGATGTCACAGGTATTCATACTCGTATTAAGTAGGTATTTAGGTGGAAAGGAAAATGCTATTCCCGTAAAATCCGTTTTGAAAAATGAATTAATGTATTACGAGCAATCCACATAATTTACTGCTTGCTACTAAATGCACATTTCATAATTTTTTCATGTATTTTTACACAATAATACGCGCGGAAGCCGCTTAAAGTGGGTAATTTGTATGAGAACGGGTGCCAAAGGTGATGTTTTATATTTAGTGGCGATGCCTGATGTTTATGTGACATCTTTATACGTACGCTACTATTGTTTATTCTGCGTCTACGCTGAATCATCTATCGTAGCGTGAGGAGAACAACTGGCTAACTATTAGTATCTGGCGTTAGTCTCGTCAGAACACAAGTCTACGACGGTAGCAAAATTATATTTTTAGGGTTAGGTATTTTGTACTGTTACTAGTATTAACGACCTCTGTGGCGCGGCGGGTGAAGGTTCGCCTGCGACGCAGGAGGTTGCGGGTTCGATTCCCGCCTCGGAACAAATATTTGTACGATCTGCTAGTATTTAATCAGGGTGTTCTGGGTATTTTTCTATGTAATGTATCGTAATATAGTACCCATAACACTAGCTCTAATTAGCTTGGGGCTAGATAATATTATGTGAACTATTCTGATTATACGAGTAATTACTATTAGCAAAGTTATATTTTCAGGGTTCTGTACTTATGAAACGGGACCCTTAATAGGATCACGTTCTTCTGTCTGTTAAAACCCTTTTTAACGCCCGATGCAAAAACGATGGGGTGTTATACGTTTGACGTGTCTGTGTGTGTGTGTCTGTCTATCGCATCGTAGCTCCCGAACGGATGAACCAGTGTCGTTTTTTTTTTAATATGAAAGGTGAATTTGTCATGTTTGTTCTTAGCTATGTTTGATCAAAATCGGGTCAGCCGTTTCATTGAGTTGAGGGTTTTTTTAATTTTTACAAAATTAATTACTTGTTCTCAGGATGAGTATCAACTTGAAAATTGTACAAAATATAAAGGTATATGAGCTTATAAATATAGTACCTACCGCATGCCAAGAAAATTCAAGCTTTGGGAAAAACGATAATGGTAACTAATGTCTAATTTTAGTAGGTATGGAATCGCATAAATTAAAACCCTCACAATTCTGAAATTTGCAAGAAGACTTTGTGACACAAATTAAAGAAAAAAGTCTAAAATTGAAGAATTTCTACTTTTTTACTGTAGAAAGAGTACAAAGTACTTACGCTTTAACAGTACGTAGCCCAGGGCACGAGTCTTTAACAGTACGTAGCCCAGGGCACGAGTCTTTAACAGTACGTAGCCCAGGTCACGAGTCTTTAACAGTACGTTGCCCAGGGCACGAGTCTTTAACAGTACGTAGCCCAGGGCACGAGTCTTTAACAGTACGTAGCCCAGGGCACGAGTCTTTAACAGTACGTAGCCCAGGGCACGAGTCTTTAACAGTACTTAGCCCAGGTCACGAGTCGTTGACAGTACTTAGCCCAGGTCACGAGTCTTTAACAGTACTTAGCCCAGGTCACGAGTCTTTCTCGCACTTGTCCGTTTAAGTTCCTAAGCCACGCATTCATTTGACGCCCTCCGTGACGCGGCAGGCGAGTATCCCGCCGAAATGCGACCAGGTACTGGTTCGATTCTCGCTGCGGGAAACAATTTGCATGATTTACAAATTTTTGTTCCGGCTCTCTTTGTTGTTGGTACCATGGTACTCGTAGCTGCTGTTACCCACTACACTGGAGATCTTAGTGTGGGATTAGGACTATTATGAGACTGTTGAGTATTGGTATTGAGTAGTTTTGAAGTTAATGTCAAGCGTTTGAGGTACTTTACTTTTGACTTGATGACTGTCTTACGGACTGAGCCAGCTATCTTCAGAAGAAGCTGCTTTACCTTCGACCAACAACAAGACAGTAGGTATCATGTTCTTTTAGCTATTGAAACCGAAATTGGTTATCCCTTTGAATCCGCATAATCCGCGACTCACCACAAAATGCGGCTATCTCACAAATCGTAAATTTAAAACTCTCGATGTTTTATTTACCGCACGCTGATTCTGGCGCCGGCTTTTTGACAGTCGGTCTCTTTGCCGATTTCAAACTGTCAGAATCTAATTATCAAACTTTAGACCTCAACTTCCTATCAACAATACCCTATTTTTCAGCATATAAGGTTTAAAGTCGTTTGGAAAAATGTTGTATGGAATATTAAAGTTTTTGCCGACCATTCTTTATAGTAGCGGTCACGTTTTTATTTTTTACCGAAATGGGGTGTTGGGGTCAGCGAAAGACGGGGCGCCACGGCTGTGAAGATTGATGGCCTGCGGTTCGACTCCCGATTTGAACACTAAATTATTATATTGAAAACTAATTAGTGTTTTAGGTGTGTCTAATTTTACACCATAACACGATTATACCATAACACATTTCAGGTAATGAAATATCAACTTATTCTAATTTAATGACTCAGTAAATATGAGAGACCAATTATGAAGGATTATAACTTAAAATCAGCAAAGCCAACAAATCATTAACATAATAGCAATTTATTCACATAAAAATGTCGCAACTTTTGAAACTTTGAGTGGCAAAAACAGAAAACAAATACGAGATGCGGGCTTACCATTTACGATTCGCATCGAGTACGCAACTCGGTCCCGACCAGTCCTCAGCGGCGCCTTTAAGGCTGAACAAAGACTCCAAGGTATTTATGTAAATGGCTGAATTCCGAAAATGCCTGCAACCATCGGACAAAAACAATGAGAAGTAAAAAACGTGGGAGGCGAAAGTTCGCTTTTTCGGGTTGTGTCGTTTTGCCGCGTATCGTAATGTATGACTTTATTGGGCAATCGTGGAAACTCGAACGTACTTACCCCAGATGTTAATGGTTCCGAATTCGGATTTATTTTCTTAAGCTTTTGAACAAGAATTTACGAAAATAGTTTTAAAATAGTCATCTCTTTATTTTCAAGTTCTATAAATGTTGAAATTCAAACATAATACTTTAATAACAAAATTAAATTAGAATTCTCTTGGAACTTTCATTATCTTACAAAAATCTGTCTGTACACCATACGAATACGACGAGATTTGTACTATTGGGTACCTAATCGTTAGCAAATATCAAATTATGTTCTATATTATTTCAAAAGGTATCTTCAATTACATTGTACTCTTCCAAGCTAAGGGGTCATTTAATGTAGTGTCAAGGCTAACGCCCACTGCAAGTTTCGCAGCTGTATGTAGGCCAGCACTATTTTCAACGGATATATATAAATTTAAAAACGTGTCAGGCTATCCGTCCACTTCTTTCACAACGCTAGTTTATTGTGTTTGTCTACGAGTTGAATGGTTTCATATAATTTTACGTTTATGGTTATGGTTTCCCTTTGGTTTTCTATTATAGAACAAACTTAAAATGGTCGTAGTGATGCTTGATTTTATGAGATACTTTATGTTGGTTTTAAATTGAAATCTGCTTAGATTTGAGATGTTTATTGAACTATTATACACCTATTTGAATTTTTTACAGGAGGCTTAGTTCTTGTTTTCCTTTAAATTGTTTTGTAATCACTATAGAAATACATACAAAGGTTAGCTGGAAGAGAATGATATCTAGCATTAAGTTCGCCTATGTGCAATACTTTTTAAGTCGTGCAATAAAGAATTTTCTATCTATCTATATATAAATAGGTCATAAATTGAATAATTTGTCTATTTTTGCGATATCTTTTTTTAGTTGTTTTTTTTTAATGCGATATACTATAAAAGTGCCTACTTTTTCTAAGGTACAACATTGTTTACAAGAGGCAAAATCACTAAGAGAACATAAAGATTCCTTTGCTGAATTTCGATACAAGCTAAGTGGTCTAATTAGACATTTTCGCAAACGGCTAAAAATACAAGTGTTTTTACTAAAACGGTCGTCGTAATCGCTGCAAATGTCAAAGCAAAGAATGAGCAAAGAAAGTAGCTGTATCTTTTCGAATGCTAATAGTGCATTGCTTCTTGTGGGGCATCGCGTATAGGTACAGGTACAGGTACCCATAAGTAGTATGGAGATGTTTTAAATTCAATGGCAAAGGTTCAAAGGACAAAATAACTAAACAGATTAAGGAAAGCAACCAAATTCGGTCAGTATTAACTCGTTGATGAGACTGACAAGATCATCACAGACTGTTTATGAAGGTATCAGTGATCACAAGAACTATAAACAAAAGTTTTCAAGCAAGATAATTTCCTAAAAGCTTTAAATTATTTTTGTTGTTGTGGTCTTATTATAAATTGAAAGAGCTACGTGGCTTATATCAAAGCTCCTGGAGCGTCTACTTTGTTTGATCAGACCCCCAAAACGGTGCAATTAGCTGATTGTTATCGATTCACTTGAGATGCCAACGCGACTAAGCCTGCAAATTTTTTGTGCGATTTACTTTAACAGTCGCTAATCGGAGAAAAAGATAATAATAAACATTTGTGTAAATGTAGAGGGTGGTTAGTATGTGATTTTACTTGATTGAATTGATTGATTGAACTTAGAATTAAATATTGTGTTAGTGAATCAGTGTATTCCGTAAATGTACTTCCGTAGTGTTCCGTAATGCACTGTATGCTAATGTGAAGCTCATTCAAGCACATTACTATTGCAAATGTATGTAATCACTTGTCACTATGTTTCAGATGTTTAGTCCTGGACGTGACTTTAACCATTAATACTGTGTACTTTTAGAACCACGTGTATTTTGTCCATAATCAATGCCCATTGTCCATTCATTTTATAATTAATACCTGTCTTCTTACCTATTATTATTATTAACCACTTAAAACTTAAACATATAAAACAAAATTGCCACGGACTCTCAATTTATGGATTTATCGTAATTTATCAGACATTACTTTGTGTTTTAAATATTGTTTATAATGTCTTCTCCATAGAGTGCAATGGTCTACACCACCGTCATTTGCATCGCAATGCCAACACCTCTAAATTACTGTATCACAGTATGAGCTTAAGGTTCACCTTTTAACCTACTTGGACTCCTTTGGATTCCTTTGCAGTATCTCTCCTCATTGCTATTCCGCTCATACTTTCATCATGTACACCCTATATACACACCACTTGTCTCTTTCTTACTGCTTTAGTTAGTATACTTTTATCTCGTTCCATTTCATCAACAGTAGCCTTAGCTTTATCAATTTGTTTATTCAGTTTTGGTGATGACATGTTTGTACAATAAATGTTTCGGCATTTTTGATTTGTGCCGACATTGGTCGGTATTTGTAAGGTATTTCGTTATTGGTTCAATTGGTGCGTCACACGTTTCTTTACTAATAATGATGTTCGATTCAGCTGTGTATTTGCAAACGCTTTCTGAACTATGCTTTTGATATTTCACCGTTGAAGATAATGTTTCATTACATCTACATGTATAACCTATTAAATTATTTCATAAGCATTATAACAAATTTCGATCCACCCAGTTATAGCAATATTAAATATCTCAAATATTCCTAAAATTGGATGAATCTTTACATTCGCTTTTTGAAAATTAGCATGATTGAACTGAATTTCTGTTGCTATGTCATTATCACATTCAGGTGTCGTGGGTTCCAATTGGAATTGGACTCATCCGTTTGCGTGACAGCCTGCGACCTCTGGACGAGTCATCGAACCTTTGAAATATTTACTAAATCGGTTATTGTCCTGATAGGGTTACCAATATTAGGGAAATATTATTTTATGAATACCTATAGTTTTCAAAAGTTTTATATTTAGTGGTTTTTAATTTGAGAAAAGAAACCTATTATTATTTGTCGTTGAAAATCTAGTAAAGGAACTGCTCTTTGGTAATTTCTTTGTTGTCTAAAAGATGAAAAAGTATCCACCTAAAAGGCAGACAACTTCCATAAAAAAATATTTTTGAAAATGATTTAATGAAAAAAGTCCTGTTTATATGAAAGCCATAAATTCCCTAAATTATGCTCACCTGAAAGTTTAACACGCGATGACCATAGACCCAATAAAATTGCTGGAATCTGATAAAATTATGCCAAAATTTGCTACCACGCATACCCCATAAATATTTAAATTGTTGTTTGCCGCAAGCATTAAAATTATATATATGTGAGGATTGCACAAAGTGAGGTTTAAATACGAAATTCTAAAAATCATAATCTTATTGAGTTGCCGCGAGCGTGTCGGAAAATTAGAATAATCGAAATGAGACTTATCGTGTTGCGTTTTTAGAGTGCCGATACTGGCGAATTATTCATAATTATTCATAATTCAACCGAATTAACATTAATATCGGATTGGCATGTTAAATATTTGGAATTTAACTTGTTTCAAGTTTACGTGGTACCTAAATTGCTGAATTTGAGCATTTTTTTATTTATTTGTATATTATATAGCATGTATGTAAAGCTTATTTTTAGAACTGGCTACTTAACCTTGTAACTTTCTTAGGTATGCTGGATTAGAGAAGCGGATAAATCATTTATATATTATTATGTAATAATCGTTGCGTGACTAACTGGCTGACTGACTGACTATCAACACATAGCCTAAACTGTGGGGTAAGTAATCTGTGGTGGGGTGTTGAAGTTTGCGCGGACGAAGTCGGGGGCATTCCACTAGATTCCACATACAAAGACAAGCCTTTTTCCTCTTCCATTTTTTCTTTTTTCTTTCTTTTCACTCAGTTTTAATAGAAACAAAAATTTAAGTCTTTGGTGGGAAACTGGGAATATAATAGACGTGACAAGTGGTGAGCTCAGCGCAGCTATTGCTTCTCACGACTGACTCGGCTATCGCCCTTTTCCAGTTACTGTTATGTTAGCCTGAATCTTCCCATCGTTGGGCAAAGGCCTCCCCCATATCTTCCAGTCACTACGATCCTGCTAGCTTATTACGTATCTTGGAATAGCAATGCGATAGCATTTTAGTTGTATTATTCTTCCTACTAGATTAAGACTTGATTGACTTGAAGGAAGGACCTAAAACGGGTTTTAGGAGGCCAATTTTAGGGCAAATTTCAAAAAATAAAGCTATCGAGAAAAGTATAACCAATCGTGTTTCATGTCTACGATTTATTTAGATTACATCCTCAAGTAATTACTGTATTAACATCAAGTTTGTAACCTTTACTGTTACTGAGTGAGCATGTAACGCAACAACTTCAAAATTTTAACACATCGTTTTAGACCCACCTGACGGAATTGAGGTCTCTGAGCATTGTGCAAAGGTATTTCGGAGATTCTGCCATGATGACATTAACCGAGCTACTATAAAATTCGGATTCTCCTTGGAATACATACACCAGTATTTTGTCTTTTGCATTGATACCCAGATTCAAATTCGATCGAAAGAGACAAAACATGGTGTAGTGTGTGCTGCCTTATGAACTTTTGCTGATTCTCTCTATCATCTTAATTTTGACTGCCTACCTAAGTAAGGCTTTTAATTTGGTTTTCCTTTTTTCCTTGAATCAGCTTCAACTTGTTCTCGAGGCACCACACAGGCGCTCTCCACCTAGTAGTAAGAAGGATCATCAAAAGAAAAACAGACCGTGTTTGTTGCCTGATTCTTCTAGGTCTGGTTGCGTTGGAACAGGAGTAACTGTAAATTTATTTTTTAAGACGATTCAAAATGATCCTTGTGATTTCAATGAATAAAATACTTTAGACTTGACTTGACTTGTAACTATTCCAAGGATAATCCGCGTTTATTAGTAGCACGGTAAAGCCTAAACCTTAAGAGTTAATTATAAATAAATATTTAAACTAATAAATTATTTCGCATCTGCCCATCAGCAATATAAAATACCCAAAGTCCTTCTAAGAAAATCATAACCATTTTAGTGAACTCTACAATAAATACGCTCGTCGGCTCGTCTGCGCGCGCGCATTTAAAAACAATTCGCGGGGTTGCCTGCGCGTATAACTGTATATGGAGTTGCCGCCAAAACGGGCGCCAGCGAAAAAACCCGACGCGAGACGAAGGAAACCCGATCGTGGTAAAAAAAGAATAGGGATGTGCTGGTTCGGAAGGACTTATATTCGTTTATCGATTTGGAGTAGATAAATAATAGTGAGGTAGCTTTAGAGCACGAAAAATAACTATTTATGCTGTAGAATGTGTCTAGTGTATTTATTGTAAGCCATTACAACCAATCATCCAATAAATGTAGACTAATTTTCAAGTTAAAGTGAAAAAAGCAGTTTACTTCAGTTTAATGGAAAGCTAGTATTATTGCACAGCACTGGTACTTTTGGTATGTACACAGCACTGAAAGAAACCTTTTATATCGGACCAACCATCACGGCGTAATCGGTTTACAATTTACATACACAAAATAGTACTTTACTTATCTAACGATTTTATAACTGTTAGTAGTCTACATAGTTAATGTCTTAGGTTATCGCGATTGTTGAATATTGTAAACTATAAAAACCGAACACGGAAGCTACAAAGAATTCAAAACGTCATGAATAACACAACAAATTAAATGGCGCATCCATTAATCCGTTTAAAATTATTTAATTAACACTGTTAAAAACTTAAAATGAGAACGTAGTGGAGTTACAGGTCTAGCGCTTAACTGAGTCAGTCCCTGAGGTATGAGAGCGGTACGGGAGGGGTGTTTTCGTCTGTAATTATCAGATGACATGTGACATAACGTAAACGAAAAAACCCTTCCGTACGGCTCCCATACCTCAGGGACTGACTCAGTTAAGCGCTAGATCTGTAGTAATTTTCAGTCGTTTTTCTCGAAGTGTTTGTCAATGATTTTCACTGTCATCGTAGCACTTGTCGTAGCATGGAAACACGAGTCTAATTTATTCACATTTCTCTTTAAAATATACATTTTTACGTAATTGCTTGTGCCATCAGCCCATCACACAGTGATTAGCCAGTTTTAACCAAGTTATTTGTAAATTGACATGTGCAATAACTGCATAGTAAACCTCGCGCTTGTCTTTCAATCAATCTTTTACACCTCAACCTCACCTTTTTATAATTTTAACGACCTCTGGGGCGCGGCGGGCGATGGTTGGCCTGCGACGCAGGAGGTTGCGGGTTCGATTCCCGGAACAAATATTTGTGCGATCGCAGATATTTGTTCAGGGTGTTCTGGGTATTTTCTATGTGTAATCAAAAAAATATATCTATGTAATGTATTGTATTAAATATAACATTTATCTAGTACCCATAACACAAGCTCTGCTTAGCTTGGGGCTAGATAATGTTGTGTGAACTATCCAGCATTATTTTATTTATTTATTTTATTTTAACATTATCAGACTGCCGACATTATTCGATTGATGATACTTTTCTTTATCGATATTGATACTCCAGTGGTACCCCAGCACAGCCCTGGCCGTCGCCCGCCGTAGCGTAGTAACCCCACCGCCCGCGCGCGTTCCTCCCCCGGATGCGTACTACGTACTTTTTTCGCTGCCATCGCAACGTAAACAAAGATTGCAGCTCGCAACCGCAACTGTATTTGTCAAATGTTTTTTTTTTTTGCTTTTATGGGATGGGTTACAATGATATCCACATTGCTTATGTTAATGAGAGAGGTTCTTTGCAAAAACTCTGCGAAAATTGTGAGATTGTCTCTGTCGCATCTTATTCGACGAATATTTAAACATATTATGAAACTTCAAAAAGTAACTTGTATAAATTGATGGGAAAATTATTGTAGTAATATTATCTACTTGAAAAGAGGCCCATTAAGGCTCTGCCTACCCCTTCGGGGAAAGAGGCGTGTGTCTATGTATGTATGTATGTATTATCCACTTACGTACTAGCACCACCTAAATAATTTATAACTGGTGTCAAACCTCGTCTCACTAGCTGTAGTAGGTACTATTATATATTCTGTGGTACCTACTAGGTACATTTATATACTCTACAATGTAGAGATTTGATGTATAAGTGGTTATGTAGAGTCTACATAACCACTTATATAAAAAATAAATAAATAAAGTTCCCTTCATCTCTTTTTCACCATAGGACGAGCAGGCGCACGGCTCGGTACCATCCTTACCTCATTAGTATAATACCCTCTATTCGTACTAAACGATTCAGTTCTACCTTTATAATGCGAACTGCTAAGGAGTGGAATACACTATCGTAGTCCGTCATTCCTGCAAAACTATAATCTGGGTATCTTCAAGCCAAGAGTGCAAAAGGTGTCGCAATCTAATTAACCAACAGTTGAGATCGCGGTTATACGTAGGTAAACACGCCTTGAAAGGCTTTTAATAAAGTATTTTCATTCATTCATTCATTCACGCCTTGTTCCCACAGGGGTAGACAGAGCAACCCAGGGCTCTTTTCATCGTGGGTCCATCGTGTGAATATAGATGTGTCTTTCCAGTAAATAACACATTCCTTTATAAGCTTGCAGCTAGGACAAATCTTATACCAACAAATCTTACTAACAAGTCCAGGTAAGGCTGCGTTTCCATTGACGCGGAGTTGGGCGGAGCGGTGCTTAGCGGTGCATGAATTGACCAATCACTATGCTCGAAATCTCTGCTCCGCTTCAATGGAAACAGCACGAGCGGAGCGGGGCAGAGCTGAACGGATATTCATATAAAATAAGCGAGGTGATGTGGAGCGGAGGACAGCGGGGCGGTGCGTTGCGGAGGGTAGCTAGGAGAGCGAAGCGGCGAGGTGCGGACCGGGGTGCGGGGGAGGGTGTAACGCCACGACTCGCGCGCAGTGCGTCGTAGTATTCACTCGTTTAGCGTATAGCGTCACACGTTTGGAAATAAGTTGAAAATTCTCCATGCACAGAACGATATTTTATATGTTGTCGAATCCAGAATCTATGTTTTCTCTTCATATCCAAAAAAGTTGCAACAGTCAATGCTACTTCATCTGATTCGTTATCTTCGTCGTCAAGTAAGGAAAGATATAAAAGGATTGCTTTTTTCTTTTTAAGCGACAACATGACATATGCTCTTTCTGAAAGATGGAGACAAACTGAGCTCAAAATTGCGCAATTCCAAAGTTAGCTCCACTCCGCTCCTCTCCTCTCCTCTCCGCTCCGCTCCTCTCCTTTCTGCTTCAGTGGAAACACTTACCACTTTTCACCGCTATTCTCCGCTCATCTCCGCACAGCTCCGCGTCAATGGAAACGCAGCCTAACACCCCCGTCTTATTCGGCTTTTATGTCATCCATGGGATGAGACGGAGGGGTATATTCTATATCTACGTACTTATATCAATTTGAAGACAAATAAATATATAAAGCTTGTGGCTGATATTATTAGTTGGTTAATCGTTCATAGTTAATTTAACCCAAGAACCAAATACAGTGAACGAAAATAATTAATTAATGTTAACTCTATAAAACAAAATATTTAAAAAACAACCATCTTTAATCACCATCGTTTTACCAACTCATCCACAATCTGTCACCACTCACCACCTCTCAGGCCAAGAAGGTACAAATTGCTTGTTTCATCATTCAATGTCCTACGCAAATAAAATAATTGTTTAAGTGCACCATTCGACTTTTAAAAACAATGGCCATTTTACACCCGAGTGGGCGAAGTGCTTTGGCCGAAAAGTACTTTGACTCGGAAAACAGATGTTAATCCTTACGCGACACTGATGAATATTGGCACGATCATCGTGAATATTGGCCAGTCCCTCGAACTCGGAGAGATGGAGGCTGAATTAGAAACAGAAGTATTTTTTCCACAATACCAACTTATGCCAGGCGTCTCTGGGTGCTTTTATTGTAAACAAATAATTTTTCGAGAACTACATCACTTCTCAAGTCAAGTAGCTAAGTGTCAACAACACCACAGATAAAATAATACTATCTAAGCCCCAATATGACAAGTGAGCAGTACCTAACCTTTTACACGTTGGAGCTAGTAGAAGGTGGCTAGACATTCGATGATAGACGGATGCACCCGAAATTTGGCATAACTGTCAAACTCCGATGACAATACAATATTATGGTGGATGGTTGAAATCTGGCATTTTTGAAAGAAACGTCGTCATTTTTATTTTATTACATTTTAATGTGTTTTTTCGAGTTATTTCGTGTAATTTTAGTGGCATTTTAACCGGTGTAACTTGGATAAATGGCACATGTGTGATGTAGTGAAATTTGAGTGTATTGCGAGTCTTTTCGAAATGGTGGATTTTTTCCTGTAAAAACTCAGTTTTTCTGCCACAATTTGAACTGGGTTAGGACTAGACGGAGACTCTTGACGACTTGACTATAAAACTATAATAATTATATCACTTGACATTGGCTAAATTGTTGCAAATAATGCACAGAAGCCATTACCTAAGATAAGAAGAAGAAGACATTCGAAATGGAACGACGCCGCCTGATTTTCACTCACTCAGGCACTCCAAAACCAGCAACATTCATCTCTCCAACGATTTTAGAGTAGGTACCTAGTTTATAGAAAAGTACTTCTCCCATGTGGATAAAAATGTATTGTGACCCGTTTTAACTACAAATACATACGAGTTTGGACTTTATTGTTTGTCTTCGAAGCTGAACAACTTGGCTATGCTTTGTGCCGCGAATGCACATGCTATTGTGGCACGGATTCTTGAGATGATGATTCTTTATTTATTTTTATTTGTTTTTTTATTATTATTTATTTTTGCCATTACAGTAAATAAACACCAAATCGACAAAGAAAATAAAACTTAAAGGTAAACCTACTTGCTAAGATATTTAACCAGTTTCGATTGTGAATTTCGACAAAGAAATATTAAATAAATCAACATCGTCCTCCTTACATAATTCGTTGACTATCCGAAGAGCCTTTGTGAATTCTTGATCCTATCCGACCCATCATTACGCTTAAAGACTTACTCCAGCGGTCAGCTTGGCGGCTCCAAGATAATTTGACGATGGTAGACATTTGTGGAGTGAAGAGTAAGAATAATTGCCAACATCAGAACCAAACTTGCCACCACCGGCAAATTTTGAAGTCTGTTTAAAGCAGAGAAGATACCAGTAGCAGCAGAGTGGCCAGACACCAGTTGGCCAGCCATGATAAAAAGCAAACTTGATAAAACCTCGAAGTCTTCATTACTTCATTAGCACCGTGGTTGGAAGAAAGGCTTTTGCACCGTACCAATATGCTAGATGATTCAATGATACCAAGAGAATAAAAATAATACAAAAAAAACAGAAGTGTTTTTAAGAGTGAAGTTTGAAGAGTGTGGTTGCCGGTGAAGTTACAGCCACATGAGACTTTTCATCTTTATGACACAGGGTGGCGGGCGTAGTCCAATGCCGCATAGGGCACGTCTTCGTCGGACGTGGCTTATGAGATACTGCACTGGTCATAGGCAGAGGGTATCCTAGGGAGGCTTAACATAAAATTGGCCACCTACTTGTTTCGTCAAAAAAACTCAGGCTAATAAACACATTTTCTCCCTCGTAAGTAAGAACCTGATCAGATATTGTCTCCGCAACAATGTCAAGAAAAGTCGAGGAGAGAATAAGCTGTTCCAATCACCTCAAGAATTATTATGTTTGCATCGGAACGTGTTCCAAGAAAACGTGTGAGTCACGGAAACGTATATTTTATTGTTACAGTCGTTACGTTTATTTACGCGTATACGTAGCACGTAAAAAGTGTGTCACGATGGCTACAGGACAGATATAGAGTACCTATATACTATAGGTAATGGCTACAGGACAGATATAGAGTACCTATATACTATAGGTAATGGGGTACCGAGAGATTTGCTGCTTGCGGACTATTTCAAATTTATGATAAGTATGAAATCTTCAGAGACTCGATCTCTCGATCTTGCGTGATTTTCAAGATTTGATAATTTTACTAAGATGAATCATTTAATATGAAATATACCTACTTAGGTAAGTGTCTATTAACATAGCATAATTATGGAGATATTATATCAATTACAAGCAGCGCCCCGCGGTTCCACCCGCGTAAGTCTCGATCCCGTGGGAATATCGTGATAAAAATGTGCCTATGTGTTATTCCGTGAGTCCAGTTATATCCATTACAAATTACATGCAAATCCGTCCGGCCGTTTCAACGTGAAGAAGTAAGAAACACACTCACACACAAAGTTTCGCATTTATAATATTAGTAGGATAGGATAGGAGCTTGATTATTTTACCACACTGGTCCTTTGTACATGTTTTTCAGAGCCACGTAGCAGCAACAACTAGAGAAGAAATTTAATCTTATATTACTGCACATTTACTCCTAAAACTTTTCTACAATCTTGTGCATAGCTGTTATATAGATACATACCATGTATCTGCTACATCATTTTAATTACTGGAAGAAAAGTATAAATAAACAGCTTACAAATATGAACTGTTTATAGCCAACACATCGATAAAATCTACTCTAAGAAAGACGAATAAGAACATCATCATAGCAGAACTCATTCGGAAACCGATAAGTTTACTACCACGCTGCCTATAGCTTCCATTTATAACTAAATAATAAAAAACCACATATTATTATGATTGAAAGATACTATATTACGGGATTATATATGAGCACTTAAATATTAACGACTGATCTTGCAGACCACCGGCGGTTTTAAATGAACAGTTTTATAACTCTATCGACAGCTCGGCGGTAATCTCGAGTACGATAGAGTCAATCATGTGATGATTCGAAAGCCGATACAAAAATGTTTTGGTAGAAAACACAGACACATTGACAATCTCAATTACTTACAAAACATAATATTTTATTTTAACAGCGGGATTTACGGTACAGGCAAGTCATGGTCCATCTGATGTTAAACGGTAACCTCTGCCTTTAACAATGCATTACCTCATAGGTCATGTCCACCTAGGACGCACCCTATGTGGCGTTGCACTGCGCCCTGAGACATAAAGGTTATAAAGTCTCATCTGCCTGTAATTTCACCAGCACCCTTCAAACCGAAACACAGCAATACGAGCACTACTGCTTAGCGGCAGAAAATAGGTAGTACTTCCCTGGACGAACTCTTTCACAAAAAAGCTCTACTACTACTAATACATCAGCAGATCCATGGTTCTGATGTATTTTGAAATCAAATACAAACATAGTCTGAGCCAAATTCTTAAATAGTCCTGTAACGAGACGTGAACATAGAATGAAAACGTGCAAAAAAAAAATAGAAAAATAGAAATATATTAATATTTTTGATGTTTTCTTTATTTTTCTGAAGCTGGAGCATTTTGAAAAGTAGTTTTTTTTTTCTTGAAATGACTCGAATGTTTTCTTAGCACTGGGAGCATAGAAGTGGGATCAAATAATTGTGGAAACTTTTAATTGGCCGTCGGCAGAATATTTGTACTTTTACAAGTATTCTTTTCTTTTTATAATATATACGTGTACCTAGCTGTAAGTTTTCCTAAGATTAAAAAATAAAATAAAATAATCGGATAAGGCATGATGTTAAGCGGTACCCTCTGCCTATAAACAGTATACAAAATATACTTTTCAAACATGCTTTCATGAAATTAGTGATTGGAATGGTGTGCTGATCAAAATGAGCCGAAACACTGCCTACTATTATCCATCGAGGAGTACCGGTGTCCACCTTTCGTCTCCATCATGAGATCAGCTCGCTGTCATCATAATGTTGTATTGAAATTAGAACTACACAGGTATGCCAAATTTCAGCTCACTTGAACACCGGGAACAAGGTCTTTGATTACACCAGGACAGATGAAAGTAAATATATAAGTAATTAATTTTATAAAAATTAAATAAAAATCCGCAACGCAATGAAACGGCTGAACCGATTTTGATCAAATATAGCTAAGAACACTCCCGACAAAATTACCTTTCATTCAAAAAAAATCGGTTCATCCGTTCGGGAGCTACGATGAGACAGACAGACATACACACACACACGCACACACACACGCACACGCACACAGACACAGACACAGACACGTCAAACTTATAACACCCCGTCGTTTTTGCGTCGGGGGTTAAAAAGCAATGTAAAAATTAAAAGATTTTTTGCCGTTGCGTTGGCTACACTTATCGTATTCATCACACCCGCAAAGGTATTTGGCGGGTATTGTACGATACGAGTGCATCCCGGAGTCTTCCTAGTACCTACATTCACGCTTCCCGATCACCGCATGAAGACGTAAACGTGTTTATAGCTGCAGTAATGCGAACTGGTGATGAGAACACACACGATGGCGACCGATATTTTTGATGTCTCCTGACATGATGATTTGAAGGGAATAAGATTTTTGTGAAAAATATATTTTTAATCCCTGACGCATAAACGACGGAGTGTTATAAGTTTGACGTGTCTGTGTGTGTGTGTGTGTGTGTGTGTGTCTGTGGCATCGTAGCTCCCGAACGGATGCACCGATTTCGATATTTTTTTTGTTTGAAAGGTGAATTTGTCGGGAGTGTTCTTAGCTATGTTTGATCAAAATCGGTTCAACCGTTTCATTGAGTTGAGGGTTTTTTTATTTTTTACAAAATTAGTATGTATTTGTTCAATACAATATTTTATAAAATTAGTGATCGTAACCGTGTGCTGATCAAACTGAGCCTAAACACGGTCAGTCTACTATTATTCATCGAGAAGTTCCGTTGTCCACCTTCCGTCTCCATCATCAGATCAGCTCACTGTCACCATCATATTGTATTGTCATCGGTACTTGACAGGTGTGCCAAATTTCAGCTCAATCGGTTAAGGATAGCTGGTTTAAAATTCAGTTGCAAGATTCCACCCGGATTCCACCCAGACAAACATAATGCAAGTAATAACTTTTGAATCTATCATGGTTTTGAAACATAATATTCACTAGAAACGGGATATTTACCATGATTTACCGGATACCGTTAGTGTTGTGTGTCGAGTTGGTGTGAAATGTAACAGTGAAACCGATGGTAGTGGTACCGTTCGTAATAAAAGAGTGAGAAAGAGGGTAGATCGATATATCTGCCAATAACATCTACTCGCAAAGGCTAGAGTGAATAGGTGCCTTCTAGACCTTTGTGCTCCATCTTCGGCCGCATCGTCGCTTACCAACGGGTGAGATCGTGGTCAAACAAAGGTCTATCATTGTTTATAAATTAAAAAAAAAAAAAACTTTTATTTAGTTCTAGATTGAGAAAGAGGGTAGATCGATATATCTGCCAATAACATCTACTCGCAAAGACTTTTAGTTAGTTCTCCCGTGATCATGGCGCATGCAACTGTGCCGAAATATCGGGAACATTGCAAACTCAAAAATCATGGTAAATATTTCGTTTCTAGTGAAAATTATAATGCAAGTTAAATAAAAGCTTGTAATAAAGAGACAGGACTATCGTCATGCCTGCTAAAGATCACCGCCTATCTTTTTTTTTTTTTTTTTTTTATACTACTTGGATGACGGAACAAGCAAGATGCCCACCTGATGTTAAGCGGTAACCTCTGCCTATGAACAGTGCATTACCTCATAGGTCACGTCCACCTAGGACGCACCCTATGTGACATTGCACTGCGCCCGCCACCCTGAGACATAGATGAAAAGTCTCATGTGCCTGTAATTTCACCGGCACCCTTACCCTTCAAACCGGAACACAGCAATGCGAGAACTACTACTTTGCGGCAGAAATAGGTATGGTGGTAGTACTTCCCCGGACGAACTCTTTCACAAAAAAGCTCTACTACTACTAAACACTATCTATACGATTGAGGGGTTATTTTATTGGCGTTTTTGCATTTTAGTTAAGAGTATATTATTTGTGGAAGATTTTCTCGATAAAAAAGCGGATAATAAAGGTAGGAAAATCAAAAAATAACTCAAGAGCGAGAAGTGACACAAGAGCTTTTTAGGGTTCCGCAGGCAACAAGACAAGGAACCCTTATAGTTTCGCCGTGTCCGTCTGTCTGCCCGCGGCTTAGCTCAGAGACTCTTATTTTAAAGCTGTATTTTGGGTACTTATACATATTACCGGGGGCCGGTGAAATTACAGGCACATGAGACATTTCATCTTTATGTCTCAGGGTGGCGGGCGCAGGGCAATGCCACATAGGGTGCGTCCTAGGTGGTCGTGACCTATGAGGTAATGCACTGTTCATAGGCAGAGGTTACCGCTTATCATCAGGTGGGCCATCTGCTTGATCAGTCATTCAGTAGGTAGTATAAAAAAAAAAAAAAAAAAAAAACACGCTGACAAAGTGGTTAAATAAATTTATATAGGGATCTGTTTGCGAAATATTAAGCTTTTTTGTTAGATTAAAGTGTGTGGGTTCCCGCCAGCTAAACGGTTGTTTTTTGATAAGTATGTGAAAAAGTTCACGACAGTATCAAGTAATAGAACAACTTATCAAATTTACTTGGAGAAGTAAAATGGAAAATTTCGTACAAAGTCCATTAAAAATTACATAAAAGTTGGTACTTGTGTAAAACAGGAAAACCCCCTTCTGTGCCCCATATAGTAACGGGCCACTACGGAACCCTATAGTGCAAATGGCCCGACACACACTTGGTCGCTTTTACTTTGAGCTATTTTAGTTTTGCTGTATATAATATTCTGTGGTTTTGTTGGGATTTCTGCAATTATTGGTACAGAAAGTTGCATTCACATTATAATAAACTTACCAGAAAATAACATCCATTAATGAAAATAGAAAATGTTAAATTTACCCTCCGAAAGTACAATAAGCTATTAGTAGCGTCCCAATCGTCGGCTGTACGTAACGGTGTCATGTCGTTGCATCTATTGTGGTGCAGCATTCAAAATAAAAGTGGTTTATTTTGAATACGGTCGGTCCGTCTGTCTGTCTGAGTTTAATTACCGATGGTTATTTATATCGGCAGTTAACCGCTACTAGCGCCCTCTACTTTTGTTGGACAAACAAATTGTTTTATGGCCACTTTTCATTGTTTGATGTTGTTTATTTTCGTATTTTTATGTTTCAATTCAGATTAAATTTATTCAAATAGTTAATGGTTCGAGTTTTTATTAAAAGAAATTGCGTACTTTCAGCGCCATCTACCATCGGGTAGCGCAAGTTCGACCGAAAGCCTTACATGCTCATCCGCGCCTCTCAATAGGAAAGAACTTACATTAGAGTTATTCAACGACGATACGTAGTAGGTACTCTACGTCTTTGATTATTTATCCCGGGTTCGATTCCCGCCTCGGAACAAATATTTGTGCGAAAGCAGATATTTGTTCCGGGTGTTCTGGGTATTTTCTATGTACCTATATAATAAAAAATATCTATCTATGTAATACATTGTATTAAGTATATCAGTAATCTAGTACCCATAACACAAGCTCTGCTTAGCTTGGGGCTAGATAATGTTGTGTGACTTGTCCAGCATTATTTATTTATTTTTATTTATTTATAAGAGAAAAAAAAAATAGCAAAACCAAACCAGGTATCTACTAAAAACATCTCTCAACAATTTAGGTCTCGATTCAGAAAAAATATGGATATTTTGACGACCTCTATGGCGCGTCGGGCAAGTAGCCTGCTGAGATGCGTGGGGTTGCGGGTTCGATTGCCACTGTCGGACTAACATGTTTGTATGATCTGCAAATATTTGTTCCGGGTCTGGGTGTTGTGGTACCATGGTAGGTACTCGTAGTTCCTGATACGCACGACACAGGTTATTCTAGTGTGAAATCAGGACTTTGTATGTGACTGTTATGTGTTATAGATATATTTTCAACACACTTGCTCATAAAGTGGCTCTAATTTCACCGCAATTAGGCACATAATGACACCTGTAATCAAACTAAGACTTTTTCATTGCTATTATTCACTAGTGAGTTATAGCGACAGTTGTACATTTACAGAGAGTGTGTATTTCTGTTTTACATCTGTAATCAAACTGTGACTTTTTCATTGCTATTATTCACAAGTGAGTTGTAGAGACAGTTGAACATTTACACAGAGTGTGTATTTCTGTTTTATTATTATTTTCTTCACTAGTGTGTTGAAAAACGTCGTATGATACACGTGTGTATTGATGATTACCGATCCTCACGTAACGGCTTGGGTCTCAATGACGCCTCAGCGGTAATCACCAACATTACACACTAGTACCATAATGTACTAATATAGTATCGGTGTCGTGTCATTGAAATCCAGTATGTGAGGGCAGATGAAAGTTTTCAGCATCATTTGAGCTATCTCAACGTTTTCCCGGCGTATTCGGGAGTAAAGCGTAAAGTTTAGCTGGAAGAAAATGCTAATTAGCATCAAGTTCGCCATGTACTGCGTTATTGTCTTGTGCAACAAATATTTTCTATCTATCTATCTATTCCCAGAGGGTTTTCGATATCTTCAAGACGCCAAAATAAGACAAATTTTCCAGGAAGTTTCCTTTCATACATGGCTCTCTCAAAATTTTTGTATTTTGGAAAAATTTAAGGTCATTTAGAGAAGAAGTAAGACCAGAGAAGTAAGAAGGATCATCAAATAAAACTAAGCCATGTTTTTTGTCTGATTCTTCTAGGTTTTGGATAAAATATTTTGAAGCAATGCAGACATTTGAATAGGTATTATTTCTCCCTAAGAAGCAGTTTCCAGACTTCAAGTTTCATAATAATTTGAACGGCGGCAGTCCAATCAGGAAACTGATAATTTTAAGAGCATTTCGAGATGAAGTAAGAGCAGAGTAATAAGAAGGATCATCAAACAAGCTTTGCCTGATTCTTCTAGGTTTGGTCGCGTTAACAGGAGTTAAAGTTTATAAGACGATTCAAAATGATCCTTGTGATTTCAATGAATAAAATACTTTTGACTTTGATATGACGTCGGTCAGATACCTTCGTTTTGTCAAGATATCAAGAGAAAGCAAAACTTTGAATCGACCAGGAAAATCCCTCTGTTTGCTCTCGATTCAGTAAACATATTAAAGTGCCTACGGTGAGTGGTGAGTCATTGGCGGAGTGCCAGTCAGCCTCACCTGTACGCCATCTTCCGTTCAGGATGTCGCTGTGCCTATTTATACCGGCTGATTAGCGACGGCGTGATAGCTCGCGGACTGTCTAGACGCGGTGTCAGGTGCGTTGGTTATACCATGCCGCCTCAAAAATATATGAATCTGGATGATCAGAGATCTTCTGGAACTCACTCTGGCGTTGTGTATGGGTGACAAGGGTACGTTAGATGAAAATAAAAATAAATAAATAAATAACGCTGGACAGTTCACACAACATTATCTAACCCCCAAGCTAAGCAGAGCTTGTGTTATGGGTACTAGATAACTACAATACATTACATAGATAGATGTTTTGATTATACATAGAAAACACCCTGAACAAATATCTGCAGATCGCACAAATATTTGTTCAGAGGCGGCAATCGAACCCGTAACCTCCTGCGTCGCAGGCGAACCTTCGCCCACCGCGCCACAGAGGTCGACAAGTTAGTTGATCAGATAGAGTCAGTCGGTTAGTTGATCAAATACACATCGTTTGTCATGCCACTGGTTTTTTCTCGGTCACCCTGCTTGAGATCAGTAAGCAGATCGTTAAAGATAAAGGCAAAATTATATTCATTTTGTAACCTATTAAATAGAACCAATTCGAAATTTTCGGCTTTGCGTAAAAATCGAGAGATTAAAAGTATTTGAGAGGCAGCCCCGAAAGTACTTGTAAAAAAAGGTTCAAAAACCGTGGTCTGTCCGGCCTAAGATTAAACCCCACCGTCTCGTCCCGTAAAAGCCGACCAAGGAATCACACCAAGGGGTGGACAGTAACATCCACCTGAGTACTCAACACTAGTAGGTATCTACTGCGACTACCAATCCGCCTGCCAAGTGTGGTGATTATGGAAAATTGAGACATCATGTGTCAAGAGCCAAGTAGAAGTGGCGTAAAGGCGTTCAGTTGTAGATTGGTTTTCTCTACAAGTATATAACTGGACTTTTAGCACTAAAAAAGTTTTAAAACTGTCTAAGGTGATGTTAAATATTATAGTATCAAGTGGAGCTGTTAGCTTCCCATTTAGTAGTAAGAAGAATCACCAAATATGCCGAGCCGTGTTTGTTGCCTGATTCTTCTAGGTCTGGTCGCGTTGGAACACGAGTAAATTTAGTTTATGTGACGATTAAAAATTATCCTTGTGATTTCAATGTTTTTTTTTTCTTTGACTTTGTTAAAGTAGATACTAGAGTCTAGGTACTTTACTGACGCACATCCAACAGTAGCATGAGAGCACTGGTGGCCCAGTGGGAGGGCCCAGCTTCCGGTCGTGGGTTCAAATCCAGGTCTGCCATAGGAACTTTTCCATATTATCAAATTAATGTTCGCGATATACTTCCAAAAGGTAATTCTCTTAACTCTCTGCGATGTTTGGTCTTAGAAACAAAAGTACGAAAAATATTATAAATATTATTATTAATAAAAAATGTATGTAAAAACCCCCGACTATTTTCAGTGCTCCAAAACCAGTTTTCATACAAACAAAACCGCATTGAAATCGGAGCAGCCGTTGCACGCTTGATCCTATTAATTGTGTGCTGATCATCATCAGACTATGGAGCCTGACATCGTAAAAAAATAACCTATTGAGCTCAAACTGAAGGTTCTAGCAGCAAAAATGTCTGAGGTCCCTGCAAACAAATTGTAGCGAGCTGATGATCCTGGAAACGGCTGAACCAATTTTCACAAAACATAGCTAAGAACCATCTGGCAAATACCAACTTTTAATCTCATTAAAATCAGAGCACCCGTTTCGGAGCTACGTAGTAACAAATAAAAATGTAATTCCTACCAAAAGTCAGTGACAGACACACTATGGCCTTAGACGTATAAACCTTCTTTTTAGTGGGGGTTAAAAAAGAGCCTCTAAATCCATTCGCCACACTAGCTGGTTCTTTTATCATAGATCACAAGGTCTTTTTAGGGTTCCGTACCCAAAGGGTAAAACGGGACCCTATTACTAAGACTCCGCTGTCCGTCCGTCTGTCCTTCTGTCCGTCTGTCACCAGGTTGTATCTCATGAACCGTGTTAGTTAGGCAGTTGAAATTTTCACAGATGATGTATTTCTGTTGCCGCTATAACAACAAATACTAAAAAACAGAATAAAATAAATATTTAAGGGGGCTCCCATACAATAAACGTGCTTTTTTGGCGTACCCTTCGTGCGCAAGTCTAGCTTGTACTTAGCCGGTTTTTTATACCTCAGTATAACTCAAGCTGGTCACTGACCCAACGCGAGTAACCAACAATGAGTGACTCGAAGATCGCTCATCACTCAACAGACATCACAGTCGCTATTAAAGGAAATCGCTACGTTCATTGCTCTTCCCGGCCATTAGCGCCTATCCCATTCATGAAGTGGCCATATTTCGGCCGTGACGTCACGCGTGGGATGGGATTGGCAAGCCAAGGACGGATCGACGCTTCGACGCCTCCATTCATGTGACTATGTTGGCATGCCATTGAGGAATAGATACTCCATGCCGGGCGGTATGTAGGTAATCGACACAAAGTAGTCACGAGGTCAAAATGTAACTACAATGTGCGTTGTAAAACTGTAAAGTTAGTGCTGGGAGAGCTAGAGACTGCATTATTTCACAACACACTAATCACACATGTTAATTTTTGTTTTTAAACTGGCCATGTGTGTGTTGCACTCGCGCACGAAGGGTTCCGTACCATTATCTATAAAAACGGCAAAAAAACACGTTTGTTGGAGCCCCCTTAAATATACATTTTATTCTATTTTTTAGTATTTTTTGTTACAGCGGCAACAGAAATACATCATCTGTGAAAATTTCAACTGTCTAACTATCACGGTTCATGAGATACAGCCTGGTGGCAGACTGACAGACAGATAGCCGAGTCTTAGCAATAGGGTCCCGTTTTACCCTTTGAAAGAAAGAAAGAAAGAAAGAAATAAAAGTTTATTTATGACTATACAAACACACACCAAGAAAAAAACAAACAAACAAGATATGGACTATATAAAAACTAAAACAAAAACAAATAACACAGACATAATAAAGGCAATTTGTGTGTGTGCCTGACGCAAGCCACAAAAGGGTCCTCAACGTCTAACAACGTCCTTTGGGTACGGACCCCTAAAAACAAAGGCTATTTTCTCTAGATCCTATTCATCGTGTGCTGGTCATCATCAGACCCTGAAGTCTGCGAGAGGATGACATATCATGGCATCTTAATTTGAAGTTTGAGCTCAAACATAAAGATTCAGATTCAGTAGTACCTACCCTAGATCCTGTTCATCCTATGCTGCTCATCATCAGACCCTGGAGAGTCATGTCGTCGAAAATTTTCATTTTGAGCACAAACTGAAGGTTCTACTTGTAAAAACAACATCTTCCATTAAAAAAAACGCATTGACGTCAGAGCAGCCTTTTGCAGCTAAGAGGCCACAGACAAACACACTATAGCCTCAAACACACTATAGCTTCAAACACACTATAGCCTCAAACCCACTATCGCCTCAAGCACTATCGCCTCAAACTTATAACACCACTATTTTTGTTGGGGGTTCAAAATTAAATAAATTACAAGCACATGAGAGTTTTCATATTTATATCTTAGGGTGGCAGACGCAGTGTAATGCTGCATAGGGCGCGTCCTAGGACGTGGCCTATGAGGTAATGCATTGTTTAAGGTAGAGGTTACCGCTTAAAATCAGGTGGGCCATCTGATTGATACAACATTCATTCAAAAAAGGGCCTGCTCTATCCTTCTAACTCATAACCTTTAGAGGTACCTACATAACTTTACAATAAAATATTATCAAGGAGAGCAAAATGGAATAAATACTCATTACTAAGGTGTAGAAAATTGAAATACTTACCTATTTACTATTTTAGAGCTAGGTACTCTCTGCACTCAAAATGTTAGAAAAAGCCATGGACTTATTATAGTATACTAAGTCCATGGAAAAAGCAACTGTTTTAGAAATATGATTTACCCTACTATATGTAGAAATAATAATTTATAATTTATTAACTTCTAGCACATAAATTAGGTAGGAAAGTAATTTTATCTTTAAAAGGCCTTGTGTGAATGAGCCGCTTTGGGTTTTCACTCCTACTCGGTCATAAAGACTTGTGCTGATATATCCCTTCATAAGAGATCACCCAACCATCAGATAGATTCAAGGTTATTCAAATGTTATCCTGCATTTAAAATACCACCATTTGAAAAACAAATTCTAATTTTGATTTAAAATATCACCAATTGAAAGAAAAACCATCTCCAGGTATTGAAAAAAAATACCCCGTGCATGTGTTTGGCCCCAAACGTTATAGAATTTCCACCCCGATTATGATGTAATTCAAGAGCACATTAAAGAATAACTACCCACATAGAACATTTGTACTGTTAGGCCTTAATCTTTCATGGATGGGGTAGCCTCAATGAACGCCTACGTACTAGGCTATCATAAAACCAAGGATATTGGGTTCAACACACTGCAAAATGTTCTGTATTTGATCTACCGTGGGCGGGTCTTCAGCTCTAAGTTGCGTAAGATGAATGAGGAATGAATAGAGGTGAGTAAGCAAACAAGAGCTTATGCGCTATGTTTTAATTCAGTCGTCATGCAGATTGTGGGAAAATTTAGAAATTTAATGATCTTCTGGTAGTTTTGGCTGGAAAATTTATAATTTAGTCTCATTCATATATCACAGCATTATGTCTTACGGCATATTGTTGTGGGGGAGCGCTGAAGATACTCGTATAAACACCATATTTTCGTTGCAGAAGGGGGCTGTTTGTGCAATTTATAATATGGGTCCCAGAGAATCACTTCGAGAAGTTTAAAGAAATAAACATCACGACATTTTCATGTCAATACATTTATAAAACCTGATGTTCTTATGTTCGCAAAAATATAAGCTTTTTTTATTTAAAAAAAGCGACAATTATAATGTAAATACTAGAAACTAAGATAAATTCGCTGTTGCCACTATTATTAGGCTCCATTAAGTTAGTAACCCGTTTACAGGACAATGTGTACGCTTCTATAACAAGATCCCAAGCGACGTGCTGAAATTGAAGATTAACAAATTTAACATTTTAATTTAAAATAAACTTTCTAAACTGGCGTAGGTAGGTAGGTACTACAAAATCTCAGATTATTTAAATGATAACAAACTTCGGGACTGAATTTGCTCCAACAAGTTCCAAACAAACGAAAAACCTTTTATTAAAATTGCAAACTATATATTATTTTATAAGAAACCAACGTGTCAAAGAGTTTTTTAAAATACTACTGAATAAATATTTTTGATTTTGACTTTGATTTTTGCAAGATTCAGCTGAAAGTAATAACGTCTATTAGAAGAAGATACTTATAATTTTCCTTTCCAGAGATTATTGATCCCAACCACCAGACAGTGCAAATTTTCCCATCTCTCATGTTGGAAGCACTTGGACAAAATTGGCAGTTTCACTATTTACCCAGAGGCTCCTTGCCAAGTTCCAACTCAATAAGTCTACCTTTACGATGATAATTGACTCCTCAACGATACACTATAAAAATCTCGTCACTGGAATGGAAGTTAAATAAAAAATATCAGACAAGAAGATATGTTTGATGTTACGCAACACGCTCGATATATCCAACCAGACATTAAGAATGACACATCCTAAAGACATAGTAAATGATTTACTACAAGCTTCTCTTTTTTTCTTTACACACTGAATCGTAGCCAATTTTTTTCAGCGTCGCCCGAGGATAGGATGTTGTCCAACGAATGACTCCCGTTTAGATAATACACGTTATTTCGGTTCTTACATATGTTACTCGTCACACAAAATAATAAGGCCATTGGCCTAATGACAGGGCTTTATTTTTAGTTCGGACTTTTGAAGGCAACACGTTAAGTGTATCTAAAGTAATCTGAAACTGCGCTGACTTTTCCCCCATTTCCACTCTACCCGGTTTGGAGCGTTGTCGACATCGTAATGCCTCAGAGCGTTTATTTCAAGAAACGATTTGTGGTTGTTCGGGATTAAAGCTCTCGATAGATTATCGGCGATACAGGTTACAACAACAAGCGAAAGTTTTCCTGTTTCATGTCTTGATTTTCAATAAATCGTAGAATTTAGCCCTTCTATCAATGTTAGTAAGACTTAATCTTTTACTAATTACCATGACAATAAGCCATTATGATAAACATTACACATTCAGACCTTTACTATTAAAACCCGTAAAACGAACCTTGGCATAGCATTGTATTGTGCTGTGGCCTGCTAATTTAGCCATACAGTCTTAACTCGTGTGTCTGTAACACGAAGCATAGGCCTTTAAATCAGGCATTCGGGCTCCAATTACGAAATTAGACCTAGTATAGCATGTGTTTCTGTTCAATTATCCTTATAATGATGTAATAACAATAGTCCCCTGTACCCAGGTAGTCCAGCGCGAGTGGAGCCAATGCAGTCTGTGAGAACAACGCGGGGCAGGCGGGTGCGGCTCGAATGTAAGGCCAGCGCCAGGCCTCCGCCACAGATCTCGTGGTACAAGGATGGCAAGCCCGTCGCCGATATCGCGTTACGGAGATTCCGGGTGCAGAATTTTAGGTGAGTCCATCTCCTAACCGAAATATTAACAGTAAAAGTCCAAACACAACACCCTGAGACACCAAAAAAGAAGTTTTTTTTTGACGGAACCGTAAGCTTTAAAACTAGCCCAAACACTGCCAGGAGTTCCATTGTCAACCTTCCATCTCCATCAGCTCACCGTCACCATAATATTGTATTGTCAGTGGAACTTGATAGATATACATATAGGTATGCAAAATTTCAGCTCAATCGGTTTGGTTGAACTGTTTAAAATTCAGTTGCAAGATTTGACCCACACAGACAGATAGGAAAGGAAGTTAAATAAAAGCTTGTAAAAAGGGTTAATGATATCCTAATCAGCTGTGTTATAGCACAGGTTATAGATAGACGGGATAGCCTGGTGCGGCTCCTGGTGTAAGTAAAGCCAGCATCAGCACAGATCTTGTGGTGGGGCTACTCGCGTCGCCAATATAGCGCTACGGAGATTCCGAAGTAGATTTTTATTTGTAAAGGATATTTTCCTTAATACTTAACACTTTCCTAGCAATAATCACAGTTGAAAACTTCATTTACTAAAATACCTTTAGATAACATCTAGATAGACGAGTACCTACACACAATCAACATTGACGTCACAATGTAATTAGGCACAGAGGCACAGACATGAAGGACAACTCATCGACTCACCAATCATTATAATGACCCAATTGACTGATCAAGATCAAGATCATCTATCGAATCTAGTTCAAGCCTGTGAGAAACAAATGTTTCTTACATCAGCAATTGCAAGCTCAATTAGTGCAAACAGAGCTAATCGCGACACCAGACTGGCGTGAATGACCGACCTGACTCGGACCAGGGGACGGAAGAAATTCCCTTTGTCTTGGTTTCAATTTACAGATAGATATTATCTAAATGTTTTAATCTAACTGCTGGATTAGTAGAAGGAATTACCGTTGTTAAGTCTCCTAGTTCACGCGAAATCAACTTTCGATATCTGAAAAAGTGTTGACTAGCTGTAATGGGCAAAAAACACCAAAAAAAAAAACGCACATCAAGCGAGATCATCCACCTTAAGCGTCTGTTTTCTTAGTAACTGTCACAGGGAAGGAATTAATAACAGTCGATTATTAAGAAACCGCAGAGGCCGATAGTTGGATATATTTATTTATATTGTCACGTGTATTCATCGCGTGATTACATTATTATTTGATTTGGGCTGTCAGCTCGCAACCACTTTTGTTTGTTGTAACACAATCGAATCCTCCGGAAAATACCTAAATAATAAGGTATAACCGCTAAATACCCGTAGTGATAGCAATAAATAATTATGTGCTTTAATCACGAAAGTTTAAAAAATACGATATGGTTGGACAGTTGTAAATTCACCCAGTTTATGAGATGACTCAAAATCAGCGTTGTGGTATCAATGAATGAAATACTTTTGATTTAGACTCTGAAACAGCTAAGAATTCAGACTATGTTATCAGTACTGTGATAGATGGTGCAAATTTAGACGCAGACTGTATGTTGCCTAGTTCAGACGCAAACTAATTAAGATCCTTATTTACGTTTCAATTCACCAGATGTTTTAGTTAAACGTGAAGTATGAGCTCTGAACAATTTTGTTTCAGACACCTTGATAACTTTGTTTTGGTCAATAACATCGTCTCATTTTAAAAAGGTCAGTAAAAATGAGCCGAAAGGGTTCGTTTTTGTTGCTCGTAAAGTGTGACCATTAGTCATAGAAAGAGTATATTATCTAGGCCCAAAATAAAGCAATTGACGGGCGAGTAATATTGGAAGGACGAGTAAGCCGAGTTCTTTTTAAATAAACGAGGTTTTAATTGCTATTTTGGCCGAAAATTGCATAGTACTTTTATCTAATTCTCTAATATACAAACTAATTCAAGAAACAGAAGTTTAATTTATATTGTTTCTTCAGCTTTAATGTCTGGTGGCGTTAAATGAACTCACCTTGCCCATTACCGAGCAAGTAGGAGAAAATAAGATTAATTTTATTACTAACGACTCGCCCCGGTCTCGCACGGGTAGCCCCCGGTGAAAAAGTCCGGGTAATCCCTTAGTCGGCTTTTACAACATCCACCGGAGGAGATGGAGGGGTCTATTCTTGGGCCGGACACACCACGACGAACCCCCGGCATCTACTCAGCCAGCTCTAATCACTTTACTTTTAATTAGTTTCACTATCTAAGCATGATATTGTTTTAATTCCAGAAGGCGCTCGGTGTTAGTAATAAGGCATGCAAAGTATGAAGACTCTGCGCGGTACGAGTGCAGAGCGCAGGGCGCCACGGGCCCTCCGGCCGTCGCGTCTGCTAACGTGAGCGTGCTGCCGCCTAGTTCAGCGGCGCCCGACACATGTATGTTAGTAGTAATAGTTAATAATAAGGCATGCAAAGTATGAAGACTCTGCGCGGTACGAGTGCAGAGCGCAGGGCGCAACGGGCCCTCCGGCCGTCGCGTCTGCTAACGTGAGCGTGCTTCCGCCTAGTTCAGCGGCGCCCGACACATGTATGTTAGTAGTAATAGTTAGTAATAAGGCATGCAAAGTATGAAGACTCTGCGCGGTACGAGTGCAGAGCGCAGGGCGCAACGGGCCCTCCGGCCGTCGCGTCTGCTAACGTGAGCGTGCTGCCGCCTAGTTCAGCGGCGCCCGACACATGTATGTTAGTAGTAATAGTTAGTAATAAGGCATGCAAAGTATGAAGACTGCGCGGTACGAGTGCAGAGCGCAGGGCGCAACGGGCCCTCCGGCCGTCGCGTCTGCTAACGTGAGCGTGCTGCCGCCTAGTTCAGCGGCGCCCGACACATGTATGTTAGTAGTAATAGTTAATAATAAGGCATGCAAAGTATGAAGACTCTGCGCGGTACGAGTGCAGAGCGCAGGGCGCAACGGGCCCTCCGGCCGTCGCGTCTGCTAACGTGAGCGTGCTGCCGCCTAGTTCAGCGGCGCCCGACACATGTATGTTAGTAGTAATAGTTAGTAATAAGGCATGCAAAATATGAAGACTCTGCGCGGTACGAGTGCAGAGCGCAGGGCGCAACGGGCCCTCCGGCCGTCGCGTCTGCTAACGTGAGCGTGCTGCTGCCTAGTTCAGCGGCGCCCGACACATGTATGTTAGTAGTAATAGTTAGTAATAAGGCATGCAAAGTATGAAGACTGCGCGGTACGAGTGCAGAGCGCAGGGCGCCACGGGCCCTCCGGCCGTCGCGTCTGCTAACGTGAGCGTGCTGCCGCCTAGTTCAGCGGCGCCCGACACATGTATGTTAGTAGTAATAGTTAGTAATAAGGCAAGCAAAGCATACGTTTTTTTTTATACGTATGCGTAGCGCCTTAACAAGGGCAAATCCCTTTCGTCTTCCATTCCTTCTTATTATTGGTCAAATTGAGGAAATTTGCGATCGTTGCCTATATGTTTCCTAATAGCGTCAATAAATGGCCTATTAGCTCGTGTCAAAAAGCTTAGTTGCCATTTTTTTTGACTGTCGTTGGTCATAGATTTATGTTAGATAGTCATTTTGTTTGGGCGGGCGGGATACGTAAATCGATTGTCTCCCTATTAGGGGGCGAACATTGGCACATCCTGGATACTTGATAACGGCGACATCGGGGTCGGCCAAGAAAGCGTTGGCAGAGAGATCTCGGTACTTTTGAGAAGTGGTGGGAGACTTTTAAGGACAGTGACAAGAGAAAGGATTTTTTCCTAGAAGTGGGATAAAATAGGTTGGGAAAACAAAAGTGATTCTGGTAATAGACGCTACGCTGAAGCATCAACCTCTTTCAATATTCAAATAAATGAATCTGTGGTTGAAAAAACCTCCTACATGGTGACTGCGGAACAGCTCCCAGAGGGTCACGAACAACCTTGGCTCATAATAGAAAAAACCGGTATTAACTCACGTAGGTACTTGTTCCGAGTAAAAACCCCATTCGCCGGGAAGCCGTCGCGAATTCTCCTTGAGGACCCCATATTAAATCCCAGAAACTCTAGTCCGGTGTTTTTACTCGGAACAAGAACCTCGTGAGTTAATACCGGTTTTTTCTATTATGAATATCACTCACGGAAGTTTTAATAGTAACCTTGGCTCACTTGAAGATCCATGAACGCATTCGCCAGGTGGGCCGCTGCTGGTACAATGTTAAATGGGGATACTCCGACGGTACACAATGTGTCTGTGGAGCCACACCGCAGACGATGCTTTATTTGCTTCCTTCCCTGCGATGCCCGAACACAAATGCGCAATGAAGGACCTGCGCGATGCCAATGACAAAGCTACTGACGAGACACGGTTTTGGGCTCACAATAGGTAGACGCTATTCAAAAAGAAAAGCGTCGGTGGCTAAATTGTGAACTAACGTTTTATTTAGTTTATTTAACTATTTCTTTAGCCTAGGATTCAAACTGTCGGCATTTTGAATTTTATACTAAATAAATAATTACCGTTGTAAAATGATCAAAATGGAACAGACGCGCTAATGTATTGCCCGCTAAACAAAAAAGATAAATAAGCACAGCTGCGCTCTCCAATCCCACGACGCTTCTCTTTTTGAACAGACTTTTTTTTAACATTGATAAACTTTTGTTTGACCACGATCTCAGCTGTTGGTAAGTGACGATGTGGCCGAAGATGGAGCACAAAGGTCTAGAAGGCACCTATTCACTCTAGCCTTGAAGAGACCCAGATTATAGTTTTCAGGAAAGACAGACGACGGAAGTGTTTTCCACTCCTTAGCAGTTCGCATTATATAAAGGTAGAACTGAAAAGTTTAGTGCGAATAGAAGGTAGTTATACTAATGAAATAAAGATCGTATTATGATGAAAAGGAGATGGTGCGATCAGATCGTGCAGTTCCTGGGAGCATTCTCCGAAATGAAACCTATAGAAGATCGAAAGGCATGCAACCTTACGGTGGTACTCGAGACTCTGGATCTTAGTTGGACTCTATTTGAGCCATCGACACGCAGAATATTCAAAGCACCATTGCAAATATTTCCTATGTTTATAACAACTCATTTGCCTGTATCTGGAGCGACTGAGCAATCGAACCGATCTTATAAACAGATGTATCAATTGATGTCATATCATTGTTTGCAGTACCGTTGTACTGGGAACGCTCCTGAGAATGCGCTTCGCAGAACTGAGCGTAAACAGTGTAAACAATACTGTAACAGAGGCGGTGAACGCAGAACGAATAGGGGGCAATGGAGTGATCGGTTACAAAGTTAGAATGTTGTCTCCATAGCGGAAAACTCTAGACATCAGTCTAGAGTTTTCCGAATTTCTTGGATTCGTAGCTTTTGCGGATAGCGTACCTACTTACTTCCGTTACGGGGCAGTGGTCCAACTGCTGTGTCCAATATGTATCAGTTAATATTTAATTAAAATACCATGCCTGCTTTATTATTTTGATAAAATATGTCTAAAAACCATCTATAGAAAACCTGCTTTCAAATGTTTAAAAAAACTCATTCAAATCGGTTCACCCAGTGCCACAGACTAGACAGACACACATAGTGGTCAAAATTATAACACAACTCATTTTGCGTCGGGGGTTAAAAAAAATACTTAAAATGTTTCTTTAATTTCATATTAAAAGCGAGATTAATATGATTTTTAATAAAATAAGATACAAGTTAACCTACGCATTACATGGCAGAATGGTGGATAGCCATCCACGGCAACGCTGGCACAGATTAATAGTAATTACGCTGGCTTACCTTCTTTACAAAATCGTGACGTCACAAGCAGACGCCATATTAATTCGTGCGAGTCCCGCCGGGACTGTGGTGAGCCGGGCCTCGGCCGAAGCCATAACATATGCGAAATTAAAAGTTGGTTTAAAAAATGCTAAATTTGCTATGAAACGTTAATTTAAAAAAAATGCCCGTATTAGACCCGTATTTACATTAGGTACATTTTAGAATAGTTTTTGAATATCAGTCATCACGCAGAAGGTTCATCGAAATTAAGTATAACGTTTAAGAAATAAGGACATACTTTAGGGCAAATATCTCAGTTTTGCTACTCCCCTCACATTCTCAGTTGCTACTGAAGCAACTCTTCGGTCATCTTTCATGAGAGACGCTCCATCCGTTGTTTGTTAGTGACCTTTTATATTTCTGTAAATTCTTTGGTCATTATAAGGTATTCCTACTCCTCTAGATGTATTTAATAGTTTTCCTTTAATTTTTTCAGCGGCAACAGGATCGCCCTGTCCGAAACCAGCCGTATCAGACCCTTCGATGGAGTACTGCCTCAACGGAGGCACTTGCATATACTTCGAGCTTGTGCAAGAACAAGCTTGCAAGTAAGTACACCAACATCCTGACACAATCATGATTCAGGGTATTCATCGCGGTTATACAGACCACGATTTTGCTTTACGCAATATGTATGTATGTATAGACACACGCCTTTTTCCCGGAAAGGTAGGCAGTGCCGCAATAGGCCTCTTTTAACTGTGGGTTGCATCGTGGGAATATAGACGTCACAAGTGATGAGTGCAAAATAAAATGCCATATCACGAAGTTCGACCTCTGTGGCGCGGCGGGCGAAGCTTGGCCTGTGACGCAGGAGGTTGCGGGTTCGATTCCCGCCTCGGAACAAATATTTGTGCGATCGCAGATATTTGTTCAGGGTGTTCTGGGTATTTTCTATGTATAATAAAAAATATCTATCTATGTAATATATTGTATTAAGTATATCAGTTATCTAGTACCCATAACACAAGCTCTGCTTAGCTTGGGGCTAGATAATGTTGTGTGAACTGTCCAGCATTATTTATTGATTTATTTATTTATCACATGAGATTTTTTTGATAGTAATGTGTTCAAACATAATAACTTTCCAGGGATCGCACTAATATCTTAAATATGAAAGTTTGAATGTTTGGATGTTTGTTGTAGGCTACTTTTTATCCCGCCACAAAGCGAGCGTAGCCACGGGCAGACACTAGTATGAAATCAATTATATAGCAGAAGATTGATGCCTTAGACGGGGGCCTGTTAAAGCATCAGTGGATTTTTAATTACAACTCTATACACCACTGAGTGGAGATAGTCCAATCACTGTTTTTCTAGAACTAACGTTTTCAGACCATGGTCTAGTACCATTCTTTAGCATCATATACATTATTTAACAACATAACTAGGCGTTCTCAAATAAGTCTGATGTTCATGCATTAACCGTAACATAAAGTTCACTCCACGTGGACAATGCGGGCCGAAATATAAAAAAACCAGCCAAGTGCGAGTCGGACTCGCGCACGAAGGGTTCCATACCATTAACTAAATAAATAAAATAAAAAAAACGCAAAAAGCGGTCACCTATCCAAAAACTTAATTCGCAGAGCATCGCTTGACCTACATTTGGAGAAATAACGTTTGTTGTATGGGAGCCCCCTTAAAATTTATTAAATTCTGTTTTTTATTATTTGTTATTATAGCAGCAACAGAAATACATCATCTGTGCAAATTTCAACTGACTAACTATCACGGTTCATGAGATACAGCCTGGTGACAGACGGACAGACAGACGGACAGCCGAGCCTTAGTAATAGGGTCCCGTTGACCCTTTGGGTACGGAACCCTAAAAATACTTTAGCCATTGACATGCGCCTACTACCACTCCGTTGTAGACGCCGCGCGCTAATTGCAGCGTTTGTCCCTAAGTTTTTTGTTATTTTTTTTTTCATAATTTGCAACCTTTTATAAAATTAGTAATCGGAACCGTGTGCTGATCAAAATGAGCCTAAACACGGGCAGTCTACTATTATCCATCGAGGAGTTCCGTTGTCCACCTTCCGTCTCCATGATCAGATAAGTTCGCTATCACCATAATATTGTATTGTATTGTCGAGGATAACTGGTTCAAAATTCAGTTTCAAGATTTGTCCGACACTAACATACTAACAGATCAAGTTAAACAAAAGCTTCTAAATACAGTGATTTAAATTTCGTGTATGCGTTTGTTTTGTAGACTCTTCGCGTTATGTGCCTAGCCGCTAGGCTATCTAGCGCTATGCGTAGCTTTGACTGGCATCTTCAGGATTATTTTTAATAGTTTTTCTCCTCCCCAGATGTCCGGAAGGCTTCGCCGGGCAGCGCTGTGAGAACAAGGACGTTTCGCAGAGAAGCAGTATGTCTCATTCCTACACGTGCAAACTGGGCCTTTCGGTCACTTACTACTGTTAGCAGGCGATGCGCCGCGCATAACCCACCTCGTTCCAATTTTAAATTTAAAATTTCAGCTCGCGAACTGGCTGGCGGAGTGTGAAAACTTTTTCGTTACACGAGACACGAGTTTTTATTATCTTCTCATTATTAATTGCCTATTTCGTTGAAAAAACATATCTTTTAAAATAGCTCTCTCTCTAATGATGGCGTGGCCGATGCACGTGAATGTTTAAATTTAGAACGGTTTTCACATTACGCCGGCCCAGTGGTGCAAACGCGGCTGGTTTAGACAAAGCTGTTTTCGAAAAACAGTGCATTTTGTGTGAATATAGGACGTCTCGGCGTCCGTATCGCATTAGATAGGATAGGCCAGTGCCTGGCTAGTGTAAATAATTAAAAACAATTTTTTAATCTCCGAATCTCGTTTATCTCTCTGAGTTGAGCAGAAAAATTGAGATTCTTATTTATTTCTTACTCGTTAATTTTGCATTACTTATTAGCTTTTTCATGTACACTTTTGAACTGATACGATACGTCAAACTTTGAAACCATTTGACTTCATGAGATCGTCACAAGAATTTTCTCTCCAGCTCTGAGGCTGTTTTTAACAAACAACTAAGACTAAATAATAATATCAATAACAAAACAAACTAAACAAAGATAATCTAATGAAAAATATTGATAAAATGATTCAAAAACGTTCGATCAACTACTTTTTTCTGTTCATTTCTAAATTCTCGAATAGTATTGAAGTTGTAAATATTTTAAAATATATGTATTATTTCGATATTAATGATGTTAAATTAAGGTTTGATTAGTATGTTATATTCTGATAAAGAGACTTACAATTTATGTACATATCTATTAGGGTAAGTAAGGGTGTTTTTATACATACAATAATATTTCAAATACCTATTAGAAGGACCTTTCTCACCAATCTCTGTTAAGAGCCTGTATGTAAGTCTAACTGTTTTTTTTTGACACATTTGTTCATAAAAGTTTCTGTGAAAATCTTCACATAAGCTATTTGCTTCATAACGGCAGCTTGTGAGAAAGGCCCTCAGTGAATTAAAACTTGGCAAGCTTTCTACAATCGTAACTTTTTTGTATAATTGTTTTTTTACTCGGTTTCAGTAATTTCCGTAGGCAAAAGTTTTGGCAGAATGCACGGCAAGTAGGATACAATTATAAAAAAATACCGGTTCGTTTTTTACCACCTAGTCATATTAGCAGTTTTAAATAGGTTCACATAGCTAGGTAGAAATTAATTTATTATAATAATTATGTGTGTGGCTATTTGGACGAATGGTTGTGGATATTTATTATTTTTATTTTAGCCAACTACTAAACGGCAGTTCTTATTATTGAATCTATTCTTCTCACAATGGGACCGAAAATCCAAATTTTTAAAAAAATTCCTTTTATATTTCTTTTTGTATAAAGTCCTATCGTTTCTAAGCTCACAATTTTATGTTATTGTAGAAAGGGATTATTTATTATGTATTTTTAGTAAATTAACGCCTATGGAAGTAAATGACGGTCGTTCAAAACACCGCGCTCAAAAATAACTTTTATCTCTGAACTAAGAATTGCATTTTTTTTTATTCCCTCCAAATCACTGTTTAAATCCTGCCTTTTGAACGTCCTCATCTACATCTGAAACCTGAGTTTTGTAGTCTCACAACAAATATTAGGCGAATAACGAAATAAAATGTAAACCAAAAACGCAATAAAAGAATGAGTGTTGGAATTAACAGAAAGGCGACAATTTGTTTTTGTTTCTTGCACTTCCTGACCTGTCTCACCAAGTCGCGCGTAGTAGCTGTTGGTCTAGCTGAGGCTTATTGACAGTCATCTTCATCGATAGACTATCAGCCACTTAATACGACTTGGTGAAAAGGCCCTCAATCCATTGACGAAACGAACACGGAATTGAAAAACGGTACGTATTTTCAAAATTATTTTTATGTCGTGCACTCTTAACACTCCGCACTCATTTATACACATGAAACATGTATTTTTTTTCATTAAAATGTATTATTTATGTGTATATATGTATAGCTTCCTATGCACTCAGGTACTAACCGCATGCTGGATGCATGTCCATCTACTTCTTCTATTTGTTGTGAGATATCAATAACCAGGCACAAAATAACAAATGCATGGCAATGAGGGCTTTTCATTTTCATAATATAAAAAAGAAATTCTATTTGGCTCGATAGATGGCGCTGACTCAAATGTGCTTGTTAAAATTAACGAATGCATTGTCTGTGCTTTTGTGTGATAGTAACAAAATACCACCAAAATAATCACTACGTTGTTGACTTTGACATTTCACTTTATTTTGAATGTTAAGTACAGAGCTGGCGCCATCTATTTTCAAGGGTTTAAGCAAAACGTGAAACGGCCGTGAAAACCCCTCATTTCTGTAAAAACTTCGAAGGACTATTTAATCTAACTGTTTTTTTTTCTTCAGCAGACGAAGGCCAGCCACTGTGGTGATCCGAAATCGACTCGAAGAACGCAGTTTTATCGAGAATTGTAGAATAAATTCGAAGCATTCCTACATTTGAACCGTGTATAATCACCACAATTTTAGTTAAGGCCTTTCTGACCAGTTTCAGCTGTGATGGTTTGTGGTGTTTTTTGACAGTTGCTTTTATGATGATAGCTAGCAAACCCTTAGCAGGAATTTGTGCGAGACCCTCACGAACTTTTTGCTCAATCATAAAGACAGCTATTCGCGCTAACGTCAAGGCAATCAGTAACTTCAAGCAACTCTTAATATTCCATATACAGTTGTGGTCATATAATTAAGAACGATTTGAAGTTCTAGAAGTTTTTTATTTAAATCGTATCATACACAGAGATGTGTACCTTCTGAGAAGCAACTAGTTATGTTATATAATAGTCACATTAATAGAGCAACCTGACTTAAGAATAAAGTATGAAATCGCTAACTATTTTTTGCACATTTTATTGATTTTATCAAAGTAACACATTCAAATAGTACTGAAACTGGACAAATAATTAAGAACGATTTATTTAACTGCTCGGGAATTGTTTTGTATGACACTTAGATTTAAAAAATCACAATATTATGTAGCACAGGAAACATAAAAAGAAATTTAATCAATATTTAACTAAAATTAATAGTGAATAGCATATCCACGGCTTTTAATTACAGCTTTACACCGGCGAGGCATTGACTCTATTAATTTTTGAGATTTCGCAAGAGAAATAGAGTTCCATTCTTCTAAAAAAACGTCATACAGCTCTCTTAAATTTCCACACTTTGTATTTGAAACCTTTTTCTTTACTTCAAACCACAGATTCTCTATTGGGTTTAGATCTGGACTGTTAGCAGGCCAGTCTAAGACAGAAACTAATTGCGCTGTAAGAAATTCCTTTACGGTGCGTGCAGTGTGCTTTGGATCATTGTCATGCTGGAATGTCCAAATGACCGGTAGAACGTCTTCAGCGTATGGTAACATTGTTTCTTCCAGTATATTTTTGTATTGGAACTGATCCATGTTACCTTCTATCAACTTTACAGGTCCTACACCATGTCCAGAAAAGCAACCCCAAATTTTCACATTTCCACCACCGTGCTTTAATGTAACTTTCGTGTACTTTGGGTCAAATGCTGTATTCGGGGGACGTCGTACATATCGTTTTCCATCAGAACATACTCTGTTTATTTTCGTCTCGTCCGAAAAAAGTACATTTTTCCACTGTTGCACAGTCCAGTTTTCATACTTTCTCGCAAATGCAAGCCGGGCTTGCCTGTGGCAAAGTTTTAACATGGGTACCTTTCTTGCTATCCTACCGTGCAATTTTTCTTCTACCAAACCTCTTCGAATAGTGCGTGCTGAGATTGCTGAAGGGTTGTTTTCACCAAAATATTCTTTTCTAAGCTCATTGGACCCTTTAAAAGGATTTTGTTTTGCCATACGAACGAAGTTTCGGTCATCTCGAGGAGTTGTTTTTCTCTGTTTAGGTACACGTGGAACATTCGAAGTAGTTTGATACGTAGCAAAATGCTTTACAGCGTGGAAAACCATCGTTTTTGAACATTGCAGATGGTCGGCTATCTTTTTATAAGACCAATTCTTCCGGCGAAGTTTTATTATTACTTCCCTTGTAGATTTATCACAACTTTTATTTTTTCCCATTGTTTTTTCTAAAGAAGCAATCACCTTTAATCTTTTACAGCACGTAATGGCGCCAAAATTATACAAACAGTAACAAATCGACTGAGTGTTCTCTATTTAAATTTGAATAAAGGTATAAAATACTTAGCGTTCTTAATTACGTGACCAGCCAGTATTATGGAATACTTTGTTTAAAAGTAGTGTAAAAAGTTTGCCTATTGATTTTTAGCCAATCATGTGTATCAATGAATACAGTGGTAATATGGAAATGTTTTACGATACCGAGAGAAATAAAAACAAATGCATACAATTAGTTTTGCATCTTAGTTGGAAAAAATCTTCCCTTTATATCAGCGTTCTTAATTATATGGCCACCACTGTATATCATTTTATATTGCGTCAATTATCAAATTTTCAGACACGCCCTATACATAGCACGCCTGCGCTATAGACAACTACGCATAGCAATGACATAACATAGCACGCCGTATAAACGGTCTGATAAAAGGGTAGGCGTTTTTAATGTGAGTGGTATTTTCCTAATGTCTCGTAAAGCTTGTAAAAATTGTTGATTGCCTTTAGTAAGCGTGCCGCATTACCTAGTAGAGTCCAAAACAAAATGGCGTGCCCCTTACCGCGCTTTGGCCGTTATTCGCAGTCATCATCATCAGCATCGTCATTATCATTATCAGCCAGCAGAATTCCTCTTCTGTACGAGGCGTACCCCATTAAAATCAATGGGGGATTTTCTACACTAAGAAGTGTTCCCCACAGTAACACGTTTAAATTTAATATTTATTTTGTTATTACAGTTTTACCCAAAATATAAGTCGCCCCGATGTACCAGCGCCGTAGACCAATTTATAAAGCGCGGGAATCTTCTTTCTACCACTAGTAATCGCGCGCTAAAATCTTGCGCTGTTATTGGTTAATCGATTTCGACAAACGTGGCCAGTCGACTGTTAGATGTGAGCAGGACACAGATATACAGCGGGTCAGAGCTATACTATACGTTCGGCTACTGTCGGATATTAGTCTGTGCTTTTCTGCGCAAACGAAAACAGTCGATCGGACTTATATTTTGGGTAAAACTGTACAATGAATTGGAAATATTCAAATATGACTGACTGAGGTAGTGCGTGCCGTTTTAGTTCAGACGATCTATAAATAAGTTTTTTTGAATAGTTCCTAAAACACATACTACACAAAATAGATTTAGCTAGTAACCTCAATGAAAGACTTAAAGCCGCGGTAGACGCGCGCTATATATAGGCATAGCGTACCCACGCTATAAAAAAACGCGTCTGTTAGTCGCTGTATACATGAATACTCGAACATCACTTCAGGAGGAATAATCCTGAACACTTTTATATGATAGCGATTCTGTGCTGCGTTCTTGCTGCTGAGAGGCTGTCAAGAGTCAAATATGACGTATTTTTAGCAAAAACTACAGTTTATAACGGCAACAAAAATATATGTTAATCTTTATCATATTTCCAAGGGCAAGACAGAGACCAAACAAAGATTTCGATAATAGCTCTCGATAAAAAAAATCGTGAACTAACCTTGTATAACATGCGTTTATAACGTAAAAATGTCTCTATTACCTATCAACGTACGTACATTGATAAAATTAATAAGAGTAACAAATAATATTACTGTAGAGGGCATAATAGATTTAAATTTTCGATTACGCAGCAAATATTTGAATAAATACTATTTTTCATGACTTACTTTCAGTTTTCATAGTGACGAACTTGGCTGTTGGCTGCCTCTTAATGTGAAGCTCTAAAGTTATCGCGAGCTCTTTCTAATAGACTGAAATAAAAGGGACCGCAATAATTTTAGCGTGGTTTAGCTTTAGAGGAAGCTGCACAGTCTACATTTTTTTTGTATCATAGATCGCACGCACGTATAATGTATTATATCATATACACGGCCACAATATAAACCTTAGGTACTTCAATTACGCGTAATGGATACTTTTCTAATACCCGTTAAACATTAGCCAATCGCAACTAAGGCAACCGAAGTCTTTACGCTTTAGAAGCATTCAAGCAGTCTTTATGTCAGGTAGATGATGGTATAGGCTAAGTACTTTTTTTTTACGATGGGAAAATTCATTACGCATGTCCATCAGCTCGGGGAGAGCTGAGGGTGTCTGTCGGGCTCTCCGTTGACTAGCACCCAACGGCATACCGACTAAAAACCCATCGATATTCCTTCCTTCACCTTAATGCTAGTGCATCATCAAACCACTCACCATCTGACGAGTGGTTTAGAGATGCACTAACACTTGACAGGGTCACGGGGTCCCGATTGGATTCTACCGCAGCCCTGTCGGTAAGTACTAGCTGCTCCGCTTTGACTGCCTACAGAGAAGAGCCATTAGAATCATTGACGTCCCCAAGCTCACCGACACTCTAGAAACGCTTCTAACCAACGCCAGCCTATGGATCCCTCTGCGAGTTCTACCGCCTCTCCAACGGGAATGCTCTGACGATCTTTTCGATCTCATCCCGGCATCAAGATTTTATCATCGCTCTTCCTTGCTCCGTTACAAAGCTCATCCACACATTGAGTACCCTGGGTTTCTCGAACGACTCGTTCCTCAAGATCATTTCTTCCCCATACCTGCAAGCTACCATCCGAGGTTTTTCCGCTTGGATACGACATGTGCCGCTTCAAGAACATGTTAAAATAAATGTCATCAAGTTCATCAACGTATCGACAATGCCCCCGGTGTTTCCGGTGTCTATAAGCGACGGTGACCACTTTACATCAGCTAGTTTGTCTATCCCTTTCATAAAAAAAAAGATTAAGATTGCAAAGAGCGAGACGCAAAATATAGATGTTGAAGATTTATTTACATTGACGAAACATTATTTTTTTTATTTGATTTCGGTTTAAAGAACTTTATTTGACTCAAAAAGAACTTTAACAGTTCACTTAAATATGAGCAAACATTAAACAAATAAAAAATAGAGGTTAAAACGATGTGGGTAGTTCGATCTTATTAAATAATATATAACAATAAAAAAACACATAAGTAGAAATCATTCAGTGACCCAAAGCGATAAGTACTCACAATGTGGGTAGGCAAGCAAAATGACAGTGCGTTAGCACAAGCAGCGAGTGAGTGCCTTAGCTCCGAAATCGTAAATTAGTTGAACCATAGAGTTCAGATATTATAGACAAGGCATATTTTATTTATATGTAACTGTTTTTTTTTTGTTGCTTTTCTTTTATTTACATTCAAACTATAGGTAATTATGTGCATACCTACTTAGTGTACCTACACGTATTTTTTAAGTTATTAAACACAGCGTTAGTCAAATATGTTTCCTGAAATGTGCGATTTCAGTTTATTTTTAAATGTTGTAACACTAGTACACTCTTTGATCTCTGTTGGTAGGTTGTTAAAAATCTTAGTTCCGTCGTATAAAATATTTGTTTTCCCAAACACAGTTCTTGGATTATATTGCTTGAGTTTTTTTGTATTTCTCAGATTATATTTGTATGTCCTTTTTTAGTGAAAACAGTTTGTGCGTGAATTTGACCAGAGATACTTTTTTTAATGAAACTACAAATATTTTGTGTGTATAGTTGTTTTAGATTAAAAAACTTCGTGATTTTGTACAAAAAAGCAGTTGATGTAAGTCTGTCATAATTAAACAGTGTTTTGATGGCCTTGTTTTGAGCAACCTGCAGCGGTTTGAGGTTAGTCTTTGCAGCACAACCCCAAACCTCAATCAGATAGTCGAGATTAGATTAGAGAGCATTGTATATCATATCACGAACTTTGTGTAGTATACAAATTGCCATTCTACGCAATGCCGCATAGTGCGCGTCCTAGGTGGACGTGACTTATGAGGTATTGCATTGTTATAGGCAGAGGGTACCACTTAACATCAGGTGGGCCATCTGCTTGACCCGACATTACAAGTGGCAAAAAAAAAAATTGTTAGCGCTAAGTTTTTCGCTCCCCGCTTTTCGCTAAGGTCTTTGGCCTTTTGGAGATCAAAAACGTCAATAAGACATTTTAAAGAACTTATTAATTGTATTTTTTTTATAAATTAATTTTTGCGACTATGAGATGTGTTAAGAGTACTACATAAATCTACACTGAGGATTGATTTCACGAGCTGTGATTGGCTGATTTTAAATGGACATTAGTTAAGTATCACTTAATTTAAGTGAGGTTATTTGTGCGATAGATTTAGTTATGGTGCTTGAACGTTAAGTGACTTACAATGACAATATTTGTATGCCTTTCAGCAAAATGCCCTGACATCAATTACATTTTGCCATGTGTGTAGTACATGTCTAGTTTTTTTATAATAATGAATGACCCACCAGAATAGTCCTTGTCCTTATATCATAATTATATTATGAAATAATAACCTACCCACAAAAATTCAGAGGTCATTTTTAACCCCCAACCAAAAAGAGGGGTGTTTTACGTTTGACTTGTTTGTGTATCTATGTATCTGTCTATGGCATCGTAGCTCCAAACGCAAGCGAGCTAGCTGTAACCTTCTATTAAGAATTTCTTATCAAAGTAACTTTCAAATTGTAGTGCTGTCCATAGTGACAGAATTGAATGACTTGCTCTAATAAATCGCACAACAAGTAATGAGCGCTGTCCTTCAATGCGCAGTAGTCATTTTTTGGGTCTGTATAGCGAATGCGCGAATATAAACATGCGCAATCAACCCCACCACTTTCGCCGAGCGCTCATTACTCGTTGCGCGACCTATACTAATACTATAGACTAACTAAACACAATAGACTGCCAATCTCATACAAAAAAACGTGCATCGATAAATGATTGCCTTCAATGACGCTAGATGTCGCCGAGTGTTTTGAATCTGCTATAAACGATTGTAATGCTTTAAATTCGAAAAGATCGACCATAGTTTCATAATTAAAAAATAAAATATAAATTTAAGTATTTATTTTTAAAGAATTAAAAGAGATTAGGTAGGTAATTGGTTTAAAATGCTGGTTGAATGATTCCCAGGCTATTTGCTAGCGCCATCTAGAAATAGCCTGGAATTTGTCCTTTTTTGAGTCACAAAATTTTGTTGTATGTTAGCGGTCTATTGTGTTTAGTTAGTCTATGCTAATCCATACCGCTTAACTGAGTCGGTTCCAGCTGTAGAGCAGTGGTGCGGGAGGGATATGTTTTAATAGACGCGGGACTTCAGTACCTATGACGTCGGCATCCCCCCCCCCCCCCCCTCCCACCGCTCCACTACCGCAGGAACCTACTCAGTTCAGCGCTATGCCTGTAATTAGTCTAGTACTTACAAAAATCACTAGAAATTGTATACCTGCTTATTATATCTGTAACTGCGCCTCCAAATGAATGGTGATGTTTACTGCGTCTGGAATGTATAACAATCACATCTTAGATTTATAATATCCCAAAAATTGCCAACCTGCTGCGAATCGAACTCACGACCCTCCGTTATGTATGGGGACATGACTGCTTTACGTTAGGTTGAATTCTTGAGATGGTAGGTATCAACTCGAAGCGCGCCCACAATTACAATATTCTCTTTATAACCTATAATGACGACCTCTGTAGCGCAGTGGGCGAGTAGCCGCCTGAGATGCGAGAGGTTGGGATCGATTCCCGCTGGGGGAAAAAATATTTTGTAGGTATACATGATCAGTTACACTAATAGCTAGACCCCTAGTGCGTTAGATACTAGCCAAAATAAAAGCCAACTTCGCGTGCAAAAGGCCGTAAGCGACATACCGACTAACTTCAGATCGTTTACTCTTGTCAGTGTCATAAATAAGTTGTATCAATAGTTGTAATATTCCCGTGTTAAGTTGTATTAACGGTTGTACAGTATTATTTGCTGATTAGATGTTATTTATTGTAGCTATTACTGCTATTTGTAAGTGCTTTGTTATAAAATATATTAACTAAAATACCTATGCTGTTTCTTTTTCTTGTCTTGATTCAATAATCTATTGGATAAAATACAGAATGGGATAAGTTTTTAAAGTAAGGGGGTGATCCATTGGCGAGTAAAACCGCTAGTACGCCAGCGAGCCGGCGAGCCAGAGGTACAGGCCGTCAATGGAGCACCTACACAACCGCAGTTTTAAAATACCGCGGTTTTGGCTCGTTGGCTCTTCGCGCATGCTTGAAATCCTAAGACCGCAGTATATTATACCAATGTATGATCGAGAGTCGACTGTTTAGTACGCCAATGGATCACCAACGCGAGTCGACAATCCAACGAACCAGCAGTTTATACCTTTAACTCGCCGGCTCGCAAATGGATCACCCACCTTATTTCAGGTTGGTAGCAAAGCCAACACTTTTGATGCAACCGATGCAAGGAAAAGACGTACAAAATTAATTTTCCTTAACTCATTAGTACATATACCCTCTATTCGTACTAAACGTTTCAGTTCTACTTTTATAATGCGAACTGCTAATGAGTGGAATACACTACCGTCGTCTGTCTTTTCTGAAAACTATAATCTGGGTCTCTTCAAGGCTAGAGTGAACAGGTGCCTTCTAGACCTTTGTGCTTCATCTTCGGCCACATCGTCACTTACTAACAGGTGATATATCGTGGTCAAACAAAGGTCTTAGATAAATCTATGGCTCGAACACTGAACATATTTATTTCATGGACTAAATATGCCGCCGGACCACTTGTACCATTAGGCATTACCATTGATGGTACAATTGACACCGATGCTGTCCCACCGATCGATCTTGGCGTGTGGGTTCAGAGCAGTTCGTGGGTTAATTTCCTATTATAATAGTGATGACCTTTGTGACGCAACAGCTGCAATGCGAGAGGTTTCGGATTTGATTCCCACTGCGGGACAAATGTTTGTATGATCTGCAAATATTTGTTCTAGCCTGGGTGATGTAGTAGCATGGTACTCGTAGTTACTGATTCCCGTGACACAGGGGATCCTAGTGTGGGATCTGGAGGGCAATTCTCGTGCTTTAGAGATTAAGTCGAATTCGACATATGTCGAAAAAAGATGGCGAATGTCGAATAAAATCTTATTTTGCTATTCTCGTGATGTCACTAATAGACATAAGTCGACCAATATCATTCAAATCGAATACGATTTGATGGTTATTGTGACATTTTCGTGACATTTCTTGTAGACATTCATGCTTCGACAGTATCTCTAATTTAGAGATAATCTCTACAATCCGAGAATTGGCCTCCAGGCAGGACTATGTATGTGACTGTTGGGTGTAGGTATAGCTTGCGGCTTCGCTCGTGGTATGTCGGGGGACAATCAATAAATAATAAATAAATAATGCTGGACAGTTCACACAACATTATTTAGACCCTAGCTAAGCAGAGCTTGTGTTATGGGTACTAGATAACTGATATACTTAATACAATATATTACATAGATAGTTATTTTTTATCTAATATATAAAAATAAGTCGGGTTTTCCTTCCTGACGCTATAACTCCAGAACGCACGAACCGATTTCCACGGTTTTGCATTCGTTGGAAAGCCCACTTTACACCACAACTCAAGAATGGGTGAACCGATTTGGCTGAAAATTGGTAGGGAGGTAGCTTAGAACCAGGAGATAGCACATAGTGGGATGGGTAGGACGGGGGGGTTCACCGGGGGCTACATGTGCGAAGCCGGGGCGAGTCGCTAGTTATACATAGAAAATACCCAGAACACCCTGAACAAATATTTGTTCCGAGGCGGGAATCGAACCCGCAGCCTCCTGCGTCGCAGGCAAATCTACGCCTGCCGCGCTACAGTGGTCATCAAAATGTTTGCATGATCTGAAAATATTCGTTCTGGCCTGGGTGATGTGGTAGCATGGTAGGTACTCGTAGTTCCTGATATCCGTGATACAGGGGATCCGAGTGTGGGATCAGGACTATATGTATGTGAATGTTGGGTGTCATTAATTGACAGAATGCCGGGATACAAAGTTGTTTGACTACCCACAGTAGGATGCCCTCACGTATCTGAGTGAGATCACACAGATAATACCCCGTAGTGATTAAAGTTGTAAACACAAAATGCTGCTTACCATTGGGATCTTGAGCGATGAGTGGCATCGTGTTTCGGAGATTCAGCCGCCCACATCTCATGTATATGACAGCCTGACGGGAGTACTTTTTTGATAATGGTTGATGTCCTGGTTTTTTTTTCTTCATGGGTTTTTCTTTCCATGTTCCTGTCTTACCCTGTTCCTTTTTATCATGGTTTTACTTTTTTATCATACCTTTATTTTCATGGCTTTTTCTTACAATGATTATTTCTTACCCCGTTCCTTTTTATCAGACTTGTTATGGATTATTCTTAAGATGTTCCTTTTTGTCATAGCCCTTTCTTGTCGTGATTTTCTCTCCTTTTTATAATAGGTAGGTACCTACCTACTCAGTCCTCTTTCCATGGATTTTTCTTAACATGTTCCATTTTATCATAATCCTTTGTTGTCATAGATTATTCTTACTGCGGTCTTTTCTTATCATGTCCCTATTTCATCATGTTAATTTCTTGCCCTGGACCGTTAATTTCTTACTGATCATGGTTCTCTTGTCGTGGGTTTATCTAGCCATGGTACTTTCTTGCCATGGGTTTATCTAGCCATGGTACTTTCTTACCATGGGTTTATCTAGCGATGGTACTTTCTTGCCATGGGTTTATCTAGCCATGGTACTTTCTTGCCATGGGTTTATCTAGCCATGGTACTTTCTTGCCATGGTTTTATCTAGCGATGGTACTTTCTTGCCATGGGTTTATCTAGCCATGGTACTTTCTTGCCATGGGTGTATCTAGCCATGGTACTTTCTTGCCATGGTTTTATCTAGCCATGGTACTTTCTTGCCATGGCCCTTTCTTTTCATAGTTTCTAGTCATGGTCCTTACTTGGTCAACTAGCTTTAGGTCTGTGCCCAGCTGGAGGTATCATCATCATCATAACTCAGCGTTACTTGCCTGCATTGGACATAATATGCCTCTACACATTCCCTATCCATTCTATTTGGTTCATTCTACTGTTTTTATATCGTCGGACCATCCTAAAGGTATGTCCCCATTCAGGGCCTTGTGACCGACGGTAGGTAGTGGCCCCATTCAGGGCCTTGTGACCGACGGTAGGTAGTGGCCCCATTCAGGCCCTTGTGACCGACGGTAGGTAGTGGCCCCATTCAAAGCCTTGTGACCGACGGTAGGTAGTGGCCCCATTCAGGGCCTTGTGACCGACGGTAGGTAGTGGCCCCATTCAAAGCCTTGTGACTGACGGTAGGTAGTGGCCCTATTCAGGGCCTTGTGACCGACGGTAGGTAGTGGCCCCATTCAGGCCCTTGTGACCGACGGTAGGTAGTGGCCCCATTCAAAGCCTTGTGACCGACGGTAGGTAGTGGCCCCATTCAGGGCCTTGTGACCGACGGTAGGTAGTGGCCCCATTCAAAGCCTTGTGACCGACGGTAGGTAGTGGCCCCATTCAGGGCCTTGTGACCGTCGGTAGGTAGTGGCCCCATTCAGGGCCTTGTGACCGACGGTAGGTAAACCAGTTGTGTGGCTCGCCGAGAGATATGCTGATGATCAAACTGAAAATAAGAAAATTACTGCCTAAAATAAACTAAAAATAAAATAAACCAAACAGAGAAAAAGTTAAGGCACACTTACACATGGTTTAAAAATTGGGTCCAACAATATGTTTTCAATAAATTCATCATCATAAAAATCAAGCCTTTATTTTATAAGTAAAAAGTTACACCAGGTTGGTGAGTCCAGTGTAATAATATTAGCACTAGCACAGATAAAAGAATACTATACTAGTAAGTTAGTATTCGTTTTCTTATACAAAACACTATTGCGGTTTTCGGAACAGGCCTCAACCTCAAGGTTACCTAGTAACTATTAAATCATCTGTGCCCAGGCGCCCAGGGCCATGTTTTTCGAAAACTACAAGCTATGAATGAGTAGCATTGAACAGACAGATTGAAAACTACAAGCTATGAATGAGTAGCATTGAACAGACAGATTGAAAACTACAAGCTATGAATGAGTAGCATTGAACAGACAGATTGAAAACTACAAGCTATGAATGAGTAGCATTGAACAGACAGATTGAAAACTACAAGCTATGAATGAGTAGCATTGAACAGACAGATTGAAAACTACAAGCTATGAATGAGTAGCATTGAACAGACAGATTGAAAACTACAAGCTATGAATGAGTAGCATTGAACAGACAGATTGGGTAGAAAACTACAAGCTATGAATGAGTAGCATTGAACAGACAGATTGAAAACTACAAGCTATGAATGAGTAGCATTGAACAGACAGATTGGGTAGAAAACTACAAGCTATGAATGAGTAGCATTGAACAGACAGATTGGGTAGAAAACTACAAGCTATGAATGAGTAGCATTGAACAGACAGATTGGGTAGAAAACTACAAGCTATGAATGAGTAGCATTGAACAGACAGATTGAAAACTACAAGCTATGAATGAGTAGCATTGAACAGACAGATTGAAAACTACAAGCTATGAATGAGTAGCATTGAACAGACAGATTGAAAACTACAAGCTATGAATGAGTAGCATTGAACAGACAGATTGGGTAGAAAACTACAAGCTATGAATGAGTAGCATTGAACAGACAGATTGGGTAGAAAACTACAAGCTATGAATGAGTAGCATTGAACAGACAGATTGGGTAGAAAACTACAAGCTATGAATGAGTAGCATTGAACAGACAGATTGGGTAGAAAACTACAAGCTATGAATGAGTAGCATTGAACAGACAGATTGGGTAGAAAACTACAAGCTATGAATGAGTAGCATTGAACAGACAGATTGGGTAGAAAACTACAAGCTATGAATGAGTAGCATTGAACAGACAGATTGGGTAGAAAAGGTTGAGTTTATTTTTTATTTTTTTATTACTACTTTACCATAGCAATACACTTGTAAGCTTGTATGATCCGAGAAATAGGCGCATGGAACTTTAAGGCTTGATTTCTATGATTTCTATGATTTAAAAATCAGCCTGCATCTTAAAAGGAAGATTAAAAGAAACAAAAATATAAACATCACCTAGTATGTACTATGTACTTTAATACAAAGTTTTATAAACACATATAAATGCAACAAAGTGACATAGGAATAACATTAAAGTAAAACCTTATTAAAGACATGACAATTATCACTTAGCCATAATTTCTAGACTTAGGTATCTACAAAATACTGCCACACCAAAACGTTCAGAAAAAGTTTTCTAAAAGGTCTTCGATCATTATCAAATAAGGCGCTCCCAACTCGCGCGGGCGGGTAGCAATAACCATAAACAGTAATCTTATAACTAAAATATTAAAGCAAGTTACTTAATTAAAATATTAAACTGGAATTCGACTCACAATGTAGCAGCTTTTGAAACTAATCTAAACAAGTAATTTTGTACTAAGTAATTTTAGCAGCATTCTCTGTTCAACCACCCTTAAATGATCAGGGGCCCTCTCTTATAGACTGAAATACAAGGGACCCATAGAGAATACTAACAGAATCAACACCAATATCTTAGTAAACAAAGAAGTTCAAACATTTTTTTGGCATCGCTATCAGCAACCATTTTTATTATTTTAATCAACGTCTTTCTATTATTCCTCTACATAATATGTTTAGACAACCCTTTGTAACGCGTCGGGCGAGTAGCCGGCTGAGTCGCGAAAGGTTGCAGGTTCGTTTCCCGCTGCAGGACAAATGTTTGTAAGATCAGCAAATATTTGTTCCGGGTCTGAGTGTAATGGTTCATAGTACTCGTAGTTTCTGATATCCACGACACAGGGAATCCTTGTGTATTATCTAGTACCCTTAACACAAGCTCTGCTTAGCTTGGGGCTAGATAATGTTGTGTGAACTGTCCAGTATTATTTATTATTTATTTATTATTTTCATTTGTATATTATGTCCTCTATCCATATTAGGTATATAGGATACAAAGTAAGACGAAGATTTGGAAAAAAAAAAGGCTAATAATAGCAATGCCACTGAGATTTGATCCTGTTTTTTCAATACTCAAAAACTACACAAAAATCAAAAGCATAGAAAATTTAGTTTATCTCTTCCGGTACTTACCCACAGACAAACAAACGGACTTATGACAGCCGCATTTTTAGTTGGTGGTTCATTCGGTTATTTGAACGTTCATGAATAATTTGGTGATTCACATAGTGAATTATTTGGTGATTCACATGGTGAATTATTAGAATGTTCATTAATAAATTGGTTATTCACATATTGAATTATTTGAACATTCATGAATAATTTGGTGATTCACATAGTGAATTATTTGAACATTCATGAATAATTTGGTGATTCACATAGTGAATTATTTGAACATTCATGAATAATTTGGTGATTCACTTGGTGAATTATTAGAATGTTCATTAATAAATTGGTTATTCACATATTGAATTATTTGAACATTCATGAATAATTTGGTGATTCACATATTGAATTATTTGAACATTCATGAATAATTTGGTGATTCACATAGTGAATTATTTGAACGTTCATGAATAATTTGGTGATTCACATTGTGAATTATTTGAACGTTCATGAATAATTTGGTGATTCACATAGTGAATTATTTGAACTGTCATAATTGGTGGTTCACATAATGAACTTTTATGAATACTATTATTTCCAAAACTACACAACTAGACTCACCTAATCTACAAGCTTATAACTAACAACCGTTTCCATCTTATGTAAATTAGTGGAAAATGATTTTAACTGCACATTTTGGGCATTGACAATGGCTATTGGTTCAGCCTCGGCCCATTGGTCTGGCACATCACAGTCTGTTTTAGCATGGACGAGCACATCGAATGAGCACCTACAATCTAAAAATGGTAAGTAAGAAATAGTAGCTGCCACTTGTAGCATTACATCCCGGATTTCTTGCTGTATCTTTTTTAGTTCCTTACTACTGACAGTTTCATTTTTTCCCTTTGATAGTGTGATGTCTCCATCTTCATATTGGACGTTGAAGTCCCAGCATTCTAAGATTTCTTCATTGGCAACATTTAGTATGACGAGAGAGAGCTTGCTCACTTTCTTGTTTACGATCCATTCTGAAAGATACAAAAGATGAATGTTTTAGTATGGGCACGGGGTCTCATCATATACAAAAAATATATTGTTCTATTAAAGTTCAATAGATGGCGTTACAGGTATAGATTTGTTATTGAAGTATGTGAAAAATTAATATTAGATCCTGAAAAAAAGATTTTCTGATAGCAAAAAATACCCATAACACGGGAAAATTAAATAAATGCCTCTGTAATCAATTTTAATTATTTTTACAAAAAATCAAATGATATCTTTTTTTCTGGCGGTAAATATTTGAACTACGTTGGGGTAGACACAGTTTATTTTAGTACCACAGATAGCACTGACTAACAGATAGCGCTATTTTAAATTACTGTATTGTTGCGTTTAGTTTTTGCGTTTTACTAATAAGTAGGTAGATTACTAATTCATAATTTTTTTACTCGAAATCAAAAGAAACAAAATGGTATCGTAGATACCTAAGAATTGAATTGAAGAACGAAACGCATTGTGTCAACTTTGCATTAAATGTTGCTGTTTTGGCATTTTTAGTGCTAAATCTAGCATATTTCTTGATTATTTAGCATGTAAAATTTTAGTTTGCATATAGCATTTTTTATCATTTTTTGGACTTAATCTTTAAAAAGAATGTTCAATCACAGAATAAATATTAGTAAAAGTACAGAAGACGCACTTAGCGAAAAAATTTATATAAATAGCGACTCTTGCTGGGACGCAACAAAGTGCAATTCAGCTCGCATTAGCGCTCAATACCTATCGCGATATTCACCTAAACATTTGCTCTCTCTTCTAACGCGTAACTCTGTCGCTGTCTGGCGCGGAGTGATGCGCATCAAAAGGGTAGTCGACATTTCTAATAAAAAAATAAATTAACCTTCTGTTGTGTAGGTAGATAGTCAGCATTGTAGCACAGATTATGTATTAGTTACTTCGTAACGCGCAAGACAGCTAGAAGAGGCCGTAACATAGGGTCGGAGCTTTATGTCTCAGGGTGGCGGGCGCAGTGCAATGCCACATAGGGCGCGTCCTAGGTGGACGTGACCTGTAATGTAATGCACTGTTCATAGGCAGAGGTTACCGCTTAACATCGGGTGGGCCATCCGCTTGTTCCGTCATTCAAGTAATATAAAAAAAAAAGATCGAAAGCAGGTAGGTATTTTTAACGCCCGACGGAAAAACGACGGGGTGTTATAAGTTTGAGGTGTCAGTGCGCGCGCGTGTGTGTGTGTGTGTGTGGTTTTGTGTGTGTATGTATCTGTGTGTGTGTGTCTGTCTGTGGCATCGTAGCTCCCGAACGGATTTTTTTTTTGTTTGAAAGGTGATTTTTTCGGGAGTGTTCTTAGCTATGTTTGACCAAAATCGGTTCAGCCGTTTCATTGCGTTAAGGGTTTTTTTTATTTTTACAAAATTAATTGCTTGTAGGTAATGAAATAGTTACAAAGTTATATGGATATAATAACGATGAGATATTAAGTTGGTAGGTATAGGTATACCAGAATCTCATAGCATAAAAAATAAAATACAAATAAAGATTTTCATATGGCAATACCAAACTATCATCTGTCTTGGCAAAGTACGAGTTGTGTCAAATCTCTGAGCTCACGTGTCGTTTTGTTGAAAATACTTAAAAATTCCGTATAAATGTTGAAAAAACCACTTCGATCTCAAGCAAGAACTATTGTTTAAAATGTTTATCAAAAAAATTGCGAAGAAACTGATGAAGATCAACCAGAATCTTCAATTTTAAAGCGCGTGCATATTTGACATGGTTGACTGGTGAGTAGGACAGACTAGTTTTGGTAGTTTATTATGACTATATTTCTTTATAGTGTTTGCTTTATTACGCCTTGTTCACAGGGGTTTCTGTTACTACTATACGACGAATTATTGAAGAAAGCCGATCTAATGGTGGTGTATTTTGTACGCTCGGGAAGAAGAGGAAAGGTGGAAAGAAAAAGATCAACCTGGATAGTGTGAAATGTGAATAGTAAAAAATGTGAACCGACCTGCAAGTGACACAAAATCACTGGCAGAAGAAGCTTTTTCACAAATTGGTGCAGAAGAATGGCAAAAATGTTGCCAACATGTCATAAAAGTTGAAAATGATTACATCGAACAAGACAGATTAGTTGAGATGCAAGAAGAACGATTCATTATAAACACCTCGTTATCTTCATCGTAATCCTCTTCGTCTTATGAAGAACCAATGCAGATTGAGTACTTAGAGTCACTTTCTAGTTCTGGATGAGGATCTTTTAAAAGTAAAAAAATTAAATAAATGATTGATTGATTTTTTATTTTTCATGCGTAAAATTATAAATAGATGCAATATTCATTCAAATAAGATAGATAATAATATCATCATGTTTAATAATAAGTACTTGTTAAATGCCAAAGGCCGGTGGATGCAAGTTGCGCAGGACCGTTCACGGTGGAAACCTATGGGGGAGGCCTATGTTCAGCAGTGGACGTCTTCCGGCTGAAATTATGATGATGATGATGATAATGATGACTTTTTATATGATTGATATACTTATAGAAAAAATAAAGTATCAAGATCTTTTAATCCAATTTCCCCAGTGTTGCTTACCACACAATTTAATTTCCTATTTTGCCATCAGATTCTGGTACACCTATAAGTATAGTTTTTCTCTGCTTATGAAGTTAACAAGCTACGATTTAATTTAAAAACATCAGTAGGTTTACCAAAACCATCGATGACCAAAACATATTATTATTATGAACTGAACTCGCTCTTAACTCGCATTACCTAACCTACAAAAAAAAAGCCTTAAAGTACCTCGCGAGTATCTATTTTAATTTTCAAATAGGTACATATTAGATACATATTATGTACCTACGAATTACGTAAGTACCACATGTTATTATCAATATTGTTATTATGTAGAAATAAAGACTCATTCATGTTTTTTTTTATTTTTATAAGTACTAAGAATGACGGAATAAGCAGGTAGCCCACCTGATGATAAGCGGTAACCTCTGCCTATGAACAATGCATTATCGCATAGGTCACGTCCATCTAGGACGCGCCCTATGTGGCATTGCACTGCACCCGCCACCCTGAGACATAAAGATGAAAAGTCTATGTGCCTGTAATTTTACCGGCAACCATGCACTTCCAACCGAAACACAGCAATGCGAGCACTACTGCTTTGCGGCAGAAATAGGTATGGTGGTAGTAGGTACTTCCCCGGACGAACTCTTTCACTAATTTGGAGCGATTCAGAAGTAAAGTCTAATTAAGCACGTAAGTAGATCGGTAAGTAGGTAGGTACCTAAATTCAAGTAATTACCTACATACACCTATATTACAACCTAGATCTCTGAAATCTATGCTGTATGCACAAGAAATCACACCTATAAAAGGCATTACTTCGATATGTACCTACAGAAAATAACTAATGTAAGTACATCAATCAAATAACTTAAATTTCTTCGTCCTTCGGCAATGCAAAAAATGATAATTCTTAATTTGTTTTTTGACTATTGCATCCATATACAGCACAATATGTACACGACGGAATATTAACGCTTTCTTTCAGTAATAACACATTCCATAATAAGCTACCAGCCAGGACAAATCTTATACCAACGAATCTTATCAACAAGTCCGGGTAGTCCGGTATGATCTATCTAGGCAAAAAACCGTAAGTCAGCTCACCACTCCACAGAATAAATAATAGTAACTGCACATAAAACTCCCGGTCGCCACTCAGACTACTAGACGTTCTGATTCGTAATTATTTAGCTAGCTGTCTAACGTGCACTCGATGCAAAATTAACGCCATCTATTGAGCGCGTGCGTGTTTAACGCGGTAATTCCAGTTGCAGGTGCTAGGTGGCTCTAGCTATCATTTCCCTGCTAGCGGCATCTAGCGCCCAGGTAAGGCAACCAAAATAGCCCGCAGAATAGCCCGAGTTATGGCGGTCACGTTTTGTTGTATGGCATGAGGTATCTGTACTAGTATAGTATTCTTTTATCTGTGGTATGGGTAACATTCCTAAACAAATAAATAAATAAATAATGCTGGACAGTTCATACAACATTATCTAGACCCAAGCTAAGCAGAGCATGTGTTATGGGTGTTATATATAGGTATGTTTATGTTATATATGGGTATGTTTGTATGTTATGTAACATGTATATAAAAACTGCTAGTTTTAAGTAATGATGAACTTTCGACGACCTCTGTGGCGCGGCGGGCGAAGGTTCGCCTGCGACACAGGTGGTTGCAGGTTTAATTCCCGCCTCGGAACAAATATTTGTTTGATCTGGAGATATTTGTTCAGGGTGTTCTGGGTATTTTCTATGTATAACAAAAAATATCTATCTATGTAATGTATTATATTAATTAGGTATATCAGTTATCTAGTAGGTACCCATAACACAAGCTCTGCTTAGCTTGGGGCTAGATAATGTTGTGTGAACTGTCCAGCATTTTTTTTTTAAATTTATTTTATTGTGTATGCTAATGTGGTAAGGATGGTATGGTACTGAGATGTGCATCTGCTTGTCGTATGGAACAATCTTATAAAAGTCCTGCTTGTCCATCATGCATGGTCTGGCAAAAAGGGCCCGTTGGTGGCCTAGTTGCGGAGAAGAGTCTGCTCTACAAGTACATGCATGGTCTGAGATACAATATAATGTATTTTTGACGAACATAAAGTCATGAGCTTACCTTCACTTTGAAGTAGTAGATTAGTAAGAAAAGCTTTGATTTTAGGATCTTCTGATAGCAGTAGGGTGATTCCGTACTGCTGCTCTGCTTTGAACGATTCTGGTGGATACAGGCCTCTTTGAAATAGCACAGAGTTGATGGCATATTCTGCAACAATAGCGTGTCATTAAATATATGTTAAAAACTTCACATAACATATATTTATATACCTTCTTATATCAAGTCAAACACAAAATAAACAAATATAACGAACTCGGTAAATGGATTGAGAATATTAGAGATATTATTTGCAGATTTGTTCAGGGTGTTCTGGGTATTTTCTATGTACCTATATTAAAATATATCTATCTAATTAATGACAATATATATCAGTTATCTACTACCCACCATAACACAAGCTCTGCTTAGCTCGGAACTAGATAATGTAGTGTGAACTGTGAAGCATTATTTGTTTATTATTTATTTATTTATAGCAAAAACGATTGCAACGATTCATAGAAAGCAGAACTGACTATTCGATTTTTGTTTTATTTTGTATGTATACTAGGTCTACAGTGGCCCAAAATAGAGAGGACTGGAGAGAAGGAAGGGAGGTCTTTGCCCTGCAGTGGGACATCACAATCTCTTATAAAATATAATATAGGTATACCTAACTAAACTTGGTATACTTGGTCATAATTTATTTCGGTATATTTAGTGTTGATGATTTGCAAATAGGTAAAGATATATCTCTGAACAGTCAAACTTACTCAAATACTCGCAAATGATTTGGGCTGAGCCCCGCAGAGTTATGCAGTTCTTAGTCTGTTGCAGTGACATTTTTCTGGGGCCTTCAGACACTAATTATAAAAAGAATTAAAACGTTATTCTGACGATTTAGAATAAATTCACCATCACAGATTTATAAATACAGTACTAAAACATAAAACAAAAATCTAAATCACAATCACAATAGCTCAGTGTCTTTATTCAATTCGTCCGTTTCCGTTGTCGGTTGGTTTTTTGAAGTTTGATTGATTTGATTTTCTTCTTTTTTTATTTGGCTTTTTGCCGCGAGTTACTGCACGTGTCAGGCAAATTATATCGTTGTCGTCATAGATATATAATTTTCGCTGTACATTCTAGATCCATGGTTGTCGTTGACTTCAACCCGCCATTTTTGAAAGAAAAATCTTCATAAAAAACTAATTTAATTTTACAGTGTTTGTTTTATATATATACCGTGTAATTTTGGTGGCAAAACGGCATCTGCGATGGTCAATCGGCATGTGGCAAGCAACATTATCATAGATAAAACCACGCTATGGAATGTTCATAGAAAACTGCAGTAACGTTATGAAAACGCTATTTTATCTGTGATCCTCCGATACACTATACTAAGCCGAATACACAGAAGAAGAACTACATACATTCATGGGCAAAAAAAATATAATAAAATAATTAATGCTGGACAGTTCACACAACATTATCTAGCCCCAAGCTAAGCAAAGCTTGTGTTATGGGTACTAGATAACTGACTTTGACATTTCACTTTATTTTGACAGTTAGGTACAGAGCTGGTGCCATCTATTTTCAAAGGCATGATGTGAAGCAGACGTGAATGAAAACCCCTCTTAATTGCTAATAATGCAGAGAAACCATTAAAAAAAAGAACACATTGTGGTCTGTTTGTTGTCAGTGCTGCTGCTGACAGCCAAAGACTACAATATATTACTCTGACAGCCACAGACTACTAACAGCTGTAAAGTGTGAATAATAATAAAACCTTAAAACCCCCCATCCATACCCCGTTGTTCCGAGTGTTTGAATACAATACTTATTACGTTCTACTAATAAAAGTGCTTAATTTTAGAGTTATGGGAAAGTGATTCTAATCACTGAGAACCCTATTTGATTAATGAAGTCGAGTTGGGAAAGAAAAGGAATGGAACAATTTCAAGAATTCTAGCGTAGCGTTACTGAAGTCAAAGTCAAAGTAAAAAAAACTGAAAACAGAGAGTCCTAAAAAAGGAGTCAAGGAATTAATTATCTTTAAAGAATAACAGTCAGTGGAGTTATTGCAAAAATGCCGTAAGTGTTGCTTTTGTTGTTTTACGAGTGTTGTGTTTGTGTTCTTCTCTTCTGTTCTTGAACAAGTGGCCAATTTTCTATATATAAAAAATTCCTCTATGTGGCCAATTTTAGTCCGATTTTAAAATCCAGTCCAAAAATGTAAACAAATCAATGTCAAACAAGACTGTCATAGGCAAGTCATAGGCCAGCACCATGAATAAAGTACTACACCTTCTTCTGAGGCCAGCACTTATATTATCAATGTCAAACAAGACTGTCATAGGCAAGTCATAGGCCAGCACCATGAATAAAGTACTGCACCTTCTTCAGAGGCCAGCACTTATATTATCAATGTCAAAAAAGACTGTCATAGGCAAGTCATAGGCCAGCACCATGAATAAAGTACTACACCTTCTTCTGAGGCCAGCACTTATATTATCAATGTCAAACAAGACTGTCATAGGCAAGTCATAGGCCAGCACCATGAATAAAGTACTGCACCTTTCAACTGTTGAGGCTGGTAGAGTCTTTCTTCAGAAGGTCAATACTGATTTCAATGGTTGGTTGAATGTTTTTACAGACGCCTCCAAAGTCTCAGACAGCTGTCCAGTGGGTGCTGCCGTCTGGATACTTAAATATAAAATTATATTAAGCTTTAAATGCCCCTCCGTTACTTCTGTTTTTACTGGGGAATCCATAGCTATTTTAGAAGCCATTCTTTATTCAATATCTCACAACCTTGACAAAACTATCATATTTACTGATTCCAAGAGTTGTCTTCAATCTCTTCTTTGTAACCCATTTAGAGATAAATCTCGGTTTCCGATTATTTTACAAATTCAAGAAGCTTTGTTTCACCGTCGTCAGCTTGGTTTAAAAATTGTTCTTGCTTGGATCCCAGGTCATTCTGGTATTTCGGGCAATGAAAATGCTGACTCCTGTGCTAAGCATGCCTCTCAAGTAGGATCTCTTGAGTATTTTAAAATATTCTGTCATGATCTTGATCAATGCTCAAAAACTCACTTTTAAATAGATATTGGTCTGAAAAATGGGAAACTTCCAGACAGTTGAAAGGAAAGCATTATGGCGGAATTCAACCAGAGATACCGAACAAACCTTGGTTTTTAAAATTTTGTGTTGCCAGTAAATCTTCCACTTCTACTGTTTGTCGTTTGAGACTTGGTCATGCATGTACTCCTGTGTAAACTTTGGATAAGGGATCACTCTCTTTGTGAGTGTGGTCTTGATGAGGGTAATGTTGATCATATTTTCTTTAATTGTAAAAATAATCCTTTTTCTCTGTATGATATTATTCCCTTTAATATTCCTCGTCCCACTTCCTTTAAATGCCTCCTTGCCCTTGTATCATCACCTTTTGTAAATATTTTATGTAAATATATAGATAAGTTTAAAATTAATCTTTAAGTTCCGTTCTATCTTGGGGTATTGTTTAGAATCGTGCCGCACGAATTAAGGGGGGAGGGTGGGGGGGAAGGGGGGAGGGTCTTAGGGGACGCCCCCCCCTAGAGTGGGGATGTGCGGAAACTTATAGTTTTGGAGAAAAAAAATAAAGAAGTTTTGAGGTTAAGTATGTTTTTGGGTATTGTTTAGAATCGTGCCGCACGAATTAAGGGGGGAGGGTGGGGGGGGGGAGGGGCTTAGGGGACGCCCACCCCCCCCCCTAGAGTGGGGATGTGCGGAAACTTATAGTTTTGGAGAAAAAATATATAGAAGTTTTGAGGTTAAGTATGTTTTTTTTTGTGAGGTTAAGTATGAAGTTATATAATTGGAAGTGTCGGACTCCGGTATGGGCTCTCGCCAGTACTCTCGCGAGGTTGCCCCTGAGTGTCGCTTCACCCATTCGACCTTCGCTGCACTACGGAGGTCGCCGGCTCGCTTCGCTCGCCACCTCCCCCCTTCGCTCCGCTCGGCCTCACGGGCTTGCTCCGCTCAGGACCTCCCACGCGAGCTACTGGCTCCGCGTTTTTATATACACTCTAGGGGCGTGACGCACAAGACCACGTGGAGTCGGGGTGCTCCGTGTCGGTTCTGTCACTTATTTTGAGCCTAACCTACTCATGTCGGAATGCCCTGAGTCGATTCTGAGTCTCATACCGGAGTTCGACACTTCCAATTATAAAACTTCATACTTAACCTCACAAAAAATTCATACTTAACCTCAAAACTTCTTTATTTTTTTTTTCCAAAACTATAAGTTTCCGCACATCCCCACTCTAGGGGGGGGGGGGTCCCCTACCCCACTCCACCCCTCCCTCCCACTCTCCCCCCTTAATTCGTGCGGCACGATTCTAAACCCAACCCCTATCTTGTGTTGTTATATAATTAGTTATTAACTTATATAATTAGTTTCAATTTGTAATATAAAATTTTAGTTGTGTTTTTTAGATTGAATTGGTAGGTAGTTCAACTAGATACTTTTGCTTGGTTTATTTATTTTATTTTTCACACCGTCCGCTTTCCATATTCCGGAATAACCTTCGTGCAAAAGCTGAACTTGTTTTAAAACGTCACATTGGCGAAATTGTGGTCTATTCCGCAAGGGCTACTTGTTCAAGAACTGAACTGAACTACACCTTCTTCTGAGGCCAGCACTTATATTAACCTGTCGACATTGACATTGGCAAAATTATGGAAACTAAAGCCACACCACAGTAGCCACGAATAAAAGAAGAAGACCAGCTCCAGATTGAGTCACAGATTTATACTTTGAGTTTTTGAAATTTCCCCAGAAGTTGATAAACAAATCCCCAAAAGTACCTTAAGATAGGTACTATTTCTGCAATATTTCCCCAGGTAGGTAACTTGAAACTACCTATTCCTTCTTATCGGGTTATTTTAGTGTCATAGGTATAGATCCACCAACTTATCTGTAGAACCATTTACCTAAATGTTTCTATCATCTACATACATTTCATTCTACAGATAAGTTGGTGGATCTCTAGGTACTATTTTGTCATACAGACAGACACACACACACACAGACACGTCAAACTTATAACACCTCATCGTTTTTCGTTGGGGGTTAAAAAACGTTCATCATGTCAGCTTGTTTGTGATTTACGGGCAATCTTTGGGGAGAGCCACCAGTACAAGACCTGCTGAAATAAAGTCATACCAACTTTAGTAGGTCCATGATCGGGATATGCATGTCCTGGCAGTCATACCTGCTCAAGTTGAGTCACCTCCTGTATAAAGACAAATCACAAACAAGCTGACATGATGAACGTTTTTTAACCCCCAACGAAAAACGATGAGGTGTTATAAGTTTGACGTGTCTGTGTGTGTGTGTCTGTCTGTCCCATCGTAGCTCCCGAAAGGATGAACCGATTTCGTTTTTTTTGTTGTTTGAAAGGTGTATTTTTCGGGAGCGTTCTTAGATTTGTTTGATCAAAATCGGTTCAGCCGTTCAGCGTTGGGTTTTTTTTTTAAAAAATTACAAAACTAATTATTTTAACATTTACTTATTATTTATTAAAAACATTTAGGTACCTGTTTTAATAGCACCATATCTTGAAAATGTCTTTGGTATAAGGTTTAGGATGTATGAGTTAAATGAACTATTTTGTCTCAGTCGTGCGGGAAGAGGCGCGGTGAGAGGCGCAGGAAAACGCGCCAAAAGCGGAGCTGTTAATGCTCTTAAAAGTAAAAAGGAAACGACACGCACACTCCTTCCTGATGCACCTCCCCGGAAAAGATCAAGGTATGGATTGTATTATCAGGGAAGATATATTTATTAAATTTAAAAAAAAAAAAAAAATGACGAAATAAATATATTTATATTTGTATTTTAACAAGTAATTAATTTTGTAAAAATGAAAAAAACCCAAACATAGCTATATATTTTGATCAAACATAGCTAAGAACACTCCCGACAAATACACCTTTCAAACAACAAAAAAATTAATAGGTTCATCCGTTCGGGAGCTAAGATGGGACAGACAGACACACACACACAAACACATACAGACACAGGCACGTCAAACTTATAACAAACCTCCGTTTTTGCGTTGGGGGTTAAAAAAAAAGGGCATTTATTCCTTACACTATACTAACAAACGAAGGATACAATTTAAGTATAAAAATAAAATTTAGTCTAGTGTAAGAGAAATGGTCGAGGGCACCGCCACGCTGTTTTTCAGCCTCGCCTTAGAATGCTGCTTTATAATTTTGGTAGAGTTATAGCTTTTTTTTTGTCACAGTAAGCAGTCTCCAGACAGGGTGGAGTGCAGGTTGGTGGCCGGGACGCCAGCTACACCACCAGCCCCAAAACGGCAGAAAAGGAAGACACGGTAAATAATTTACTGAAAATAAATAGACCAGTCGAGGTTCTGCCTACCCCTTCCCTTGGGTCAAAAAGACGTGTGTCTATCTATGTTTGTATTTTTGTAAAAAAACATTAATAATGTTGCATTATTTAACTTAATATAAATATTTATTTTAGCATGCGAAGTGAAGACAGCGATGAGCCGACGACGCTTTGTGACTGGACGACCGGTGGGCTAAGTAAGAATACATTCAACGTTATTGTGTATCTGATAAATTATAATTTAAAAAAAACTACTTTTTGTATTATTTCAGAAAACGAGATGTCACCATCTATCTCTAAGGTTGCAAGAAAAGAGCGTAAAGGGGCCACAGGTACTGGATTTATCAATAAGTGTACTTTCAAGGCCAGTAATCTTTATTTTTATTTTTATACTACCTACTTGGATGATGGAACATGCAGATGTTACCTGCATATGTATGCTGTTATGTTGTCTGCATGCAGACCTGGATGTTAAGCGGTAACCTCTGCCTATGAACAGTGCATTACCTCATTGGTCACGTCTACCTAGGACGCACCCTATGTGGCATTGCACTGCGCCCGCCACCCTGAGACATAAAGATGAAAAGTCTCATGTGCCTGTATTTTCACCAGCACCCTTACCCTTCAAACCGGAACACAGCAATGCGAGAACTACTGCTTTGCGGCAGAAATATGTATGGTGGTAGTACTTCCCCGGACGAACTCTTTCACAAAAAAGCTCTACTACTACTAAAATTTGGTACATTACATGGAGATAGATAGTATCTACAGCTTGTTTTACTGTTGTTGTGGGCTTAACCTCTGTAGGTAGGTAGCCACCTACTTATCCTAAACTTAGTTGTTATTTTATAGAATCATGTGCATAGATACAATGTCGCTTGTTGTTTCAGATGTTTCTGTTGAAAAGTGGCTGATTTCCTTAGTATCAGACGAAGACGAAGACGACGATGACTTTGACATTAACTTAGATTTGGGGGGTGACTTGGGGTTGGGAGATAATGACTTTGCTAACGACGCGCCTGCTACCTTACCGGACGCACTCAACGAAAGACTGGCGGAATGGTTGACAACCAACGATATCGACTCAGACAGGCATTTGTCCGAAATGATGTCCAACGACCATAAGACCTTTGATTGGACTGGTGAGCACACGACATTCACAGGACAGCGAGAGACGTTTAAAGGGACTCCAGGACCTACCTTTCCGTTAGATGATGACACAAGGCCGATCGACATATTTCTTAAATACTTTGATGACGATCTAATAGACTTAATTGTGACAAAGACTAACAGGCATGCTACATATTGTATTGACAGTATTAAGACAAAGCATTCGCGGCTTAACTATTGGAAAAACACAGATAAAAATGAGATAACCACTTTTCTTGCAATATTGATTTACCAAGGGCTAGTACCGCTGCCCGTGGAAAATCAGTATTGGAAAGAAAATAGCTACCTCACTCTGAAATATTTCAAAAACTTAATGACGTTCAACAGATTTGTCATACTTAAACGAGTGTTACATTTCTCAGACAGTAACTTAACTGCCCGAACTATCCAGACTGACTCGACTGACCTCAAGCTGCGAAAGATATGGCCGGTGCTTAATCACTTACAAAAGAAATTCTCGGAGCTCTATCTGCCAGGTCAAGCGATATCAATTGACGAATCTTTACTAAAATGGAAGGGTCGCTTGTCATTTAAGCAAAGAATTGCAAATAAAGCCGCCAAGGTTGGCGTAAAGTCGTACGAACTTTGCGAGTCGTCCACTGGCTATTTATGGAATTTTTATATATGCACAGGCAGAGACGAGCAACAGACGACAGAGCAGCAGAACATAGAAATAACAGCCGGATACACCGCAAAGCACGCTCCCACCGACGCCACGGCGCGTATCGTATTGAAACTAGTAAATCCGCTACTCAACCTTGGGCACACTCTTGTGATGGATAACTTTTACAACAGCCCCCTATTGGCGCGGTATTTGAAGTCCCATGGCACTGACTGCTATGGGACTCTCCGCATCAATAGGAAGTTCGTTCCAGAGTCAATCAAAAGTATGTCCAAGGATGACATGCGGATCGGCGAAGTTGTTCAGACATTCTGCCGTGATGTGTCCGTCTATTTGTGGCGCGATAACAATTTGGTTTCATTGTTGTCCACCTACCATGGAGGCGAGTTCGGGGGCAAGGAGGGGTATGGGCAGTACAAATATAAGCCACAAATAGTTCTTGACTATAACTATTCTATGGGAAATTTGGAAAAGAAGGATCAACTTTTATCTGCACACCCCATCGAACGGAGTAGGAATTCGTTATGGTACAAAAAAATATTTAGGCGTCTTTTAAATTTAACTATATTTAATAGTTATATTATTTACCGCGGTAAGCACCCCAAAACCTGCCTGCGTGCGTTCCGCGAGCAACTTGCTGAGGAATTGGTTCGCGCATTCAATCCCGTGGAGCTAGAGCAATCTGTCCCAACGGTTGTGAGTAATCTCCGCTCGCCACTCGTGGCGTCGGCACCTGGGAGGATCACGCGTCCAATTCTAACGGGAAACCATTTCCTGGGCATAGGGCCCACGAAATTCAAAAGATGCGTTTGGTGCAAACAATCCCGGAGTACATATTTATGCAAGCAGTGCAAAGTCACTCTGTGCTTAGATATTTGCTTTGAGGAGTACCACACAGTACCGCGGTCACGATCACGAAACTAATTCTTTTTAACTCCCGACGTAAAAACGACGGGGTGTTCTAAGTTTGACGTGTCTGTGTGTGTGTGTCTGTCTGTGGCATCGTAGCTCCCGAACGGATGAACCGTATTTTTTTTGGTTTTTTTGTAAGGTGAATATGTCGGGACTCTTAGCTATGTTTGATTAAAATTGGTTCAGCCGTTTCATTGCGTTGAGGGTTTTTTATTTTTTACTAAATTAATGACTTGTGTTCTCATCGCTCTCCCATCTCATTAATATCATAAACTAGCGACTCGCCTCGGCTTCGCACGGGTAGCCCCCGGTGAAAAACAGCCCCCAGTGACATGCCACTGATCTAGAAACTAACTTGTGAAATCCCACTGTCTACTCACTAGTGACATCCCACTGATCAAGAAACTCACTAGTGACATTCCACTGGTCTAGAAACTTACTGGTGTCATCCCACTGACCTAGAAACTTACTTGTGACATCCCACTGATCTATAAACTAACTTGTGACATCCCACTGATCTAGAAACTAACTTGTGACATCCCACTGATCTAGAAACTAACTTGTGACATCCCACTGATCAAGAAACTCACTTGTGACATTCCACTGGTCTAGAAACTAACTCGTGGCATCCCACTGATCGAGAAACTTACTGGTGTCATCCCACTGATCTATAAACTAACTTGTGACATCCCACTGCTCTAGAAACTCACTAGTGACATCCCACTGATCAAGAAACTCACTAGTGACATCCTACTGATCTAGAAATTCAATAGTGACATCCCACTGATCTAGAAACTCACTAGTGACATACCACTGATCTAGAAACTCACGTGTGACATCCCACTAATCTAGAAACTCACGTGTGACATCCCACTGATCTAGAAACTCACTTGTGACTTCCCACTGTTCAGAAACTCACTAGTGACTTCCCACTGATCTTGAAACTAACGCCGCTGTGACATTTGACTACACCTACATTAAAACAGTTAAGACACCCACTGCATAAGCACCTCTGCCGCAAAAATTATCACTTAATGTGCAAATGGTAATTAACTTGAATTTATTTGAAATACAATTTCAGGTTAACACAGGTAAAGATTACATACCACAGATAATATAATACTATCATCATCGTCATCATCATTTATCAGCATCTTTCCGTCCAATATTGGATATATGCCTCCCCTAATTTCTTCCAGTCGGCTCTGTTCCCAGTATCACGACTCCGCTGGCGACAAGCTACGTTTTTAATGTCATCGGTCCATCGTGTCTTCGGCCTCCTACCCAAGGTCTCCACTCGGTTATCCCGCGGCCTCATCTGTTATCCGTGCAGCGCATGAGGTCTCCTGCCCATTGCCACTTCAATTGTGAGATGCGATTCCCAATGTCCGTGACTTTGGACCGTCTGCGAATCTCCTGATTTCGCACTTCATCTCGCAGGGATAGCCGTAGCATCGACCTCTCCATTGCTCTCTGCGCTACCTTTAACCTATACATATTTTTTTTATTTTATACTACTTGGATGACGGAACAAGCAAGAGGCCCACCTGATGTTAAGGTGAATGCTCACGTTTGCGGCGCGAGATTCAAATTTTTTGGTGTTTTTTGCCCTTTACAGGTCATCAACACTTCTTCAGATGACGAAAGTTGAGTTCGCGACAACTAGGAAACCTAACACACATGTTTTAATTGATTGTATCTCATAAATATCATCAGTTTAGCTACGATACCCCTAAACAAACAAAAACACTGTAAAAATGTGTTTTGGGGTATCATAGCTAAACTGATGATATTTATGAGATACTATTAATTAAAACATGTGTGTTAAGTCTCCTAGTTGTCGCGAACTCAACTTTCGTTATCTGAAGAAGTGTTGATGTGCTGTAATGGGCAAAAAACAACAAAAAATTTGAATTTCGCGCCGCAAGCGTGCGCATCCACCTTAAGCAGTAACCTCTGCCTATGAACAGTGCATTACCTCATAGGTCACGTCCACCTACTACGCACCCTATGTGACATTGCACTGCGCCCGCCACCCTGAGACATAGATGAAAAGTCTCATGTGCCTGTAATTTCACCGGCACCCTTACCCTTCAAACCGGAACACAGCAATGCGAGCACTACTGCTTTGCGGCAGAAATAGGTATGGTAGTAGTACTTCCCCGGACGAACTCTTTCACAAAAAAGCTCTACTACTACTGTGTTAGTGTCGGTAATACTATACTACTTAGTACTAAAATATTTCATTCAAATCTGTGGTAGTGACTGTACAATTTTAAATGTGAACCCCAAATGTGGTGGGTCAAAAAACCATAACTTTTTTATGAGAAACTAGCAGCGCCCCGCGGTTTCACCCGCGTAAGTCTCGATCCCGTGGGAATATCGGGATAAAAATGTGCCTATGCGTTATTCCAAGAGTCCAGTTATCTCCATTCCAAATTACATCCAAATCCGTTCAGCCGTTTCAGCGTGAAGAAGTAACACACTAACAAACTTTCGTATTTATAATATTAGTGTGATAGCAGGATCAACGCCTATACGCGAAACTTACAACAATACAATTTAAATGTATGTCTACTGGGTATGAATTATTTCTTCATTACTTACTTTAGTAGGTACTACCTACCTACCTATTTTTTTTTTTACTAACCCATAAAAATACCTTCCTTCCTAGGAAGGGAGACCTTTGCCCTGCAGTGGGACACCACAGGCTCATAATATAATAAAAAAATACACAATTAATTCAAAGATTCAAAGATATTTATTTGCAGAAAACATGTGTAAAAAAGATGACAAAAGTATAATAGTGAAACAACATGCTCGACCGGTTACGGTATGCAAATTAGGTAGAGAGATGGCAAGCGTATAATCTAAACAACATGCTTGACCGGTTACGGTATGCAAATTAGGTAGAGAGATGGCAAGCGTATAATCTAAACAACATGCTTGACCGGTTACGGTATGCAAATTAGGTAGAGAGATGGCAAGCGTATAATCTAAACAACATGCTTGACCGGTTACGGTATGCAAATTAGGTAGAGAGATGGCAAGCGTATAATCTAAACAACATGCTTGACCGGTTACGGTATGCAAATTAGGTAGAGAGATGGCAAGCGTATAATCTAAACAACATGCTTGACCGGTTACGGTATGCAAATTAGGTAGAGAGATGGCAAGCGTATAATCTAAACAACATGCTTGACCGGTTACGGTATGCAAATTAGGTAGAGAGATGGCAAGCGTATAATCTAAACAACATGCTTGACCGGTTACGGTATGCAAATTAGGTAGAGAGATGGCAAGCGTATAATCTAAACAACATGCTTGACCGGTTACGGTATGCAAATTAGGTAGAGAGATGGCAAGCGTATAATCTAAACAACATGCTTGTCCGGTTACGGTATGCAAATTAGGTAGAGAGGTGGCAAGCGTATAATCTAAACAACATGCTTGACCGGTTACGGTATGCAAATTAGGTAGAGAGATGGCAAGCGTATAATCTAAACAACATGCTTGACCGGTTACGGTATGCAAATTAGGTAGAGAGATGGCAAGCGTATAATCTAAACAACATGCTTGACCGGTTACGGTATGCAAATTAGGTAGAGAGATGGCAAGCGTATAATCTAAACAACATGCTTGACCGGTTACGGTATGCAAATTAGGTAGAGAGATGGCAAGCGTATAATCTAAACAACATGCTTGACCGGTTACGGTATGCAAATTAGGTAGAGAGATGGCAAGCGTATAATCTAAACAACATGCTTGACCGGTTACGGTATGCAAATTAGGTAGAGAGATGGCAAGCGTATAATCTAAACATGCAAAAAATTAACAATTAATTATAATTTATCATTTAAAAATGGCCAAAGAAACTCTTTGTGCGAGTGCGTGTATCGGGCTACGCGCATTGTAGGGTTCCGTATTTGCCCGTCACAATATGCGGACTTAGAGGGGGCTTTCCTGTTTTTAACCCCCGACGCAAAAACGACGGGGTGTTATAAGTTTGATGTGTCTGTGTGTATGTGTCTGTGTGTGGCATCTTAGCTCCCGAACGGATGAACCGATTTCGTTTTTTTGAAAGGTGAATTAGTCGGTGGTGTTCTTAGCTATGTTTGATTGAAATCGGTTCAGCCGTTTCATTGCGTCGAAGGTTTTTTTTATTTTTTTTAATTAATCATATGTTCACAACTAAAACTACATCCTATTAATTTTCAATGGATTTTGAACGAAATTATCCTTTTTACTTTTCCAAGTATATTTTACAAGTTGTTCGACTATTACTCGCCACTTAGCGTTGATAGTTTTCCTTTTAACTTCGTTATATAAACTACTAGCGACTCGTCCCGGCTTCGCACGGGTAGTTTCAGGATGAAAAACAGCCCTTCCCTCCCCTCCTATCCCCCCCCCCCCCCCCCCCCCCTCTGGTAGCCTATGCCACTCAGGGTGCATGTAGCTTTCCAATGGTGAAATAATTTTTGAAATCGGCACAGTAGTTTTTGTGTTTATTCATTACAAACATACACACACACAAAAATACAAATCTTTCCTCTTTATAATATTAGTGTAGACTACCTATCGTCACAGATTACCTACTAAACTTAAGGGGCTAGTCTGTGAAAACCCTTGAAAAGTGGTGTTTTGAAAAGCCTAGAACTTTCCAAATTTAGCTTTATTCTTAACAATATTTAGATCAGAAGAAAGAACACTTCAGGCTGAATAAAAATACGTTGGGGTTTTCTAAAGTTATTTCTAGATTTTGTGTAAATTGAAAAACTACCTACCCATTTTCACGAAATTGATCAAAATAGAGCATCTACATATGAGCCTAAATCTACGGAATTACAGCTATTTCTGAGAAATAAAACACTTTAGTATCATGTCTATACACATAGTTTTAAAAGTATGCTGGGGTTTTTAATCTTTTCATATAAAAGATGTGTAAAAACACGAAAAAATTTTCAATTCGCCGTATCTACACGATTTCTACGCCATTTTCTGTCATTCCGTGGTTATCCACGGCGCTGGAAGGAAGGCCCTCGTTCACTTTTTTATTCACAGGTGAAAACGGACAACCGGTTACTTCGATATATCATTACAAAAACTTGTATTATTTTACTGAAAATTGTTGGTTTTCGTTGTTATAATTGTAATTCGGGTAATAAGAAACCAATGCAAATTCTTATTTATTTGAGGTTTGTGAAAATTTACCGGACTGACATGGTTTGACAGTTTAATCATACAGTCGTGAACACAAACCAATTCTAGAGATCCACCAACTTATCTGCAGAATGAAATGTATGTAGCTGATAGAAAAATGTAGGTAAATGGTTCTAGAGATAAGTTGGTGGATCTATACTTATAACATTGCAGGCCTCCGTAGTCGCTCGATGCAATTCTACGGTAGCATACTCACGAAGGAGTTTATATTGTGACCAAAAGAGTTTCGCTTAGCGATTTTCCTTAGAATATGCCTAGCTCTTTATACTAAGTGATTATCTTTTTTTACAAAAATGTACTTGCTTATTTCCCGACTTACTAGTGAGAAACGATATGTTTTTTTTTTTTTTATTTATACTATCATTCAATTTTTATCTATGTTTGACTGTTTGTTACTAATAATAATACTGGTACTTCAAATTTTGATATCGAAACAATAAATAAATAAATAATGCTGGACAGTTCGCACAACATTATCTAGCCCCAAGCTAAGCAGAGCTTGTGTTATGGGTACTAGATAACTGATATACTAAATACAATATATTACATAGATAGATACTTTGCTGATACAATGCTGCTATTCAAAAAATCTCCATTAAAGTCCATGCTTTATTGGAGGCGGAAGATGAATAAACTGGTCAAGTGCGAGTCGGACTCGCGTGTAGAGTGCTCCGTACAAGTATGCTACCATATAAATAACTCTGTCAACATAGTAACAACTAGACCAATGGAACTTAGTATAGTCCTCGATAAGTCCTCGGTGAAACGTAGCCACACATTTTGTACATATTTTCGTTTCCCGTCGGAATTTAAAAACGTATAGCACAAAGTAATTAATTTTGTAAAAATTTAAATAACCTCCAACGTTGAACGGCTGGACTGATTTTGATCAAACAAAGCTAAGAAAACTCCCCACAAAAACAATAAAAAAAAAAAAAACGGTTGATCCTTTCGGGAGCTACGATGGGACAGACACACAGACACGCCAAACTTATAACACCCTCTTCGTTTTTCGTCAGGGGTTAAAAATAAACGAATTCAGATTTTGGGTACCTACTAATTTTGGACGAAATTTATAATATAAAATACAAGCTAGGTATAGGTACCTACTGTCACCCGCGACTTAATTTGGACGCGTTATATTATTTGTAGTAGGTACAACTATAATAACTGGGTTATCTGTGACATAGGTACTAGTTCCTCATAGATAATCCAGTTGATCAATATTAATTTTATTGTAAGTTAGGTATGAGGTATGAGGTTGACGTGTTTGTATGAGCTTGATCATGTAACAAAAATGTATCCTAAATATAATCACCGTAACATATTATACGGTGGATATCTGAACAATTTTTTTTTATTATGTGGTACTAAATACTACACATATGAATAGTAACATCATACATTACATATACGGTGCTTAAGACTAGTGTTGATATTCTTTATTGCACTTAACTACTTCTGAAAACAAAGGAATCGAATCTTATCATCGTCGCTTCTTATCGTCGTGCTTGTACTATTATTTATTCTGTGTCATCGTCTTGCTTAGTAAACGAAAACTGTACGAAAAAGTAATCCTAGACATTACAATCGCATTATATCGTAATTTAGTAGTAGTAGAGTTTTTTTTTGTGAAAGAGTTCGTTCAGGAATTTACTACCAACCACAACTACTACCAGTAGTATTTCTGCCGCAAAGCACTAGTGCTTGTATTACTGTGTTTTAGTATGAAAGGTATAGTTGCCGGTGAATGCAGTGCAATGCCACAAGGGGTGGACGTGACATATGAGGTAATGGATTATTAAAGGCAGACGTTACCGCTCATGATCAGGTGGGCCATCTGATTGTTCCACGTCATTCACGAAGATAAAAAGTGGGGGATTGGTGCCAGTCAGTCAGTGGGAGCTCAACAAACAGTGACTCACCAAAGCTGAAAAGTGGGTAGGTCGTGTGTGGCGAGTTATGCAAAGGCGATACTCGCGACGAAAAGTACGCATGTGAACGCTCTAGAAAATGCAAAATGGCTAAAACAAAGTAAATAAGTACCCAAAAGAAAAGTTTCTTCCAACTACTTAGTTATACCTAGTAATTTTGAACAAACTGAGGTGTGTATAACCTTTTTCCTTACAAATATTAGCTGTTAACCTACAAACGACACATAGGCCAGTCATCTTAAACATTCCAGGTCGTAAAAAAATTGCAAAGTTCGCACAGCTCTATCGAAGTTGCAAACTTGGTTTTACACAATTGGTATTTATCCTAACAACATCCCAAAAAAACAGAACCTTGCAACTTTTTGCGATCTTACACGATTTTTGTGTCTACGGTGACTGGCCTAACAAGACTGAAGGGGATTCTGAAAAAAAGGACTGGTTGCCTACAAGATAACAAAATCAGCAAATCAAATCTATGATTTTCAGGATTTTATAAATTGTGTCAATTCAAACAATACCTGTGTAAAGGTTCTGGAAACATGGGATTTTTATAATTATCGAGATCACGAATCACACACATGCTCCAGTTTTTTTACATCAAACGTACCTGAGAGAGATTTTGCTGTAAAAGTAGATAGGGAGGATTGAACCCCAAAATATAAACTAGTCACGGTGTTGAGTTAAAATCACAATATATTAACTAGTTTTTTTTAACACAAACATTGTTTTCTAGAAGCCGTACCAAAAGTTATGGCAAGATGTATAACTGCAGAAATAAAAGAAGAAATCATAATTAGTGCTATTTATACCAGAAAGTAGTAGTAGTAGAGCTTTTTTGTGAAAGAGTTCGTCCGGGGAAGTACTACCACCATACCTATTTCTGCCGCAAAGTAGTAGTGCTCGCATTGCTGTGTTCCGGTTTGAAGGTGCCGGTGAAATTACAGGCACATGAGACTTTTCATCTTTATGTCGCAGGGTGGCGGGCGCATTGCAATGCCACATAGGGTGCGTCCTAGGTGAACGTGTCCTATGAGGTAATGCACTGTTCATAGGCAGAGGTTACCGCTTAACATCAGGTGGGCCATCTGCTTGTTCCGTCATTCATTAGTTAAAAAAAAAAAAAAAAAAAAATAGGAGATACTTGTAGCAATATTTACCAACGTATAACTTCATCGTTAGGATGATTTAACTGACTGCTATAAAATAAGGTATACACCACTATTCCAAATACAACAAAAAAAACATGGATAGTCAGTATTCTATAAAGATTGACTCTATGCAAAAAAAAGGTACAAAATAACAATTTCCAAAAATAACCATAAAAAAAGCGGCCAAGTGCGAGTCGGACTCGCCCATGAAGGGTTCCGTAGCAGCAAGTAACATAATATAAAAGTTCTTGGATGGATTACGATTAATGACGTATTCAAAAAAAACTACTTACTAGATCTCATTTAAACCAATTTTGAGTGAATGTTTACATGGTAATGTACATCATATATTTTCTTTAGTTTTATAATTCTCTTATTTTAGAAGTTATGGGGGGGGGGGGGCACACTTTTTACCACTTTGGAAGTGTCTCTCGCGCAAACTATTCAGTTTAGAAAAAAATTATATTAGAAACCTCAACATCATTTTTGAAGACCTATCCACAGATAACCCACATTGATGAAAAAATAAATTTGAGTTTCAGTTCTAAGTATGGGGAACCCCAAAAATAATTGTTTTTTTTTAAATTTTTGTGTAAAATTCTAAATGCGGTTCACTGAATACATCTACCTACCAAGTTTCAACAGTATAGCTCTTATAGTTTCGGAAAAAAAGGCTGTGACATACACGGACAGACAGACAGACAGACAAACATGACGAAAAATAAAAGATAAAGATAAAGATAATTTATTTGCTTAAACATATGTACAAATTGATGGTATAAATATTAGTAGGACACAATATGAAAATCCAAAGGGAATCCATAAGGGTTCCTTGTCTTTGAGTATGGAACCCTAAAAATGGGAAAATTTGGTCAAAACAATTTAATAGTGCATGCGCCATGGAAAGCTACCAAGTTATTATTTCTACGCGTCACGTGTCATCGTACAAAGTCAAAAACAAGTATTATATCCATAAATTTATTCGGATTTTGTCAAGAAAACAAAAGTTTAAATCTTTTTAATTCCATTCGAAAAAAAAACACTACGCAGATTAAATTTGTACCGAATATACTTGGAATAGTCATTTAATTTAAATTTTATTTGTGTTTAAATTCAAAAATACAAAGAATGTTAAAAGGTATCTTACTAATATTATAAACGTGAAAGTTTGTAAGTATGGATGGATGGAAGGATGGATGGATGGATGGATGTATCTTTGTTACTCTTTCACGTAAAAATTGCTTGATGGATTTGGATGAATCTTGGAACGGAGATAACTGGACTCCCGGAATAACATATAGGCACATTTTTATCCCGATATTCCCACGGAATCGAGACCTATGCGGAAAACACCGCAGGGCGCAGCAGCAATGCGAATACTTTTCATCCAATGTTTTATTTATCTTTGTTTCTGTGTGTGCGTGTGTGTGTGTGTATTTTTGTGTGGAATATTGTTTGTTGACTGTTACTACTACATCCATGTTGGTGACACAAATAAATGTTTTTCTTTCTTTATTTCTTTCTTTTCAATGTACCAGGCGAGCAGCAGAATGCAGGAGTAATTTGGTAACCGAATATCCTATTCTAATTACTCTTTCACGTAAAAACTACGGGATGGATTTGGATGAAATTTGGAATAAAGATAACTAGACTCGCGGAATAACACAGGCACATTTTTATCCCGATATTCCCACGAGATCGAGACTTACGCGGGTGAAACTTACTTCACCAGCGTAAGTCTAATAATACTAGCTTTATAATACTCCGCTACTTAATAATCCTGCGCAGACGAAGTCGCAGGTTACAGCTAGTAAAATTATAAATTGAGTACTAAAGAAAAATATAATACACAAATAAAAAGATTCAAACATTTACAAGAGAGCGCCAATGTTTAGGTGAATAAAGGTGGTGGGTGTTTAGGGTGTTAAGGTGGTTTTGGCGCTAGGCACTAAGCACTTATGCGAACTGAAATGCACTTTGTTGCGTCCCAGCAAGGTTCGTTATTTTTTTTTCACGATGTGAGCCTTTTGTTCTTGCTATTATTTATTCTGTGGTCTTACTTACAGTTTTTTTTTTCTCCCAGCTCAATAAAGTGTATAACTGAGTTAGTAGTTATGTTACCGCACATAAGATTAGTAAATCTTGAGCATATTCCGTTTGTTGAACACTATAACAAAATCCCTAGACATGCGAACAGTAACTATGTTACATACGGCGCACATGCTTAGGTAAAGCACGTTCTAAAATAATGTTACACTAAACAAGTATTATTTACTAAATAATAAAAAAGCATTAATGTTATCACGATATAATAAACACAGTTTTAAAGGGAATGATCGTAGCGATCGTACAGATCAAAATCATAACAGATAAATATTTACAAAGACATTGATCACTAATATAAGATAAAAAACTTTAGGCGCGAATATCTCGTAACAATATTTCTTGTAGTTACGGTTGTCGCAGACTACGTATTTGTACACTGATGGTAATAGCATAGCTCTCTCCATGCATAGCCCGCTGTGATACTTTGAGCTTTTGTGTGTGTGATAGTTAGCGATCACGTCTCAGTCACGTAAGTCATCTCTGGCAACACGCACTTATTAAGATGACTGAAATAAAGTCCTCGAGTGGCGACCAACAACCGGACGACGCAGTGTGGGAGGGGAACTTCCAATGTACCAAACTTTATAAAGGTCGCGGGAAGTCTGTGAACGGAGGCGGCTCAAGACCAGTCGTCGTGGCATTCTATGGAAATGTTATATTTCCAGCTGGGCGGATGATGATAATTAATAAAAATAAGGCAAGTAAATATAAACATGTTTGTTTTCCCCTAGGTAGGTACATACCTACTTATAACTCACTTTTTTTATTTTTTGTTGTGTCTAGCTATTGCGGATCAAGAGATACAGCGTTTGTCAAAATCACTTTTTTTGTATGGGGGCCCGCTTTAATTTTTAATATTAATAGAATAACAAACAATACGTCCAAACTTTATGACCCTAATTAATAATAAATAATAATAATAATGTTGGACATTTCATTATCTAGCCCCAAGCTAAGCAGAGCTTGTGTTATGGGTACTAGATAATTGATATACTTAATACAATATAATACATAGATAGATATTTTTTATTATACACAGAAAATACCCAGAACACCTGAACAAATATCTGCGATCGCACAAATATTTGTTCCGAGGCGGGAATCGAACCCGCAACCTCCTGCGTCGCAGGCCAACCTTCGCCCGCCGCACTACAGAGGTCTTCAACACAATTGATTTTAGGGTTTGAATTTCCTATAATCCTTTCATAAAGACGCCAAACCAATTCATGGCATGTTTCAAGAAGTAGGTACTATTATTTATTCTGTGGTTGTACATGGAAATTAGAATTTAGAAGCCGATAAATGTTTGAAAATGTCTTACTAGTCATGTCAAATGCAACGTCCTCGCCGCGCCGTTTTTTTATGCCAATTTGTGGTCAGTATGTTTCAATTACGTGAATTTCTTCCAACATAGTTTGTAGGTACCTATATAATTTATTTGTTTCTTTATCCGTCTTTCTGTACAAAATAACTCGAAAAACTGTTACTATTTTGACGAAATAGGATTAAATTAATAGTTTTATATAATAAAATCACTGTATGAGCGTTTTTTTAAACAGCCCTACACGTGTAGGTTTTTTTTGTTTTTATTTATTTCATACACAATATATTTTACACATTTAATTAGGTATAATATTGTACCTTAAAAACCTCCAAAGGTTGACTAGGTACAATCGCCAAAAAGTAGGCGCACATACACATTCAAATTAATATAAACAAACAAGGTAGGTATATTAGTGGATGAAAGTTAATGGAAAAAAAAACATCAGCAGGAAGTTTGGCACAATAGTGAGTTTTGAGGCGGAGAAAATGATCTAATTTGGGCCCTGCTGGGAAAAATCCTGATTCCCAAGATATTTTTCTGAGCAAGGCCCGTCGTTCAATACCGGTTTAAATTGGGTTGTATGGGTTTGTACGAGGTTTTAATTGATTCTTAAAGTTTAAGACTTGTATGAACTCTAGGGAGGTAGGGTAGGCTAAACCCTCTGTTTTTAGGAGTTGGAAGGGTTTTTTTAAAGGTTTGTAGGGCTTCTTAGGTTGTGAGAGTTTTTAGGGCGTTTTTGATTTAATTTTGTTTTTTATGGTCCTGTATTTTTTGGTTATTTTTGTGGGTTTGTTCATTTCTTGCCCATGTTCATTTGCGATTCGGTTATGATGGTTTTTATATACTAACTTTGCACCCATATTGGCACAGTTATTGAAGTTGTTGACCACTTTGTCTATTTGGGGTAAAATAAAACGAATAAAACTGTTATAAAATATAACGAAACCTGAAGCACACAGCATAATATGTAAAACACAACATGTGCACAGAGATTTCTCAAGTATCCAGTAGTGGAACGCCTGGGACTTCGCCCGCGTGCAGTTTTTGCTATACAAACTTCAACATCCCGCTGCACCACTTTAGGGTGTGTATTTAGGAAATTCCTTTCTTAGTGCACCGCTATACCACAAAAGAAATGTACCTATGTGAATTTCAGGTCCTATGACCTAGGGTTTAGACTTCGCGTTGATAGTCAGTGACTGAGTCAGTCAGTCACGCAACGATTGTATAGGTGGTATACATTGATTTTATTTTCACATTTATCTGATTACGTACAGAACAAAAATTCAATGAAGTAATTGACAAAACAAGTAATGTGTTTTCTACACAATTGTACGGTTGAGAGGTTTGTTTACCTAATTAGTTCCAAATCCCACCGCAAGGTGGAGGTCACAGGTAATGGAATAGTGTCAAAACTCGATGTGTCATTTTCACAGACCACTCTCTTAATAGTCTATCGTGATTGTTTTCACATAATATCCAAAAACGACTGTTTAGTTGTTAAGCTGTTTGGAGGTTTTTTGACTACCTCTGTGGCGCGGCGCGGGCGAAGGTTCGCCTGCGACGCAGGATGTTGCGGGTTCGATTCCCGCCTCAGAACAAATACTTGTACAATCTGCAGATGTTCAGGGTGTTCTGGGTATTTCCTATATGTATAATGAAAAAAAACTATCTATGTAATGTATTGTATTAAGTACCTATATCAGTTATCTTGTACCCATAACACAAGCTCTGCTTAGCTTGGGGCTAGATAATGTTGCGTGAACTGTCCAGCATTGTTATTATTATATTATTGGCTGGCAAAGGGGTGGGGGGACACTTAACTCTAACATTTGTCACTCAATGGGGAGCCACAGGCAAAACTAATCTCAGATGGCACCACCATCGCTGGTGCTATTTTTGTACTAAAATTATCCATTGATATTTGACACTTTTGACAGTTTTTTTTTTTACTTTGATAGACCTTTGTTTGGCTATGAAACAACACCAGCGATTATGCGCCACCTAGCGTGATAAATAAGCAGTGTGTCTCCCCATTCTAAACACTAATTTCGAACAGAGCACAGTCGGTCAAGAGGTTGTCAAGATCAGTAATAGTACATTATGGTACAAGTGTGTAATGTTGGTGAAAACCGCTGAGGCGCCATTGAGACCCAAGCCGTTAGGTTGAGGGTCTTAAGAGAGCCGAGGACGGTTATCATCAATACACACGTGTATCATACGACGTTTTTCAACACACTTGTGAAGAAAATAATAATAAAACAGAAAAACACACTCTGTGTAAATGTTCATCTGTCTCTATAACTCACTTGTGAATACAATGAAAAAGTCACAGTTTGATTACAGGTGTAAAACAGAAAAACACACTCTGTGTAAATGTTCATCTGTCTCTATAACTCACTTGTGAATACAATGAAAAAGTCACAGTTTGATTACAGGTGTAAAACAGAAATACACACTCTGTGTAAATTTTCAACTGTCTCTACAACTCACTTGTGAATAATAGCAATGAAAAAGTCACAGTTTTATTATAAGTGTCATTATGTGCCTAATTGCGGTGAAATTAGAGCCAATTTATGAGCAATAAGTGTGTTGAAAAAATTATTGATGACATGACGCATAGTTTTATACAAGTTTGTGCTCGCCAGGGCTACCTATTCGCAGACCTACTAGTGCAGGAGAGGCCTATGTTCAGCAGTGCACTTCTATAGGCTAGTCATGATGACGTAGCATTTTCATTTTTATTTCTTGTAATCTGCCTTTCCGGGCATTGAGCAAAAGTTTTGTGCTTCTTTCGTGCTTGACATGAATGGTATACGCCCAGTGACATATCCACGACTCTAATTCAGTACATATTCTTTTAGATACTACATGAGGTCTTGAGGGGCTCTCTTATTTATCCTTCTGAAAATTGTGGACTTTTTCATGAGACTTTTTGCAAGCTGGTTAGGGTGTTGCTCCATACGTTTGTTATAGGATTTGAGCTTGTTGCAAATATCTTCAGTCAAGTTGTTTGACTGTTGGCACCTCTAGGTCGCGATGTAGTTGACAGTTTGTAATATACCATGGTGCATTCGTTATCATGCGTAGGTATGCTAGATTGAAAGCGTTGCAGAATTTCCAGGTTTAACTTTAGCAAGTTAAGTAGCAGGTTGTCAGTGGATGGAGGCAGCTCAAGACCGTTCATCGTTGCATTCTATGGGGGAGGCCATAGTCCAGCAGTGGATTGGTTTCTTTTTCCCGCAGTAATATTATAAATGCGATGGTGTGTATGTTTAGTTGTTTAGAAGTTTGTGGAGATAACAATCGCCGTAACGATTCTACCTTTTTGTTAATTCTGTCGTGTAACTTGTTCTTTCTTTGCCACTCTACGTTAGATCATGATGAGGTAAATAGTAGTCTCCAAAAAGCGACCTGAAGAACTAGAAAAATAGCAATATGAAAGAACCATTGGTGTGGAATGGTTTCAGTGTGTCCTCACCTCGTGCGGACGACCTCTGTGGCTCGGCGAGTGTGTAGCCGGCTGAGATGCGAGAGGTTGCTGGTTTGATTCCCGCTGCGGGACAAATGTTTGTATGATTTGCTAATATTTGTTCAAGGTCTGGGTGTGTAGTACCAGGTAGCTATTGTTCCTGACACCCACCACACGGGATCCTACTGTGGAATCAACGCCCATACCAAGTAAAATTACTTTTTTTTTTATACTTCTGAATGACGGAACTAGCATATGGCCCATCTGATGTTAAGCGGTAACCTCTGCCTATGAACAGTGCATTACCTCATAGGTCGTCCACCTAGAACGCACCCTATATGTGGCATTGCACTGCGCCCGCCACCCTGAGACATAAAGATGAAAAGTCTCATGTGCCTGTAATTTCACCGGCACCCTTACCCTTCAAACCGGAATACAGCAATGCGAGCACTACTGCTTTGCGGCAGAAATAGGTATGGTGGTAGTACTTCCACAGACGAACTCTTTCACAAAAAGCTCTACTACTAGAAAAAAAAATTTAAGAAGTTTTATACAAGTAAAATTACTATGAATTGCCAATTCTTAAGGCGCTATAGGGTCAACTTTAATTTTGAGCATATGATGGTTATTTTACTTGTTAAATGTTAGTCACCGAGTGACTTTCAGGGAATAGGGGGGCAATACTATGTATGTGACCTTTGAGTGGGTGTTAGTTATGTATGTATGAATATCAAGCGTGTCAATTGACACCGCAGAGGCTCCTTTATATTTTACATTTCCTCACGATGTTTGTTGGCGCGCTTAGCGTCTTTTATAAGAATTTTAACGGGGAATGCTGTGACGAGCTGTTTGAACTAATCCCAGCTTCGCACTTTTATAACCGCACATCCCGCGATCGTGAGCGAGCTCACCCGCACATTGTGTACGCGTGGAGGTCGCGCACAGTGCGTTTCACGCGATCGTTTCTCCCGCGCACCTGCAAGGCGTGGAATGAGGTCCCGTTGGATGTCTTCCCACAGGGCTACAATATGGGTAAATTCAAGAGAAATATCAATTGGTAGGCAGCGCGTTTGCAATACCGTGGGTGTTGCAGATGTCCATAGGCGGCGGTGACTGCTTTGCATCAGGCGGGCCGTCTGCTTGTTTGACGCCTTATAATAAAATAAAAATAAAAAGTGATTTCTTTAACCGTTTGACAGCACATATTCTTCGAGGTACAGATTGATATTAATATAATAACCGGTTATTGTTTTCGATTTGTAGAAACGCTACGAGTAACTGCCTGCGTGCGCCGGTCCCCGTGGACAGCCTCGAGCGGCTGTGGCCTTTCCTGTCTGCCTTACCGAGCAGCAAGCTTTACGAGAGGGAACTTAAGGTGGGGTATAACGCAAAATTACCAATCTTAGATTAGATTTTTAACTGACTAACTCAAGTACAATATTCGAATTAAAAATATGCATGGATACTACTTTATAATACCGAGGGATCACGCAGTCAGGTATAAGATAGGGCAAAATTTTCTCGGTGAAAAAAAAAACACAATGTTACTTCTAACTTTTGGCTAGATTCGATTGTTTGTCAATATGGTTCAGATTATTGGGTCAAAGATTGGATAAATGAGATCAATACAATAAAACGGAGGGATCAACCTAGGGGTTTTTTAAAATTATCTATATCTCACGAGATATACAATAAAAACCGCTTTTTCGAGCGGAGCGTGGCGTTTTTTTTTGTATGAAGATTTCTGCCTGGTGCTGGCGCAGTCTAAAAAAACTAAATGAAAGTTACCCTGTATCGATAACAGCAAAGTTAGTATAATAAGATCATTTTCATGAAAACCAAATACTCGTTTCAAACAATCTTTTAAAAGTGTAGTATGATGATTTTTAAAATTATGAGCTGATGAATATGAGCCCACTGTCCAATATTATCACAGAATAAACAATGAAAATGAAAAAAAAAAATGAAAAATGTTTATTTGCCGAAAAAAAGATTTACAAATACTTAAAACTATCCTGTGGTGTTCGCACTAGGCAAGCCTGTATCGTGAACACCAAAAGAGCCGATTTACAAAACAATAGTACAAGTATTAACCATCGAGGAGTTCCGTGCCACCGTCTCCATCATCAGAACAGCTCACTGTCACCATAATATTGTGTTGTCATTGGAACTTGACAGGTAGGTATGCAGAATTTCATTCCAACAAATCTTATCCACAAGTCCGGTTAATTGTTGTATTTTATATGTAACTAGCGACTCGCCCCGGCTTCGCACGGGTAGCACCCGGTGACCCCCCCCCCCCCCTCCTACCCCTCCCCCCTATTGTCACGGTGCAGCCGTGGACAGGTAGGTAGTCTAGGTTTTAGGTTCCTATCCTACCTGATAGAAGAGCTAGGAGTAGGTAGAAAAACGATTAGGACATTTTTATACATATATTAAACTTAAAATGCTAACAATAAGATCACTGAATAGATTGTTAAACTTAGAGTCTTTAGTGTTATGCTGAAGGCAGAAGTGCAGGCAGAGGGCCAGAGTAGCAGGCAGAAGGCCAGACGGCTATGGGCCGGGGTATGATCAAGGGTCTCAATCTCAGCAGTAGAATAGGTCTCAAAAGGTCACGCTTGTAGAAAAGAACACTTGGACACACGCGTAGTACGGAACCCAAGAACAGGTGTGGACTCTCCACGGTACTGTCCTGTGAGCTGCAGATCGGAGCCACGTGGTCTGGACGCCGGGATGATAAGTGCGCCCCTTGTCTGCGAGGTAGATCGTGACAGGCAGCAGCAGGTAGGTTGCCGTGGTAGTAGACAGCTGGCAGCTTGCGAGATGAGATGGTGGTAGTGGTCACCGTAAAGTTGGACCCTGTAAAGATCACGTAGTTGCAGTGACAGGCTTGATTCTTCCCCCTGGTGTAACTTGGTTGAAAGTCGCCTCTAGGTGCCGCAGACGTGGCTCGCAGGGGTAGGCAGTACGTGGCTTTCAACCTTATTACACCGTAGGGTTTACAACAGAGATTAAGAACTAGTTAGTCAGAAGGACAGACATAGTAGTAGCGGTTTTAGAAACCATTTAGGACGAACGAAGATGTTCCTAAGTGGACGTGCTTCAAGTGTGATGCTAGTTTTATAACATTAAGAAAGATAAGAAGTACATCAGATTAAACAGTGCTAGTTAGAGTGTAGTATATTTAAATAAACTCACCAAAATGGGCGTATAGTCTAAGTTTGTAGTGGTTAATCAGCGCGTTGCTTTAGTTGAATGGGCCTGGCACATGCGTGCGTCGGGTTTTATAGCCGCTAGGGAGCTATATAATTACACTATGTATGTGTGGGTAACTATTGTCCGTTAGTTTTTTGTCAACAACCTACTTGTGTGAGTATGGAAGCTTCTAGAAGTTTTTATAATAATTTTGTAATGTTACAGTATCGCCCCTCCCAGAGAAAGGGTTTTTCCTGATAAAACCCGCTAGAACTGCAACCTATCTCTTGATGACTCTACATTCATACTGTCTTTCATACTTCAATCTTTTATTCATCCCGCATTAGCCTCAAGTCATAGAAGGCTTAAGAAGCTACAACTAGAATATATTTACTTTGATGTGTAAATATACTCATATCAACAAGAGTTTTAGTTGTTAGTGTAGTAGAGGCTTTATCATTTAGAAGGGCAAGTGTTATTTAGTACTAGTCTGTATGTAAGTTAATGTTCTAATATAAATTCTAAGTGTCTCTATCATTGTAGAGTTGTTTAAGTTTAAGTTGTTAAGTGTAGATTAGTATTAATTTAGAGAAGCTGGCATTTTAGGCTTATTTTAGATGTTTGCCATAATCCGCATCCTAGTCAGAATTGGCTTGTTTAAAGAGTTTTGAAGCAATCCGCTCTGTTGTTAGAGGCTTATTTTTAAATGAGTTTTCACCGCTCATATTGCTTCTTAGAGTGTTCTAATAGGTTTAGTTTAAGTAATTATTAGTTAAAGTTAATTATTAAATATTACAGTTATGATAAGAAAATATTTAGTGTTAACTCTATAGTTCTATTTGTAGTTAAAGTTGTATGAGTATAAGATAAATTAAGAGTTCTATGTTTCTATTTGTAGATGAAGTGGAAAAAAAAAATTTTTTTTTGTAAGTGTTGACTCTATGTCTCTATGAGAAGTGAAAAGGAAAAAAAAATTTTTTATAGTGTCTGCTCTATGTAAAAAAAAAATTTAAGTGTAAGATCTATGTTACTAATAATTATAAGTGTTTGCTCTATAAAAAAAAATGTAGTGTAAGCTCTATAAAAAAATTTTTGTGATTGAGTAAGTGAGTGAGTGTTTGTAATAGTGACTGTTGTTTATGATACTGTATGTCGCTCTATGTGTTGGAGTTTCAGTTTAAAGGCCAATCGAGAAGAAAAAAAAAAAAAAAAATTAAGGAAGTTTAAAGTCATCCAAAAAAATAAAAGTATTAAGTAAATGCAAGTTCTTAAATAGGTAAGTGTTTTCTATTATTAAGTCAAGTTTATTTTATTTTGTGTTTACTTGTCTTCATATTATTTATTGAATTTATCCTAATTGTTTATGTTTATTATTTTTATCAATGGGATTAAAAAAATATTTTTACAAAGTTATTTTTTTTTGTACTGAACTTATGGTGACATCTGTTGAGAAAGTTTCTAAGTTATCTCTAGTTCATTATTACTAATATAGAGGGCCATAGCAATATTGTTTAACCGCCATCTGTTGGGAAGGTTTAGTATTAATGTCTTTAGTTTCCTGTTGGAAATCATAGATGGCAGTAATAGTATTTTTTAGTAGGTATGCGTATGCTTTCTAGTAAGCACCTGAGCTGTTGATTTTTTCACTGTAACAAGATATCATAGGGGTAGGCAGGAATATTTTAGTTATCTGTTTGTATTAGTACTAATAGGGTTTGAATGTAGATGAATAGGTAGATAATAATTTGTGATTTTAAGTAATGATTAAAGATTTAAATAAATAGCATTAATTAATTTGTTTAAGTTTGATTTCTCTTAAATATTTTAATTAATATTGTAACAATTTTGTTTCTGTTAAATAAGACACGCGTGAGTTGTTTACGAACTATGCATTCCTGACAGAAAATAAGGTAAGTAGGTCAGGCATGTTCGCTCAAGTACCTATTTGAATGTGTTTGTAATGAATAGTAAGATGTTTGGTAGGTAGGTATGTAGACAGCGTGTTGTTTTGACAAACAGTTTATAGTAGGTAGTTTTCTAGAAGATTTTACCGGTCAACAGTGACGATGTCTGTGACGTAATGTGATGTTGTAGCCATCAACATATTGTATTTTGTTTTTCTAGTAGCTAGTTTTATAGCAGTTTTGTAGGTTTATAGATTATTAGTATTTATATAGTAGTAACATGGTTTGCTGGTTTTTAATGAGCTTTCAGAATTATAGATTTTAGATATAGATACTCATACATACTTAATATAGATATAGATACATAGTTAGTTATCTAGTTAGTTGTTTTTCTTAGATTTAATTCCTGCGTGAGGTTTGAAATGAGTATGTTATAAAATAGATTACTATAGGTAATAGTAAGCTAGCATTTAGTGATGGCTTTTTTTATATCGGAGTCACGACCCGCTCCGTTTGTTCTACCGAAGGTTTAGTCCCTTGGGAGATAAATGCAGATATCCCGCCAGAGATGTAGGGTCTCGGCAAGAAAGTATATTTCGCAACATTATAGGTATGTTGACCGCTGTTGCGTTGGAAATAACTGTAGTTTTTATGATTAACATACTCAAGTCTACCTCACACATAGATGTAATAAACATTTATTAGGTAGGATGTTTTTTTTTTTTTAATTAACTAAGTTATAGGTAATGAGTGTTTGGTGTAATTATATTACGTTTTTTTTTTGTTTTAGTTTTTATAGTTTTTTTTTTTTAATTCTAGTTTTAGTATTTACAAGTTGATTGTGTATTTATTTAGGTAGGTAGATTAGATTCTAGATGATTCGTTGGTAGGTACGTTCAAAGTTATTTACAGTCTTAAAGTTAGTTTAAGTTTTAGCAAGTAGATTAGCTTTTATTTAGGTAGTATTATTTTAGTTTTTTTTATGATACGTAGGTAGGTACGTTCAAGGTTGTTTATAGTTTCTTAGCTAGTTTAGGTAAAAGTATTTGTATAGTTTACGAATTACGATTAGTGTAGATTAAAGTTATGTTTAGTTTAGTATAGATTTTATGATTTTAGTGTATACGTAGGTAGCTACGATGTAGATTTACGTTTCTAGATGCAAGGTCAGTTGTAAGTCAAACTTAAAGAATTTATCTTTGTGCAAGCTAGATACATTGATAGATGGATTGTTAGGTAGGTAGATAGGTATTATTCTTTATAGTTGGTGAGTTTAATATCTTTTATGTGCCAGACACCTAGAGGATTTCCGTTCATATCTTCTAATTCGTATACCACTGGTGAACGTTTTAACGTGATTTTACATTTTACGTATTTAGGTGCTAGTTTTTTAGCAAAGTATTTCTCCTTATCGCTTTGATAGTAAGTTTTTCTCCATACTACATCTCCTTCGTTGAATTCTGCTTGTTTCCTACGCAAGTTATTAGTTTAGCATTTCTGGAGTGTGCCTTTATTAATAATGCTTGAACCTTATCGAATATTGGTGATAGTAGACCTAGTGTTTCAGCATATGAGTCCCTAGGTTGAAAAATAATTTCCTCACTTTCTGTACTAAGATAATGTGAACCGCAGGACACTAGTTCACGGCCGTAGACTAGAAATGCTGGTGTGTAACCAAAGAAGAAAGAAGAAAGCCACTATGTTACACTATATCAATCTCCTGGTAAACTACCTCCCCACCAATCAAATCGGTTCACCCGTTCTTGAGTTATAAGTAGTGTAACTAACACGACTTTGGTTTATATATATAGACTAGTGGAATGCCCGCGACTTCGTCCGCGTGTACTTTTCCATACAAACTTATACACCCCGCTGCACCCAATTTGCGCTGCAATTATTGAAATTTATTTCTTAGTGCGCCCCTAGACAAAGGAACGTACACTCCAAATTTCAGGTCTCTAGGACTTATGGTTTACGCTGTGTGTTGATAGTCAGTCATCAGTCAGTCAGTCATACAACGATTTTATATATATTGATATATATCTTTATCTTTTGCAGATTTTCCGAAACGTTTTCTGAGTCAGCATAAAAGACCTACCAAAACCTCGCTCCCCTGAAACCGTAGGGCGGGTTAAACATCGACATACAAGTGATGAGCTGAGACCTGGGCACGGATGCTTGAGCGTTGGAGTTCATCATAAACGCTTAGTAGTAGTAGAGCTCTTTTGTGAAAGAGTTTGTCCGGGGAAGTACTACACCCATACTTATTTCTGCCGCAAAGCAGTAATAGTGCTCGTATTGCTGTGTTCCAGTTTGAAGAGTATTGGTGCCGGTGAAATTACATAGGCATATAAGTCTTTTCATCTTTATGGGTCAGGGTGGCGGGCGCAGTGCAATGCCGCATAGGGCGCGTCCTAGGTGGACATGATCTACTATGGGATATTAAACTGTCATAATGTGGGCGATCTGCTTGTTCCGTCATTCAAAGATTAAATTTGTTAAAATTAAAAAAACGGATGAACTGATTTTGATCAAGCATCTACACTCCCGACAAATGCACCTTTCAAAAAAAAAAAAACTAAATCGGTTCATCCGTTCGGGAGCTACGATGGGACAGACACACACACAGACACGTCAAACTTATAACACCCCGTCGTTTTTGCGTCCGGGGTTAAAAACGCTTTCAAGCAGAAATCTCACGAGGATAGCATTAAATGTGGCGATTTTTGGCCGCAGCAGAAATGTACATACTTGCTATTTTTTATAAGCCTCGCGGACCTCTTGTGATATTAAGGTGGATGCTCTCGCTTGAGGCGCGAAATTCTTTTTTTTTGTGTTTTTTGCCCATTACATCTCATGAACACTCCTTCAGATAGCGAAAGTTGATTTCGCGAGAACTAGGAGACTTAACACACATGTTTTAATTGATAGTATCTCATAAATATCATCAGTTTAGCTACGATAACACACATTTTTAGAGTGTTTCTTTTTTGTTTAGGGTTTTCGTAGCTAAATTTTTTTTTTTTTTTTTTTTTTTTAACATTGATAGACCTTTGTTTGACCACGATCTCACCTGTTGGTAAGTGACGATGTGGCCGAAGATGGAGCACAAAGGTCTAGAAGGCACCTATTCACTCTAGACTTGAAGAGACCCAGATTATAGTTTTCAGGAAAGACAGACGACGGCAGTGTATTCCACTCCTTAGCAGTTCGCATTATAAAGGTAGAACCGAAACGTTTTGTGCGAATAGAAGGTATACTAATGAGGTAAGGATGGTACTGAGCCGTACGCCTGCTCGTCCTATGATGAAAAGGAGATGGTGGGATCAGATCGTGCAGTTCCTGGGAGCATTCCCCGAAATGTAACCTATAGAAGATTGAAAGGCATGCAACCTTACGGCGGTGCTCGAGACTCTGGATCTTAGTCTCCGCCATATGTTGCTCACCTATAAGCCTGAAAGCTCTACGTTCGATCGAGTCCAAGGCAGCAAGCTGGTATTTGGCCGAACCATCCCAAACATGGCAGCAGTACTCCATACCAGCCCGGACTTGTGCTTTATACAAACTGAGAAGCTGTCCTGGTGTGAAGTAACGCTTTACCTTATTCAGGATGCCTAGCTTCATGGCAGCTGTTTTTGCCTTAGACTCGATGTAAGAGCCAAAGTTGAGAGTAGGCGTGAGCGAAACACCTAAGAGCTCGAGGTGATCTCCTATAGCTACAGGTACATCGCGGAATACAGGAACTTGGAGAAACGGACTTTATGATATTTACGAGATACATCAATTAAAACATGTGTGTTAAGTCTCCTAGTTCTCGTGAAATCAACTTTCGCTATCTGAAGGAGTGTTCATGAGCTGTAATGGGCAAAAAACATCAAAAAATTATAATGAGAGCATCCACCTTAACAGTAGAGAAGTATTTTGTCAAATATACTCAATACTTGTATTTGCATGTTGGACATTAATTAGATAACCTTTTTGGGACCCTTGCCGGCCCAGACCAGCAACGATAGTATGATAATCTCATTGTAATTTATGTTACCTGGAAGCGAAATAAAAATCTGAAATCAGTCATTGTCTCAACCGCCAACAGAAGTTCGTATTAAATTTAATATAGTACGCCGTAAACATCGATGTTTGTTTCAAAACGCATATACCTGCTAATTTTGGGATTACCCTTCGCCTTAAAAGGCAATGTGTGCGGTGTGCGCTTCTATAACAAAATCCCAAGCGACTTGCTTAATAATGTCGATTAACAAAGATTAAAACTTTACAGAATATATGTAAACTTTCTAAAAACGCGTACCTACTATAAAATGTGTTATTGGGACTGTATTTGCTCCAACACGATCCAAACAAATTTAAATCCCCCGCCCCCGTCACCTCTCGTGGATTTCGTAAAATACTACTAAGGGATTATTATTTTACATTATTATTTTATTTATTTATAGACGAGCAGCTTACGCTGATATGTCTACATAAAAACAGTGTTGAATGTCTAATTTTTCTAATTACCCATACTTATTTGTAACCCCTCGTTTTCACCAAGGTATAATACATGTATAATACAAGAATGCCTGTGGAATGTTATGTATTATACATGTATTATACCTTAGTGAAAACGAGGGGTTAGATTCATTGGTATAAGATTTGTACTGGCTGCTAGCTTACGTTCAAAAAAAATTTAAAATCTCTCGACTGCCACATTCAAAACCGAATTGTAGTGGACATGTACAACAATGTCCAGACGTGTGTTAGAAGTGCAGCAGGATTATCAGAATTCTTTGATATCGGAGTAGGTGTTCACCAGGGTAGTGCCCTTAGTCCCCTACTGTTTAACGTCGTCATGAACTACCTAACTGCAAAAATTCAAAAACCAACTCCATGGAACCTTTTATACGCGGACGATGTAGCCATCATATCAGACAATATTCAAGAAGTACAGGAAAACCTAGAAGAATGGAGAAAGTCACTCGAGGATAACGGTCTACGCATCAGTAGAACAAAAACTGAATACATGATGTGTAACTTCAACCCCGATGGCCCGTCAAATACAGAGATCAAACTTAACAACATAATCCTTCCAAGAACGAATACCTTCAAGTACCTGGGATCAGTCGTTTCAGATGACGGATCTATTGAAGCGGACATAACACATAGAACAACATCTGGTTGGATTAAATGGCGTACACTAACAGGAGTACTATGCGATGCAAAAATGCCTATGAGAACCAAGGGTAAGGTCTATAAAACAGCAGTTAGACCAGCATTACTGTATGGTAGTGAGGTAAGGGCATCAAAAAAGACCCATGAACAGAAACTCCACACAACAGAAATGAGAATGTTGCGATGGGCAGGAGGAGTTACACTAAAAGACAAAGTACGGAACAACTACATAAGAGGAAGTTTCAAAGTTGCCCCAATAATTGATAAAATATCAGAATCAAGGCTGAGATGGTACGGGCATGTTATGCGTAGACCAGAAGACCACGTAGTGAAAAAGTGCCTTTCCATTGCCACTAAAAAGAGGGGAAGAGGAAGACCACAAAACACATGGTTGACAAATGTCCAGAATGACATGAAAATACTTGGCCTAACCAAAGATGACACGAACCAGCGAAATACATGGCGCCGCATGATTAGGAAAGCCGACCCCGAGTAACGGGAATGAGCGAGGACAAAGAAGAAGAGATGCCACATTCAAAAAAAATGAAACTATCATATATAACTATATGTGTTATATCTGGAAGAAAGAGTTTCGGATAAAAAGACGTGTCTGTATAAGTCACACTAATATTATAAAGGCGAAAGTTTGTGTGTGTGTGTGTGTAGTGTGTTTGTTACTTCTTCACGCTGAAACGGCTGGACGGATTTGCATGAAATTTGGAATGGAGATAACCGGACTCCCGGAATAACACATAGGCACATTTTTATCCCGATATTCCCACGGGATCGAGACTTACGCGGGTGAAACTGCGGGGCGCTGCTAGTTGTCACGGTGCAGCCGTGGACAGGTAGGTAGTCTAGGTTTTAGGTTCCTATCCTACCTGATAGAAGAGCCATTTTTATCCCGATATTCCCACGGGATCGAGACTTACGCGGGTGAAACTGCGGGGCGCTGCTAGTTGTCACGGTGCAGCCGTGGACAGGTAGGTAGTCTAGGTTTTAGGTTCCTATCCTACCTGATAGAAGAGCTAGGGGTAGGTAGAAAAACGATTAGGACATTTTTATACATATATTAAACTTAAAATGCTAACAATAAGGTCACTGAATGGATTGTTAAACTTAGAGTCTTTAGTATTATGCTGAAGGCAGAAGTGCAGGCAGAAGTGCAGGCAGAGGGCCAGAGTAGCAGGCAGAAGGCCAGACGGCTATGGGCCGGGGTTTGATCAAGGGTCTCAATCTCAGCAGTAGAATAGGTCTCAAAAGGTCACGCTTGTAGAAAAGAACACTTGGATACGCGTAGTACGGAACCCAAGAACAGGTGTGGACTCTCCACGGTACTGTCCTGTGAGCTGCAGATCGGAAGCACGTGGTCTAGGCGTCATGGTGAAGAGCGCGCCCCTTGTCTGCGAGGTGGCTCGTGGCAGGCTGGTAGCAGCAGGTAAGGCTGGAGACAGCTGGTAGACAGCAGGTAGCGGGTGAGTCCGGTTGGTGGCTGTGAAGCCACCAACCGTAAGGTTCGACCCGTAGAGTTGGACCCTGTAAAGATTACGTAGTTGTAGTGACAGGCTTGATTCTTCCCCCTGGTGTAACTTGGTTGAAAGTCGCCTCTAGGTGCCGCAGACGTGGCTCGCAGGGGTAGGCAGTACGTGGCTTTCAACCTTATTACACCGTAGGGTTTACAACAGAGATTAAGAACTAGTTAGTCAGAAGGACAGACATAGTAGGTGTCTTAGAGTGCATTTAAGACGAACGCAGACGTCCCTAAGTGAACGTGCCTCAAGTTTGATGCTAGTTTTACAACATTAAGAAAGATAAGAAGTACATCAGATTAAACAGTGCTAGTTAGAGTGTAGTAAATTTAAATAAACTCACCAGAATGGGCGTATAGTCTAAGTTTGTAGTGGTTAATCAGCGCGTTGCTTTAGTTGAATGAATGCGGCACATGCGTGCGTCGGGTTTTATAGCCGCTAGAGAGCTAAATCATAAACACTATGTATGTGTGAGATGTAAGGTTCGACCCGTAGAGTTGGACCCTGTAAAGATTACGTAGTTGTAGTGACAGGCTTGATTCTTCCCCCTGGTGTAACTTGGTTGAAAGTCGCCTCTAGGTGCCGCAGACGTGGCTCGCAGGGGTAGGCAGTACGTGGCTTTCAACCTTATTACACCGTAGGGTTTACAACAGAGATTAAGAACTAGTTAGTCAGAAGGACAGACATAGTAGGTGTCTTAGAGTGCATTTAAGACGAACGCAGACGTCCCTAAGTGAACGTGCCTCAAGTTTGATGCTAGTTTTACAACATTAAGAAAGATAAGAAGTACATCAGATTAAACAGTGCTAGTTAGAGTGTAGTAAATTTAAATAAACTCACCAGAATGGGCGTATAGTCTAAGTTTGTAGTGGTTAATCAGCGCGTTGCTTTAGTTGAATGAATGCGGCACATGCGTGCGTCGGGTTTTATAGCCGCTAGAGAGCTAAATCATAAACACTATGTATGTGTGAGATGTAACTGATGGCTGATGTCTGTGTGGGTAACTATTGTCCGTTAGTTTTTGTCAATAACCTACTTGTGTGAGTATGGAAGCTTCTAGAAGTTTTATAATAATTTTGTAATGTTACATAGTAAACTATATTTATAGGTCGCGCAACGAGTAATGAGCGCTCGGCGAAAGTGGTGGGGGTTGATGCGCATGTTTACATTAGCGCATTCGCTATACAGACACAAAAAATGACTTCTGCGCATTGAAGGTCAGCGCTCATTACTGGTTCGCGATTTATACCTAATTAAAAAAACTTGTCATAACATTTAAAATCCTATTGAATAAATACAAGGTACATGCAAAAGTTCTTGATTTTGTTAAATAAGTAGGGTATGTAGGGCAGTTTGAACAAAAATGATGACAAATTATTATAAAAAAGAAAATTCTTGTATTTAGTTCGTATGTTTTTAGTTAGGTACCTACCTACCTAGTTAGTTTATAGTAGGTACCTTGTAAGAGTATTGTAATTTTTTTGGAACAACATTTTTTGTAATCTATCTTGATTCTAATCAACCAATGTACCTACTCTTACACATGAATACACAATACCTACACGTGATCAATTTTAAGTAAAAAAGTGCTTTGTCAATAAACATTTTATAAAATGTTTTTTCGTTTCTATTTTAGCCGTTAGCAACGGCTTACTTGGCTGAGGAGTACTTTTTATTATAGTAAAACGCGAGCGAAGCCGCGGGCGGACACTATTTAATAGGTTCCTAGACATAGAGAAATTTGGTCCTAGTAGAGCATTGCAGCCTCCGGCTCGATGAATAGGGTCTTAGAGCATTACAGCCTCCGTACCGGCTTACAGCCAATCCATTATTCCAAGGAACACTCTTCACTGTCAGTGTCAAGTGACAGTGACACATCACTAATCACTGCTTGCTTTGTTCGTTCATTTCAGCATCCTAGTCATAGAGGAATTTTTTATATATAGAAATAGAGATATATCTCCCGCCAAAAGAGGGGAGGAGCTCATGCGCGCCTTCTGTATTTGACTAATTGAACTTTTGCCATAGTAACTATTATTTATTCTGTGCTTTAGCTCTATTTGCATTTTTCATACTACATATATAGCTAGCTACCTACCTATCGCTATATATGTATGCCTCTATAGCAAATAGGCATACTTATATAGCGATAGATAGGTGCCTGGCTATTGTTAGTAAAACAACGTTTTCAAACACAATATGCACCTTTTTATTTTTAAACATACAATAGTAGTTATTCATTAGATCTACCTATACACATTGCCGTGGTGTGTCCGGCCTAAGAATAGACCCCTCCATTTTCTCCCATGGATGTCGTAAAAGCCGACTAAGGGATTACCCGGACTTGTTAGTATGATTTGCTGGTATAAGATTTGTCCTGGCTGCTAGCTTATTATGAAATGTGTTAATACTGGAAGAAAGCGTTAGTTGAGTCAGTCGTAGGAAGCAATGGCGGCGATGAGCTCACCACTTGTCACGTCTATATTCCACGATGGTGCAACCCACTGTGAAAAGCGCCCATTGAGGCTCTGCATACCCCTTCACGAAAAAGGCGTGTGTCTATGTATGTATGTAAATACATTATAATGACTTATTTCGTCTCGCTTGAGGGGCGAAATCATTATTTTTTGGTGTTTTTTGCTCATTACAGTTTATCAACACTTTTTCAGATAGAGAAAGTTGAATTCGCGAGCGCTAAGAGACATAACACACATGTTTTAATTGATAGTATCTCATAAATATCATCAGTTTTGCTAATTTGACCGTAAACAAACCCTTTTTATGTTTACAGTTAAAAAAATACCTTTAAGTATACATAGTTAACTTATTTTGCAGTTTTTCCACCATGCTTATGTACTTTTTTTTTGCATACTATTGTATACAAAAAAATTGTATTAAGTATATCAGTTATCTAGTACCTACCTATAACACAGGCTCTGCTTATATTGGGGCTAGATAACATTGTGTGAACTAGCATTATGTATTTATTTATTTTATTGGTGTTAAGTACTCAGGTGGATGCTGTTGCCTATTCCCTAATTTCTACACGCAGTCGGCTGTTACGACATCCACGGGAGCGGTCTATTCTCAGGTCGGGCACAGCAAGTTACCTGTAAATATGTTAGTATTCTGTAAGTCAATGTCATTATTGAGGGGGCTCCAATGCGACGGTCTCTTCTCGCATATGTCGAAGAGCGGTTGAGTCTCGCGAGTCAAGTTTGTTGCGATCGTGCTGCATAGTTCGTCGAAATCATTTCTTGTCCGGCACAGGAAACACTGTAATCAAAGAATTACATTTGTTAGCAACTAGCCTTTTGCCCGCGGCTTCGCAAGCATGTTGTTGGGATAAAAAGCAGCCCCCCCCTACCGCCCTTCGCAAGCGTTCATCCACACACCAAAAATCAATAAATAAAAAACGTTATCATCATTTGCATGCTAGATACTTTTTAGTAGGTAGAGCTTTTTTGCGAGAGTTCGTTCAGAGGAAGTGCTCGCATTGCTGTGTTCCGGTTAGAAGGGTAGGTGCCAGTGAAATTACTGGCACGAGACTTTTCATTTTTGTCTCAGGGTGGTGGGCGCAGTGCAATGCCACATAGGGCGGGTCGTAGGTGGATGTTATTGTATTGATAAAGGCAGAGGTTGCCGCTTAACATCATCTCTCTGTGGGCCGTCTGCTTGTTCCGCCATTAATAAAGTTAAAAATTTGTAACGTGTTGACCATTTACCTACACAAGAACAACTCAGTGTTTCCACATTTTTGCATATAAATAAATAATCTAATCTTTCGGATTTTGATTTGATTAATCAAAATCCGCTCAACCTTTACGGAGTTGAATTGGAACTACACATATAACGCGAGCGTAGCTGCGGGCGAAAGCTAATAAAATAGAGCCTATGTCCACCCTCAAAGTAATTTCTAAATATTCAAGAACAGTTTTTTTTTTAAATCGGATATGTAGTCGTTTATTACCTCCTACATACAAACTTACGAACTATAATATAAGTGTAGGTAGATTAATTGAGGAGTTACGCTTCTACGCGTTCCTGTTAGTTATTATGCTGAAGGTAATACATACCACAGCTACCGAAGGATCCATCACAAGGATGGGTATCCTGGAAACGTATTTGCAGTGATATGTACAGTCCATTTCCTTCTGATCATCAGTTATTTTATTCTGCAAATAAATAAAATAAGATGAGGCGACATTGAGAGTATCTGTTTACATATTATATACGTATGTTGTGTACATACATAGGTAGTTAAATAAAATAAATAATGTTGGATAGTTCACACAACATTATCTAGCCCCTAGCTAAGCAGAGCTTGTGTTATGGGTGCTAGATAACTAATATACATACATACATACATACATAGACACACGCCTTTTTCCTGAAGGGGTAGGCAGAGCCTCAATGGGCCGCTTTTCACAGTGGGTTGCACCATCGTGGAATATAGACGTGACAAGTGGTGAGCTCATCGCCGCCATTGCTTCCCACGACTGACTCAACTAACGCTTTCTTCCAGTATTAACACATTCCATAATAAGCTAGCAGCCAGGACAGATCTTATACCAACAAATCATACTAACAAGTCCGACTTAGTAAAATGCATTACATAGATATATATGTTTTATTATATAATAGAAGAATAGAAATAATTTATTTTGAACAGCACATACACACAGCTTGAATACACAAAACAAAAGTTACACCGTCAAAAAATATTTGTTGCTGTGTGTATAGTGCCGTCAAAAAAGGTCCATGCTTAGCATATTGCTGCAGTGAACTGCAACGCTGTTTTTTTTTTTTTTTTTTTTTCTGTTTTTTAGTATTTGTTGTTACAGCGGCAACATAAATATATCATGTGTGAAAATTTCGACTGTCTAACTATCGCGGTTCATGAGATACAGCCTGGTGACAGAAATAATAAATAAAACAAAAATAAAATTTTGACAGCTGTCATCCAAAATGTAGATTTTGTCATCAGCTTTCATTTGAGCCATACAACGAAACTCTAGCAAAAGTAGTTTCCGAAATATGACTGTTTCAATTTTGACAGCTGTCATCAAAAATTTAGAGTTTGTCATCAGCTTTCATTTGAGCCATACAACGAAACTCTAGCTCGAGTAGTTTCCGAAATATGACTGTTTCAATTTTGACAGCTGTCATCCAAAATGTAGATTTTGTCATCAGCTTTCATTTGAGCCATACAACGACACTCTAGCACGAGTAGTTTCTGAAATATGACTGTTTCAATTTTGACAGCTGTCATCAAAAATGTAGAGTTTGTCATCAGCTTTCATTTGAGCCATACAACGAAACTCTAGCTCGAGTAGTTTCCGAAATATGACTGTTTCAATTTTGACAGCTGTCATACAAAATGTAGATTTTGTCATCAGCTTTCATTTGAGCCATACAACGAAACTCTAGCACGAGTAGTTTCCGAAATATGACTGAATCAATTTTGACAGCTGTCATCCAAAAAAACGGCTATAGTTGCGATTTGCCGGTTGCCGCAACTGAGAGTTCAAAATTTTGTCGTGTTCTGAGCGCCTTATAGATTGATAAAACTATGTGATCCCAAAAAAGTCAACATTATAGGAACACAACTTTAAAATAATACAACACTAAAAAGAAACGGGAAATTATACATTTTGGAATTTCAAAATTTTGCAAAGTCAACCGAATGTTCCTAAAGGAACTTGTTTTTTGGTGAACATTCTATCCAAAAAACCATGTCAAACACAAACCCTAAATAAACAAATTTTTATGGCGAGAAAAGCAAGGTTAGTATGTTGTATCAAATTGAATGGTGCAAACGTAACTAACCAGTTACGTCTGCACCATTAATGGGGCAAATCAATGGTGCAAACGTAACCGCGGGGCTTGGTCAACACATCACTAGGGTCACTTACTCGGTGGTACCGTTTAACTTTAAAAGTCCTACGGTACCGCCAGGGGTATGGCCAGGGGTACCGTGGGTCTGAAATGGTTTTGCCATAATCACCACGCTTGGCAGGCGGATTGCGAGCGGGTGATCGCAGTATTCGTGTTGAGCACTCAATAGGATGCTGCTGCCCATCCCCTTGTGTAACTACTAGTTATTAAATTAGCATTAAATATACATACCTGGTTCATCGATTCACGAACAGCCTGGGACACAGCATTTCATAAACGATATGTTTTTTATTTATCCGGCCAGTTGTGGCAAGCTATGGCGACGATGAGCTCACCACTTGTCACGTCTATATTCCGCGATAGTGGAAATTATCCAAATTAATGCAAATTAACTAATTATCAATGCAAATTTTTTACAATTTTGACTGGACTGACATATGCTATGAGTGCTGCCAACTCAATTTTTAAAAAACAGCCAGATCACTACAAAAAAAACAAAATCCTCCTTATGAAATTTATGTTCAAAAAGCAATTCTTGTCTGAACTTGTTAAGTAGTGCATTATAGCACCCTTACAGCAAAAGCTGTTTTAGCCTACTTTTGAATATACTTGGTCTATCAATTGTTTTTATGAATAACCAAAATTATTGTAGATGGAATAGAGCTAGGCTAGAGTGAATAGGTGCCTTCTAGACCTTTGTGCTCCATCTTCGGCTGCATCGTCACTTACCAACAGGTGAGATCGTGGTCAAACAAAGGTCTATGTTAAAAAAACAAACATTGTTAAAAAAAAAATGGAAGAAACTTTTGATTTTTTTTGTTAGTTTACGTAGTTACGTAGTACGTTTAGGTAGTCTAGTAGTACGCCAACCACTAGCTGTCACAAACCTGATTTTGCTGGTAGAAGATGCTGTTAGCATGAAGCCCACCTTTTTGTAACATTATTGTATGTGCAATAATGTATAAATAAATAAATTGATTGTACATATAAAATAATTTTGTGACGTTTTCTTTTGGATTACGACTTATAATATTTTAATAATATTTTTATTATTTAGAACAAAAAAAACATAGTTTTATCATGTTACTAATTTACAGTAAGCATACGACCTTACTTTTTTTAGATATGTCAACCGAGACTTCTTCTCCACAGACAGACTGTCATTTTTTAGTAAATTTTCTGTTTTTCTTTGGGTTTAGATCGGTTTTTTTGTAGCTGATGATGTTAATTTACTGCTAGATCTAGCTATAACATTTCTGAATTGGCATCACTGGCGTCTAATCTGATACTTTCTGATTGGATGAACTGTAGAAACAAGATGGCTGATATTGTTTTTTATAATGGCCTGGATACTGGTCCGTGTTGACTAGAAGCTTATTTTTGAAAATAGCGAAATCTATAATGTACATATTTCAACTCTGAGTACTCAATGAATTGGTAGTTGTACCTTGGTACTTGTTAAATGATTGACGACCCTGATCCTAGTCTGTGGTTCATTTTCATTGTTTCCGTTTGTTTGTTGTTTTGTTCGTTGCAGGTTTTTTTACAAAAGTTGAAAGAAAATGATATAAAAACGCTTCTATAATATTATTTACATGAGTGCGGGCTTGTAGCCCTAGCTAGAGCAACATGGGCCGGGCTCGAAGAAGGAGACGCCAAAAGAAAGCTCGAAAGTTTTGTGTGTGTGATTACAACCCAGAAATCATTTTATTGAACCGCTGGCTTTCGAAAAATGGTATAAGAAAGAACGAGAAGGTGGGCCTTGCTATATTCGACGACACTGGCCGCGGAGTGCTAACAAAGAAGAAGATAAAACCAGGCGAAGAGCTGCTAAACCTACCTCTGAATCTAACCATCAATGTCACCACTATTTTGATGGATTTACCTTTTTGTAACATATTTTTAGAAAACCAAAAGCAATGTTTACTAGAGTACAAGCATTCGATATCATTCCAGTCAATGATGGCATTTTATTTAGTTTATTTAAAAGTGCAAGATGTGAATTCCACGTGGGGTGTCTACATGAAGAGTTTACCTCTAGAATACACAGTACCATATTTTTTACCTAACGAAATTAAATGTTTCATTGATGCTGATATATTATCTGTGATCTCCAAACAAAAAGATGTTATTGATTTATCATATAATATTTTTGTGACCGTTTTGAAAAGTAATATAAGTGCGGATAGCAGTGTACAAAGCCTCAAGAAAATGTTTACAAAGTCAGATTATGAATGGGCTTATTTCACAGTGAACACAAGATGTGTCTACATGGATTTGACAAAAGTTATTGATCTGAGTAACATAGGAAACTCAATTTTGAATTTGATATCCGATAATACAAAGATATCACTTTGCCCGTATTTGGATATGATAAACCACAGTCCGAATGCAAGAAACGAAGCACAGCTAATAGTAAGCAAAGATATAGAAAACATAAAAGTGAGAGATTTGAACAGAGACATGCTTGCCGATGTCAGGTTTTCAATTTACACAAAAAACAACTTTAATCCTTATTCTGAAGTGTTTATTTGCTATGGCGATAGTCACAACTTGAAACTCATTACGGAGTATGGTTTCTTCTTGCCTAACAACGATCTGGACTATGTGTCATTTACTTTTGAGGATGTGAAAACATTTTTAAATTCAAGTAAATTTAAGCTATCCCAGGAACAACTTTCATTTATTAGTAGCCACGGGTTGAACAAAGATTTGTACATTGATATTAGAGGTTTAAGTTATAATTTTTATGGATTTTTAATGGTTGTCAAGTATTACTACAATCATGGTAAAGATGTCAGTAAATTATTGTATTCTGCAGCTATATGTTCAACGGACAACAGTTTAAACGATATTATAGTGCCAATGGTGGTGCAAAAACTGGTCACAATTAAAGAGTCAGTAAATAAATTGAATGTCTGTGAAAGTAAATGTGTTATTTTAGATAATTGTGTAGAATTGATGTGTCAATATGTTAGAATATTAGAAAATTTTATTAAATGTTAGAAGTAACTCTACATTTTTTATTTAAAAATTTACCCAATGTATGTTAATTATTTAGTCTACCTAGATTTTACCAAGATATAACGATTTAGGGCTCATAAATTCGCGGCGATGATGTGCTGCCGGCAAGTATTCAGCAATGTTGTCAATGTTGCAGCAATGTGTGGCATGCTAAAGATGCTAAAGTCACTTTTTGCTTTTCACATTTTGATGGTAGGTATTTGGTGTGTGGATAGACACTAGCAGACGACACCAATGCGAAGCCGGAGTAGACATCAAAATTAAGATAGGTAGGTACATACCTATCAAAGACTAGTAGATAGGTACCTACCTATTTAAAAATGAGGGGTTTTCACGGCCGTTTCCCATCATGCATAAGCCCTTGAAAATAGATGGCGCCAGCTATATACCTAACTTTCAAAATAAAGTGAGATGTCAAAGTCAACAACGTAGTGATATATTTTCGTGGTTTTTTGTTACTATCTCACAACAGCACAGATAATGCATTTGTTAATATTGGCAACCACATTTGAGTCAGCGCCATCTATCGAGCCAAACCGAACTACTTTTTTTTCATTCGAAAATGAAAAGCCCTCATAGTTAGGTTACTTCTTCTGTGCTAAGTAGGCTTCCTAAAAAAATATTGACAATGTATTTTTTATATCTTTGATCCCATCACGGTACGGAGGCCTGCAATGCTCTAAGTTTGATCCAAAATATCTAGGAGTGAGGAAACGCGGAAACTTATAACTTTTCGGGATAAAAAAATTGACGTGATTAATATTGACGTACAGATAGACGCTAGTCCTGCTGGGCTATTCTGTAACTCGCGACAGGTTTGCAACAGGCGCAAATTGTGCGATCATTGCTGTCAAACGTCACTTTTGACACAATTTGGTATTACGTATCTGCGACAAGTAAGCAATATTAGTTGTGTTTTTTAGATTGAATTGGTAGGTAGTTCAACTAGATACTTTTGCTTGTTTTTTTTTTTTTTCACACAGTCCTATTTCCATACACCGGAATAACCTTCGTGCAAAAGCTGAACTTGTTTTAAAACGTGACATTGGCGAAATTGCAGTCTATTCCGCAAGGGCCACTTGTTCAAGAACTGAACTGAACTGAACTGTAGGCGTTTTGACGTTTAGTGGCTGATCGCTGTACTGCCAACTGTATGCTGCATAGCCCAGTTTAAATAGTGGCAGAAAAAATGAGATTTTACAGGGAAAAATCCACAAATTTCAAAAGACACGCAATAAAAAAAATGCAAACAATTACGCATGTCCTCTGCTTTGGAAACTCCCCAGAGGACGAAATCTGTGTTAGTTATTAAATACTAACCCATAATCTTAAGCTTACTAACACTATCGACTATCTGATTAAAAAATCTTTATTTATTTATTTATTTAATGCACTTAAATTTCACTACATCACACATGTGCCATTTATCCAAGTTACACCGGTTAAAATGCCACTTAAATTACACGAATTTACTCAAAAAAACACATAAAAACGTAATAAAATAAAAATGGCGACGTTTCTTTCATAAATGGCAGATTGAATCCGAAAAACAGGATCCAACAGTTAAAAAACTACTAATTCTATCATTCTATATGCATAGACAGTAAGTTATCTCTGAAAAACTAAATCCACAGCAGCCACAATTAAAGCAAAATGATGAAATTCACAGACTAGTAGGATGCTACGCATAAGAAATTTGGCGTTGGGATAGTGATATTATGAATTTTTCAAATCTACGTGTAACTAAAGCTCATGGTCAATATTATAAAGTTGAGGCTAGGTATTTCGTCAGAACTTAATAAACATACAGCAATTTTGTGTACTATTTTCGACACAATCTGGCACCATCCATCATATCAAGTTGGCAGTATTGTTTTTTTTCCACTTGATTGAATGATGATTTCGTTCATTCCTTTCTCTCATTTATTGCTGACAGCCAGACAAGTCAAGCAAGTCAGTTATCATCAGTCAATCAAACTGTCACTCACCATGGCGGCCGCATTGCTGTCGAATAGGAAATTCGATAAAATAATTAGAAATCATGTCAAATTTGCTAAATCCATCGCAAATAACCAGTCTATTATTATAAATAAACCACACTTGAATATATTATTCAAGCAATGTGCGGTTACAAGCTATTACAGGGTAAGATAATAATGATAATACCTGGCTGATTATTTAGTTTTGTACTTTTTGGTTTGTCTGCTGTAACTCCTGCAAAACATGCCTGATTATTGGTTTTTATGCGTTTCAGTTTTACTCCTCGTCGCCCCCGGCCAATGCCAACTCGCCGGGTGGCTCCGATTCCGCCCAAAATGTATTAGCAGCTGTGTTGGCAAACAAACCAAAGACTGGTAAAATACCAGTTGGTAAGTAAAAAATGCTGATAGATAATGGTTGTAAGCTAGTAAAGGTTACATTGCAGACAATCTTTAGACTTTAATGTTTTATATAGGGTTACATAATATTCAAACTTGACCTTGTGGCTAGACATGCTAATTTACCTAATAACATTATCGGTGTAAGAAAAACACTATTAGATAAGAATAGTTTTTTGGCTAAAAGCATTGAAATTCTGCCAGTCATTCTGAGATTTCTTAGGATTTCATACTAAAAATGCTCTCATACATTTTTATTTGGATGCAAAAATTTAACTGAGTTGATCTCTTTGAAAAAATATTTTCACAATGTTTTTTTATTATGTACCTAATGCTAACTGATGTTTTTGTTATCATTGTGTTAGTGCCAGGGTCCGAGATATGCGAGGGACATGTTAACAACTTCTTACTTGCCAGAGTTTTATAAAAAATATGCATGTTTTATGGAAACAACTTAAACAAGAGCCTATCTTATTTCTTTTATGAATGAAAGTGGGTTTCAAATGTTCTGTTATTTGAACCAAAAGGTGGCAGGCAGAAAGTGTCTACACTGGGCTCAATAAATAAAATAAATAAATATAAATAATTCTGGACAGTTCACACAACATTATCTAGCCCCAAGCTAAGCAGAGCTTGTGTTATGGGTACTAGATAACTGATATACTTAATACAATATATTACATAGATAGATATTTTTTATAATACATAGAAAATACCCAGAACACCCTAAACAAATATCTGCGATCGCACAAATATTTGTTCAGAGTGCGGGAATCGAACCCGCAACCTTCTGCGTCGCAGGCCGAGCTTCGCCCGCCGCGCCACAGAGGTCGTCAATGGGAGAAGCATATGTCCAACAATGACTGATGATGTTCATGTTGAAGCAATATCCATAATCCTGACCCCATACTAGGATTCCCTGTGTTGTGGGTATCAGAAATGATGAGTATGACCATACTAAACTGCCCAGAGCCAGAACAAAATATTTGCAGAGCATGCAAACATTTGTCCCACAGACGGATTCGAGCCCGCATCTCGAGTCTATGCCGGCTACTCACCCACTGCACAACAGAGGTTGAGATGTCCCCTTGTTTAGATCATCCTAGAGTTTTAGTTGTCATTTACTGTGCATTTTTTATGTTTTGCAATGTTTTATACTTTTTTTACACAATACATATTGAATAAATGTAAAGTGATTACTGGAAGAAAGCGTTAGCCGAGTCAGTCGTGGAAAGCAATGGCGGCGATGAGCTCATCACTTGTCACGTCTATATTCCACGATGGTGCAACCCACTGTGAAAAGAGGCCCATTGAGGCTCTGCCTACCCCCCTTCGGGGAAAAAGGCGTGTGTCTATGTATGTATGTATGTATGATTTTCATGATGTTTCACAAAGTAACAATGGCATTAAACTTTATACAGCTTTGTAAACTTTTTTGAGTCTCGTATTTAATTTAAGTAGATTCTTTAAAAGCTTTTTACACTACAAACAAGCCTGGTATTAATCATAAAAATTGCAGATTTTTTTAAAAAGATTAATATATTTATTTACTGAGGCAACCCCTACACAATCCTTAGAAGACTTACATTACTATAATATCCCCCCCATTGCATTTCTATGGGGAAGGCCTCATCCAGTAGTTTACGTCTTAAGACTAATGATGATGATAATGATGACAATTACAATTTTGTTTGTTTTCACACTACACATTATTATGTTATATGTTTTTGTTACTAATACTTGGTTGGACTGCATCTCTTCCCGCTATCCCTGTATGTCTGCTACTTACCATTACTCCTACACCAGTACTCCTTAGTTTGGCTATTAGTCTGCTTTCTCCTTTACTACATACACGCACACCAGCTGCCTTTAGGGGTAGGCGATACCACTTGCTACAATCCTCTTATCATTCTACTATCCTTAAATAGTGTGTGTTCTTAGTCCCTTCACCTTTCCTACATCCTTTTAAGAATCCTGATATATTCTCCCCCTCCCTAGGGATCCACAAAAGAGACTGCTTTCACCCAGGTGCATCTGTTTTGTCCCGTGAAGATATAAACTTGGGGGACACGAAGCCGGTCTCCGGGACGGATATGATCAAGGGGATGTTGGAATATGTGTGGCCTAAGGTAAGCTGTTAATCATTTTTCTCACTGCTGGGCTCAATAACTAGCCCACTGATTTCGATATCTCAATTATCTTGTTATTTTCGCGATTGCTGAACATTGTGAATTAAAAAGTTTTGAAAAGCATTTATTTAACTAAAATAAATAAAATATGCGATAGATACGTTTAAAATTGTTTAACTTACAATCTAAAAATCAGTATCGATATCTGGCCTAGGTGTAAGGCCGTGCCCACCATCGCGCGGAGCTCTATTGTGCGTGCCCGTGCGTTAAAAGATGAGCATAATATATTTATTAGTCTGCAGAGTTTTGGTTCTCGGTTGTGCCGCTATCCGCACAATATTCTCTTGCCTTGGTGTGGTAGGTATTGGCGACACTATTTACCATCGCTAGTACCACTGATGATATTGTCCAATGGTAATTGATGGGAGGATTTTGTAATCGGTAACTACATACTTCTGTCTCAAGAAAGTACAAGTGGACGGTTAAAATACTATAGTTCAACTACAGCAAACTAAATATAACAGTATTATCACATACTTCTATAAAATATATTGTGGGTGTTCTGTGCTCCAATGAGCCAAATCCAATAAACATTTAATGACTACAGAAATACCCAAACAAGTACTTTAAAAAAAACAGTACCTACTGCAAGGGGTGGGTCCCAATCCCTGGGTCTGGGACCCTTGAAGTACTGTTTTTTTGTTTTTATTTTATTTTAAATACTTGTTTATTAGGGATTTCTGAAGTTATTAAACGTTGTGAAGTTTTTGGAATTTTAGAAAGTATTTAAATTTTTTGATGACATGCTCTTTGCCCCTTTGCATAGTTCTACTAGCTTCGTCTTAAGGATTTATAAGTAATGTTACTATTATAAATTCTCTAACAGTTCCGCTATGTCCCAATAAGGTAGTCGGCGAAAAAACTAATAACTCGCATAAAAAAAAGAAACAGAAAATGCAGCCCACAATAAACTGTCTCATATCTTAAAAATCTTTGCATTTAAAACTGACAAAACATAAAGCTAATAAACCCTTCTCAATTCCAGGATAACCCAGTGATCCGCAACCGCGTGGTGCTATCTCTGTCCCTCTTATTCGGCGCGAAAGTGATGAACATATCCGTCCCGTTCCTCTTCAAGTACGCGGTGGACGAAGTGAACCAGGCGGCTGTGACCACGACCGGCGACGTCCTACTGGGAATGGCGACGGTTCCGCAGGCCTTGAGTACTACCGCCGTCAGCCTCTTGTTGGGATGTAAGAGCGACTATATTACATACATTAACTAACTCAATAGCAATCGCCGAGCCAAAGCAATCTCAAACTAAGAGATGTCCGCAGACAGACATCAAACCTCACATTGCTCAAGCATTCACATTGGACGATAACAACACGAAACGATATCGTCGACGATACCAGCAAAAAGAAAATGCGGCGCACAGACGTTTTTTTATTTATTTTTATACTACTTGGAATGACGGATCAAGCAGATGGCCCACCTAATGTTAGGTTAGGTTAGTGGGAACAGTGGTTAGTAGTTATGAACAGTGCATTATCCGTGCCGTGTCGTTAGCGACTAATGTGAAAACGCCTATTCCTAACCAGTCTTAATAACCTTTTTTATAAAAATATATTTTTCAATACAAGTTTTTATAAAATTAGTGATTGTAACCGTGTGCTGATCAAAATAAGCCTAAACACGGCTAAACTATTATCCATCGAGGAGTTCCGTTGTCCACCTTCCGTCTCCATCATCACATCAGCTCGCTGTCACCATCATATTGTATTGTCATCGGAACTTGACAGGTATGCCAAATTTTAGCTCGATCGGTTGAGGATAACTGCTTAAAAATTCAATTGCAAGATTCCACCCGGATTCCACCCCGACAAACATACATACATTGCAATTTAAATAAAAGCTTGTAATGAATGGGTAATTGTGTGGTGAAAAATTTTACTTGCTAAGTGTAGTCGTATGCGTGTTGCAGACGGCATAGCCCGCGCGACGGCGGCCGGGTTCAACGAGCTCCGTAACGCGGTGTTCGCGCGCGTCGCGCAACACTCCATCAGGAAGCTAGCCTGCAACGTGTTCACTCATTTGCACAACTTGGATCTGAGCTTCCATCTCGGCAGGCAGACTGGGGCCCTATCCAAGGTATATTGTAACATAAAATCGATGCTTTGTAACATAAATAAAAAAAGATAATGAAAGATCATCTCGTGGCCAATTTAAGCTGGCTCGAGATCACTTTTTAACCCCCGACGCAAAAACGACGGGGTGTTAAAAGTTTGACGTGTCTGTGTGTGTGTGTGTGTGTGTGTGTGTGTGTGTGTGTGTGTGTGTGTGTGTGTGTGTGTGTGTGTGTGTGTGTGTGTCTGTCTGTGGCATCGTAGCTCCCGAACGTATGAACCGATTTTGTTTTTTTTTGTTTGAAGGGTGAGTTTGTCGGGAGTGTTCTTAGCTTTGTTTGATCAAAATCGGTTCAGCCGTTTCATTGCTTTGAGGGTTTTTTAAATTTTTACAAAATTAATTACTTGTTTAGTAAACAGAGCGGTCCACAATTGGAACATACTACCAGACGATGTTGTTTCTGCCACGTCAGTAAATGCATTCAAAAACAAGCTCGACAACCGGCTACGAAAGGAAAATTTATTTAATTTTAATTCCCAACCACGATAGTTTCAATTCGAAAATTTAGAACTTAAAAATGTGACCCAAATTTAGACTTCCACACTGTTGTGATGTAGACATATCAGCAAAAGCTGCTTGTCTATAAACAAATGAAATTAATTTAATTCGTTGCTTGGCAACATAAATAAAACGTTTAGTAACACAAATTTGACGCTATGTTACCTAAATTCTGTAACATACATTTGTTGCTTTGTAACATCAACTCCGTGTTTCACTACGTCATAGAATGCTCGAATAGTACGCGTTCCAAGCTGCGAGACACAAAATAACATAAATTCGTAAGTTGTAACATAGATTCGCAGCTTTGTAACATAAATTCGACGCTTTATAACATAAAATAAACTAGTTATTTGCTTATAAAGTGTGTTATTATAACCCAATTTAAAACACACCTATGTGATAATTCAACTATTTTAATGTTATCCCAAAAATTACCTACCACACGGATTCGAATCCGCGACAGTTTCCTTGATTCGGAGAGGCGTTTGTCAGCTGCGCCACCGGCTGCTTACATAACTGGGTGAATTTATGGGATAGTATGCTTGGCTCAAAGCGCCGTGGCTACACCTGCAGGGGAATCGTTACAGTTTAGTTTAGCTAAATGACGAGTTTTGTGCAGTGGCGGAGCGGTCAAACGCATCTCTGTATCAAGTATACTTTCACGGGTTTGAATCCCGTCTGGTTGGTTTATTTTGGGATATTATTAAAACATAGTAAACTGTTCTTTCAGACGATAGACCGCGGCTCGCGTGCCATTAACTTCGTGCTGTCCGCGATGATATTCAACATCGTGCCGACTGTCTTCGAGCTGGCGCTGGTCTCCTCGATACTGGGCTTGAAAGGAGGGCTTGCATTTGCGGGTAAATCCACATTCTATTCGTCGTCACTGGTTCTTTTTTGGTCACCCTGCATTTGATCAGTGATCATGTCTCTATTTCAAAAAGAATATCGTCTTTAAGAAGAAAAAAATGTATGGTATTCTTAAGGTTTTTATCTAGTGAAGGCATAAATTCAATGCACTATTTGAATGAGGGGTTTTCACTTACGTTTAAAATCATGCGCTTTCTTCTTTCATCTTTTAGGTTTTTTTTTTTTTTTTTATACTACTTGGATGACGGATCAAGCAAGAGGCCCACCTGATGTTAAGCGGTAACCTCTGCCTATGAACAGTGCATTACCTCATAGATCACGTCCACCTAGGACGCAACCTATGTGGCATTGCACTGCGCCCGCCACCCTGAGACATAAAGATGAAAAGTCTCATGTGCCTGTAATTTCACCGGCACCCTTACCCTTAATGGCTTCTGTGCATTATTTGCAACAATTTTGCCTATGTCAAGTGATATAATTATTATAGTAATAGCTGCTTTGAACCTAGCTTTCAAAATAAAGTGAAATGTCAAAGTCAACAACGTAGGGATATATTTTCGTAGTATTTTGTTACCATCACACAAAAGCACAGACAGTGTATTTGTTAATTTTGACAAGCATACTTGAATCAGCGCCATCTATCGAGCCAAATTGAACTACTTTTTGTTTTAATACGAAAATGAAAAGCCCTCATTGCCTCACTAGATAAAAAAAATATAAGATACCACCTTTTTAAAATTGAAATACCATTTTAGACTTACTTCTTATACGTTTTAGTTTTTGAAACATTTGGTAACTTGTTAATTATTATTTAAGTTAGTGATGTCATCAACAAAATTTAACAAAACTCTAAACGGCATTTTTATATTATTTTTTTATACACAAAAACATGGTATCAGCTCGTTTGTAAGTTATGTGCGGATTTCCATCGCTCTGTGCTTCGGAGGGCACGTTAAGCTGTCGGTCCCGGCTGTTATTGATTAATAGCAGTCGATAAGCCATGTCAGAGGCCCTCGGGCGGCTTGACAAACTCTGACACCAGAGGCCAGCACTACCTCATACGAAACGACGACGACGACGAGCTCGTGCGCTCGCTTTATTCGCCTCATACAAAAATTTTCGTTTAACCTGGTCGAACCTATAGCGTTAACTTTAATATGTGCTTGTATGTGATTTTCAGGCGTAGCATTCAGTTGCGTCGGCGTGTACGCCGCGTTCACGCTCGCCATCACGCAGTGGCGCACCAAGTTCCGCGTCTACATGAACAGGGCTGAGAACGAGGCCGGCAACAAGGCGGTCGACTCGCTGATCAACTACGAGACCGTCAAGGTACATACTCATACTACTATACTACCGTAGCATTCAGCTGCGTCGGTGTGTACGCCGCGTTCACGCTCGCCATCACGCAGTGGCGCACCAAGTTCCGCGTCTACATGAACAGGGCTGAGAACGAGGCCGGCAACAAGGCGGTCGACTCGCTCATCAACTACGAGACCGTCAAGGTACATACTCATACTACTATACTACCGTAGCATTCAGCTGCGTCGGTGTGTACGCCGCGTTCACGCTCGCCATCACGCAGTGGCGCACCAAGTTCCGCATCTACATGAACAGGGCTGAGAACGAGGCCGGCAACAAGGCGGTCGACTCGCTCATCAACTACGAGACCGTCAAGTACATAACTTGCTCATCAACTACGATCAACTACGAGACCGTCAAGGTACATAACTCGCTCATCAACTACGAGACCGTCAAGGTACATAACTCGCTCATCAATTACGAGACCGTCAAGGTACATAACTCGCTCATCAACTACGAGACCGTCAAGGTACATAACTCGCTCATCAACTACGAGACCGTCAAGGTACATACTCAAACACTTTCTACAGGTCTAGCGCTTGACAGAGTCAGTCCCTGAGGTGTGGGAGCGGAAACGGGAGGGGTGTTTTCGTTACGTCAAAATGAAGTGTGGCTTCATGTCATCTGATAATTTGAGAGACGACAACACCCCTCCTGTACCGCTCCCATACAGAACTGTGCGCTTAAATGAGTCAGTCCCTGAGTCAGTTAAGCGTTAGACCTGTAGTAACTCTACGATGGACTTAGCATACCATACACTATCAACGCCAAAATATGGCACGCTGACAAATGAGTTCGATACACTGCCGGTTCACACAAGCAGCAATGGAAGGATAAAACTTGACAGAATTGTTTCTCTTTATGCGATGTAATTCACCTCTACGACCTCTGTGGTGCAGCGGGCAAAGGTTCGCCTGCGACGCAGGAGGTTGCGGGCTGGAACAAATATTTGTACTATATGCAGATATTTGTTCAGGGTGTTCTGGGTATTTTCTATGTATAATAAAAAATATCTATCCTTGTAATGTATTGTATTAAGGTGGTTGCTTTCGCTTGTTGCGGAAAATACAATTTTTTTCGTGTTTTTTGCTCATCACAGCTCATCAACACTTCTTCAGATAGCGAAAACTATGTTGACGGTAATGATATGACCTAACACACACGTTTTAATTTATAGTATAGCATAAATATCATTAGTTTGGCTGTGAATGGGCTTGAAACAAAAAAAAAAAACTGTTAATACCATTGAGCTGTGATGAGAAAAAAAGCGGAAAAAAATGGAATTTCGCGCCACAAGCGAAAGCGTGGTTGCTTTCGCTTGTGGCGCGAAATTACAATTATTAGTTATCTAGTACCCATAACACAAGCTCTGCTTAGCTTGGGGCTAGATAATGTTGTGTGAATTTATTCAGCAATTTTTATTTATTTGATTTTAACTCGATAGGCGCTGGTGTTTTTTAATACTAATAAAATTATTATAATGTTCCAGTATTTCAACAACGAAAAGTACGAGCTTGCGAAATACGACAGCAGTCTTGAAAAGTACGAATCTGCGTCTCTCAAAACCGCATCAAGTCTGGCCGTGCTGAACTTCGGGCAGCACGCCATCTTCAGCGGCGGCCTCAGCTTCATCATGCTGATGGCGGCCAATGAGATCGCTAAAGGTACTTGTCACAACTGCAAGAACATCATTTTGTCGATCTCAGTGGTGCGGCGGGCGAGTAGTCAGCTGACATCCCAAAAATAGGGTTATTATATTTAAAACTCACTGTATTTTCGTTCAAATTTATATAATTGTATTTTTGTGAAATTCCCCAATTTTTCATTATTTTCTATGTAGCGTACATAGAACTGTACCAGGATAAAACATCTCCTTCGTTTTAAAAATATTAGTGAAACTATATTGCGGTGACGGAAAAGCTACTTTTAGATCGTTTGCAAAGGTCTTCAAAAAGCTCAACTGTTTCATTTGTACTTTTTAAATTTTGTACATACCTACATGTATTAGTTGTATATTCTCTCAAAAAGTTTTCTTAATTCTCAAGCTAATTCAAGCAAGGTTCCTCAATCCAAACGTAGGTGAAGTTCGATAGTTTACACAAACTTTTCTTCCAAAATAAAGCAAAAACATTTACGTTGAATTTATTAGATACCAAATGTGCATAACGCCGTGTAAAAATGTGTAAAAAGCCGCCCCCATCGCGCTTATTTTTACGGGAAACAATTATGTTTCCCGTAAAAATAAGCGCGATGGGGGCGGCTTTTTTTACACTACGATTTGTTAGTTAGGTACTTCTTGGACAAGAAGGCAACGTTATGTTCTAGAATACGGATTGTTTGACCACGATCTCACCTGTTGGTAAGTGACGATGTGGCCGAAGATGGAGCACAAAGGTCTAGAAGGTACCTATTCACTCTAGCCTTGAAGAGACCCAGATTATAGTTTTCAGTAAAGACAGGTGTATTCCACTCCTTAGCAGTTTGCATTATAAAGTTGGAACCGAAACGTTTAGAACAAACAGAGGGTATACTAATGAGGTAAGTCAAAGTCAAAGTCAAAAGTATTTTATTCATTGAACTCACAAGGATAATTTTGTACCGGCTTATAAAATTTTTACTCCTGTTCCATTGCAACCAAACGTAGAATCAGGCAACAAACACGGCTGGGCTTTATTTGATGATCCTTATTACTACTAGGTGGGGACTGGGGAGCACCTGTGTAGTGCCTCGAGAACAAGCGGAAGCTGATTCAAAGTAAAAAGGAAAACCAACTTAAAAGCCTCAGGTAGGCAGTCAAAAGTAAGATGCTAGAGAGAATCAGCAAAAGTTCATAAGGCAGCACACGCTACGCTTGATATACTCATAAATAACATATCAATAATAAATTATACGTAGGTACAGACATTGCAAATTGACAAATTAGCTGTCAAGAACGACATCGGGCCACGCGGCTTTATCATTAAAAGAGTCATGTAGAGTGTAATAAGCTTTGTTAGTTAGATTATCTAATTTCTTGATGAGGTAGGGATGGTACCGAGCCCTTTGTGTGTGTTGGGTGGTGTGTGTGACGTGCGCGTTGTCGTTGCAGGTAACATGACGGTGGGCGACCTGGTGATGGTGAACGGGCTGCTGTTCCAGCTGTCCATCCCGCTCGGCTTCCTGGGCTCCGTGTACCGCGAGGTGCGGCAGGCGCTCATCGACATGCAGACCATGTTCACGCTCATGACCGTCTCCTCCAAGATCAAGGTGCGTGCACTTCTCAATTCGCAATAAGCGTTTCCACCTTTGTAATGCGAACAGCTAAGGAATGGAACAAGTTACCGTCGTCTGTCTTTCCTGAAAACTATAATATGGATAACTTTAAGGCAAGAGTGAATAGGTGCCTTCTAGATCTTCGTGCTCCAACGTCGGCCGCATCGTCACTTACCAACAGGTGAGATCGTGGTCAAACGAGGGTCAATCGGGTCCGAGCCGAGTGTCGACCGTAGCACGGTCACCGAGCCGGTCCCGTGCCTGATTACATTACAAAGACGGGCCTCGACCGAGCAATTACCGTTGTGCCGTGATGCCGTATACTCGCCCGACCAATAATACTGTTGTAACTAGACTACAATAATGTCATCACGACCGACTGCTCGGTCGCACCTCGGTGGCACTGTATTCATGCAACGGGCCGTGGCCGAGCCGAGGCGGGACCGAGTTGTTTCCGAGCGTTGCCCGTTGCTCGGCCGTCACTCGGTTGCCGCTCGGTACATCATGAGTGAGTCCATAAAAAATATATGTAATACTAGAAAAAACGTTTTGAAATGTTGAAGCCAGGTGATTTCATACGACACCCAATTTGATCTGATATTCTCACTTTATTTTTTGTACCCCCTCTTGGATCCTAATATCTCAACAACCCCCCGACCGATATAAGCTCATTACCTTACCAACATATTGTATCAATACTATCGACCCCCAATCAAATTTCATGAAGATCGGTTAAACGGTTCGGAAGTTATGCTCGGACAAACATACATACATACAAACGCCGATTCTTCCAAGTTAACTCGCTCGTTCAATTAGTTGACCTTGCTACGGCTGACGCTCGGCTCGGACCCGACACGTTCTAGCGGGGCCATCCTTTGGGAAACCTTCTATTTAACCAACAAATAACTCTACAATAACTTTGTTGTACACTTACAGGAGAAACCGAAAGCGCCTCCCCTGATGGTGGACACGAAGACCGCCACCATCGAGTTTAAGGACGTAAACTTCAAATACATCAACGGCAAGCCCATCCTCAACAACCTGAGCTTCTCCATCCCCGCCGGCAAGAAGATCGGCATCGTGGGCGGCTCCGGCAGCGGGTAACAACATTAATATATTACACTAGCGACTCGCCCTGGCTGCGCACGGGTAGCTCCCGGTGAACCCCCTCTCCTACCCTTCCCCCCTATTTCAATCTCCTGGTTCTAAGCTACGTCCCCACCAATTTTCAGCCAAATCGGTTCACCCGTTCTTTAGATATAAGTGGTGTAACTAACAGGACTTTGTTTTATATACACTCATCAACACGGTCTAGGGATATTTCATACTCAATTAAATAACTCGAAAAGTACTGGCCGCATTGGAATCTTTTATACACCGATTTGTTTGTAATTTATCTCAGACTAATTCCAAATTCAAATTTTTGAAAATTCTTTTGTTTCGGTGGCATAAAAATGTCTTGATGTGTAGGAGAGGGAATTTTCATTTGTGCGAAATTTAGAAAACAATACGAATTACGTTTAGTTACAGTTTTTTTTTCATTTTTAAACCAAAGATAAAGTTAAAATTTAGGTATTGTAGCCATGCAACGCCAACATTTGACGAGGGCGGAGATGTTACGAGCTGTGGGAATGCTGGAAGCTGGGTCTGTTCAGCGTAATGTTGCTGAGGCCATAGGGACCCACCAAAATGTAATTTCAAGATTGTGGACACGCTATCGTGCCACAGGTGAAGTAGCGGAGAGGCACCGGGGGCCAAGTCGCATCACTACCCCCAGACAAGACCGATTTTTGCAAATTACTGCGCGAGCTCAACCAAATGCAACGGCGACTCAATTGGTCCAAAGGCTGCGAGTGGAACACCAAGTGCTTGTGAGTGACCAAACTGTAAGAAGGCGACTGCATGAAAGCAATCTACGCTCTCGTAGACCACTCCGGGTCCCACCTTTACGGAGAGGCAATCGTGGACGACGATTAGAATGGGTTCGGAACCACGTGGACTGGGGCCGTGAGCAATGGTCCAATGTGCTGTTCACGGATGAATCCAGGTTCGGCTTCCATCCAGATTCACGAAGGACGCGTGTTTGGCGAGTTCCTGGACGATGGAGCCGTTTTCAGAACCCTCAGGAAGTTCATCCGTACCAAGGAGGAACAATTATGGTTTGGGGCAGGAAAACGTCTTGGAGGACGGACGGATCTCGTTTGGGTGCGGGGCAATATGACGGCAGAACGATACGTCCAACAGGTGCTGGGGCCCGTAATCTTGCCCCACAGAGCACAAATGGGGCAAGATTTCCTGCTCATGCACGACAATGCCCGGGAACACACGGCGAGAACGGTAGCAGCTTGGTTACATACACACAATGTTAGGGCCTTAGACTGGCCTGCTCAATCGCCAGATCTAAATCCCATTGAGCATGCGTGGGATATGCTGCAAAGAAGAGCTCTGAAGGAAGTTCCTGAAAATCTGCCTACAGAAGATCAACTTTTTGCGCACCCCAGAAGGACATGGGACAATATTCCGCAGCAAGACATTGACAACCTTGTTCTGAGCATGCCGAATCGTTGCCGATGTGTTATGAACATCATGGGCGCTGTCTCAGACTACAAACTTCAAGTTTATAAACACAAACAAAATGATTTTACTATTTTTTTCAGTTTTTACTCATAAATTAAAAGTTAATTCATATACGGTTTCCGTCTATGCTTCATTTTTTTCCATAAAATCCTGAAATTTTAATCGAAGTACCTTAACCATTATTAAAAAATGGTAGAATATTAATATAACTTATCTTTTAAATATATACATGTCATATAAATAATTAACACATTGATAGTAATTCGCTTTTTTAAAAATATCCCTAGACCGTGTTGATGTGTGTATATTGATATACCTATTTTTTTGAACTAGTTGAACTACGGAACAAGCAGATGGCCCACCTGATGTTTAGCGGTAATCTCTGCCTTTAACGATGCATTACCTCATAGTCACGTCACGTCTACATAGGACGCACGCTATGTGGCATTGCACTGCGCCCGCCACCCTGAGACAAAGATGAAAAGTCTCGTGTGCCTGTAATTTCACCGGCACCCATACCCTTCAAACCGGAACACAGTAATGCGTGCACTACTGCTTTGCGGCAGAAATAGGTATGGAGGTAGTACTTTAGTAATAGTACGGAAGCCTTACTATTACTACTACTAGTTGTATCAGCTCTGTATTTATAAAATCGTATTAATTAATTTTGCGCATATCAAAGTTCATAGATAGTGTTATATTGGGCTTACTACCATTATCCTTCGTTGAAATAGTTTGAATTGTGAAAATGTGATGCAAATCGTAGAAAACAAGTTAAAAACATACCAAGTGACTGCAGAGGAATCTCCTAGTAACACAAACTTTAACTAAACCAATATCACGATAAACACCACTTAACTACATCGCTCAAGCAATTATTCAGCGCTGGAAAAGTTATTTCGCATCATAAGGATTCACAACAGGAACATACAAAATAAGAAGAAACATTCTCAAGAACAAATTTTGTACGAAAATCAACTGGTTAAGTGAGTCATATTCTTTTGTTATAATGAGAATTTGTGCAAAATATTGAAGGTACATTTGTGTTAGCATTAGAAGTATACACAACTTGCAATTTCGGAGCTTAGTACAGACTTTCGAACTTCAACTCGCATCCAAACAGGTGTCCTATTTCGTCACAATGTACTGAAGACGATTTGACGTACCGGTTGCAGTAACCAGTTGAGAACGCAGATAGCCATTATACCGGCTCCGAGTTCGAATCCATTCGGTGAAAGGCTAATTTTTGCACTAGGAAAAATTCTATTTTTTCACCTACATCGAGTTCGAATCCAGCCTCCGAAGGAAAAAACCACTTTTTGCACAAGAAAATTTACAAAAGTTCTATTATTTTTCAACTTTGCAAGAATGGAGTTTGATACAGCGAACATCACATTACGTAACAACATCGAGCAACACGGAATGGAGACGCCATCAAAGGCATTCCCCGCTGTAGTTCCCCTCTAAATTGAATGCCCTCGAGGGCATACAGCTTATAAAAAACTAGCTGTCGCCGATCGCTCTGTCAGACTGAATCGACTCGCGTGAGAGATAAAGCTCTAAGAAAAATGCCGAATTGTTCAGTTTTATGCTGTAAAAAAATGATTGGATCATCAAATTTACAAAAAGATAGTGTTTCCTTTCACATGTACCTGAATTTCAATTAAATTATTATAACTTATTGCATAAAAATTGACCAAGTAAAATTAAGCCGTATAAAAACAAAAGTGGCCATCTCAGATTTTGTAATTTTTGAGTTCGTGTTCGGGGTAAAATAATAAAACTGAACGGTTTAACAAAACAAACCGTGAATATTTTATTCAATAACACTGGTTCACTCTTCACTGCGACTGCACTTCAGTACACTGGTCATTCATTACTCTAAAATCACTGCCAAGTTACGTGATTTATTCGCAATGAAAGCCAATTCCCTTACGACTGCCCTGCTCGCTCTTCAATCGAGCTCCACTTAATCGTGTGACACAGGGGCGACATAAAAGTGACCAAAAGCGTAGATATAAATGTGTATAATACATCAATGTGCATTTCAGGATTTATTCTGCTGACGTAAACATGTATATAACGTGTAATGTCAGTAAGCCAAGATGTGGATGATTACTTAATATCCTTGATTACTAAATACTATTCATTAAACACGTTCGACATCATGTGACATGTGGAATAACGTGTATTTGTATTTGATGGCTATGTAACCACTAACTAACCGGTAACTACTAACTACTACTACTTCGTGTCACGGGCTTTTTCTTGGTTCAGTGACCAGCTTGAGATATAGTGTCCCTGAAAGGGGCCTAGTGACCAATGGTGAAAGAACCAGTATGGTAAAAGGATTCATTGTGCCTCGCAGAGGTGTATGATGATATGTCAACGTAAATGTCATGTGCAACTATATTTAAAGAAATATAATTAAATCACACTACTATTAACAACAAGTGTAACATGAAAAAGTTTGTACATTTGGGAACTTTGATTACAAGAGATGGCAAGCATGAAGATAATATTTAAATGAGAGTAAATTCTGGAAACCAGGTGAACTTAACGCCTTACTATCAGCCGGAACGTATCCAAAAAGGCACGACTGGATGTGCATAGAGGAGTGTTAGTGCCAAAACTAATGTATGGTGGTAGCGAAAGTTGCTAAGGCAGAATAAACATGAAAGTATAATAAATGCACTGAAGATGAGAGGTTTGAGAAGTATGTATGGTGGATTTTGAGAGATTGAATAAGAAACTGTGTGTTAAGAAAGCATTGTAAAATGAAAGAGCATTTAGATGTTCCCACAGGATCAAGACTTATGCGAGTGAAACCGCGGGTTGCTTTTAGTTTATAATAAGAATAAAACTGCGTGGTTAATTTGATCAAAATCGGTTATATTGATCATACTTAAATAACTTTACTCTTTTAGAATAGAATAGAATAGAATAGAAATAGTTTATTTTGAATAGCAAATACACACACAATAATGGAATACAATACAATAATAACACAAACAGAACACGTTTTATGCTGCGTGTATACTGCCGTCAAAAAAGGCCCGTGCTCAGCATAATGCTGCAGTAAACTGCAGCGCTGATTTTCAGCACGGACCTTGGTTGACGCACGGACACGGCACACACACTGTAAAATACATCAATAGGTAATAGGTTGATATAAAAATTGAAAATTTGAAAATTTGAATTGCTTTTCAGTTAAAAGTAAATAAAGAAGCTTTAAAAAAATCGTTGATAGCCAATTGTTATGTTACTGTACAATCTTCGCACGTTGTGTTTAACGTTAGCTGAGTCAGTCGTGGGAAGCAATGGCAGGGATGAGCTGACTACTTGTCACGTCTATCTCCCACGATGGTGCAACCCACTGTGAAAAGAGGTCCATTAAGGCTCTGCCTACCCCTACGGGGAAAGAGGCGTGTGTCTATGTATGTATGTATGTAACAATAACAGCCTCAATGCACACTGAAATAGCTTTAAGCTCATTTAACAGTTTTTTTTATTTCTCAAAAATTCCTGAAAGTAAGTTGCCCGTGTTTTCTTATGTACTACAAAATTAGTGATGTGCCTCAATAATAAAGTAGATTTTTTTATCGATAAAATAAATGCTCGTTTATTATGTTTTACAAACTATTGAAATTTGATTTATATTATTCGGGAGACGCCATAGCCTAACCTAACCTAACTTTCTAACCGTTAATCCAATCACCATGAAGGTATTGGTATGTAACAAGGTAGGTAACTGTTATGATTTTAATTTGAAATTATTCATTTTATGCCATAAATTGACGACCTCTGTGGTGCAGAGGACGAAGGTTCGCCTGTAACGCAGGAGGTTGCGGGTTTGATTCCCGCCTCAGAACAAATATTTGTACGATCTGCAGATATTGGTTCAGGGTGTTCTGGATATTTTCTATGTTAATACAAAATAAATATTTATGTATTGTACTGTTGTACTATGTACTATCTATTGTACTAATGTTGTTGTACTGTATTAGGGATATCAGTTATCTAGTCCATAACACAAGCTCTGCTTGGCTTGGGGCTAGATAATAATGTGTAAAATGTGTCCAACATAAAAAAAAAAATAAAAAAAAAATATATTATTGAGAACTGTTGAAAACCAAGGTGAAAAGAGGCCCATTTAAGGCTCTGTCTACCCTTTCGGGGAAAAAGGCGTGTGTCTATGTATGTATGTATGTAAATATATATATATAATGAAATTCACTCAGGTACAGACCTTGATTTACAGCAGAAAATGTAACAATTCGGCATTTTAGTATTTGTAGCACTGTCACACTGTTTTACTCTATGCGTCACACGATCGATTCAGTCTGACAGAGCAATTGGCCCATCATGATACAATTTTATTACTAGCAAAAGCAAAACATGCTTGGTGAGGGCTAGCAAGCTTCTTTTCCTTGATTGTTTATATTTAAACACAGAGATGAATTTAAATTACTATGTTAAATTACAACGGATAGTTTTTAAAACAGTTAGTAAAACAGTTTTACTAACGCGTATGCCCAAATGAAATTGTGCATAGCCAGAGGGGAACGCCTTTACTTGATGTAAAGCGCCGCGACCTCCTCGTGTCTCTCTCGTGTGACCTCCAGCGGCGGCCGTGTTGCTCCAAGATATTACTAGCTAGGCTTGCAAGGGCTTCCAAGTTATTTTTACTAGTGTTTTCATGAGTGAACTTATCTAGACATGAATTTAAATTACTATGTGATATTACAAATCTAGAGGTGTGATAGTTTTTCGTAAAAAGTTGCATGCCTACCTAGGTTGTGGGATACGTGATCACGATAAATTAACAAAAGCATTTCCCAGTTTGAACTCGTTTACTCCTTTTCAAGAAAAGTCGTGTCATGAGTGTCCGTCCTGTGTCGTGGGATTTTCCTATTCAAATCCTATTTGATTGACAAAAGAATGAAAAAAATAATATAGCTAGGTATAATTTTTTCAACGCGATTTTCTGTTCACTATATATAGCGCTAAGTATTACTTTACCTACCATCGTTTAGCATCAACATAACTTAACACATTCAACACATACCTACATAGTTCTGATCTCACACTAGGATCCCCTGTGTCGTGGGATAATCATGCCTGAAATAAAAAAAAAACTATTTATAAATTTTAATGACTAATCTAGTTTTTTGGCACTTAGGATCATGGTTTTTGGTTTTTGACAATAACAGTGAATGACAGATATATATAATACATTGTATATTTCGAGGCCAGAACCGTCATGGATTATGTAGGTTAGTAGGAAGACGGGAGCTAAGTAAAGCGTTTTTTCCTTTTCTTTCCTTTCGTCTCTTTTGACTTGCCAGCCCATAGTTTTATGAAATTATTGTAAGCTTTGAACAAAATTCTAATTCAATTTTCCCAAGAACTAATCATCTCATGAGTTGTTGTAAAGTAAGGTTGTACCTGGGGTACTCAAAATTTTCTTGATTTTTCTCTATACTCTAAGTTTCCGCGTTAACCCCCTCTCTCTCCAGCCTACTACTACCTTTTACTAATCTAAAATATCATAGTTATCCACAAAATGATCTCTATGCTATCCTCGAAAAGTGGGGCGGTTCAGCAACTCCCCCTTCACAGAGAGCGTTCAACCCCTCCCCTCATCCCTAGCCGCCCTTAAATCCTTTAAATGACCCTTGGTGGTAGGCAAAGTAAGTTCTTACCAAAAAGTTATCGATACTATTCATTTATCGACTTGAGTGCTGGAAGTCCCTAGAACGGATGTTACTGTCAATTTTGTGACATAACATGATGTTTGTACACAGAAAGCATCTATGTGTGTATAAAGATTTTTGATGTGTTGCTGTTTATAGACGTGTGCGTTTATAGCGATAGAACGACTGGTTACAAAAGTGTGCATTAAAGTGTAAGTGAGTGCGTGAAGCCCCCCCCAAATATTTCTGAATAAATATGTATCGGTTGACAGCTCTATGGCGTCTCCCCTCCGGTACGGAGGCCTGCGTTGCTCGATGCGTAACAAGAAGCACGTCAATTTAAATCTGTCATTAATCGATTACCTTGATCTCGAAGTCCAAAACTCGTCGCTGCTAGATTTAAGCTCTAGAAGTCTTCCCAACATATCTTCTGGCGACTATTTGCAGATAAATGAATTAAAAGAAGAAATTCAAAATTTGCATTTAGAATTAGACATTGCTCATGAAGAAATCGCAAACCTAAATATGAGCAACAAATCTTTGCACGACAACTTACGTGAAGCTGAAAGAAAATTAAAGTTGTTTAAACAAGTACTATGTAGTGACGATCTAAATAAATCACGAAGGGGAAGTTGTAGCAGTAGTGTCATGTCTACGCCGCTATCCACTAAGAGGTTCGGAAGCCCCATCATCACCAGAAACCTCTTAGCGAAGCTGCAAGCGGAAAGCATAATACCAGCTCATCTTAGGACTATTCCAACTTCAAGCACAGCTGTTGATCGCAAAACATTACAGACAACCATACCAGAGACATCTACCGAGAACGAACGACAATTTCAACATTTGATATCGAAAAATGACAACGATCACCTCACCAAGAGTCGAGCGCTATCCGTAACACAACCGGTAGGGGGAGACACCAATATCAGCAGCAACCAAGAAATAAATCATCATGAAATAAAAAATAAGATTGTTATATTAGGAAATGAACAACTCTCGGGATTATCATCGGTCATCGGCGACGAACGGTCCGGAAAATGGAACGACTCATACAAGGTATCTGCATTCATTAAAAGAAATGCCAGTTGTTACCAGGTACTGTCAGAGTGTGATTCTATTAAAGAGTCATTGACTAACAAAGACGTAGTTGTTTTATGTGTTGGTTCTCATGAATTCAGTCCTAACTATGTCTTGGGTCAGTTGGATATCGCACTAAGAAAATTAAAAAATACCAACGTTTTGATTATTCCTGTAAAGCAGAGTGCGTATTTAAATGTAAAATCACTGAATTACAACATTAATTTATTGACCCAACGATATGATAATTCTAAATTTATTGACATCTATTGCAATGATAATTATAATGCTGATAGGATATATTTGAAAAATCTAAGTAATCAAATTAACTTGTGTATTGATACTCATGACTACAAAATGAAATATTTGACTTTTGACTCTAATAGTATTTTTAAGAAAAAAAAATTGAATAAAAATTTCCAACCCACAGCTAATACAAACATTTCGCAAGTTTCAACTGCCATACAAGCTGCCAATTCCAAAACATCGGCCCCGAGCAAGTTTTTTCGTGAATAATTTTAGTGTTTTTCATCAAAACATTGCCGGGCTAGTAAATAAACAAGATATGGTAGAATTAGCCCTTCTAGAACTTAAAAATAAAGGAAAAAATATAAGAGTTTTATGTTTTACTGAAACTAATTTAAAACCGGGCGAAGAGCAGAATGTTCACTTACATGGTTTTGAACTAAAATCATTTTGGAGTCGAAAGAAGAAATTAAGGGGGGGTGTGTGTATCATGGTATCTAAAAGAGTGCCATGCTCTAAATTAACTTTAGTAGAGGAGTTTGCGGAGCAGACACATTTTGAGTGCTGTGCGGTAGATATAACAAACAGTAATCTTATAATAATATGTGTGTATCGCGCCCCCAAGTCGAACGTACAAGTTTTTTTTAATAAACTTGACACGATATTGCATAAAATCACGACTTTCAATAAGAAAAGAGTCATCATTACTGGTGACTTCAATATAGACACTTTGAAGGTGCACAATCATTCTCGATTGCTTAGGGAGCTACTATCCAACTACAACTGCACACTTCATATAACAGATCCAACAAGGAAATTGTCATGCATAGATCACATAGCCAGTAACATCCAAGCTGCGGTTGGTTCGGTTCATAATTTAGCCCTTTCTGACCATAACACGGGACAGATTTTAGAATTTTCACTTAAGTTAAAACAACAAAGAAACATCTGGTTTGAAGAAAAAAGGGGAAATCAATGACAATAACATTGCCAAGTTTCTTCAATGTATGGAAGCCCTTACTTTTTCTGAAGTGTATGCGGAAACCTCGACAAATGGAGCTTTTAAAAGTTTTCACGAACTTTTGACACTTTTCTTCAATCTGTGCTTCCCGAAGATAACTGTCAAAATCTCAAAATCTAACACAAAGGCACGTTGGATTTCAGATAGTCTAAAGAAGTGCTGTATTGTAAAAAGGAAACTGTATATGCAATATTCTAGAGCGCGTACAAATAAGCTAAATCACAAAAGAAGATATTTAAAATACGCAAAAATATTAAAAACCTGTATCCTCGAATCTCAAAAAATACAGAGCGCTAAGTACTTAAAAAAAGCGAAGAACAAATGCAAAGCAACATGGGACATCATAAAATCGCATGAGTCGACGAAATCAGAGCATAACTACATAGAGTCAATAGTATATAAAGGCTCTACTATTACTGATACAATAGAAATTGCACGTTCCTTCAATGATTATTTCATTGAAATAACAAACAAGCCAATTCATCCCATAAACAGCCATGTCGATATTCTTAGTTCCAATTCGAGCATGTTTTTAATACCAACCACTCCAAAGGAGGTATTCAAGATTATTAAGTGCCTTAATAACTCCAATGCTGTAGGATTTGATGAGATACCAACGTGGCTCATAAAAAAGAGTGCCGTAATATTAGCTCCGTTGCTAAGTCATATTATTAATTTGTCATTCGTAGATGGTGTGTTTCCAGAAAAGTTGAAACAATCCATCGTCAAGCCGATACACAAAAAAGGTAGCGTCACGGCTCTAGATAATTATAGACCTATAACTTTGATCCCAATCATTTCGAAAGTCATAGAGAAAGCAATGCTTTCCAGGATCTTAAGTTTTACCAATAAATTTAATATCATAGGCGCTGAACAGAATGGATTTATGAAAAATAAATCTACAACTCTAGCTATATTCAATCTGATCAAATCAATAGTAGAGAACGTCACTGCTGGAACACCCACAGTGGGCTTATACTTTGATATGAGCAAAGCTTTTGACTTTGTTCACCATCCGAGGTTATTGGCTAAGCTCTACAAATGTGGCATCAGAGGTGCAGCTCATGATTGGTTTAAGACATATTTAAATAATCGAAAACAATGCACTGAAATAGCAAAAATAGATCAAAAATCTAAAAAAGTTATTTGTAGATCGGAATTCAAAGCAAATACCTTTGGAGTCCCGCAAGGAAGCATATTGGGACCAGTTCTGTTTCTGCTCTACATTAATGATTTACCGAAATGCACGGAGCATAAAACAATCTTATTTGCAGACGACACCACGATCTTGGTAAATTGGGAAGATAAATTAGACCTTGAAGATGAGATTAATAGGACAATAGATAATGTAGTTAGATGGCTAGATGTAAATAATTTAAAAGTGAATATATCGAAAACAAAAATTATGCAATTTCATGCTATTAACGGAAAAACTATACATTTTAGGGCAAGCTATCAGGGCAAAATCATTGAAGAAGTGGAATCTTTAAAATTTCTTGGAGTAACCATGGACAAAACGTGTAGCTGGAAACTCCACATAAACGAGCTCTGCACAAAACTAAACCGCTTTGTTTATGCTCTTAAGCGAACCAGACAAGTAGTCTCCCTTCAGGCAGCCCTCCAGGCGTACCACGGGTATGTGGCATCTGTACTACAGTATGGGCTACTGATATGGGGTAACTCAACGGATACAGACCGAGCGTTTAAATTACAAAAGAAATGCATACGATCTATTTGTTCAGCTCATTATTTAGAACCTTGCAGACCGCTATTTAAAAAGCTACATTTACTAACTCTACCGTGTCTATACATAAAACAACTAGCTATTTTTGTAAAACAAAACCCAGAATTATTTAAAACAAATCAAGACGGACGTTCCCTCCAACTGCGAACACAAACAAATAATAGGCTCTATCTCCCGTTTTGTAAAAAATCTCTTCAGAAAAACGCCAACTTTATGGCACCAAAAATTTAAAATAATCTCCCCGAAGGACTCAAAGAGTTGTCCGGAAACCTATTTAAGGTTGTTCCTCGTGGTCAGCTAGGCACGACAGCGTCAATAGATGGCGCTGTTGCCAAATTTTGAAGTATTTTATGTATTTATGAATTAAAATGTGCATATTATGTCATAACACTAACGTTCACGCAAATGGTGGTTTATTTGCTATGTACCTAGCTATATTTCAGGTTATTTTAGTCTCTAGTTTTAACATACTTGTGCCGAGCAAATTCCGAGCAATATGAAAGCCTACTCACGCACACAGTCAAGGATATTATTGTATTAGAACTATAAGCTAATTTCGGCGCGCGAATTTCAAAATAGTTGGACTAGCGGCTTGGACTGTCGACTCAGAACTTCTGAACCCACGTTACTGCGTTCGATTCTATACTGCCTATATTTTTTGTATTTTTTTTTACTTTTTTTTTGTGAACCAGTGACTAGATCTCTCGACACTAAAACCACAGTACTGGGTTCGATACCAGACTATTTTTTTTTTATAAATGTTTTTGTAATGATCTACAAAATACACTGATTCTGCTTCAGCCAATATTATGTTTGTGAAGTGAGTGTTGTGGTGTGTCCTTATTTCAAATCAAAAAGTAGGTACTCGATTCTTAACCGACCTCAAAAAATGGAGGAGGTTATCAATTCCAGAGTTTTTTATTATGTTTGTTACCTCATACCATTTACGTAACGATTAGGAAAAAAAATTACATGATATACTTCCAGATTGGTGCCATTTTCATTAAAATGTTTTTCTGATGATGGAATCCATGAAGATTGAGGGAACTCCTCAAATATTATAGGCACACATATATCAATTTCGGTATTTTCAGCAACAAGTCAAGCATTGCATTCAGAATGTTTTTTGTTTTTTATACTACTAGAATGACGGAACATGCTGATGGCCCACCTGATGTTAAGCGGTAACCTCTGCCTATGAACAGTGCATTACCTCATAGGTCACGTCCACCTAGGACGCGCCCTATGTGGCATTGCACTGCGCCCGCCACCCTGAGACATAAAGGTGAAACGTCTCATGTGCCTGTAATTTCACCGGCACCCTTACCCTTCAAACCGGAACACAGCAATGCGAGGACTACTGCTTTGCGGCAGAAATAGGTATGGTGGTAGTACTTCCCCGGACGAACTCTCACACAAAAAAGCTCTACTACTACTATATTTCACGGGTGGCAACAATGGTGTCTCCTGCGATATCCGATTGAGCTGAAATTTGGCATACTCGTACCTATCTAGTTCCGATGACAGTACAATACTATGGTGAAAGCGAGCTGATCTGATGATGGAGACGGAACGTGGACAGCGGAACTCCTCGATGGATAATAGTAAACTGGCCGTGCTTAGGCTCATTTTCATCAGCACACTAATTTTATTAAGTCTTATACCTGGACTTGTAGTTAGCTTGTAGTTCCTGACTGCTAGCTTATTTCACGAATGTATTATACTGGAAGAAAGCATTAGCAGAGTCAGTCGTGGGAAGCAATGGCGGCGATGAGCTCACCACTTGTCACGTGTATTTCCCACGATGGTGCAACCCACAGTGAAAAGAGGCACATGAGAGGCTCTGCTTACTCTTTCGGGGAAAAAGGCGTGTGTCTATGTATGTATTTATGTTGTATTGGGTATAAATTCCTAGCTATGAAGTAGTTTTTCAGGGTTCCGAAAAAAAAAAATACGGAACCCTTATGGATTCGTCATGTATGTCTGTCTGTCCGTGTATGTCACAGCCACTTTTTTCCGAAACTAATTTTCACACAAAAATAGAAAAAAACAATAAGTTTTTGGGGTTCCCCATACTTAAAACTGAAACACATTTTTTTTTCATCAAACCTGTGTGGGGTATCAATGGATAGGTCTTCGAAAATGATATTGAGGTTTCTAATATCATTTTTTTCTAAACTGAATAGTTTGCGAGAGAGAGAATGATAAAACTAAACAAAAAAAATGGTGAACATTACCATGTAAACTTCCAACGAAAATTGTTTTGAAAGAGATCTAGTACGTAGTTTTTTTTAATATATCATAAGTTGTAAACCATCCAAGAACTTTTATGTTATGTTACTTGCTGCTACGGAACCCTTCATGGGCGAGTCCGACTCGCACTTGGCCGCTTTTTTTTCTAAAGATTTATTTACTTTCAGCTTTTATTGATAGATCATCAACTGAAGTCCACGGCTGGGCATAGGCCTCCCCCATAATATAATGCACATAGAAACTTTATTTTACGCCGCATAAATGGCTATTGCTTTACAAAGCACAAGTAAGGCCGCACGTAGAAACTGTTCCCATCTATGGCACGGGGCACCCAAGTACCAGCTGCTTCGTTTTGACTCCTTACAGAGAAGAGCCATTAGCATCATCGGTGACCCCAAGCTCTCCGATACTCTAGAACCGCTTAGCCAACGCAGAGCTATCGGATCTCTTTGCGTGATCTACCGCCTCTACAACGGGGAATGTTCTGACGAGCTTTCCGATCTCATCCTCGCATCGAGATTTTACCATCGCTCTTCCCGGCACCGTGACAAAGCTCATCCGCACATCATAGAACCCTGGGTTTCTCGAACGACTCGTTTCTCGAGATCATTTCTTCCCCATAAAGTACTATTATTTATTCTGTGCCTATAAACTATGGAATGAGCTTCCATCTGAGGTTTTCCCGTGTCGTACATGTCGTACGTAACCATGTTTTATTTCATGAAAAATGGTCATAAATTCCTTCAGGGTAGGCAGCGCATCGACAATTACCCCCAGTGTTGCCGGTGTCTATAAGCGACGGTGACCACTTCACATCAGGCCGTATGCTAGTTTGCCAATTTGTATCATAAAAAATAAAAATAAAACTGCCAAGTGCTAGTCGGACTCTAGCACGAAGGGTTCCATACAATAATCTAAAATTAAAATTAAAATTACACGCAAATGTACCAGCCATCACCCAATCACGCAACAGGGGGACAGATCCAACTTTTTTGTTCTAACCGTCACCTTAGGGGGGACAGATCAGTGTGACAAATGGGAATAATTCGTCGCGCTCCATTTCCATTATTGTGATGTCTTGAGTTTGAGAAATAAAGCCGACGAAGTAACAATTCTTCATTGAGGAAATCCGCAGTTGACCCTATTTTCAACAAGTTTTTTTTTTTTTTTTTTTTAACATTGATAGACCTTTGTTTGTGCACGATCTCACCTGTTGGTAAGTGACGATGCGGCCGAAGATGGAGCACAAAGGTCTAGAAGGCACCTATTCACTCTAGCCTTGAAGAGGTCCAGATTATAGTTGAGTTAGTAATTAATTTTGTAAAAATAAAAAAAAAAACCCCAAAGCTGAACGGCTGAACCGATTTTGATCAAACAAAGCTAAGAACACTCCCGAAAAATAAACCTTTCAAACAAAAAAAAACGATTTCGGTTCATCCGTTTGGGAGCTACGATGGGACAGACAGACACACACACACACAGACACGTCAAACTTATAATACCCCTTCGTTTTTCGTCGGGGGTTAAAAGAGAGGATAACCCATTCAATAAAAATTAATTATATTATTTTTAATTTCGAGGCCTTTGCGACTTGCGAGACAATGAGGGAAAGGATTGCATTTCAAAAAGGCTAATTCTCCTTAAAAAAAAAGATTGTTAATTTGTATTACACTATGTATAAAATATTTATCTTTTTTATGTTTTTTTATTTATCTTCACTATTATTTTGTATTTTTTAACCCCCGACGAAAAACGAAGGGGTGTTATAAGTTTGACGTGTCTGTGTGTGTGTGTGTGTGTCTGTATGTCCCAACGTGGCTCCCGAACGGATGAACCGAAATCGTTTTTTGTTTTTGTTTGATAGGTGTATTTGTCGGGAGTGTTCTTAGCTTTGTTGGATCAAAATCGGTTCAGCCGTTTTATTTCGTTCGGTTTTTTTTTAAGTTTTACAAAATTAATTCCCTGTAAATATGTAAACTTTGTTGTTTTGTTTGTTTGTTTGTTTGCCAAGCTGCGGTGAAATGGCTAGTACAGTATAAACACAATTACCTACTAGTAATAAATTAGTGCTTAGGAACGTACCATCTGGACTAGCGCCTAGAAAGGAATGGAATCGCTTCGAAGCGAATGTCTTTTGGCTAGGCCGGCTGATATGCATTGCATGCAAATAATATTATGGAAATTAAAAAAAAAAGTGGCCAAGTGCGAGTCGGAGTCGCCCATGAAGGGTCCCGTAGCAGCAAGTAACATAATATCAAAGTTCTTGGATGGTTTACGATTTATGACGTATTAAAAAAAAAACTACTAACTAGATCTTGTTCAAACCAATTTTCGTTGGAAGTTTACATGGTAATGTACATTTTTTTTTTAGTTTTATCATTCTCTTATTTTAGAAGTTACGGGGTTGGGGGGGGGGGACTTTTTACCACTTTGGAAGTGTCTGTCGTGCAAACTATTCAGTTTAGAAAAAAGTTATATTATAAACCTCAATATCATTTTTGAAGACCTATACATAGATACCCCACACCAACGGGTTTGATGAAAAAAAAAATTGAGTTTCAGTTCTAAGTACTAATACTTAGAACTGAACCCCCATTTTTTTTTTGTTTTTTTCTATTTTTTTGTGAAAATCTGAATGCGGTTCACAGAATACACCTACTTACCAAGTTTCAACAGCATAGATCCTATAGTTTCGGAAAAAAGTGGCTGTGACATACACGAACAGACATAACATGTCATAGTAAGATGAACTCTTGTCTTCTAAGCAGGAGGCAAAATGTTCAATACCCACCCTGGGCCTGCATATCTGAATCTTCCGAAGACCCTAACTGGCAATTATAATGAATAAGACCCCTAGGAATCATTTCAACGAATTTGTTTGAAGATTGTAGTTTCACCTACCTACACAGAACTGACTTCGACTGAAACAAGGCAATACTATGTTTTTTTTTTTTAATATTGAATGAGCGAAGCGAGTTCTCTGATTCAACTTGGAAGAATTGGCATTTGTATGTATGTATGTATGTATGTTTGTCCGAGCATAACTTCCGAACCGTTAATCCGATCTTCATGAAATTTGATTGGGAGGTGATAGTATTGGTACAATTTGTTGGTAAGGTTATGAGCTATATCGGTCGGGGGGTTGTTGAGATATTGGGGTCCAAGAGGAGGTAAAAAAAAGTGAGAATATCAGATCAAATGTGGTGTCATATGAAAGTTCCTCGCTTCGACATTTCAAAACTATTTTAGTTTCTGAGATGTTAGGGTAAATCAAAAATGTAAAAAAACAAAACCTCTAGGGTACTTCCACTAATCCTACAACGCTGTTTTTTTTACGTTTGTAGCTTTTATGATACAAATACTGGGAAAAGTCTAAAATTTATGAATCTTGAAACTTGTAGGTACCTACTCTATAAAATAACAACCAGTGTATAACATTCTTTGTTGACCTCCCGTTTCTAGGAATTTTAACGACGTTGAAGGTCTAACTTTTCGAACCACATGTGGATGTACATAGATATTTTTTCGAAATAAATAAGGTAACCTACCTAAACCGTGTGTATTCGTGAGGTCTCAGTTCAAAAAACCTTGTGCGTAAATATATAGGTAATTATGATCAGCTAGTAGTATTTAATTTAATTTTTACGTAATTAAGATAATATTATATTTGTCTGTAATTTCTGTCTAGTTGTTTGTAATTTAATTTTCTCCCATTATTTATACAAAGTTCATATGTAGAGACCTTGCAACGCATTGCGGCCTCCGGCTGTCTGGCTGATTCGCATACACATGTCCAATCCTAAATGTTTGTTTTTCTAATATTTTCTATCCGAGCTAATTATGATATGACAGATCGAAGCGGCAACAGCGCTTAGCCGGCGTAAGTCACGAGCTGACAACGTCGCGTGTAAGTGACATGTTACTGTTATCTAATCTGCGGCTATGTGTGTGACACTGTCAGTGTACACTCACACACTGACATAAATGAACTAAAATTTCGATGTTATTTTCGCTATTAATCCACTGTTTTCTTCAACCAAATATGTGTTGACGCAAATAATGACCAATATAAAAGCCAACAACAGTCATTTCAGTGTAAAATTATACTCTGTTTGCCCATATTTGTGCTAATACGTTTGTATGGAAAAGCGACCACCTTAAGATAAAAATACATAAATGGTTATCAGAGAAGTGTTTTTATTCTGTGGATGAATTTTTGAATTTGAAAAATGTCTTGACTATTGTAAATTAAATTAAATTAATTATTAATTAATACCTGTATTGTTATTTGTGAATTAAAAGTTTTTTTTTAAATATAATCTGGACTAAGTTATTTTTGTTTGTATAGTTATCACAATATTGTAATTGATTAGTAGTATTAATGAATTGATTAAGAATTAATTTAACCAATGAATGTAATAGAGACGTACCTATTTTAAAACATTTGCATGCTTGTGAAGCAAGAACATGTGCTCCTCACTACAACATAAGGCCTTCCATGTATCCTACCATGTTCTAGCAAATAAACTGATTTCATTTCATTTCATTTCATTTCATTTCATTTCATTTCATTTCGTGCGCGAGTCCGGCTCGCACTTGGCTGTTTTTTTTTCTTTTTTGATACATATTGTGTGGTTTCCGCGGGATCGGGACTTGCGCGTGAAGAAGCAGGGCACTGCTAGTTAAAAAATATATTTGTGTTCATGAGTAGAAATGGATTTAAAAAACAGATTTTTTGAAGTCTTTTTTTCATATTCATCTTATTTTCAGAAAGTCAACATTAGTGCGGTTGCTGTACAGATTCTTCGAGCCGCAATCTGGCAACATACTGATAGCGGGGCAGAATATCAAGGACCTGGATTTAGCTAGTTTAAGGAAAGCCGTCGCTATTGTGCCTCAGGTAAGGTTCAAATTATAACCAATCCTTATTTAATATTCGTACTACTAACCAAACTTTTATAAGAAAGGATTCCAAATAGAACCTTTTGAAACTGAAGCCAGCCTCCTTCGCCGACCGACAGACGAGGCTTTCCACCCACCAACATGCAGTGGACCGGCGCGGAGCGTTTTGGTGCAAACCCCGTCATTATAACAGACTAGCCTTTTTATCGCGATAATAAGATGTCCTCCCAGCCTGCCCCTCTCAACGTCCATCCACACACCAAATATCATCAAAATCCGCTGAAATGTTTCGGAGTTGACTGTAACTACACATAACGCGAGCTAAGTCGCGGGCGGAAGCTAACAAAGTAGACCACGCAGCGAGGCGGTGGCGAACTGGACATAAACAAGGTCGCGATGATTGGGGGAAGTGGGAGGAGGCCTTTGCCCAACAGTGAGATGCTGCGATCAAGAATACAACTATCTGTAGGTGTCATGGTTTTTATTAGGTTGAACTTAGAAATGTTTTAAAACTTTTGTTTCAGTTTGTTTAAACAAATATAGCTGTATAAGTATACAGGGCGTCCCAAAACTATGCAACATGAAGGGAAAGTACCTTAAATATTGTAGATAGGATATTTTGCTGAAGGGAGACTTTATTTTATTTTGAAAACTTAGTAATACTGCAATCATAGGCACATCTGCACTGTTCATAGGCTGAGGTTACCGCTTAACATCAGGTGGGTCATCTGCTTGTTCCGTCATTTAGTAGTATAAAAAAAAAAAAAAAAAAAAACCTTACTTCGTCTGGAAATCGAACGAATCGAAACGCTAAAATGTAATTTTTTTACCTATAATTATGTATCATTGTATGACTGACTGACTGACTGACTATTAAAGCATAGCCTAAAACAAAGTCATTGAGACCTGAAATTTGGAGGGTACAAGATACAATCCTCTTGTACCAACTATGACAGTCTACCTAACTATTAAGTAGCTATTAATAGCTCCTATTAATTATTTGTTTTTATTTTTCAGGATTGTGTGTTATTCCATGATACGATTCTCCATAATCTACACTACGGTGACTTAACGAAAACCGTCGAGGAGGTGTACAAAGCGGCCCAAATGGCTGAGCTACACGAATCAGTCAAGACATGGCCTAAGGTACTGTGCCACTCGGAACTAGTTTCATCATTATCAATCTCCCCTAATTCACTCGTGTTGATAAATTTTAGCAAGAAAACTATCTCAAGTTTTACTGCAGACTTAATCAATCTGTTACGAGTTAGATGTGCACCTACCAGACTGGCCCACTGCAGCAAGGGACAGAGAGAACTGGAAAAAAGGGTTTTTTTTTTTTTCTTTGCCTTCGCTGGGACAAAATGGGCTGAACATAAATCAAAATAAATAATCTATCTGTGTACCAGATTTCATCAAAATTGGCCCAGCCATTTTAGTTTGATAGCACGACGAACATCATTATAAATATCACTTTTTTTTTTTTTTTTAATTTGGAGATATGCGAATACATACGAAGGGCGAAGGTTCGCTTGCGGCGCAGGAGGTTGCGGGTTCGAATCCCGCCTTGGAACAAATATTTGAACGCTCTGCAGATATTTGTTCAGGGTGTTCTGGGTATTTTCTATGTATACTCTATGTAATGTATTGTTTTAAGTATATCAGTTATCTAGTACCCATAACACAAGCTCTGCTTAGCTTGCGGCTAGATAATGTTGTGTGAACTGTCCAGCATTATTTATTACTAATTTTTGTATTTATAATTAACTAGAAACTCGCTTCGCACGGGTAGTGTTGGGGTCCCCCCTCCTTCACGTCCCCCTAACCATCCCCCCTTCCCAAACTCCCATCTATCCACACAACAGATGTATAGAATATTTTATGTAACTTTTTTACACCTTGGGTCTCATTATTGGAGTTTTAGTAAGGATCCCTAATTTTTTTGAAAATATTATATTATTATCACCCGGGGATAGTGTAGCTTCCCAATAGTGAAAGACATTTTAAAGGCGGTTCAGTAGTTTCGGAGCCTATTCAATGCAAAACAACAATCAAATCTTTCCTCTTTATAATTAGTATATATATAGACTATTGACTGTGTGTGACAGGGCTACGACACTCAAGTCGGTGAGCGCGGTCTCAAGCTGTCCGGCGGCGAGAAGCAGCGCGTGGCGATCGCGCGCGCCATCCTCAAGGACGCGCCCATCATCGTGTTCGACGAAGCCACCTCCAGTCTGGACTCCATCACTGAACATGTAAGAACCCCACTAATTATATGACGACCTACGTGGCGCGGCGGACTTGTTGCCGGCTGAGATGCGAGATGTTGTGGGTTCGATTCCCGCTGCGGGACAAAATGTCTGTATGAACTACAAATATTTGTTCTGGGTCTGTCTGTTGTGGTACTATGGTACTTGTATTTGCTATATCCACGACATAATCCCGCATATCATTTCATTGACCTTGCAACAACTGGCAAAATTTGCTTCAATCTGTCCGGATATTTGTATGTTGGTTCTCGCACACAGGTTGTATGCTTCAACTAATCTTGACGAAACTTTATCTACAAATTCATAGTTTTTTTCTAGTCTGCGGCGATTTTTGATTTGATAGGTATTTCCCCTAAAAAAGGGGGAAGTTTGTTTCCATTTGCCGATTTTGATAACATTTGGCAGAACCATTAATAACTCAATTCTACACAAGAATTTCGAATATGAGCAAAAGCTGTCAAGATTATAGTTATAGTAGCGATGGTAGCCTAACGGTTCAATAGTGCAACTCAGAATCCAACGATACCGGGTTCGATCCTAGGCTCCGCACCAATGACTTTTCTAAGTTATGTGCGGATTTCCATTGCTCTGTGCTTCGGAGGGCACGTTAAGCTGTCGGTCCCGGCTGTATATAATTAATAGCAGTCGATAAGCCATGTCAGAGGCCCTCGGGCGGCTTGACAAATTCTGACACCAGAGGCCAGCACTACCTCATACGAAACGAAACAAACGAGTTATAGATTATGCAATAAACAAAACAAAAAAAAGTAGATTCCCGCCCGAATTTAAAAGCCTCGTAAAGGCAGTCAGTTTAATAGGAGCTTCTTTGTAGTAGAATATTATTATAGCGATTTGTACAATTATTCATATCTCGAGAGGTTTTTGTGATAGATCACTTTTTTCATTAAGTTAAGAGCTAATAAAAGTCTTAAGATGATATATTTGATGTAAACTGAACACAATTGTTGCAAGAAGTTTGTGCTCTCGAGGTGTACTGTACGCAGAACTACTGATGGTATTATTGTTTGCAGTTTACGTCCATCTTGCTCAGGTGTATACGCAAGAAAATTCTAGTATATACTCTTTGTACGGTTCCAGGCGATCCTGCAAGCTCTGAAAGCCGCCACCGTCGGCCGCACGTCCATCTGCATTGCGCACCGGCTCTCCACCGTGGCCGACGCAGACGAGATCATAGTGCTGGAGCGCGGCGGCGTCTCAGACCGCGGCACGCACCAACAACTCATCAACAAGCCGACGTCGCTGTACGCCAGGCTGTGGGAGCGGCAGAACAAAGACATGCCCTAGTCAACTGGGAAATGATCTAGTGAACTGCGAAATACCCAAGTGAACATCGAACATGTTCAAGTGAACAGTGAAAAGCCCATGTGAACAGTGAAAAGCCTATGTGAACTGCAGACATGTCCACGTGAACTGTGAAACGCTCAAGTGACTTCGAAAATGCGCCCATTGACTCGTCGGGACTCAGGTACCAGTCCTGGAATATGGCGGCATATCCGTTAGGTTAGAGGAACGCACCAACAGTTAGTTAGTTGGCCATTTGTAGGAATGGAAAAATCAAACAAATGCCCAATTGATCTGCGAACATGCCCAAGTGAATTGTAACCATGCCCAAGTGAACTGAATGCTACCGTAAATTCGAAATTAATTCTTCGTGTAACTGGGTCTTTTTGGTCACTTTGCGTTAGGTCTGTGACCAGTTGGCTTTGCGACCATCACATTGAGTGGTACACAATACTGAATGAATGAATGGTTTCTGAACCTATTATCATAAACCTTGGTACAGTTTTACCCAAAATATAAGTCCGATCGACTGTTTTCGTTTGCGCAGAAAAGCGCAAATATCCGATAGTAGCCGAACGTATAGTATACCTCTGTCCCACTGTATAGCTCTGTCCCGCTCACATCTAAGAGTGACTGATGAATAAGATGGCGCGCAACCGGCTGCGATTTTGCCGCGAAATCGATTAACCAATAACAGCGCAAGTTTTTAGCCTGCGGTTGCTATTGGTAGAAAGCAAATATTGCTTTGGTTCCCGCGCTATAGAAATTGGTCTACGGCGCAGGTACATCGCATCGGGGCGACTTATATTTTGGGTAAAACTGTACCTACCATGATTTCTTGTTGGCAGTTAGTTCTCATTGGGCACATGGGGTTATTAAGGCCTACTGTCCACGCACGCGTCATTTGACGTATCCATGTAACCTACAAATGAAGATTGGCGTATTTTGCATATTTGTTAAGTCCACGCTGCTTCATGTAATAGTCAGTCACGCTACAAAACGTTTTTCAACTAGCATCGAGAAAGCACGTCTTTTGTTGTGAAAGAGTGTCAAGTGATGATGATGATGAAGTGATTTCATTTCATATTTCATATATTTATTAATACCTTAGGATCTTAGGGAACACTTAGTCACGTCAATTTAAACTAACAAAAATAACAATTTGGTACACACACAAGGAAGATGCAGCTGTATAGAGGCTTTGTCAAATTATAAGGTAAATTCATTAAAAATAGTAAATAAAAGCGGCTGTTAAAGGCCATGTCAGTAAATAAATTGAATAAGAACAATATTAATAATAAAAAAGCAACTGAACAGGGGCTTTGTCAAACTTATTACGACCTACCTTATTTTATTTCATTCCAAGCGGCTTTGCTTGTTGAATAATATGCCTTTTTTAAAAGATGATCCTTAACAAGTTTTTTAAATGTATTTTCTTTTAAATCTACTACATGTTTCGGAAGTTATAGCATATAATTATATTATAGCGAACGCATGACGAGCGGCTGACGCGACGTTACCGCTTCGTGGACACAGATTTCATTGTTTCTAAGCAAGATGCAAGCATTCGTCTTGCATTAGTCAATTGACGAAAGCGTGCGTATGACGAGCGGTTACGTGGACAATGGGCCTAAGCCATACCCATGCAGCAATGTCAATATGACATAAATGCAATTCAACTCAGTTCGGGTTGTCTATTACCTCATGTAGCCCAGCAGTGCCGATAAATTATTCCTTTTGAGTTAGTGACAGTAATGTTACTTTGTTTATAAATTATCGACTATCGACATACGTGTTCGTGCGATCCGATCCGCCTTCGGTCAGTGAATTGATCAACAATATCGTTTCGTTGGAACACACACTATTTTTGATGCAATGGGTTTAGCGCCTACCTCAAACGTGTTAACTTAAGGTTGTTCCTCGTGGTCAGCTAGGCACGACAGCGTCAATAGATGGCGCTGTTGCCAAATTTTGAAGTATTTTATGTATTTATGAATTAAAATGTGCATATTATGTCATAACACTAACGTTCACGCAAATGGTGGTTTATTTGCTATGTACCTAGCTATATTTCAGGTTATTTTAGTCTCTAGTTTTAACATACTTGTGCCGAGCAAATTCCGAGCAATATGAAAGCCTACTCACGCACACAGTCAAGGATATTATTGTATTAGAACTATAAGCTAATTTCGGCGCGCGAATTTCAAAATAGTTGGACTAGCGGCTTGGACTGTCGACTCAGAACTTCTGAACCCACGTTACTGCGTTCGATTCTATACTGCCTATATTTTTTGTATTTTTTTTTTACTTTTTTTTTGTGAACCAGTGACTAGATCTCTCGACACTAAACCCACAGTACTGGGTTCGATACCAGACTATTTTTTTTTTATAAATGTTTTTGTAATGATCTACAAAATACACTGATTCTGCTTCAGCCAATATTATGTTTGTGAAGTGAGTGTTGTGGTGTGTCCTTATTTCAAATCAAAAAGTAGGTACTCGATTCTTAACCGACCTCAAAAAATGGAGGAGGTTATCAATTCCAGAGTTTTTTATTATGTTTGTTACCTCATACCATTTACGTAACGATTAGGAAAAAAAATTACATGATATACTTCCAGATTGGTGCCATTTTCATTAAAATGTTTTTCTGATGATGGAATCCATGAAGATTGAGGGAACTCCTCAAATATTATAGGCACACATATATCAATTTCGGTATTTTCAGCAACAAGTCAAGCATTGCATTCAGAATGTTTTTTGTTTTTTATACTACTAGAATGACGGAACATGCTGATGGCCCACCTGATGTTAAGCGGTAACCTCTGCCTATGAACAGTGCATTACCTCATAGGTCACGTCCACCTAGGACGCGCCCTATGTGGCATTGCACTGCGCCCGCCACCCTGAGACATAAAGGTGAAACGTCTCATGTGCCTGTAATTTCACCGGCACCCTTACCCTTCAAACCGGAACACAGCAATGCGAGGACTACTGCTTTGCGGCAGAAATAGGTATGGTGGTAGTACTTCCTCGGACGAACTCTTACACAAAAAAGCTCTACTACTACTATATTTCACGGGTGGCAACAATGGTGTCTCCTGCGATATCCGATTGAGCTGAAATTTGGCATACTCGTACCTATCTAGTTCCGATGACAGTACAATACTATGGTGAAAGCGAGCTGATCTGATGATGGAGACGGAACGTGGACAGCGGAACTCCTCGATGGATAATAGTAAACTGGCCGTGCTTAGGCTCATTTTCATCAGCACACTAATTTTATTAAGTCTTATACCTGGACTTGTAGTTAGCTTGTAGTTCCTGACTGCTAGCTTATTTCAGGAATGTATTATACTGGAAGAAAGCATTAGCAGAGTCAGTCGTGGGAAGCAATGGCGGCGATGAGCTCACCACTTGTCACGTGTATTTCCCACGATGGTGCAACCCACAGTGAAAAGAGGCACATGAGAGGCTCTGCTTACTCTTTCGGGGAAAAAGGCGTGTGTCTATGTATGTATTTATGTTGTATTGGGTATAAATTCCTAGCTATGAAGTAGTTTTTCAGGGTTCCGAAAAAAAAAAATACGGAACCCTTATGGATTCGTCATGTATGTCTGTCTGTCCGTGTATGTCACAGCCACTTTTTTCCGAAACTAATTTTCACACAAAAATAGAAAAAAACAATAAGTTTTTGGGGTTCCCCATACTTAAAACTGAAACACATTTTTTTTTCATCAAACCTGTGTGGGGTATCAATGGATAGGTCTTCGAAAATGATATTGAGGTTTCTAATATCATTTTTTTCTAAACTGAATAGTTTGCGAGAGAGAGAATGATAAAACTAAACAAAAAAAAATGGTGAACATTACCATGTAAACTTCCAACGAAAATTGTTTTGAAAGAGATCTAGTACGTAGTTTTTTTTAATATATCATAAGTTGTAAACCATCCAAGAACTTTTATGTTATGTTACTTGCTGCTACGGAACTCTTCATGGGCGAGTCCGACTCGCACTTGGCCGCTTTTTTTTCTAAAGATTTATTTACTTTCAGCTTTTATTGATAGATCATTCAGTTTAGATCAACTGAAGTCCACGGCTGGGCATAGGCCTCCCCCATAATATAATGCACATAGAAACTTTATTTTACGCCGCATAAATGGCTATTGCTTTACAAAGCACAAGTAAGGCCGCACGTAGAAACTGTTCCCATCTATGGCACGGGGCACCCAAGTACCAGCTGCTTCGTTTTGACTCCTTACAGAGAAGAGCCATTAGCATCATCGGTGACCCCAAGCTCTCCGATACTCTAGAACCGCTTAGCCAACGCAGAGCTATCGGATCTCTTTGCGTGATCTACCGCCTCTACAACGGGGAATGTTCTGACGAGCTTTCCGATCTCATCCTCGCATCGAGATTTTACCATCGCTCTTCCCGGCACCGTGACAAAGCTCATCCGCACATCATAGAACCCTGGGTTTCTCGAACGACTCGTTTCTCGAGATCATTTCTTCCCCATAAAGTACTATTATTTATTCTGTGCCTATAAACTATGGAATGAGCTTCCATCTGAGGTTTTCCCGTGTCGTACATGTCGTACGTAACCATGTTTTATTTCATGAAAAATGGTCATAAATTCCTTCAGGGTAGGCAGCGCATCGACAATTACCCCCGGTGTTGCCGGTGTCTATAAGCGACGGTGACCACTTCACATCAGGCCGTATGCTAGTTTGCCAATTTGTATCATAAAAAATAAAAAATAAACTGCCAAGTGCTAGTCGGACTCTAGCACGAAGGGTTCCATACAATAATCTAAAATTAAAATTAAAATTAAAATTACACGCAAATGTACCAGCCATCACCCAATCACGCAACAGGGGGACAGATCCAACTTTTTTGTTCTAACTGTCACCTTAGGGGGGACAGATCAGTGTGACAAATGGGAATAATTCGTCGCGCTCCATTTCCATTATTGTGATGTCTTGAGTTTGAGAAATAAAGCCGACGAAGTAACAATTCTTCATTGAGGAAATCCGCAGTTGACCCTATTTTCAACAAGTTTTTTTTTTTTTTTTTTTTAACATTGATAGACCTTTGTTTGTGCACGATCTCACCTGTTGGTAAGTGACGATGCGGCCGAAGATGGAGCACAAAGGTCTAGAAGGCACCTATTCACTCTAGCCTTGAAGAGGTCCAGATTATAGTTGAGTTAGTAATTAATTTTGTAAAAATTAAAAAAAAAACCCCAACGCTGAACGGCTGAACCGATTTTGATCAAACAAAGCTAAGAACACTCCCGAAAAATAAACCTTTCAAACAAAAAAAAACGATTTCGGTTCATCCGTTTGGGAGCTACGATGGGACAGACAGACACACACACACACAGACACGTCAAACTTATAATACCCCTTCGTTTTTCGTCGGGGGTTAAAAGAGAGGATAACCCATTCAATAAAAATTAATTATATTATTTTTAATTTCGAGGCCTTTGCGACTTGCGAGACAATGAGGGAAAGGATTGCATTTCAAAAAGGCTAATTCTCCTTAAAAAAAAAGATTGTTAATTTGTATTACACTATGTATAAAATATTTATCTTTTTTATGCTTTTTTATTTATCTTCACTATTATTTTGTATTTTTTAACCCCCGACGAAAAACGAAGGGGTGTTATAAGTTTGACGTGTCTGTGTGTGTGTGTGTGTGTGTCTGTATGTCCCAACGTGGCTCCCGAACGGATGAACCGAAATCGTTTTTTGTTTTTGTTTGATAGGTGTATTTGTCGGGAGTGTTCTTAGCTTTGTTGGATCAAAATCGGTTCAGCCGTTTTATTTCGTTCGGTTTTTTTTTAAGTTTTACAAAATTAATTCCCTGTAAATATGTAAACTTTGTTGTTTTGTTTGTTTGTTTGTTTGCCAAGCTGCGGTGAAATGGCTAGTACAGTATAAACACAATTACCTACTAGTAATAAATTAGTGCTTAGGAACGTACCATCTGGACTAGCGCCTAGAAAGGAATGGAATCGCTTCGAAGCGAATGTCTTTTGGCTAGGCCGGCTGATATGCATTGCATGCAAATAATATTATGGAAATTAAAAAAAAAAGTGGCCAAGTGCGAGTCGGAGTCGCCCATGAAGGGTTCCGTAGCAGCAAGTAACATAATATCAAAGTTCTTGGATGGTTTACGATTTATGACGTATTAAAAAAAAACTACTAACTAGATCTCGTTCAAACCAATTTTCGTTGGAAGTTTACATGGTAATGTACATTTTTTTTTTAGTTTTATCATTCTCTTATTTTAGAAGTTACGGGGTTGGGGGGGGGGGGGACTTTTTACCATTTTGGAAGTGTCTGTCGTGCAAACTATTCAGTTTAGAAAAAAGTTATATTATAAACCTCAATATCATTTTTGAAGACCTATACATAGATACCCCACACCAACGGGTTTGATGAAAAAAAAAATTGAGTTTCAGTTCTAAGTACTAATACTTAGAACTGAACCCCCATTTTTTTTTTGTTTTTTTCTATTTTTTTGTGATAATCTGAATGCGGTTCACAGAATACACCTACTTACCAAGTTTCAACAGCATAGATCCTATAGTTTCGGAAAAAAGTGGCTGTGACATACACGAACAGACATAACATGTCATAGTAAGATGAACTCTTGTCTTCTAAGCAGGAGGCAAAATGTTCAATACCCACCCTGGGCCTGCATATCTGAACCTTCCGAAGACCCTAACTCGCAATTATAATGAATAAGACCCCTAGGAATCATTTCCACGAATTTGTTTGAAGATTGTAGTTTCACCTACCTACACAGAACTGACTTCGACTGAAACAAGGCAATACTATGTTTTTTTTTTTAAATATTGAATGAGCGAAGCGAGTTCTCTGATTCAACTTGGAAGAATTGGCATTTGTATGTATGTATGTATGTATGTTTGTCCGAGCATAACTTCCGAACCGTTAATCCGATCTTCATGAAATTTGATTGGGAGGTGATAGTATTGGTACAATTTGTTGGTAAGGTTATGAGCTATATCGGTCGGGGGGTTGTTGAGATATTGGGGTCCAAGAGGAGGTAAAAAAAAGTGAGAATATCAGATCAAATGTGGTGTCATATGAAAGTTCCTCGCTTCGACATTTCAAAACTATTTTAGTTTCTGAGATGTTAGGGTAAATCAAAAATGTAAAAAAACAAAACCTCTAGGGTACTTCCACTAATCCTACAACGCTGTTTTTTTTACGTTTGTAGCTTTTATGATACAAATACTGGGAAAAGTCTAAAATTTATGAATCTTGAAACTTGTAGGTACCTACTCTATAAAATAACAACCAGTGTATAACATTCTTTGTTGACCTCCCGTTTCTAGGAATTTTAACGACGTTGAAGGTCTAACTTTTCGAACCACATGTGGATGTACATAGATATTTTTTCGAAATAAATAAGGTAACCTACCTAAACCGTGTGTATTCGTGAGGTCTCAGTTCAAAAAACCTTGTGCGTAAATATATAGGTAATTATGATCAGCTAGTAGTATTTAATTTAATTTTTACGTAATTAAGATAATATTATATTTGTCTGTAATTTCTGTCTAGTTGTTTGTAATTTAATTTTCTCCCATTATTTATACAAAGTTCATATGTAGAGACCTTGCAATGCATTGCGGCCTCCGGCTGTCTGGCTGATTCGCATACACATGACCAATCCTAAATGTTTGGTTTTCTAAAAATTTATATTCGAGCTAATTATGAGATGACAGATCAAAGCGGCAACAGCGCTTAGCCGGCGTAAGTCACGAGCTGACAACGTCGCGTGTAAGTGACATGTAACTGTTATCTAATCTGCGGCTATGTGTGTCACACTGTCAGTGTACACTCACACACTGACATAAATTAACTAAAATTTCGATGTTATTTTCGCTATTAATCCAGTGTTTTCTTCAACCAAATATGTGTTGACGCAAATAAGGACCAATATAAAAGCCAACAAGAGTCATTTCAGTATAAAATTATACCCTGTTCGCCCATATTTGTGCTAATACGTTTGTATGGAAAAGCGACCACCTTAAGGTGCAACATTTCGGGTTTGGCGCGAAATTTTATTGTTTTTTGCTAATCACAGCTCATCAACACATCTTGAGATAGCGAAACCTGATTTTACGGAAACTATGTAATCTAACACACACGTTTGGATTGATAGTGGTAGCGATTTTAGATTGTACTCTAAAGTTAAAACTAAAAATATACTCCCTGTCCTTTGCTTTTAATTTACAAATGAAAAGGATGGCGATACGTTAAGTTAGCTTTAGCTTTAGATAATGCAACTTCAAATCGCTACCAGTGTCTCATAAATATCATTAGTTTAGCCACAGATAAAATAATACTATACTAGGTTTAGCTGTGAATGTCATTCAAGGATTTTTATAATGATTTTTTGGTCATTGACATTTGTAGCTGAAACGAATGATATTTATGAGACACTTTTAATCAAAATATGCGTCTTAGGTCTCCTAGATTTCGCAAAATTAGGTTTCGCTATCTCAAAATGTGTTGATGAGCTGTGAGCTGTGATCACTACAATTTTGAATTTCGCGCCATAAGCGAAACGTTCCACCTTAATGAATTATAATTTTGTGAGGCTGTTATACTCTCTCGGTGGACTAAAATTTATATCTAAATCAATCAAACTGTTTTATATATAAATGTTATGAACATCAATTATCCAGTATTTTAACTAAAAAAGGGGTTTAAACCGAGAGTATGTACTGCCTAACGATTGTGTGAGGGCCGATATCGACCAAAGCAGCTTAACTTGGAGTGGAGACAAAAAATCGTATTAAATTGGCATCACGCCATGATAGACCTTTGTTTGACCACGATCTCACCTGTTGGTAAGTGACGATGTGGCCGAAGATGGAGCACAAAGGTCTAGAAGGCACCCATTCACTCTAGACTTGAAGAGACCCAGATTATAGTTTTCAGGAAAGATAGACGACGGTAGTGTATTCCACTCCTTAGCAGTTCGCATTATAAAGGTAGAACTGAAACGTTTAAGTATATGTCTTTATGTTATTTTATTGTTTAACTTGAGTCGCTGCGCCTTGACCGATATCGGCCCGTACCTTTATTTTAAAATGAATGTGATTAAAGTCTTGAGACTTGAAATTGTTACAATATAATAATTTTATGTAAATAATATGCTGTTAAACTTGTATAGTTATTGTTGAGTAAGTATATTATTTTCCTTACAAATGGTGCGTTTCATTATCCTACTAATGTTATAAATGCGAAAGTAATATTAAAAAAGCGGCCAATTGCGAGTAGGACTCGCCCATGAAGGGTTCCGTAGCAGCAAGTAACATAATATAAAAGTTCTTGGATGGAATACGATTAATGACGTATTTAAAAAAAACTACTTACTAGATCTCGTTCAAACCAATTTTGAGTGAAAGTTTACATGGTAATGTACATTATATATTTTTTTTAGTTTTATCATTCTCTTATTTTAGAAGTTATGGGGGGGGGGGGGGGGACACACTTTTTACCACTTTGGAAGCGTCTCTCGCGCAAACTATTCAGTTTAGAAAAAAAATATATTAGAAACCTCAATATCATTTTTGAAGACCTATCCATAGATACCCCCACACGTATAGGTTTGATGAAAAAAATATTTTTGAGTTTCAGTTCTAAGTATGGGGAACCCCAAAAATAAAAAACTACTTACTAGATCTCCTTCAAACCAATTTTGAGTGAAAGTTTATGTACATTTTTTTTTTTTTTTTAGTTTTATCATTCTCTTATTTTAGAAGTTATGGGGGGGGGGGGGGGGGGGGGACACACACACTTTTTACCACTTTGGAAGCTTCTCCCGCGCAAACTATTCAGTTTAGAAAAAAATTATATTAGAAACCTCAACATCATTTTTGAAGACCTATCCATAGATAACCCACACGTTTAGGGTTGATGAAAAAAAAAAATTGAGTTTCAGTTCTATGTATGGGGAACCCCAAAAATAATTGTTTTTTTTTTCAATTTTTGTGTAAAAATCTTAATGCGGTTCACAGAATACATCTACCTACCAAGTTTCAACAGTATAGCTCTTATAGTTTCGGAAAAAAAAGGCTGTGACATACACGGACAGACAGGCAGACATGACGAATCTATAAGGGTTCCGTAGTTTTTTTACGGAACCCTAAAAAGCGATGGTAGCCTAACGGTTCAATAGTGCAACTCAGAATCCAACGATACCGGGTTCGATCCTAGGCTCCGCACCAATGACTTTTCTAAGTTAATTGCGGATTTCCATCGCTCTGTGCTTCGGAGGGCACGTTAAGCTGTCGGTCCCGGCTGTTATTGATTAATAGCAGTCGATAAGCCATGTCAAAGGCCTTCGGGCGGCTTGACAAACTCTGACACCAGAGGCCAGCACTACCTCATACGAAACAACAACAACAACAATGCGAAAGTTTGTGTGTGTGTTTGTTACTTCTTCACGCTGAAACGGCTGGACGGATTTGCATGAAATTTGGAATGGAGATAACTGGATTCCTGGAATAACACATAGGCATTTTTATCTCGATATTCCCACGGGATAGAGACTTACGCGGGTGAAACCGCGGGGCGCTGCTAGTAATTAAATATTCGTAGCTTACCATACATTACCATACATTTTGTGTAGATACACCAAAATGCTTGAAAATTTATTTTTCAAGGTTTTTTTTCATGCATGTTTTACAAGCTGTTTGTATGTAAGTATGTATGATTGGGTCAAATCATGCAACTGAATTTAAAAAGCACTTATCCTCAACCGATTGAGATTAAATTGTGCATACCTGTCAAGTTCTGATGACAATACAAAACTATGGTGACAGCGAGCTGATCTGATGACGGAGACGGAAGGTGGTCAACGGAACTCCTCAATGGATAGTAGTAGACTGGTCGTGTTTAGGCTCATTTCGATCAGCACACGGTTCCGATCACTAATTTTATAGAAGCTATTGTACCTATATCGGTAAAGATATTTTTCGCATACAAATTTATATTTATTCATAATCTGTCTCTAAACTAGATAAATTCAAACACCCGCGTTGTGTTGAAATGATGAATAAAACTAAACTAAACCAACTACAACAAACAAACAAAACAAACTTCTTCTAAAGCGACAATATTCTCGGGGCCCGGTTTTCTCGCTTGTATTTAGAGTCAACTACAACTTAGGCTTTTCTGGCTTTTAAAATCATTACAAAGGCCTAACATGTCCATACATATAACATGTCCTAGGTTTTATTTTGCCACTGATGAGAAAAGTTTGCCCACCCCTGATCTAGACCTGCGATAGGTAAAAGGATGCTCGTCGGTTAAGAGTACTCTTGACCTGGCCTTTTGACGAGGCACTGCTGACTAGAATAGCAAGATAAATATGAGAAATAAAGGTAGGACAAAAAAGAGGGCTGCAAAACTTCTGTGTTTTATGGGAGGGATACAATAGTAGATTGTATCATAAGGCAGCAACAGAATATTTTTACGGCGAGGGCGCTTTTTTGAATCCAGAGCGAAGTGAAGGATTCTAAAGTAGAATCCCGACCGTAGAGAGGGATTCTTTAGTAAAATCCTGAACGTAGCGATGGATTCAAAGTACGTCGCCCGAGCCAAAAATATATGTTGTGAGTGTAAATATATAATACACTCTGCTTTTCATCACCCACTATGAGAAAATAAAAGACTCGTCATATGTTATTGTAATATTATTATTTAATAAAACATAGAGTAACAACTAAATTGAAATTAAATAGTATCTAATAATAAAACAACTAAAAACTTACATTAAAAATTACCATAGGCTTTCATATATTTCATATTTTTCTCGGGATTTTGCAGTTCTTCTTCTTCTTCTTTTTTTGGCGAGTTCAGCGGACCGGTAGTGGTGCCACAAGAGCACAGAACACAAGAGTTTGCCAATGACAGGTGATTAACTTGACATAAAACCAAAAAGTGCTGGGAGTTTGAGGAAAGATAAAGGTACGGTTTATAGGGAGAATCGTATGTGATTATGTAATACAAATAATAGAATATCCATATGTTGTAGTTTTTGGAATATCTATCACATTTCTTGCGTCAGTTCTAATACTTTCAAATTCTATACTTTCACTGTCACTTGAAGAACTTATTTTTCAAAGCAAAACCATGGATTTCAATCCGCGAAAATTGACGAAAACGCGGGCTGTAGTTTGCACTTTTTTTTTTGTTATTCAGCCTTTGGCGCTACTATCGGCCGTCGTACCAGACAGTATTTATTAAAACAATATTTGCGTTCGATTTCTTTGGCGCTGGTTACAAATTCAAAAATTGCGCGGCATAGATAATTGCGGCGCACTTAACTATAAAGAGGATTAAAAACTCATTACTGCCCGCTAAAAGTTTCTCATAGAAAACACCACCGTTGGATGCACTTAAAGGCGAACCAAGTCGTCCTCTGGGACTCTTCCCGCCATTTTCGAAAAGAGACGTTGTCTACTTTTATTTTATTTCTTTTCCTAGTGTTTTCTTGAGTTATTTTGTGTTATTTTGGTGGCATTTTAACTAATGTAGCTCGTTTAAAAAGCACAAGTGTAGTGAAATGAAATGGAAGTGAATTGCGTGACTTTTGAAATTGGTGGAAATTGTCTACCAAAGTTTTAGTAAAATTGGCCACCGTTTTACTAAAACATGACTCGACTGTGACTTTGACGACTTGGAAGGAGTGTAACGTTGCAAAATATATTGAAAATACCTACCTACAATTAGTGAAAATACAATTATAAAGAAAAAGTCGTCCTCTTCGAATAGATGGGATGAAAACATTTAAACTCGTACTAGAAAGGGGTGTTTATAAGTTTCTAAGTTTGAGGCCATAGTGTGTTTTTCTGTCTGTGTGTCTGTCTGTCTGCTGCCTCAGAGCTCCGGAACAGTTTTTTGTATGATATTAAAATTTGAGAGATGGTTCTAGAAGGGTTCTAGATGTTTCGTAGAAATTGGTGCAGCCCTTTCTAGAATCAGCTCGCAATAGTTTTGTTAAAGGGAACTGATGCATTTTTGCAGCTAGAACATTCAGTTTGCGCTCAAAAAATTCATTATTAACGACATCCGGCTTCAGGGTCGGATGATGAGCAGCATAGGATGAACAGGATCTAGGGTACAACTGAATCTGAATCTTCAAGTTTGAAAACTTCAAAATTAAGTTGACATGACTGTCTTCCTCCCGCAGACTCCAGGGTCTGATGATGACCAGCACACTATGAATATAATCTAGAGAGTGCAACGGATGCTCCGAATTCAATGTGGTTTTATTTTTATGAAAACTGGTGTCGGAACACTGAAAATTTAGTTTTTTTTTTCTTTCTTTATTATTGGCGTCGCACAGCTTGTGCATTTGCCATTTTCAAGCATAATTTTATTATTGTTTGTTTGTTCGGAGTCTACCTACTTTTGCTTTCTGATCGAAGATTGCAGGCATCGTGTTGCTCCATGCTACCTTAAAAAAATTCTCTATGATGCTACCTACTGAGTTTCCCGTATATATAAAGGTACTTTGTGCTACTGAGCATCGAGCTACTGAGTTGTTGCTTAGTACCTTAGACTTAGAGCATTGCAGGCCTCCGTTCCGTGTTGCTCGATGCTTAGTACCTACTAATACTTATAAATCTGTGGTTGTTGCGTGGTTGAACATAAAACCTCTTTGCTATCACCTAAAACACTTGACAAACTCCTACGTAATCCAATACCAATCAAATGTCAATTCAAATCGATCTGTCATGAGTCATGTTATCGGTTACCATGGCAACGCGGTCACAACACCGAGCATAATAATAAAGTTACTGAGGAGTTCTAAAACATTTGATTTGTGGCTCATATTGAGCAGATTTTATTATTAGTGTAGAAAATGGAGTTTGGTTTCTGAAGAATGTCAGTGTTGAGTCTCTTGCCGGAAAATAAGATAAAAGAAATAAGGTAAGCAGTAGGTAATATGTACACAGGTAGGTATTGGCAAATCATAGGGCATTTTGTTCACTTTCAACCTTTTGCTCTACAATATGTATGTTTTACTCATATAATAATCTTCTATCTAAGGTTTTACTATCCTAATTTCTAAGACACGACAGCTGGCACGGCTCATTACCTACTATTCTTATTCTCATCTGTAGGTATACCCGCAATTCGATGACGCAGACGGGTACAGGGGTAGGTATAGTATAATTATAAATAAATAAATAATGCTGGACTGTTCACACAACATTATCTAGCCCCAAGCTAAGCAGAGCTTGTGTTATGGGTACTAGATAACTGATATACTTAAATACCTACAATACATTACATAGATATAGATTTTTATTATACTTACATAGAATATATCCAGAACACCCTGAATAAATATCTGCAGATAGTAAAAATATTTGATTCGAGGCGGGAATCGAATCCGCAACCTCCTGTGTCGCAGGCGAACCTTCGCCCACCGCGCCACACAAGTCGTCGGTTATGTTCCCTTCAATAAGAATAAAAGGCTGCTATAGCTAGGTCCTATTTATTAATTAAAATAATATGTTTTGTTCTAAAGTCATAAGTCATAACATAACACATTAATCTAGTCATAAACTAGTGTAGAATATCTAAAATTAGGTACACATGCATATAATATCAATCTCACAAGGTAAGTTTAGATTTTACTATAAAAACTTTCGTGAATCATATCAATTATATTATAAAAACGGGAAATTTTCACGTACGTATTTGTACGTATTTTTTTTAATTTTTTTTCGGTGCTTACATCGATTTAACGGTACGTGAAAATTTCCCGTTTTTATAATATAAGTTTAGATTCCTTAAGATTTTTCTTTATAGGTACCTGCTTAAAGTTAGTTACCTTAGGTAGGTAGGTACCTAGGTACCTACTTACATGTTGCCTAAAAGGTTAGGGTACCTAGTTTATTTGTTGTAGAATTTGGGTGCGAGGGGAGGGGTGGGGATGAGAAGGCAGCACTTTCCGGACACTATTTATAAATTAGGATTTATGATTCGTAATTATTATGATTATATAATAAATTTCAGGAGCAGCAGTTAGGTTTATTTTGAATTAGCATTAGGATGAATTAAGCTGTAAAATGGTACGGAAAAGACAATTAGGTCATAAAATGTTATGTGAGCATTATTAGGTAGCCCCCAAGTTGCAGCACTCGCGCGTTAGAGACAATAAAAGGGCCATAACGTAGATAATCTTGCTCTAGGGCGTTACAGACTTTTATTACAACACTACGTTACGCAACTTGTAGTGTAGTTACATACGTAGGTACTATTTGTATGCCACCCAATTGGATAACAAAGCTGGCAATATTTTCCTACAATTTTTTTAGGTATTTTAAGTTTCTCTAGGCTAGGCTCAGACGAACCAATTTCCGACCACATTAGAACCACAAAAAAGTGGTCATATGTTGAGAGTAACTGAGACAAACTGTGGTCGAAAGTGGTCGATAGGTACGATCGACAGTTCAACCACATTACGACCACTGTTTTGTGGGCGGAAAGTGGTACGTCTGAGGTGAGATGACGTCGAAACTGGTTAGGTAAGTACGTAGCATGGCTTTAGTTGGTTTCATACAAAGATATTACGTATACGTATAGATACGTATAGGTAGTGTGGGGAACAGAGGGCCTAGTACAAGTTTGTCTATGTTTTGCATTCGGTATCCCTACTATCGAGTTGCAAGTTCAGTCTAGTTTTAATAAGTAGGTAGTTCTAGTAATAAGTCTAGGTATATAATCTTCCTTTAGTACCTATCTAATCTTAAGTCTAGATAGATCGTGTCATGAATATGTCATGATTGTTGTGTTCCTCTCATTTATTATGCTTGTCGTTTTTTCCTTAACTTATTCCAGGAAAGAGTCTCTAGAGTCTGTATACAGCAGCAACTCTCGACTCAATCTCCTCAACAAGCGCAAGCGCCTCAACCCGCTCGCGGACATGTCTCAGCAATCCGTGAGGAGCAGGAGTGGCGACAGATACGTCACACAGCGCGTCCTCTCGGCCAAGACCCATCGCGTGAAGCAGCTGCAGAACCAACTGTCTGATGCGCACTACCATTTACAGGTACCTTCAGTTTATTATTCGTCGTCCAAGGGATTGCTACGAGCCACCATCTAAGAGTGTTTTTAACCCCCGACGCAAAAACGACGGGGTGCTATAAGTTTTACTGGGTAGGTGGAGCGATGACCTACGAAAGGCGGCGGGCAGAAAGTGGATGAGAAGAGCTGAACACCGGGCTCAGTGGCGCGTGTTGGGAGTGGCCTATGTTCAGCAGTGGACTAATGTAGGCTGATGATGATGATGCGTGTGTGTGTGTGTGTGTGTGTGTGTCTGTCTGTCTGTGGCATCGTAGCTCCCGAACGGATGAACCAATTTTTTGTTACCTTTATTTTTGAAAGGTGAATTTATCGGCACTGTTCTTAGCTATTTATCGGCACTGTTCTTAGCTATTTATCGGCACTGTTCTTAGCTATTTATCGGCACTGTTCTTAGCTATTTATCGGCACTGTTCTTAGCTATTTTTGATCAAAATCGTTTCAGCCGTTTCATTGTGTTGAGGGTTTTTTTTTTAAATTTTACAAAATTAATTACTTGTTTTTATATAACTTGGTATGATGGTACAAGCAGATGGCCCACCTGATGTTAAGCGGTACCCTCTGCCATGAACAGTGCATTACCTCAAAGGTCACGTCCACCTAGGACGCACCCTATGTGACATTGCACTGCGCCCGCCACCCTGAGACATAAAGATGAAAAGTCTGAAGTGCATGTAATTTCACCCTTTAAACCGGAACACAGCAATGCGAGCACTACTGCTTTGTGGCAGAAATAGGTATGGTGGTATTACTTCCCCGGACGAAACCTTCACAAAAAAGCTCTACTACTAACAAAAAAGCTAGAAAATGTCAGAGCAGCATTTTAATTCATTTTTAAATATTCTTCAATCTGTAAAAAAATACAGTTTTTGGGTCATTTTCTATTTAAATCCTCAGATTTTGGATTGTGTACACTAGACTGCCTGCACTAACCATACTAGTTTTTCTGGGAGAGTTATTTCCTAAATAAGGTCTTCACCGTGCTAAAAGCGCCCTCTAGCTTCGTCCTAGCTTTAGCAATATTGTGAAATAATATATTTGTATTACTTGCTACGAGACGGTTACAATTAGTCTTACTTATTTTGTTAGGAAAACAACGCTTTTTCTTATTAAAGACTAATAAATTAGTTTCGTAATACAACTAATATTAGAAATGTAAATGTTAGGATGTTTGTTACTCAATCACACCAAAAAGGCTGAATCAATTTTGTTGAAATTTGGTACACAGATAATACCTTGATTGAGCTATAGGCTACTATTTATCCTGGTAAAACGCGAGTGAAGCCATGGGTGCACACTAGAATGTCATTTGTCGTCCTACTCAGAATTTTACGGTATAAGTGTAGATAAAATTAATAAACTGTGAATGGAACAATAATTAATTCACTATAATATATTTCAGGAGTTGAGCAATGAAAACCGCGTACTTCGAGCACTTCAGAAGAAGCAAGAAACAGCCTTACAAAGGTGCGTTACCGAGCAGTATTTTTGTCTTGATTTGTAGGTAAAGCTTACGCTTTCAGTCTACGCCGTAGCTGCTACGACACCAGCTCCATGATTTAGCAAATAGTGAGTCTAATACAATACAAGTAAGTAATTTTGTTTGACGACCTCTGTGGCGCGGCGGGCGAAGCTTGGCCTGCGACGCAGGAGGTTGCGGGTTCGATTCCCGCCTCGGAACAAATATTTGTGCGATCGTAGATATTTGTTCAGGGTGTTCTGGGTATTTTCTATGTATAATAAAAAATATCTATCTATGTAATATATTGTATTAAGTATTTCAGTTATCTAGTACCCATAACACAAGCTCTGCTTAGCTTGGGGCTAGATAATGTTGTGTGAACTGTCCAGCATTTTTTTTTTTTTTTTTTTAAAACTTCAACTCAATGAAACGGCTGAACCGATTTTGATCAAACATAGCTAAAAACACTCCCGAAAAATTCACATTCCAAACAAAAAAACAAAAATTTAAATCGGTTCTTCCGTTCGGGAGCTACGATACCACAGACAGACACACACACACACACACACACACACAGACACGGCAAACTTATAACACCCCTTCGTTTTTCGTCGGGTGTTAAAAATGACTATGTAATGTATTGTATTAAGTATATCAGTTATCTAGTACCCATAACACAAGCTCTGCTTAGCTTGGGGCTAGATAATGTTGTGTCAACTGTCCAGCATTATTATTATTAATTATTTACATTTTAGGTACGAAAACTCCAATGCGGAACTACCGCAAGTCCTGAACTCTCACAGCGAAGAGATGCGCAGTCAGCAGACGAGGTACAAGCAGCTGAAGGCGCAGTTAAAAGAAGTCACGCTGAAGCTAAAAGAACGGGACATGCAGCTTCAGATGCTGAGAGACGAGCACCAGCATTTGGCAGAGTTGAGCAAAGACAGGTCAGTGAGCCAGCTTCATGTTCCCACTGACAGACAGCCAGTCTGCCTGTCTGACGACTTAAAGAACGGGGCATGCAGCTTCAGATGCTGAGAGACGAGCACCAGCATTTGGCAGAGTTGAGCAAAGACAGGTCAGTGAGCCAGCTTCATGTTCCCACTGACAGACAGCCAGTCTGCCTGTCTGACGACTTAAAGAACGGGACATGCAGCTTCAGATGCTGAGAGACGAGCACCAGCATTTGGCAGAGTTGAGCAAAGACAGGTCAGTGAGCCAGCTTCATGTTCCCACTGACAGACAGCCAGTCTGCCTGTCTGACGACTTAAAGAACGGGACATGCAGCTTCAGATGCTGAGAGACGAGCACCAGCATTTGGCAGAGTTGAGCAAAGACAGGTCAGTGAGCCAGCTTCATGTTCCTGAAGCTAAAAGAACGGGACATGCAGCTTCAGATGCTGAGAGACGAGCACCAGCTTTTGGCAGAGTTGAGCAAAGACAGGTCAGTGAGCCAGCTTCATGTTCCTGAAGCTAAAAGAACGGGACATGCAGCTTCAGATGCTGAGAGACGAGCACCAGCATTTGGCAGAGTTGAGCAAAGACAGGTCAGTGACCAAGCTTCTTTTTTCTTTTTTTTTTGGTATACCTTTTACATGAATGATGATACAAGCAGATGGCCCACCTGATGTTAAGCGGTAACCTCTGCCTATGAACAGTGCAATACCTCATAGGTCACGTCCACCTAGGACGCGCCCTATGTGGCATTGCACTACGCCACCACCCTGAGACATAAAGATGAAAAGTCTCATGTGCTTGTATTTTCACCGGCACCCTTACCCTTCAAACCGGAACACAGCAATGCGAGCACTACTGCTTTGCAGCAGAAATAGGTATGGAGGAAGTACCTCCCGGACGAACTTTTTCAAAAAAAAGCTCTACTACTACTCGTGTTCCCACTGCCAGAAAGCCAGTCTGCCTGTCTGACGACTTAAATCCGTATTCTAAAAACATAAAATTGTCGCCTTGTTTATTGACGACCTCTGTGGCGCGGCCTAAATATTTGTTCCGTTGTTCCGCCTCGGAACAAATATTTATACGATCTGCAAATAATTGTTCAGTGTATTTTCTAAGTATAATCAAAAATATCTATCAATGTAATGTATTGTATAAAGTATATCAGTCATCTAGTACCCATAACACAAGCTCTGCGTAGTTTGGGGCCAGATAATGTTGTGTGAACTGTCCAGCATTATTTATTTATTTTGAGGGTTTTTGGACATTCATTGGCATTCTTCTGTGGTTCTCCACGTTTGCAAAAGGCTTTTATTTATTCTCCACCTTTGGAACAGCTTTCTTTACGTCTCCACCTTTAGACCACGCTTTCTTTTCATGCGCCTGTCACGTGATCCCCCGGACCGCGACGCGTCGGTGATCACACGTGTGTTAGATTAAGTAATAAATAAAGTGTTTTTATGTGTGTTCTAAGGTGTTTATGTTGATATAAGCTTACTGTTTAGGTTTAGTGCATTTCTCAGTAAGCCTGAAATAAAGATTATTGATCTTGAATTTGAATTTCTTCTTCTGTGGTTCAACACCTTTAGACCAACCTTTCATCTTCTGTGTCTCTACTAAACCTTTCACCAATAGCACAGCACGAAGCATTTGATGCTCTGTGGCTGGGCCTTATGGATTGCAATACTTTTTCTCGACAGAAATCTCCTCGAGCGTGAGAAGCTTCAAGCCCAAAACAGCGACCTCTCCCTCAAGGTCCAACAACAGAACGAAACCATCACCATGCTGCAGCGACGCATAGCCCTCGAAGCAAAGAACTTCAAACACCAACTGCATATTGAGATCAACAGGCACAAAGACACGAGGGCCGACCTGGACCTTGCCATCACTAATGCTGACAAGCTGTCTACCATCATTGAGGTAAATATCAGAACTGTGAATTTTTTAAATTAACTGTATATGCTTCTGGCTATATATGGTCGATACAGCGTTACCGAGCTTTTGGCGAGCGCAGAAGGTGCTTGATCGGTTTTAAATAAGGTTGGGACAACGAGCACAAGGAAGCAACTCAGGTAAGGACTCTTTAATCTGGCAACGGCCCAAGCCGAGGCTTCCCCGAACGAACTCTTTCACAAAAAAGCTCTACTACTACTACTAAATATACAGGTTCTTTATAAAAAAATGGACAATAAACATCATTTGGAACCGAATTAATTACTTCCATGAAGGGTTCAGGCCCTGGTTCATTTATTATTGACCTGGATCAGCGGTTGCCCACTTCCTTTCATCGGTCCATCGGATCCAATACTATGGCTTACCAGTTCATGTTTACTACTCGAAAATCCAACAATAGTCGGTTCAGAATGATTATATTCAGCTACCATTATAGTTTTCAATAAACATGTTGATGATCGTACAGATGAAAGAGAAAATGAAAAACACAGCGGCGATCAGACCGACCAAGTCACCCACTAAGGTGCCTCTTGCCTTCCCACGACCTCTTAGCAAGAGCAAGTCGAACCAGGACACCAGTGGGAGAACTAATGAAGACAACAATGTGAGTTATTATTGTAGCTTATAATAGTAGAGGATACGCACTAGAGACGACCTTCACCCATCTGTTTAATGGATGAAAAGTATTTTATATTAAACTAGCTGTTACCCGCGACTTCGTACGCGTAATATTATTTTATCCATAATAAATAATAATAACAACTATAAATGGTTTTTTGCTTGACTTAAGTGTGTGTGTTATCTTAGTAGAAAATACGCTGAAAATATACTGCGCGCACCGCTAAGGTAAACTCGGTTTTGACACTATTACTTAATCTGTGGTATGGATCCTTACTAAAACTCCAATAATGTTACCCAAGGTGTAAAATAATTTTGTTTGTATTGGATAAACTAAAAAACTTTTTAACCGATTTTAAAAATTCTTTCACCTGTAGAAAGCTACATTATCAGAAAGTAACATAGGCTATGGTTTATTAACTTTCACTCGCGGCTTCACTCGCGTATTTGTATGTTTGTTTGTAATGGATAAATTAAAAAACGAATTGACCGATTTTAAAAATTATTTAACACATAGAAAGCTACATTATGGCTATAGGATTAAGGGGCAATAGGGGGGGGGGGGGGGGGGGGGGGGTAGAGGAACTGTTTTAACTGTTTTTTGCTTGACTGTGTCTCTTATATTTTGTAAGATACCGTCTAACGACCTTTGAAACGACACCATACTCAAGTTTTTCAGTTTAGGGGTCCCATTTTAACCTTGAGGTCCTGAAAATGTTTTGATCTTAATGACTTCACCGTGAAACTAACTATGAAATTGTCTAAATACGCTGAAATCTGGCTAAAACCTAAAGTGTATTTATTTACAAAGAAAATGTTCCCTTCCTTTTTTCAGCTAAATTTCAGGTACTGCTGAAACTTATGTTGGCCATTTTTTTTAGAAATTAACCTGTGAATTTTCATGTATCTACTACCAACGGTTTCCGAATTACGAATCATTTAAGTTTTACATTAAAAGCCATTTTGGACCCCTTCCAAGGTAGTTTTTCAAAAACCCTTTCTTAGTACACCCTTACACCCAAAAAAGAATACATCCTCCAAATTTCATGTGCCTAGGTCCAGCAGTTTATACTGTGCGTTGCAAAACGCAAAGTGTATACGTTAAAAACCCATTTTGGACCCCTAAGACGGCGAATTTTCCAAATTCCTTTCTAAGCACACCTTTACACCCTAAAAGGAATACACTCTCCAAATTTTAAGTCTCTACGACCAGCTGTTTGTAGAAACTAAAGTAATTTCATTTTTTTTACAAAAAAACGTTCCCATATCGATTTCAAGAAAAATTCAGGAATCGCTGAAACACGTGTTTATTAATTTTATTTGAGGAATCTCCATGTAAAATTTCAGGGTTCTACTGCTAACGGTTTCTGAAATACAGAGCTTTTTTGTTGTATATTAAAAACCCATTTTGGACCCCTTAGCATGCGAATTTTCAAAATTCCTTTCTTAGTGCACCCCACATAAGGAACGTACTCTCTAAATTTCAGATCGCTAGGACTTACGGTTTAGGCTGTGCGTTGATTGTCAGTCAGTCAGTCAGTCAGTCAGTCAGTCAGTCAGTCAGTCAGTCAGTCAGTCAGTCACGCAACGATTTTATATATATTGATTTAATATATTAGAGAATATATCTCGAGTGGGTTGTCTAAAAAATTCCTGTCTAGACTAAGATTCGTTAAAAATTTAAAAACCAGCCAAGTGCGAGTCGGGCTCACGCACGAAGGGTTCCGTACCATTATCTAAAAACCGGCCAAGTGCGAGTCGGACTCGCACACGAAGGGTTCCGTACCATTATCTATAAAAACGGCAAAAAAACACGTTTGTTGTTTGGGAGCCCCCTTAAATATTTATTTTATTCTGTGTATTTGTTGTTATAGGGGCAACAGAAAAACATCATCTGTGAAAATTTCAACAGTCTAACTATCACGGTTACTAAAAAAAGTAAAAAGTTTTTTTTTATTTTTTTTATTAATCATTGTCTGGACAGGAATTTTTTAGACAACCCACTCGATATATATTTTCTAATATATTAAATTTCATATATAACACTTTTCATCCATTAAACAGGTGGGTGAAGGTCGTCTCTAGTGCGTATCTTTGACTATAATGTTCGATACTGATTGATGACAAGCTTATGTCTCTATAGTTATATTGTTAATGCTGTGCAAGCCTGTAGTTGGCACACATTCTGTCCAGGTTTCTGCACCGAACACAGCAAATGTGTATTAATGCAACGTCTGCATTTAATACGCATTTGCCTAAATTGAGCTCAGTCCGCGACCATCTACCATTGAGACACATTGTGTCCTAAAACCATACAATTAATATACCTACCATAAACCATGTAGAATAAATTACCATAAACCACACCGTTCATTGTATTGTACAGACTCTTAATACAAACCATTTACCAAACAAATACAAGACTTTTAACCATTTCAACCCTACCACAAACCATATGACTAAAGAAAGAGTGTCTAGGGTCACCATAGTGCCCCTAGCGACATTTATTTTACAGATTAATTAGTATATTTCTAAGGTGTTATTTATAGTGTGCATTACGTGTGCTGTTGGCGTTGCCTAATAAATAAATAAACAAAAAATAAAGCTTAGCAAGAATCTTCGGCAAGAATGATTGGGGGCCATAAACAACCACACGGACCTTGTGTAGATTGAAAATTACCTTATATCTTCTAGCTTTTGGTTCAAGTTCATATCAATTCATGCTCACATTAATTTCCTTCCCCGATTTGAGCACCCGAAAAGCACGAAATACTGTGCATATCTGCCTTATGCCTGCTTTTCGCTAGCAGAAACGTAGATGTAGGATAGATATTCACGCCTGTTTTAATGTGGGGTGATGGGCTGAATTTTGGAATCGGACTTTTTATGCTTTTAAATAAACAAACTAATTACCCTTTACAGGCTGATGAAAACTTAATCGCGAAAATATGCGAAAGTTCACGCAACCTCAGCAGCGTGCTTTCCCACGACGAAGAAACCTCCTCCTCCGCAGAACCTCGTTCCAGATACGCCAGGTCCAGAACTAGTTCCACCACGACCAGATCGAGGAAAAGCTCTAAAGGATCCGATGACATGCTAGAGCTGGCGAAATCTGTTCAGGATGGCATGGCAGAACTGGCTATCTTTGACGACAAATCAGATCTAAATAACTTATCACCCGATGAAGTACAGAAGAAGATAGAAGTCATGAAGGCAGATCTGATGCACAAGATCAAGCAAAGCGATGACAAGCCAAGAAAAACGAGTGCCTTGAGAAGAATGTCAACAGAAGAATCTATTGAAGAACAAGTAGTTGAAAGTGATGAGATTGACGAACGTCCGAAGTCGAGAGGACGCAGGAATTCAAGCGTATCTTTCTATAGTAATGTTAATAATATCGAAGAAACGACTTCAACTGTTACTATAAATGACTGCAAAAGCGGCGATGAAATGGCTATCGTGAAACCAAAAAGAGAAAATAGTATAATAACGAAAATTCAAAGAGAGAACAGTGTTACTAGTATGGCAGAGAGAAGAAGAGAAAACAGTGAGAGGAAGCTATCAGGGAAGCCCATTGACAAATACTGCAAAGATATTATCCACGACATCGAAAAGAGTACTAAAGTAATCGACCATCATGTAAAACAGTTTCAACAAACTCGATTTGATAACGAACATATCGTTGAACAGTTGCAAGCAGTTGACAAAATCAACGAACTAGTCAGTGGTAACATCGAAATCCCTAAAGAAGCTCTAACAGAGTTGAACAACAACTTCAAAATGCTGTCAGACCAGGTATTCAACGAACTGCCACCGGCTAGGAAACGGTCTGTTTCAGGCAGAAAAAGTTCCAGAGAGATCAGGTCGAATTTGCTGGGGGATGTTGGAATGAGCAATCAGGATCTGTTAGACGACTTGTTGAGGAAGAAATGATATGCGGCGCTGTAGGAGATGAAGTACTCTTTCAAAATTACATATTATGGCCTAGTAAGAAAATGGTAAGTGGCCGTGGAAGAAGCGAAGGGAGGTCCTGTAAAAAAAAAATATACAGCCTTATATAGGTACCTACAGCTAGGAAAGAAATGGAATGCGGCCGTGTCAAAAATTTGTAAGGCAATGTAAAAAAACAAAACACAAAAATGAACGACTGTCTGACCAAACATTTGGGAGGTGATCTAGAATGTATCGGGTTTTTAACCCCCGACGCAAAAACGACGGGGTGTTATAAGTTTGTCTGTGTGTGTGTGTTTGTGTTTGTTTCTGTCTGTAGCATCGTAGCTCCCGAACGGATGAACCGTTTTTTTTGTTTAAATGGTGAATAATTCGGGTGTGTTCTTAGCTATGTTTGATCAAAATCGGTTTAGCCGTTCCATTGCGTTGAGGGTTTTTTATTTTTACAAAATGAATTACTTAAACCTAGATTCAAGTAGACAGTAGTTCTGATCCCACACTATGATTCCTTGTCGTGGGTATCAGGAACCACGAGTGGCATGGTACCACAACACCCAGACACGGAACAAATATTTGCAGGTCATGCTCTACAATTTGTCCCGCAGCGGGAATCGAACCCGTAACCTGCCGCATCTCAACCGGCTTCTCGCCCGTAGCGTCACATAGGTCACCAAAATGATCCCAAAGCACTACGTTATGCATAAATGTTATTAGCATTTTGTATTTCTACAATGGATGAAAACCATTTAGTAGGTAGTTGTAGAGCTTCTTTGTGAAAGAGTTCGTCCGGGGAAGTACTACCAACCGGGAAGTATTACCGCAAAGCAGCAGTGCTCGCATTGCTGTGTTCCGGTCTGAAGGGTAAGGGTGCCGGTGAAATTACAGGCACATGAGACTTTTCATTTTTATGTCTCAGGGTGGCGGGCGCAGTGCAATGCCACATAGGGTGCGTCCTAGGTGGACGTGACCTATGAAGTAATTGCACTGTTCATAGGCAGAGGGTACCGCTTAACATCAGGTGGGCCATCAGTTTGATCCGTCATTCAAGTAGTATAAAAAAAAAACAAAAAAAACTGAAAGGCATACCCGTTTCTTATCAGCATGTTGTGATCCCGCGGTTACGTTTGCACCATTGATTTGGCCCATTAATGGTCACGTAACTGGTTAGTTATGTTTGCACCATTCAATTTGATACAACATACTAACCTTGCTTTTCTCGCCATATTTTTTTTTTTATTTAGCGTTTGTTTTTGACATGTTTTTTGTTGTGATATGGCCCTACGTTCCGTGAACGGCGCAAAAGTTCAAATAATTTTCTAAATTCTTCTACTTATCACTAACTTATGAGCGCTCTTGCTAAATCAGTTAACGTATCTTTGAGGGCTGCTTTGAGGATTATTACGTGTACGTGTTTCAAACTCGGTAATTAAACCGTATATGAGAGAGTTTTCAAGTTAATTATGATAAGGCTTGCTTTAAGTTCATTCTACTAAAACGCTATTCATACGAGTTTGAATTGAATTCCTCGGATATGAAATTCAAAATCTCAATATCTAATACCTCAGGAGCCAATAATAACATTCTTACGACAATGTTGTCACATCATTTGAGTATCGTACACAATATAAGAGCATAGGAGCCTTTCCAGATTAGCGTTTTTTCGGCGTTTACGTACAGCTATAAGTTCGTCTTTAGTAGCGCGTGCTGGTGCGTATAGGCGCGTCTTTTTCCACACGTGCAACTCGTACCAGAGTTGACGCGATTATCCTATTAATATTATAAACGCGAAAGTTTGTATGGATGTATCTTTGTTACTCTTTCACGTAAAAACTACTGGATGGATTTGGATGAGATAACTGGACTCCCGGAATAACACATAGGCACATTTTTATCCCGATATTCCCACGGGATCGAGACTTACGCGGGTGAAACCGCGGGGCGCTGCTTGTAAAGTTATATGAGCTCGAGTCGTGAACTGACCCACCGGTTCGAGCGAACACGCCAGAATAAGCACGTGTACGCGCGTTTGGTTTTTAAAGCGTGAAATGTGGCACGCGTTTATGCATTATAAATATTACTGGCGTAAGGACAGGGCGGAAGACGTGTAAATGACAGTCAGTATTTCGGTGTCAAAATAGGATTTTGACACCGACGACAGCTGCTAGTCTGACTTGGTTCGTACGCGAGCGGTCATATTTGGTGCTACAACAAAATGCAAATTTTTAAGATCGACTGCATTTTGATTTTTAAATACTTTAGGTGGTTTAGGACCACAATTAGAAATGCCTACTTCTTTAAATGTCCACTTCTTCAAATGAGCACTTCTACAATAAACCACTCTTATAATGGCCGTGTTTCATGGAATTTACACAAGTAAAGTTTCGAATGTTGATTAGAATTACGATGGAAGAAAAATATCGCGAGCTCTCGCGCACAGACACAAGGGACTAAAACTTTAACCAAAATAATTATGATAAAACTAATAGGTAATGTAAATACGAAGATCTTTATTTGATAGTATAGTACACTGATTTCGCGTTTTATGTTAAAAGAGATTGAAAAGTTTTTTAGCTAGACCTTTTAGATTATTTATGACACAATAGTTTTTAATTTATTTTCTAAGGGGTGTTTCATTTATTGTGCTGAATTTTGGGTTTATCTATAATTGTATATACAAACTTTTATTGATTGTTATTGATTTGTAAAAGAATGATAATGAATGATGGAATAAATATTTTATTTTGGATATAACGCCTTCTTTTAATAAAAGTACCGAGATACACACTGTGCTACAGATGAGAGAATAAAATAGTTTGGATTGAAAGTAATGGTATATAAAATAAGGTTGCAGAATTATTGGTACTTTGTGGTGTACCTATGTAGACTTATGTATATGTAGTAAAATAACTTAACTTACACAATGAATAATGCAACTAAGTAAGACAAGTTTTTGTAAATGAAGTTTTACACAAATAATTTTATATTTTTTAATTTTTTATTTCTTTTTTGTATCAAATAATTTGATACAAATAAGAAAAATATAACGATCTTCAGATAGAATAACTGTTTCATTTGTATTTTTTAAATTTTGTACTTACATACATACATCGACACACGCCTTTTTCCGCGAAGGGTAGGCAGAGCCTCAATGGCCCTCTTTTCGCAGTGGTTTGCACCATCGTGGAATATAGACGTGACAAGTGGTGAGCTCATCGCCGCCGCCCACGACTGACTCAGCTAATGCTTTCTTCCAGTACTATTATCACATCAGTATTATTATATCACAGTATTTTATACATACATACTTGTATTACTTAGACGCATTATTCTTTCTGCATAAAAAAAATTGATCTACCTAAGATAAATTTGATTTGTCTTGTAAACCAGGTTAACTTACTCCTGTCTACGAGAACATACCTAGATGAATCTAGATTGGAACATAACTAGATGAATCTAGATTGGAACATGTATACCTAGATGAATCTGGATTGGAACATGTATACCTGGATGAATCTGGATTCCATTCTGATTAATAGTCAACATTCGCTGCTCGTGAGCAGTTCATCAGATTCGCAACTCACCAGGGTTTGTACTGTCAAGTAATAAATCATTAAATAACACATAATGTGGCAATAATTAGGGCGAGTCAAGCGAGTCCTCTACTATTCAACTGCGTATGCCTTTTGTGGTACACTTTTACGAAAAAACCTTTTTATCGGAGTTTTTTCGTGGTCCTACTAATGGACCACGAGGAACACTTATTTCAGTCTGTCCTATTATGTGTAGAATCAAAAATCGACCTGTATAGGTAACGTTGTGGTAATTCAATTTATGTCATAAAAATAAATAAATAATGCTGGACAGTTCACACAACATTGCCTAGCCCCAAGCTAAGCAGAGCTTGTGTTATGGGTACTAGACAACTGATATACTTAATACAATATATTACATAGATAGATATTTTTTATTATATATAGAAAATACCCAGAACACCCTGAACAAATATCTGCAGATCGCACAAATATTTGTTCCGAGGCGGGAATCGAACCTGCAACCTCCTGCGTCGCAGGCGAACGTTCGCCCGCCGCGTCACAGAGGACGTCATGACTCAAATATATAAAAAAAAAACTTGCTGGTCCTTGCAACAGCCCTTATCAGCCCTTACAACGCTGTGCTTTCTGCTACTAGATATTTAATAAATTCAAGGTAGTAAAGTAACAAAATAACACAAACAAAAATTAACAAACTATTAAGGTAACACAATTCTCGAGGCACCACACAGGCGCTCCCCACCTAGTAGTAAGAAGGATCATCAAAAGAAAAACAGACCGTGTTTGTTGCCTGATTCTTCTAGGTCTGGTTGCGTTGGAACAGGAGTAAATAAAAAAAATATTTTTTAAGACGATTCAAAATGATCCTTGTGATTTCAATGAATAAAATACTTTTGACTTTGACTTTGAAATAAGTTATATAAGGTAACAAAATATAATATTAAGAAAAACAAAATATAATATTAACAAAATATATTATTAATTATTATATTATTATACAAAATATATATATTAAGGTAACAAAATATTACACACAAGCAAGATTTTCCTTGCAATCATTCATATTTGTTGTTGCATGAAGTATTGTGTACTAGTCTGGCCCCGTTCGTTAGACGTTAGGTAGGTACGAATCGCTGCAAGCTGCAATTCCACTCTAGATACAAAGGGTTCTCATTAAAACAATCTTAAAGGTTAGGAAGTTTCTCATTTCACAGTAATCGTAGGAAAACAAAGCATTGCCCACCAACACATAAAAGAAACGAAAATCGCACTTAGACAAAATACAAACATACATACATAAACACACGCCTTTTTCCCCGAAGGGGTAGGCAGAGCCTCAATAGGCCACTTTTCACAGTGGGTTGCACCATCGTGGAATATAGACGTGACGAGTGGTGAGCTCATCGCCGACATTGCTTGCCACGACTGACTCAGCTAACGCTTTCTTCCAGTATTATCTATCACATTCTATAAATAAGCTAGCAGCCAGGACAGATCTTCTACCAACGAATCTTACAAACAAGTCCGGGTAATCCCTAAGTCAGCTTTTACGACATCCACGTGAGGAGATGGAGGGGTCTATTCTTGGGCCAGACACATAAAAGAAACGAAAATCGCACTCAGACAAAATAAATGCAGGAATCCAAACATTTATGTTTATCTACGACGCTATTGTTTCTAGACATCTGATAACAATCACTGTGATGGCGCCTGATGGCTCACATCTGGCGCCGATTTCGCTTCATTTTACAGCACAGAGCACTTTTTTACAACAGTTTATGTTGTCAGGGCAACTGACTGCGATATGAATGGGGTCGCTTACGTATTAGCTGCAGTTTAACGATCAAACGGAGTACGGAAGCTATCACAAAGATGAGCGGAAAATAAATCCCAAAATGGCAAGTAGGTACCTACCTACCTAATTGTCAGAACATGTGTTTAGTAGTAGTAGAGCTTTTTTGTGAAAGAGTTCGTCCGGGGAAGTACTACCACCATATCCATTTCTGCCGCAAAGCAGTACTGCTCGCATTGCTGTGTTCCGGTTTGAAGGGTAAGGGTGCCGGTGAAATTACAGGCACATGAGATTTTTCATCTATATGTCTCAGGGCGGCGGACGCAGTGCAATGCCACATAGGGTGCGTCCTAGGTGGACGTGACCTATGAGGTTATGCACTGTTCATAGGCAGAGGTTACCGCTTAACATCAGGTGGACCATTTGCTTGTTCAGTCATTCAGTAAAAAAAAAAAACACAACCTTACTTTAGTTGTATACTTACTTATTTCCTTCCGCCACTTGTCCGTTTATTTTGTGGCACGTATCTTCAGCTTCACGCGTAGATACGTCAATATCTACGGAGTGAGTACCTACACAACACTTTCGTAACTGGAGCTGGTTAACGGATCTAGCGAGAATAATACTTCTCAGTAGATCCTCACAGTCACAGTCAAAAATTGGATCTACTGAGAAAAAAATATCACACTAGATCCACTATGGATCTAGACAATGGATCTACTGAGATTGAACGATACATAGACACACGCCTTTTCCCTCAAAAGGGTAGGCAGAGATTAAATGAGCTTCGCTTCACCGAGGATTGCATAAATGTGGTAATATAGACGTGATAAGTGGTGAGCTCATCGCCACCATTGCTTGCCACGGCTGACGTACCGTGCCTAACGCTTTCTTTTCCAGTATAACATATTCCTTAATAAGTTTAGCAGCCAGAACAAATCTTATTACCAAATGATCTTACCAACAAGTCCAGGTAATTCTACAAACAAAGTAGGTACCTAGGTACCTTACACCCTAACACCCATGTAAGGCAAGTTTGCTTCTAGCCGTGTCATTTTGCAAAATATATTTTCTATGCTTTTGTCTATGAGAATGTCACTGGGTTTGTATATGAGGCTTTATTTGCTCAAACTGAGAAACAGTTGAGCTAGTGGCAGGTACCCTTATAGCACGACGGCCTCCGTGTTGCTCTATGCTGGTATCACAATAGATATTTACTGGCGAGCGTTTCAAATGGACATAAGAAACCTTTTAGTCCCGAAAACAAAATCCACTCCGACATGTTCCAAGAAGGGACTAAACCTAACCGCATTCCCGTCTCGATGGACCAAAGACATTATAAATGTCGCAGGAAAACAGTGGATAGAGGCGGTTCAAGACCGTTTCTATTTCATTTTAAGAAGGCCTATGTCCAGTAGTGGACTTAAACTGGCTGATGATGATGTATATATAAGTTTATCTGTGATTTACAGTAGGTATTAATTTTGACATCAAGGCTATCAATGTTACGGTGCCACAAACTTATAATGGTGAAACTTAAAAGTCTAGGGACAAACATATACCTACTCAGGTAATACTAGGCTGTTGTAATTAAATAAATAAAATAAATAAATAAATAATAATGGACAGATCACACAACATTATCTAGCCCCAAGCTAACTTAGCAACTAGCTTGTGTTATGGGTACTAGATAACTGATATACTTAATACATTATATTACATAGATAGATATTTTTTATTACATATAGAAAATACCCAGAACACCCTGAACCCAGAACCCTGATCCTGATCTGCGATCGCACAAATATTTGTTCCGAGGCGGGAATCGAACCCGCAACCTCCTGCGTCGCAGGCCAAGCTTCGCCCGCTGCGCCACAGAGGTCGTCAAACTGGCTGATGATGATGAGTATCAGTTTATCTGTGATTTAGAGTGGGTAGGTAGGTATTAATATTGTCATCAATGCTACCCGGTGCACAAACTTATAATGGTGAAACTTAATAGTCTAGGGACAAACATACCTACCTAAGTACCTACTCAGGTAATACTGCTGTAATTGGATGGTATTGACTAGTATAGTATTATTTTATCTGTGGTATTGTTTATTAAAATAACCTAATACGAACAAACCTCGTTATTGTGTACAGAGGGAGGCGTGACGTCATGATTGGCTATGTGTTTGGATACTTAGAGACTCGTGCTCAAAGCGTTGATCAGGTATTTAGTACCTTGATTGTTATTAACATCGGAAACGTTAAGGTAAATGTATACTTACCTACATACTTACCTATTAAACAACGGTTTTATTTAGCTTGCCTTGTTTGTTTGGGTCAAAAGTAATTGAAATTTTACCCCTTTTCTGTTGACCGACTGATATGAAAGGTTATTCACATCTTTAGTTCTGACTGTGGTTCTGATGACAATATAATTAATTAATTGTATTGTCATCTAATTAAGAAAGCGTATTACACTCTACATGAATATGTTAATGATAAAGCCGCGTGGCCTGATGTCGCTCTGCCCCTCGACACCTAATATGTCAATTTGCAATGTCTGTACCTACACATAATTTATTTTATTATTGATGTGTTATTTATGAGTATATCAAGCGTAGAGTGTGCTGCCTTATGAACTTTTGCTGATTCTCTCTAGAATATTAATTTTGACTGCCTACCTAAGTAAGGCTTTTAAGTTGGTTTTAATTTTTTCTTTGAATCAGCTTCCACTTGTTCTCGAGGCACCACACAGGCGCTCCCCACAAAGTAGTAATAAGGATCATCAACAAAAAAAAACAGACCGTGTTTGTTGCCTGATTCTTCTAGGTCTGGTTGCGTTGGAACAGGAGTAAATGTATATTTTTTTTAAGACGATTCAAAATGATCCTTGTGATTTCAATGAATAAAATACTTTTTGACTTTGACTTTGACTTTGAATTATGTGTGTTCAGTATAACACATTTAACACAGTTATTCTGTAAATCTAAGATGGCCGCCGCCACAAAATGGAGAATTACATATATTTTGTCAACTCTATCTATATGGGTATCAAATGAAAAGGGTTGACTAGTAGAATACAGTACACTATGAAAATATCCAAATCCAAGATCCAAATTTAAGATTTTCACACAAAAATAGAAAAAAACAATAAATTTTTGGCGTTCCCCATACTTAGAACTGAAACTATTTTTTTTTCTTCAAACTTATACGTGTACTTCTATGGATAGGTCTTCACAAATGATATTGAGGTTTCTTATACATTACCAAATAACCATTACATCTTATGTACAATAGCATTTAAACAACCACCGAAAATTGGTTTGAACGAGATCTTTTTTTTTTTATACGTCATAAATCGTAAACCGTCCATAACTTTTATATTATGTTACCTGCTGCTACGGAACCCTTCATGGGCGAGTCTGACTCGCACTTGGCTGCTATTTTATTTTCATACAAAGTGTTTGGTGAAATTATAAATGAAACACCTACTGAATTCTCGGGAGTAAATTTATTTTTATTAGGCCAGAAGGAACCTCATATTTTGGCCGTTTTTCTTGATTATTTATTCAGGTATTGAAGGTAACACTGTTTCAACTTCGCAAAAAAGATGCCTAAGTTACTTAACTTACAAGTTACTCGAACTTCTTCAAAGAAACTAAGTGGGTAATGGATACCTACATAGATACAGGTCTCTCTTTCCCAATTCCTAAGTCTCTACTATTACCCAACACTTCAATACTGTCCTTTACTTAGCAATTGTAAATTACTTTGCAAACCCTAATAAACACACTATTCAATGACATCGCGTAAACCCATGCTCTTATGGTTCCATATTGTTTAGCAAAAGGTAATTTACGATGTTTGAACATGCTGAAAATAATCGTGCATAAACCTTATTCTGGCCGTAAATTTGAATTGCTTACGAATACGTGTGTTTAAAATAATTATATTATCTTGTGTACACACAAAACAACAAACGATTATGAACCCTAATCGGAAAGAAAAAAGACTGGGTTTAGGTTGGCTGAAATTCCATACTGATGCAAAATTAACCCTAATGAACGCTACAACGAAAGAAAATTTTATTTTCCTTATTTTATTGTAGACCTGAGGTCATTAGCTTTATGACGACAAATGGTTGCCAAAGGTGAAAACTGGAATTCAGGCTTTTGATGGCTTGTTCCATGGGGAAAGCTGTTAATTAATTTTGTTTTTTTGTGCCAACCAAGGCAGGTGCCATCTTGCGGGGAACGGTCTGTACCTGCTGTTATTTACTATTTACTTTTAATTTTTCTTTGAGTGGGGTTTTGTCATGAATGTACATGGATTGAGTGCTAAAATAGCATAAAGTGTTCCTTCTTATTCCTATCATAGAAGATAGCTATGTTAGAGAGAAACAAATATATTGTCACCATGAATGTAGTAGTACATGGATTGAGTGCTAAAATAGCATAGAGTCTTCCTTCTTATTCCTATCCTAGAAGATAGCTTGCTATCCTATGTTAGAGAGAAACAAATATATTGTCACACGACAGTCGTTTTTCCGTTCCGTCTGAATGTTGGTATCATGCATATACATCTCCCTAGATTGTTACCATGAATGTAGTAGTAATTTGACATTTGGCCTGGTACGACTTACACAAATATGAACAGATAGATTTATGCTTGTCTCATTCCAACACATGAATACATTCATATAAAAGAATGAGACTGGTATAATCGATACCGTTTCGTTTTTAGCCTTAGTTCCATGCCTTTAGTTCATCTTCCTAGATTGTCACACGACATACGTTTTTCCGTTCCGTACCCTGAATATTGGTATCATGCATATACATCTTCCTAGATTGTTACCATGAATGTAGTAGTAATTTGGCATTTGGCCTGGTACGACTTACACAAATAAGAACAGATAGATTTATGCTTGTCTCATTCCAACACATGAATACATTCATATAAAAGAATGAGACTGGTATAATCGATACCGTTTCGTTTTTAGCCTTAGTTCCATGCCTTTAGTTCATCTTCCTATATTGCCACACGACAGACGTTTTTCCGTTCCGTACCCTGAATATTGGCACCATGCATATACATCTTCCTAGATTGTTATCTAGTAGTTTGACATTTGGCCTGGTACGACTTACACTAATAAGAACAGATAGATATATGCTTGTCTCATTCCAACCCATGAATACATTCATATAAAAGAATGAGACTGGTATAATCGATACCGTTTAGTTTTTAGCCTTAGTTCCATGCCTTTAGTTCATCTTCCTATATTGCCACACGACAGACGTTTTTCCGTTCCGTACCCTGAATATTGGCACCATGCATATACATCTTCCTAGATTGTTATCTAGTAGTTTGACATTTGGCCTGGTACGACTTACACTAATAAGAACAGATAGATATATGCTTGTCTCATTCCAACCCATGAATACATTCATATAAAAGAATGAGACTGGTATAATCGATACCGTTTCGTTTTTAGCCTTAGTTCCATGCCTTTAGTCCATCTTCCTAGGGTTTTGTCATTTCTCTTTGGTTTACTTACCTACTGAGATTTATATAATTATTAATCATCTGACAGACCCTCTAGCTGCATCTTTTTGTAATCATGTATAAAACTAACATGTGGAGAACGTTGTGGACTACATTATTAATAAGTCTTAACTTAGTCAAGGAGGAGAAGAAGAAAAAGTAATCTCAAGGATAATTTTAAATCGTCATATTTATTATGACGATTTAAAATTATCCTTGAGATTACTTTTTCTTCTTCTCCTCTTTGACTCCAAGCAATTTCGCTAATGTAGGTAATATTATTTTGAAGTCGTCAAGAGTCTCCGACGAATCATAAAGATTATAATAGCCACCAAAATTACACGATATAATACGAAAAACACAATAAAATAATATTAGCTAAAAATAAATACGTTTCTTTAAAAAAAATGGTGGACTGAGTATATTCTTGTGGCTTAGACAATTGCGGCCTCCGTACCGGAGTCTTGTGGTTACAATGAATACTTAAAACACTATAGTGTAGGTACATTCACATTGAAATTCTAAGCAAAAAAAAAACAAATGCGGTATACAAAACAGGAAGGAACTAGCGCACGTACAGCTAGTAGAATAAAGCTAACTTCAGTCAAGTCAAAAGTCAAAGTCAAAACGTATTTTATTCATTGAAATCACAAGGATCATTTTGATCAGTCTGAAAAATGTGTTTTTTAATACACAACAATAACTTTAAAATTAACACGGCTTTTGTTTTGTGAACGCTCGTGGTTTAGGGATGAAGCTCCAGCAAGTTTAAATCAAGCCTGGAATTATTAATAACATTGTTTCAAAAACTGAACACATAGGCAAACCAAACGTTATTCAAAAATCACCCTTTATTGTAGCATGAATAAGATTGAAAGTCGTATGGTGGGGTTTGTTTTGTGATTATGCAAAAAGTTTCAGTTTAGGCTCGGTTTGGAAATAAAAGTCGTTAAAATTCTACAACAGAGTACTAAGGGCTCAAACACAAAAATGCGGCGCCGCATCGCAGAAATCTGCGAGCTCCCACAACGCACAGCAAAAACTTGCGAACCGATTCGCATCACGCATTCTTGCGATGTTGCGTCGCACTTGGTTTGGTGATGCCAAATTATTTCGCTCTGAGATACTGTATGGGCAAGATGCTTGTTAGCACTTACAACGTTTTTTTTTTTAGAATAATTAAATAAAATTTGCTCATTTTTCAAAGCATCGTAATTTTGATAAAAATATTTCCCATCAGCGTTCATTGTGGATGAACTCAAAATCTTCTTTGCTTTCATTTCTGTACCTTTCAGCGTTTTTATCAATAACATCAGCGTAAAACACTTTTGGCGATCCTTGTAACTATTCAGAATATACGTCCAGCAATAGCAAAGTTAATACCAGGGCCTTGCCGCTCGAAATCGCATCGCAGCAATTCACGTCGCTGCTTTCTGCGTTGTGAATTCGCATTGTGCCGATTCGCATTTTTGTGTTGTGCTCTTACTGATGCTTTGAGCCAGATTTTTGTGCCACATATGGATACCTACTCCTATAAAAAAAAGCCCATTTACTCCTTACACCATCATTACTATCAAAGGTTAAGTATAGTTATAATATTTACGCTAGTGTAAGAGAAAAGGCCGCGGGCTCAACCATATGCTGTTTTTCAGCCTCGCCTTAGAATGCTGCTGTCGTCACAGCAGCCGTGATACTCGGAAGCTATCTGCTGTAACCAAACAACAAGAAAGAAAGTGCCATCTACTATGTCTGTATCTAGGTGATTCATTACTGTTACTGTTAGCCTGAATCATCCCATTGTTGGGCAAAGGCCTCCCCCCATACCCTCCAGTCACTACGATCTTGTGCTATTGTTTGCCAATCTGTGTTAAAGGCATCTATTTCATTGTGCCGTCTCCTGCGTGGTCTGCCGCGACGCCGTCTCGCTGTGTCAGGGCTCCACATAGTGGTTATTTTGGCCCACAGCTCATCAGGCATGCGACAGACATGTCCAGCCTAATTCCACTTCAGCTGGGCGGCTTTTTCTCCTATGTCGGCGATTTTAGTTTTGGAGCGCAGTGTGGTGTTTCGAATCCGGTCCGTTAACAAAAAACCGATGATGATGATGATGGGTGATTCATTAAAACTGAATTATTATTTTTAACTACTGTTGTGTATACTGTAACTGACAGATGTAATTACATTACGTAGGTAGGTACTAGCTTTGTACGAGTAACCTAGAGTGTGTGATCAAAGAGACGCCCAACTTTACTTACCGAACCTCTGTAAAATTAATCTCATTCATCGCATGAGTATAATTTACTTAGGTTAAAGTTAGTTTACTTGTTATAAGTTAATTTGAAGGCTTTTTAATTAAATTTAAATATTTCTGCAAAGAGTTTCGTTACTTTTCTATCAAACTTTCATCATCATCATCATCAGCCTACAGAGGTCAACTGCTGGACATAGGCCACCAATTCCCGTAGAATGTCACGACGAACGGCCTTAAGCCGCCTCCATCCACCAACTTCCTGCGACCTCTATAATGTCTTTGGTCCATCCAAAAGTATTCCTCTTTTGCGTCATCCAGTTTGTGGTCATCACTTGAGAACTTTTATTCTAGCTATATGGCCTGCCCATTGCCACTTAAACTTGTTAATTCTGGGAGCTATGTCAGTGATCTTGGTTCTTCTACGGATCTCCCCATTCCGGATTCTATCAGGTAGTGAAACTCCGAGAATAGCTCTCTACATAGCCTGCTGCGCAACTTTGAGCTTTCCTATGCGGCCAACAGTTAGTGGCCACGTCTCAGTACCGTTAATTATCACTGGCAACCGCACTGAGTATAGACTTTCGTCTTGAGGCTCTGCGTTATCTGTGAAGAGAAGATACGGCGTAGTTTCACGAACGTTGCCCATCTAAATTGTATTCGTTGGCTGACCTATTTCAAGCAAGTCTGTCAAGAAATATAACTTTGGAGCAGATTGTTTCGACTGCAGGCAGAATTACACGGTCAATCCAGATCGTGATCTGACCAAGGTCGCGGATCCCAGTAGATCGACGGATCTTGGTACGGCTGTTTGCGACATTACACGGTCAATCCAGATCGTGATTCGACCAAGGTCGCGGATCGCAGTAGATCGACGGATCTTGTTGCGGCTGGTTGCGACATTGCACGGTCAATCCAGATCGTGATTCTACCAAGGTTGCGGATCGCAGTAGATCGACGGATCTTGTTGCGGCTGGTTGCGACATTACACGGTCAATCCAGATCGTGATTCGACCAAGGTCGCGGATCGCAGTAGATCGACGGATCTTGGTGCGGCTGGTTGCGACATTAGACGGTCAATCCAGATCGTGATCCGACCAAGGTCGCGAATCGCAGTAGATCGACGGATCTTGGTGCGGCTGGTTGCGACATTAGACGGTCAATCCAGATCGTGATCCGACCAAGGTTGCGGATCGCAGTAGATCGACGGATCTTGCTGCGGCTGGTTGCGACATTAGACGGTCAATCCAGATCGTGATCCGACCAAGGTCGCGAATCGCAGTAGATCGACGGATCTTGGTGCGGCTGGCTGCGACATTAGACGGTCAATCCAGATCGTGATCCGACCAAGGTCGCGAATCGCAGTAGATCGACGGATCTTGGTGCGGTTGGCTGCGACATTAGACGGTCAATCCAAGAGACTCGCTCGTCTGCCTAACCATATCACCCCTCAGGTCTACTAGCTCAGCACCGGACGTTCTTGGACTAGAAAAGTACCTAGCAACAACAGTACTATCATCAGCATACCCGACGATGCCTGGTAAGAGCAGGTCATTGATATGCAGAAGAAATAAAGTTGCAGAGAGTACACTTCCCTGCGGAACGCCAGTATTGATTTCCATTAGGTCAGACGCACTGTCATCAATGACAACACGCTTGCAACAGCAACAGCTTGCTCTAGAACCATACAATGTTTTTTTTTTACTTTGATAGACCACGATCTCACCTGTTGGTAAGTGACGATGTGGCCGAAGATGGAGCACAAAGGTCTAGAAGGCACCTATTCACTCTAACCTTGAAGATACCCAGATTATAGTTTTCAGGAAAGACAGACGACGGTAGTGTATTCCACTCCTTAGCAGTTCGCATTATAAAGGTAGAACTGAAACGTTTAGTACGAACCACAGTAGTTAAGTGTTGTATATAGGCATGCTTAGAACATTTATAACTCTAAGTATGCATGTGTGACCCACCAATTGGCATTGGTCTGGCGTGGTAGATTACTCCCAGCAGTGAGAAAGTCATGGACTGAATCACTTGAACAATGCAGCATTTTAAGTTATTTTTACTCAGTCTTCATCCATTGCTACGAGTTCGTAGACAAGAGCTACGAAACTGACCTATGTGCACAAACCAACATTACGTAAATCTGTGGTAGAACTGACGATTAATTGAACACCGTGCGCGCTTCCACTGAATGCTTAATTTTTATTATTAGTTATCATATTCAAACTAAAATAGACCCCTCCGTCTTCTCCCGTGGATGTCGTAAAATCTGACTAAGGGTACTGTATATATTCTGTGCTAAGGGATAGGTATGTAGATAAGTCCGGGTAAGACTTGTTGATAAGATTCGTTGGTATAAGATTTGTCCTGATGGCTGCTAGCTTATTATAATAATGTGTTATTACTGGAAGAAAACGTTAGCCGAGTCAGTCGTGGGAAGCAATGGCGGCGATGAGCTCACCACTTTTCAAGTCTTTATTACCATAAACTCATAAGCTCCTATTAAGGCCTTTTGAGGGAAAAGGCGTCTATATTCCACGATAGCCCAGAAGGTTATGTTTTTAACAGAATGATTTTCTAGTTTCTCATTTTCCCTAAGCTTAAGTGATTCTACGTGAAAACGGGCAGCAGTCATATTAATTTTCCTAAGTGGGAAGGCAGGTAGGTAGGTTTGTGTAATAATGGCCTTCGATTTCCTGTCGTAAAACTTTCTATTGAAATACGTCAGAGAAAATACCCTACTTCCTATAAAGTGCAAATCACTGATATTAATATCTTGGAGGCGAATGACGGAATTTCATTCAGAGCTGTAATGTCCGCCATTTTGAAATCTCGACAAAACGAGGAATATTTTTCCTATAGGGAACTAACAAAATGGATTAGAATCCTTTTTCTTCTTGAAATATGTTGGTAATCGTTTTATTTAAATTACAATTGCAAGTACTAATATATACTGAATGCTCAGTACTTAGGTGAGTTATGTTTTTCGGGCATGTGTATGTTTGTGTTGTGTTTTTCTGTTCCGTTGTGCCCTCCTGTAGTCTAACTAACGTCTTGATGTATTTTGATAAATTTCATGTCTTTGGATTATTAGGGTCTCCGTACCCAAAAGGTAAAACGGGACCCTATTATTAAGACTCCGCTGTCCGTCCCTCCGTCTGTCACCAGGCTGTATCTCATGACCCGTGATAGTTAGACAGTTTAAATTTTCAGAGATGATATATTTCTGTTGCCGCTATAGCAACAAATACTACAAAATAAAATAAAATATTTATTTAAGGGGGCTCCACGTGTTTTTTTGCCCGTTTTTATCTGTCACCACGCTGTATCTCATGAACATGTTCATGAGATAGGCTCATCTCATATTTTTAAAGATAATGGTACGGAACCCTTCGTGCGCGAGTCCGACTCACACTTGGCAGGTTTTTCTCAACAACGTGAGTCTTATAGGATAAAGAAGTGTCTTAAAGTCACTAGGGAGCGCTGCAGTAGATGATGGAAGATGACAATTTTTTTTAATTTTAATTTTGGGTTCACCAACAGTTTTCATATGAATACAAATATATGAAGAGGTACAAACTAACGAATTATAGACAAACACATCATGCACAGTAACCACACAGTTGGGTATTTATATAGCGATTCAAACATAGGTATAATCTAGGTACATCATATTCTAGGTTTGGTCGCGTTGGAACAGGAATAAATTTATTTTATACCATTCCCCCTCTAAAAAGCTTATTTTATTCACTGAAAACAGTGAATAAAAAGCACTTTTAATCACGATTTTGGTGTTTGAATTTAGAACACACCAATATACTAGAGCCTCCATCTCAATGCAACACCCTCCAATAACAACTCCTATACAACCTCCTTGCGCAAAAAATACTCTATACAAAATCCATGACGTGCAAAGAAAACTCGACATACAAACTTTATGTGCAAATAACTTCTCGTGATTTGATTGGTCTACATTTTCGACAAGGAGTTTAGCATTAGAATAAAAACTGTTTTGTGTTCTTTGCTGTGATTAGTAAATTGGCGCTATTTTGAATACTGTAAGTTGTACGAACACAAAGTTTAGTGGTACTTAATAATAAATCTATTGAAAGTGTATTCTTCTGATGAAGTAGATGTCTATTTTCGCTTAAATCTTTCTTTTTCTCGAAGTCATGGTATAAAGTATAGTATGCAACTCTTGAATAAAATAGATTTATATCGAGAGCCATGAATCACTAGCGTCGCTCAGGATTCTAACACTTGAATCACTCGCTACGCTCGTAATTCAATCATCTCCCTACGGTTGTGATTCAGTCGTTAGAATCCTTCACTTGCTCGTGATTCATCTATGGCCCTCGCTTTAAATCCGTCCTTTATTCACTTATTGCATAATATACTTTTATAAGACGATTAAAAATGATCCTTTCATTTCAATGAATAAAATACTTTTGACTTTGACTTATAAGCATGCCAACATATACGAACAAAATAACAAAACTAAGGTTACCCTAAACTTTGGTTCTTTGTTTACTTTTTAAAATTAAATTTTCTTGTGGTATATAATCAAAGTTTGTTTATAATGGACAAACTCAAAAACTAAAAAGCCCATTTAAAAAATCTTTCACCTAAGCTAATTTATCAGCGAGTAACATTAGAGGTTTTTGTGGAACTGCTTTGTTTATGGTGTTTGGTTTGTGGATAGGGGAATGTTGGGAAGGGGAGAAGTGGAGGCGGGTAGGGGATTTTTATTTCAGAGAACTATATTTATAATACATTCAGAACACAATTGTGCTCGCGAGGTCTACTGTTCGAAGAAGTACTATTTTTTTAACGAAATGTGTATTCGCTGTAGTATACTTACCTCCTTTCTATAATATCTATACCTAACTACTACTCATTGATATGTGGAAAAGAAAAGATACCTACTTGTCATTCTACTTCAAACCAGATTTGTCACTGGACTTTTATGTTAAATAAAGCCAAATAATCTTGGCTTTGCTTTTTAATTCAATTTATTTAACATAAATATGTTTCTCAAATAATGCCTAAAAGTGATCCAAGTTGTTCTTCAAACACCATATTGCCAATGACTCAATTTCTTCGGCCAAACCATTTCGATGTTGAACCTGGCGCGCCGGCAGCAGATTTAAAGTGGACTCACTGGCGGTACACGTTCTCAAATTTTTTAAGTGAACACCAAGAGATTTCAGATGCAATCAAGCTAAAACTGCTTTCAAACCATATTGCGCCAGCAGTATATTCACTGATTCGTGATTGTTCAACTTATGAGACTGCTATAGAATTACTTAACAGCATCTATATCAAAGCTAAGAATGAGATTTACGCGCGGTATAATCTAGCCATAAGAAAGCAAAAGCCAGAAGAGTCAATTGATGAATATATCCGTGCTCTTAAACAATTAGCATACGATTGTAATTTCAAGGATGTTACGGCTGAGCAAAATAAAAGCGAATATATTCGCGATGCTTTCATATCGGGTATCTCAAGTCAAAAGATACGACAAAGGCTTTTGGAAAACTTAACTTTGACATTGGATGACGCTCAAAATCAAGCTGTATCTCTGGAAACTGCCGAAAATAACTCTTCTGCATATACAAGTAACAATTATCCTCAAATGCAATTGCATGCAGTGGCAGATACTGACAATAATTGGAAGGATAAAACAGGAAGTCTAATCGCTGCAACAAATCGTTCCAAACGTTGTTTCTTCTGTGGTAACAAAAATCTACATCAACGTATAAAATGCCCTGCTTTTCATGCAATCTGTCAGTTATGTTCAAAGAAAGGACACTTTGCTACCGTCTGCAGAAATGGTAAGCCAACTGTGAATGCTGTAGACTCTGAAGTCGCGGATGTTAATAAAATAGAAACTGCGAACATATCTGCTGCATCACCATCCAGTTTAAGTAAAGCAACAGTTCCCATTATGATTAATGAATTTCACGCTGAAGCCCTGATTGATACCGGAAGTTCGGTAAGTTTTATAAATAAGAAATTAGCCCAGGACATGAACCTCAAGATGAGACCTGGCAAACAAGCAATTTCGTTGGCTTCTCTCAGTCACATTTCTTTTGTGGAAGGCTTTTGCAATGCAACAATTCATCTAGACAAGCATACATATTCAAATCAATCTCAACTGATTGTCAATAATCTATGTGCTGATGTTATAATTGGACACGATTTATTAAAAAAACATAAGACATTAGAATTCAACTTTGGAGGTTCAATGGATACTTTAAAAATATGTGTCATAGAAGCATCAGTTCCTCCTGCTTCTTTATTTACGAATCTTTCTCCAAATATAAAACCTATCGCTATAAAGTCAAGGCGTTATACGGAAACTGATGAGAAATTTATCCGAGATGAAGTATCTAATTTGCTGAAAGATGGAGTTATTGAACCAAGCACCTCTCCTTGGCGAGCACAAGTACTAGTAACTGGAGGCACTACTCATAGAAAACGTCTTGTCGTCGATTACTCATTGACAATCAACAGATTCACAGAACTCGATGCTTATCCATTACCCAACATTGAATATATGGTTTACAATGTTGCAAAATACAACTATTTCAGTCAAATCGATTTAAAAAGCGCTTACCACCAAGTACCTATATTAATGACTGAACGCAAATATACAGCTTTTGAAGCATGTGGCGCTCTTTATCAATTCACACGTATACCATTCGGCGTTACTAATGGCGTGGCTGCATTTCAGAGAACGCTACAATACATCATTCAGACTGAGAATCTTAAAGGTACTTATTGCTATCTCGATGACGTCACCGTTTGCGGTAAAAATAAGGAAGATCACGACAGAAACTTACAAGATTTTATGAATGCTGTGAAGAAATACAAACTTACGTTAAATGAAAAAAAATGTACGTTTGGATCAAACGGTATAAGTCTTTTAGGCTATACAATTCATAATAATCTTATAAAACCTGACAAGGAACGGTTAAAACCTCTTCTGGATCTTCCTCCGCCATCAGATTCAGCTTCACTAAGACGTGCTGTGGGTATGCTAGCACACTATTCGAAGTGGATTCATAACTTTTCACACCTCATTAAGCCACTAATTGGCAATGTACGGTTTCCGCTCGACCAAGATGCCATAAACTCTTTTGAAAATCTAAAATCAGAAATCGCTAAAGCTTCTCTAGCAGCTATTGATAATGACGAAACTTTTACTGAACACTCAATAGCTGCAACTCTTTCTCAAAATGGACATCCTGTAGCTTTCCTTTCGCGTACTCTATCTAGTACTGAACGTGGTCATTCATCTATCGAAAAAGAAGCTAGCGCAATCGTTGAAGCACTTCGAAAATGGCGTCATTATCTAGTTGGAAGATATTTCATTTTAATAACTGATCAGCAATCTGTAGCTTTTATGTTCGACCAAAAACATTCAAGTAAAATAAAAAATGCAAAAATTGAACGGTGGCGCCTAAGCGCGAACGTTACGTTGAACTGTCGTGCTACAAATATGATATCATTTATCGCCCAGGACGAGAAAATATTGTAGCAGATGCTCTATCAAGAATATGCGCTCATACGAGGCCCAATAAACTTTACGAACTACATGATCAACTGTGTCATCCGGGTGTAACCAGAATGGTGCATTGGGTTAGATCTAAGAATCTATAAAAAATAATAAAATTATAATAAAATACCCGCAACTATAAAAAACGTAAGCTCATTCAATGTTTTTAAAGCCAAACTTATGGAGCATGTTCTTGATAAACTCTGACTCTAATGAAGTACCTATCGACATAATAAAACCTAAGTTTCCAGATGCTATTCATATCTACTTATCTACTCATACGTACGCTACCTACTAGAACGACCTACCTATTATTATATGTACCTACCTATGTTAAATATTTTCTCATGTAAGTGACTTTTTGTCTTTTTGAGAATAAATATCTTTAAACCGAATCTACCATATTCCATTGAAGAAATAAAATCAATGACAGCAACTTGTTCAATATGTGCTGAGATAAAACCACGGTTCATACAAACTAAAGACAATCAATTGAATCATTTCAATTTGTTTGTAGCAACTAGTAAGGTTTGTTTGATATATCGTATTGAGTAGAATCATTTGTTAATTTTAAGCTGTGTAGACCTTTTTTGGCCATAATTTTGTTAATGTTAAACATAAAGTAATATTGTATAAATCGCTGTTGGTTTACCAAAATAAATAAAATAAAATAAAGGCAAGTTAATAAAAGCTATCGCTCCTTTTGAAAGGATAAATATTGATTTTAAGGGCCCACTTCCATCGAATACTCAAAACCGATATCTACTGACTGTAATAAACGAGTTTTCGAGGTTTCCATTTGCTTATCCCTGCAGTGATTTATCGGCCGCTACCGTTATAAGATGTTTAAAGGATCTCTTTCATACTTTTGGATTTCCATTGTATGTTCATTCTGATCGAGGATCTTCGTTCTTGTCGGAAGAACTCAGAAACTTTCTAACGCCTCTTGGAATAGCTACAAGCAGAACCACTCCTTACAATCCCCAAGGAAATGGCCAAGTCGAACGACTCAACGGCACTTAATGGAGAGCAATTCAACTCAATCTTCGTTCAAAGAATATGGACATATTGAACTGGGAACAAGTCTTATCCAACGCGTTACACTCGATTCGGTCGCTTTTATGCACGAGTATAAACGTTACTCCTCACGAAAGGATGTTCCATCATCCGCGCCGTTCACCTAATGGGAAATCCTTACCTTCGTGGCTTATAAACTCTGGACCAGTATTAATAAAAAAGAATGTGAGAACTTCCAAATATGATCCACTCGTTGAAGAAGCAGAAGTTATCCAAGCAAATCCTACATATTCGCATATTCGTCTCTCTGACGGACGAGAATGCACTGTGTCTAATAGACAATTAGCACCTCTACCTACAATTTCAAGTAGCGAATATGATATTGAACCAGAAGCTGAGGTACCTGCACAATCAGAAACAAGTAATGAACCAGAAGCTGAGGTACCTGCACAATCAGAAACAAGTAATGAACCAGAGGCAGAAGAACCAGCACAACCTGGGAATCGTCGTTCAACTCGTGACAGACGGCCTCCGGCGTATCTCCGGGATTATGTTGGAGTATTAAGGGCGGGTGATTGTAGTATACTTACCTCCTTTCTATAATATCTATACCTAACTACTACTCATTGATATGTGGAAAAGAAAAGATACCTACTTGTCATTCTACTTCAAACCAGATTTGTCACTGGACTTTTATGTTAAATGAAGCCAAATAATCTTGGCTTTGCTTTTTAATTCATTCCCTTAAGTAGTTACTATAATCACACAACAAACTCTTGTATTCATTCCGTGACTGATTACTACAGTCGGCGATATACAGGCTGATATTCAAATAAAATACTTTTATAAAAATGTCTACATCAGATTTAGTTTGACGAACTCAACTTCTTTAATGAAAAACGTATTTTCGTATTTAGAATAAGATTTGTAAATTGAAACGAATTTAATTTAATCTGGACATTACCCATTACGAACTTATTGGGGTGCAAATTTTTTAATTTCATTTTTAATATCTATACTTTTTAGGATTGATGACGGGTTGGTCGAGATTATATTTTAATTTAGCTTTTAATTTTAGCAGGGTGTAATGAATTAAGTAATAATGGTGGCATGGTTTTATTATAAGTGTCTACTAGTTAAGTATGAGCGTCCGAGTGAGAGGCACACTGCCCGACGAGATACAGTCTCAGACTAGTTCGGAGGGGTTTTTTAGAACTTGCCACTTTTCTTAATCATTACAGGCATTATCAATCAGTTAATACAGCTACATATAGATCCACCAACTTATCTGTAGAACCATTTACCAAAAAATTTCTATCATCTAGATACATTTCATTCTACAGATTAGTTGGTGGATCTCTACCTACTTTATACTCAATGTTGTAAATTTCTTTTTGTTCTAGCATGTACCTGTTGGCCATAATTTAGTTTATTTCGACCGAACCCTGTGTATTATATACTTTTTAAGTAATAAATTATTTTTAACTTTTTTGTTTAGTTTTATGGTTTATTCTAATTGGGCGTTGGGCTCGTAGCCTGTAAATTTTTGAATAAATGATAATTTATCGATTATCCTACAATAACGTTGAATGCGTGTCTATAAGTCAGTTTCTCGTAAGGCGCAAGTATCGCCCTTCATTAACGAAACCCATTGTGTGTGTAAACAGATTTGGATGTTATAGCTAATGACGTTTACACAATGAAAGCCATAACAATAGATGATACCATAGTCTGTTGTCTACTCATATGTAATATAAATAAGCCTTTATTGATGTAACTTAATGACATGCATTATATTTAACTGGGTACGTATTAAAATTCATAAATTCAAAATACATACGTTTAGAATACATAAGTTCAAAATCCATAAATTTAAAAAACCTAATGGTGAAAATCAATAAGGTTTATAATCGATAAAGTTCTATATGTATAATGGTCGAAATGCCTAAAGCCATAATCTCAAACAAATATGCATGCCAAATTTCAAGTTTGTACTGGAGCCTTCAAATTTGACACTTTGACGTATTTCAAACATTATAAAAACCGTACAATAGGGATATTCGATTTATTTATTTGAACCATACGGTATTTTGATTTTCGGTATTTTAAACGTATACAGTTAGGGTACGTATCAAAACACATAAGTTCAAAACACATAAATTTAAAAAACCTAATAGTGAAAATAAATAAATTTAAAACCCTTAAAGATTTTATTTATAAAGGTCGAAATGCCTGAAATCAAAATACATAATGATTACAATGTATACGTTTAGAATACCGAAAATAAATTCAATATCCTTATTGCAAGGTTTTTGAAAGTAGGTGAGAAAGACTGGAGGGAGAATATTTTATTTATATCAGAAGTAGGTGAACTATGCAGGTTCTATTCAAACTGTGTCAGAGGTGAGGTTCCAAAATCAACCTTTCGATGGATCAAAGACAAGGAACGCGGTGGATGGATGCGGCTAGAGACGCCAATGAACGCGAATGACGAGGAATGAACGCGTTGTGGCCACTATTATGCTATTTAGCCATTATTAATTACAGCTGTTATGTGTTGTTGACATTATGTTTTTCAAACTTCGGTATTTCGAACTTCGTTATTCTAAACTTATATCAAATGAAATTATAAATTTTAAACCATTACGTTTTTTAAATTTATGTTTTTTGAACTTATGAATTCTAAACGTATGTGTTTTGAATTTATACATTTTGATACGTACCCTATTTAACTATATATAAAATGAATGAATGGAGGCCTCGAGGCAGACCACCTGCCCGATGTTCAGACGATATTGTGCAGGCAGTAGGAGAGCAGTGGATCCGGCTGGCACAAGATCGCCAGGAGTGGCGTTCTAGAGAAGAGGCCTTTACTCAGCAGTGGGTGTTACCGGCTGAATAGATAGATAGATAGATATATAAAAAACAATAAAATTTAACTACGTGATTGGCGGATCAAGCTGATGGCCCACATGATGTTAAGCGGTATCCTCTGCCTTTAACAACCTTTACTAGGGTCACGTCCACCTAGGTAGCACCTTATGTAGCATTGCACTGCGCCCCTGAGACCTACCTACCTATTTCAGCCGCAAAGCAGTAGTGCTCATATTACTGTGTTCCGGTTTGAAGGGTATGGGTGCCGGTGAAATTACAGGCCCATGACACTTTCCATCTTTATGTCTCAGGGTGACGGGCGCAGTGCAATGCCATATAGGGTGCGTACTTTGTGGATGGGCACCGTGATACCGCTTAACATCAGGTGGGCTATCTGCTTGTTCCGTCATCTAAAGTTGTATAAAAAAGAACCTAGATCCTATTCATCGTGTGCTGGTCATCATCAAACCCTGAAGTCTGCAGGTGGTAGACTTGTCATGTCAACTTAATTTGAAGTTTGTGCTCAAACTTGTAGATTCAGATAGAGGTCCTGATCCTGTTCATCCCATGGACTTAGTTACTAAGTCCATGGTTCATCCTGGTCATCATTACCATGGAGCCTGCTGATCCTGGCAACAGCTGCACAATTTACGGGATACCACGGGGTCTTCTTCGTGATCTTTCATGTCAAAGTTCCACCGCTTTTTATTTTTTAAATTTTATAAAAAATTCGGGGTCTCGAAGTTTGTATTGGAAAAACTCCATGCGGACAAAGTCGCGGGCATTCCACTACTGTAATATAAAATCGTAATCGAAAGCGATTACCAGTTTGATAGACAATAGGGGGGGATCCTACACTAGCTTTCCGGGTGTATCGGTTACTATAACTAGATACTATACCATAACCCGGATTATGTTTGTAGTTCTGCAAGCATTTTTCCCGCAGCGGGAATCGAGACCGGACCTCTTTCATCTCAGCCGGATACTCACCTGCTACGCCACAGTGGTCGTCGGTGTGGGTTGTGGTTCCAACCTACTCTGGATCGAACGGGTTTGGGAAGTGGAATGGAAGTGTGCAAATGAGATTGAGTTTTGTGTGGCTTGCTTAGAGTCTAAATTATCCTACGTGACCTATCAATTTTCTGGAGTTCTTGTAGGCTGGTTATTAATAAAATATGAAATGATTGCGAGCTAGGGTTCCGGATAAAATAATTACAGTGAACTCCAGATATCAAAATTACACTTTTAATAAAGTTATCAGAAAAACATAGATTCACTCTTCACTGAGACGTTCACAATTTATTTTATTTTTTTACTAACGAAATCACTTAACTGCTATTAAATTCAACAGCTTAAATTTATACATCTTGTCATACAGCCAATAACGGATTTAAATTTATCACTCTAAAGGCTAGATTTATTCGCAATGAAAGCAAATTAACGACTGACTGCTCTTCGAGTGGGCGCCGTTTATAAGTGCGAACAATAAAAACGGAGAATGTTCCAGTACCCTTACCACAAGTTTTTGACGTTATTGAATCACTAGCGAAACGATAATCAGTGTCAAATATTGGCCAATGACATTGGGGTGACTAGAAATCTTAATAACTTGATTATAACCTATTTGACATTTGACTATCGTCTCGCTAGCGAATTGATAACGTCAGTAACTTATGGAAAGGGTACAGTACTAACGAGCATTCAGTAGAATTATCCCAAAACATCCAAAGAGGACAGATGATCATGCGTTCTGCTCTACCACAGGTAGAGCTAGCATTTAAACGTCCACTCGTCGACAGATGGCGTTACGAGGCTCTAAATGTGTTTACGTCAGTATGTATGCGTAACAATATATTATTCCACCCTACTAATTTTATAAATGCGAAAGTTTGTTTGTTGGTTACATAATAACACCGTTACAGCTGAACCGATTGCTGAGCGAAACCGCAGGCGGTTGGTAGTATAAATGCCGTGTGGATGTTTGGTGCTACTAAATCACTCCGTAATGGCTAAACCGAGAGATTAAACAAAGGTTAATTTTTATGCCAAAACCATTAAAAGCAAATCCGCTGATAAAATGTAAGCATTCTACAACAGAAAGCTCTTCGCTCTACCAAAATAAAATTTGACGGAGCTACTAGAATACAGTGGGAAAATAATGGGTAAATAATAAGGGTATAATTTAGACGGTCAGCAAAAATATTTTTAAGACTCTAAGCCTAGGCACCCAATAAAATAAAAACCGCTCAAAAAAGTACTAAACGGTTACCAAAATGGATAAATGGTCACCAAATTACGATGGATTAACGGTCACCAAATTCTGTTAGGTTATGTTAGGTTAAATATATAATATATAGTCTAAAGTATATTTTAAAGGCGTCCATATATTTTTATGGCAGTCAATAATACGAAAAAAATGATTTATTTCATAATATTTTATGAAACAATTTGGTGACCATTTATCCATTTTGGTAACCGTTAAGTTCTTTTTTGGGCGGTGTTTAAACACAAGCCAAATAATAATACTAGTATAGTATTATGTTATCTGTGACGAAGTCTTTGTTCAAAATTTGTTCATTTTCCACATATATAGCTGCAAAACAAAGCAAGTGTATACAATGTAGTGTGTACATTTGCTTAGTACATTACCCAATTATGCCATGCCCTAGCTCATCACGCCGCACAAACATGATCACGGGACTTTATTGTGATTGGCTTGGCTTCAGTAGTCTATCAGGTTAGTATCTACGTACTAATCTATAGTAATTTTCACTAGAAACGGGATATTTACCATGATTTTTGAGTTTTATATGTTCCCGATATTTCGGCACAGTTGCATGCGCCATGATCACGGGAGAACTGACTAAAGTCTTTGCGAGTAGATGTTATTGGCAGATATATCGATCTACCCTCTTTCTCACTCTTTTATTACGAACGATACCACTACCATTGGTTTCTAATCGGTTTTTAATCTATAGTAATTACATCAAGAAACAGTCAATTAGTGGATGTACAGTTGTAATTTTAACAGATTTAATTGTGTTGTAGCGGCATGAACATGATAAAAAAAAAAAGTTATTAGCCTGTGTTAGGTACTACCAATCCTAGTTTATTAGGTGTTTTAATCCTTAGTTTATCTTTAATGCTAAATAATCAATCCTTGAATCAAATTGTTTTGCACAACCTCTAATTTGTTTTGAAAGGTTAGCTGGAAGAGAATGCTATCTAGCATTAAGTTCGCCTATGTACAGTACTTTTTAAGTTGTGCAATAAAGAATTTTCTATCTATCTACCCAATCTTTTTTTTTATTTTTATTTTATACTACTTGGATGACGGAACAGACAAGAGGCCCACCTGATGTAAAGCGGTAACCTCTGCTTATGAACAGTGCAATCCTACTCCTAGTAAGTAAATACGGGTACTTCGATATAAATATTTAAAAAACCAATTCCCCTGGGTAGCCCCGTACAATAATTCTTTAAACAAGAAATTAAAACTTATTAATAATATAAATTTGATGGTAATAAAGGGGTTTTCACAGCCGTCTCGAAACATGCTTTCAGCGCTGAAAATAGATGGCGCTGCACGTCAGAATATAGTTTTACTTTGTATACATGTGACATGGTTACTTTGACCACAGATAAAAGAATACTATACCTTTGACATACAATAAAATATTACAAAAATACAATTTAATTATTCGTGGGATGAATACGGCCTACATTTTGGTATGAATCCGGAAATTATATTCGTGAGATGAATCCATGGGATCAATACGGATGCACCCAATAAACCAGCTGGGGTTTAAATCTGCCAAATTTTAAAGGAACATCTTTATTTTTATTTGATTACATTTCAATGTGTTTTTCGAGTTATTACGTGTAATTTTAGTAGCGTTTTATCCGTAGCTTAGACTCCACTGTTGATGACGACGACACAGATTTGGCTGCGGATATACCATAAAAATCAATATTATATACGGTGCTACCGATAAAAACGGTAACAGCGGTGAAGTTCCAGTGGTTCAAGGGCCGCCTGTCACGTGATCTCCCGGGCCGCAACGCGTCGGCGATCCTACGTGTGTTAGTTTTTTTTTTTTTTTTTTTATCGTTGATAGACCTTTGTTTGACCACGATCTCACCTGTTGGTAAGTGACGATGTGGCCGGAGATGGAGCACAAAGGTCTAGAAGGCACCTATTCACTCTAGACTTGAAGAGACCCAGATTATAGTTTTCAGGAAAGACAGACGACGGCAGTGTATTCCACTCCTTAGCAGTTCGCATTATAAAGGTAGAACCGAAACCTTTTGTGCGAATAGAGGGTATACCAATGAGGTAAGGATGGTACTGAGCCGTGCGCCTGCTCGTCCTATGATGAAAAGGAGATGGTGGGATCAGATCGTGCAGTTCCTGGGAGCATTCACCGAAATGCAAAACACTAAAAAAAGTAATAAATAAAGTGTTTTTATGCGTATGTTAGTTTCTAAGGTATTAAATAAATAATAATAAATAAATAATTCTGGACAGTTCACACAACATTATCTAGCCCCAAGCTAAGCAGAGCTTGTGTTATGGGTACTAGATAACTGATATACTTTATACAATATATTACATAGATAGATATTTTTTATTATACATAGAAAATACCCAGAACACCCTGAACAAATATCTGCGATCGCACAAATATTTGTTCCGAGGCGGGAATCGAACCTCCTGCGTCGCAGGCCAAGCTTCGCCCGCCGCGCCACAGAGGTCGTCAAATTTATGTTGATATGGGCTTACTGTTACGGCTATTATTTATTTTGTGGTTATGGTTTAGTGCATTTCTCAGTAAGCCAGAAATAAAAATTTTGAATTACGATTTGAATAAACGCGGAACATTCGTCGAGTAGTAAGAACATAGGGCGTAGCGAAAATTCTAAGGCTGAGATACATAGACGTTACTTGGCACGTACTAATGCTTAGCATGGTCTCTGTCCCTCTCTAGCACGCGTGATTTGACATGTGTGTGAAAGTGACAGGGATAATGCTAAGCATTAGTACGTGCTAGGTAAGATCTATATTTATATCAGATGAATAAGACAGTGTTTTGAATCTTTTGTTCAAAGAAACTGCCTCTCAATGCAAAAGACAAAACACTCTTTCCCCGAAGAGGTAGGCAGAGCATCAATGGGCCTCTTTTCACAGTGGATTGCACCATCGTGGAATATACACATGGCAAGTGGTGAGCTCATCGCAACCATTGACTCAGCTAACGCTTTCTTCCAGTAATAACACATTCCTTAATAAGCTAGCAGCCAGGACAAATCTTATACCAACGAATCTTATCAACAAGTCCGGGTAATCGCTAAGTCGGCTTTTACGACATCCACGGGAGGAGACAGAAAGGTATACTGAGACTAAGACTATACTATGACAAAAACTAAGACTAAGGTTTTTTTTTTTTTTTTTCTTTATATTTGTCTCCGCACGGCTTTTGCATTTGCCATTTTCAAGTAAGTATCTGTATTTTCACTATATTGTATTTTCAATATATTTTGCAACGTTCCACTCCTTCCAAGTCGTCAAAGTCTGTGACTTTGACGACTTGGAAGGAGTGTCGAGTCATGTTTTAGTAAAACGGTGGCCAATTTTACTAAAACTTTGGTAGACAATTTCCACCAATTTCAAAAGTCACGCAATTCCCTTCCATTTCATTTCACTACACTTGTGCTTTTTAAACGAGCTACATTAGTTAAAATGCCAGCAAAATAACACAAAATAACTCAAGAAAACACTAGGAAAAGAAATAAAATAAAAGTAGACAACGTCTCTTTTCGAAAATGGCGGGAAGAGTCCTAAGGATAACTACAATTTTATAGTAACGGTAAAAGGTTGTACCCGAATCCATTGTGCTATATAGGTAATCGATTTTGTAGGTAGTTCATTATTTGCTTGAGCATAGGCAGGTCAATCACGCAAACAGACTGGCTTGATGAATCCCACAAAAAATAAACAAACAAACATTTGATTGCTATCTTTATGTTGTTTTCATTACGATCGTAAATGATTTACAACTTGTTCCCTTCGTTACAATTAAACTGAACAGTCACGTTTCAGTATTTCATGACAATAAAATGTAAAAAGTAATAGATAACCATCTCAAATGCAATGAAAAGAATGTTTTAACAGGGTACCTAAACAAATAAATATATTCTAATATATTTTATTACTCGTATTTTTAACTAGCGTTTGAATTTTTTACAACCTAAAATAATCAGCTAAATCTCATTTGCGTAGGCACCTTCATTGTTTCTGTTCATGTTATTTAGTGAAAATGTAATTTGATTAAACATAAGTAATTAATTTTGCAAAAATTAAAAAAACCGTCAACGAAATGAAACGGCTGAACCGATTTTGATCATACATAGCTAATAACACTCCCGACAAATTCACCTATAAAAAAAAAAAACACGAAATCGGTTCATACTTTCGGGAGCTACGATGCCACAGACAGACACACACACACACACACACAGATACACACACACACACCTACAGAGACACACACACACATACATACACACACACACGAACACACACACAGACACGTCAAACTCATAACACCCCGTCGTTTTTCGTCGGGGGTTAAAAAACAAGTACTCGTATGAATAATTTTTTACAAAAAAAAACAACTTAAACGCTTACTATAAAAAGTTTTATGCGCACTTTATCTGTTTAATTAAGTCTGAAATTCAGTATTATCTCCTAAGTCCTACTCCTAATCGATAAGGAGTGCTGTGGCTTCTATCATCAGCTCACAAGCATGAGATGATGAGACGCCAACACCTGAATACATGCATACATACATAGACACATCCTTTTTCCCGAAAGGGTAGGCAGAGTCTCAAATGGTCCTCTTTTCACTGTGGGTTGCACCATCGTGGGATATATACGTGACAAGTGGTGAGCTCATCACCGCCATTGCTTCCCACGACTGACTCTACTAACGCTTCCCTCCAGTAACAACTCATTCCTAAAATAAGCTAGCAGCCACGACAAATCTTATACCAACGAACCTTACAAACAAGTCCGGGTAATCACTTAGTCGGCTTTTAGGACATCCACGGGAGGAGATGGAGGGGTCTATTCTTGGGCCGGACACACCACACCACACCTGAATAAGTTATGAAAAATTAACAAACACACTGTACTTGCCATTAATTTTTGAGGACTTGGACTTATATAAAATAATACTATACTTGGTGAATATGTTATTTATGAATATGTAATTTTTTAGTAGTAGTAGAGATATTTTGTGAAAGTTCGTCCAGGGATTTATTACCTCCATATCTATTTCTGCCGCAAAGCAGTAGACCTCGCATTGCTGTGTTCCGGTTTGAAGGATATGGGTGCCTGTAAAATTACAGGCACATGAGACTTTTTATCTTTATATCTCAGGGTGGTGGCGCATTGCAATGCCGCATAGGGCGCGTCCTAGGTGGATGTGATCTATGAGGTAATGCATTGTTAAAGTTAGTTCAGCATCAAGTGGGCCATCTGCTAGTTAGGGTTCCGTACACTTATTATTATATTATTATAAGATCACTTCGTTGTCCGTCTGTTTATCAAGACCTCTTTAATCAGGAACGCGGGGGGGTATCAAGGTGAAATTCATATTGAATACTCAGGTCTACTGTCTCTTGGAGCTGTAAAAAAAACAAACTTCTAAGCCAACGAAATCAAAAGATACAGCCTTTATGCTGCATATTTTCGACACTCGCAAGGGAATCAAAACCTACAGGGTACTTCCCGTGAACTCAGAATCTTGATATTTGGTACGAAGCAACGTCTTAGCACAGATAAAGTTGCGAAAGGAAAAATTGCGAGAAGCATATTTTTTTTGTCATAATTAATAAAAATGTTTTTAATAATTTTAAACTTACTACCCCTTTCCTCATGATGCAATAAAAAATATCAAAACTTTTACTTCTATACCTACAGGTTTGTACGGAACCCTCGGTGCGCGAGTCCAACTAGCACTTGGCCGTTTTTTTTTTAAAAAGTTTTTTGTTTTTTCAATTTGTTTCTCAATTGAGGTAAATTATTACATAAGAAATACATACAGACAAACATAGAACTTCGTCCTTTCCTGAAGTCGGTTAAAAAAATGAAAATTTAATTATGTGAAAGGCCCTTCTTTCTCTTCTCTAGCGTCAAACGCGGAATTAAATTTTAATAGGGTTTGTTACGTGATATTCTTGGCAGGAGCAAATCAGCTTTTTCAAATTTGATTCAGGTACAAATAATAGTGCTGTACAAAAAAAGACGCAGTAGGTATAATTATCCCCGAGTATTTTTTTCTTTTTTTTTATGCTTCTTGAATTACGGAACAAGCAGATGGCCCACCTGATGTTAAGCGGTAACCTCTGCCTATGAACAGTGTACTACCTCATAGGTCACGTCCACCTAGGACACGCCCTATGTGGCATTGCACTGCGCCCGCCACCCTGAGACATAAAGATGAAATGTGCCTGTAATTTCACCGGCACCCTTACCCTTCAAACCGGAACACAGCAATGCGAGCACTACTGCTTTGCGGCAGAAATAGGTATGGTGGTAGGACTTCCCCGGACGAACTATTTCACAAAAAAGCTCTACTACTACTAAAATTATGGGTTATAATTATATGGTCATAACTAAATATGGCCCGTCTGTTGCCACTTCAGCTTCATCTATTTAGCTAATTCTATTAGCTATGTAGATTATCTTGGTTTTCCTACGGTTTTTTTTGTCGGATTCTATCACGTCATGGATCTCGGAGCATAGCTATCTTCATAGCCCGCATAACTTGGGAAGTCACACATCTAAAACTAAAATACCTACATCTAAAAAACTGCCTACTCTTCCCTATACAAAGCTTACTTTTTTTTGTTTTTTTTTTTATTTAGTTATGTGACAAACAAGCATACGGCCCGCCTGATGTAAAGCAGTCACCGCCGCCTATGGACATCTGCAACATCCACGGTATTGCAAACGAGCTGCCTACTATTAAGAGCCCTACTTACTAGATAGGTTTTTACTTCATAGATTACTGAAGTTCAGCGGTCGCAAGTTCAACTCAACTCAGTTGCTTCGTAGCCACGAGAGGGACCAGACGCGGTGCGGTCTCTAACGCCACCAACTACTTATTATTTGTGAAAAAGTATCGAGAGTATCAGTGATGAAAAATACTTAGTGGTGTGGATATGTGCTAAAAAATGCAGCATAATAGTAACAGAAAACAAACTTCTAAACAATGTTTGTAAGTAATATAAAGTTTGTAAAATTATAACGTAAATTTAGAATGATCACTGTTTCTGGTACTTGTAACCAAATAATTAAAATATTGTTCAACAAAAGTGGCTACAAGTTTTGGCAATATTAGTTTTCTTCGAGTTTCAAACCCGGCTTTTAGATGCAAAACTTAAAACCTCTAAGATACAAATTTTAAATATTAGGAAGCTCTATGGCACAAATGAAAATAAAACTGAGGTGAGGAATTTCATCTTTTTAGTTTGTAGAAAAAAGTGATTAAAACTGAAAAAAGGCTGACGATTTCGAAATAGTTTACGGATCGAACCCTCAGGGCGCGAGTCTCGATCGCACTTGTCCGTTTTATTTTTTTATGCTCATCAAGAACATAGGTACGTTTACATAATTATTATACACAGTCAGTATATCCAGTAGCTCTTTAATTTTAGTTTTCTTCGGGAACACAATAAAAACGAATAAATCTCAACTATTTTCAAATAACATTTTCCAAACACCATAAACTTCATGGTGTTTATCATTCGAACGTATCTTTCCTCGCGCTATAACAATAAAACCGCTCAAGTGTGTGTAAAACATGCACTAGTAGGAGTTCCGTAGCTATTGTATGAATGCTTTTGTTTTGGAGACACAGGTATCGCACAAAAACTTAAAATTATTGAATATTTGGGTGACTACACAAACACACAACACACGTGATACATAATTGGTCAATTAAATACCGATCATAAACTACCTACCAAGTTATTTATTAGTCGAATGATTTTCAGCACAAAGATTTTTTGGTATTCAGTTTTTACTAATATTCATATTTATTATTAATAATGCCAATAAGCATCTTAAAACCTTAAGTTTTGTTCCTTATTTTAAGAAAGCAAGTTTGTTTGTTAATTATTATTTAACATTAACATAACATAAATACCCAAGAGTCACATACATAGTCCTGACCCCACTCTAGGATCCCCTGTGTCGTGTGTTTCAGGAACTACGAGTACCACCCAGACCAGAAACAAATATTTGCAGATCATACAAACATTTTTCTCGCAGCGGGATTTGAACCCGCAACCTCTTGCAGCTCATCTGGCATTTCGTTGTATTATTTAATTTAAAACGCACTAAATGTTCATTTTCAAATATGCAGGTTTAGTTTACTTTGAAGTTACAATATTTTCAAAAAACCCTCGTCACAATGAAACGGCTAAACCGATTTTGATCAAACATAGCTAAAAAAACACGACAAATTCACCTTTCAACCAAAAGAAATAATCGAAATCGGTTCATCCGTTCGGGAGCTACGATGCCACAGACAGACACACACAGCCACACACACAGAAACACACACTCACACACAGACACGTCAAACTTATAACACCCCGTCGTTTTTGCGTCGGGGGTTAAAAATGGCATCCATTTGATAATTTATGGTTACTGAAATCGGTTCATAAATTATGTTGTTCTTAATTTTTTTTCTTAATTTTGTACATACCTTTTATTATTCTTTCTGTAAATAAATGTACGTAAAAAAAAAAAAAATTTTTTTTGAAGTGTATTTTTATCTGGGGACTCAGATGACTGTACGTCTTTGTGTGCGTCAAGCTAGCGACCCCCAAATCGAATTCAGGGTTTTCTTCCGGGCCAATAAATAGTGCATAAATAGTGCCAAATAGTGCCTTTAGTTAAATAATTAGTGCCTCAATACTTTAGAAGTTATAAGCTAAAGAATGGGGGGTCGCCAGCTTGACGTCACGATAGCGACCCCCACCTGTAACTCAGCAACCACAGCACGTACGACTTAGCTTTATATCTCAAAAAATAGTGCCTAATTAGTGCCTAAGACCTGCAAAACCTCAGCTACGAGGCTGCAACAGAATAGAAGATATTTGATATTCTTTCTGAGACTATTGGCTTCATGGCGTCGGTCTTCGCTGTCCTCACTGCCGCGCCAATAAGGCAACTGACAAAATTAATTTCTTAAATTCCAACGTTTTTCCATAGCTCAAAAAATAGTGCCTAATTAGTGCCTTAGACCAGCAAAACCTCAGCTACGAGGCTGCAACAGAACAGAAGATATTTGATATTCTTTCTGAGATTATTGGCTTCATCGCGCGGTTTTCGCTGCCCTCACTGCCGCGCCAATACGGTAACTGACATGACAACATTCTTTTCTCTACATTCCACGACGCATTTCATTGGTGTGCACTAGTCGGCAGGTAATTGAACAGAAAATAAAGGCTCGTTTACACTAATACAACAGTCATCATCAACATTATCAGCCTGCAGAAGTTCACTGCTAGACATGTATGTAACTGTTGGGTGTTTTGTTTTGTTATGATAAAGGCCTCCCCCACAATATGATGACACGAAGAACAGCCTTGGCCCGCCTGCATCTACCAGAAATCTAAATGTGAATTGGGGTAAACACAAACTCAAATAGTACCTATCTATGGTTTTTTATTTAATTTCTGTCTCTCTGCCTGTATGTATCCTTGAAAAATCATCACGCTGAAACTACTTGACGGATTTTAATGATTCTTGGTACAGTTATACCATAATATACTACGGAATTAACGCCTAAAATATTTAAGAAAAACGAAAGGGTTCCTGTAGGATAGATAGTGTTGTCTGTGGGGGAAACTGGTAATTTTTAGGGTTCCTTATCCAAAGGGTTTAACGGGACCCTATTACTAAGACTCCGCTGTCCGTCCGTCTGTCTGCCTGTCTGTCTGTCAGGCTGTCACCAAGCTGTATCTCATGAACCGTGATAGTTAGACTGTTGAAATGTTCACAGATGATTTAGGTATTTCTGTTGTCGCTATAAAAACATATACGAAAAAACAGAATGAAATAAATATTTAAAGGGGCTCCCATATTTATATTTATATATTTTTTTTTGCTTGATATTGATAACGCGAGTCCGACTCGCACTTGGCCGGTTTTTATGAACTGTGGTTTTTTTGGGTCTTAGAGGTGAAACTGTAAAAAACCGTTGGACTTTTAGTACCTAAAGTCAAATTTTTGTTGGTGAATTTCAGTGAATTAAGTAAGTACATTAAGTAGTAAGTACATTATTTATTTATTTAGTACCCATCTACCTAGTGATTTGAGATCAAGACAATGGTTTCCGTCCATTTGACCATTTCTGAGCATGTTCCTATAAATTAAAAATTACCTTAGTATAGTTACTTACACCGAGTTTTGTCTTTTTTATAGAATTTTTAACTGCTTGCTGATGCAAAAGACGCTACACTGTGTAACTGTACTAAATATACTGTGCATGTAACAATTAAGATGATAACCCGCGTTTTAGAGTAACATTATTACTAATGACAAGGCTCATCCGCACATCATAGATACCTGGGTTTCTCGAACAACTCGTTTCTCGAGATCATTTCTTCCCCATACCTACAAACTATGGAATGAGCTTCCATCTGAGGTTTTCCCGCTTGGTTACGACATGTGTCGCTTCAAGAAAAATGTTCATAAATTCCTTCAGAGTAGGCAGCGCATCGACAATACCTTGAGTGTTGCCGGTGTTTATAAACGACGGTGACCACTTCACATCAGGTGGGCCGTATGCTAGTTTGCCTATTTATTTCATAAAAAAAATTAAAACAAAATACCTAAGTCTTTTTTCCTCAGTGTCCCCCTACATACACTCTGACCTTAAAGTGAGTTATTACCTATTATATGTTATACTACTTAGTCTAAGCCATGATGATTATAATTAGGTAGGTACCTGGCAAGTCTAGGTTCGGTAAATTTGTTTAGTAACTTTGTAGGTACGTACTACAAACTTGAAAAAAAAATGATCAAAAATGGTTTGGTACTTTTATGAAAGTAATAATATTTTGAAAAAGTTACAAGATTTTCATCGTTCTCAAATAAAATTTTACCAAACACGAAAACTTGCTTTTACTCTACCTACCTATTTACTATACAAGCGAGTATCATTAAGTCCAGACTTACCTACATGTCTCCAGTTTCATGCATGTATATTTTCCTATATCTTTTGTAGGAGCCTTAAATTGTTTTGTCGAGTATAAATAAAAATGTTGATATTTGTACAAAATATGTCCATATTTATGGATAATTATATTTTCGATAAAAATATATTATTGGATTAAGATTCTGAACCTTTTAGAAAAGAAGTGACCAGTATAAGAAAAAAAAACTAGATATTCATCGTTCTCATGTAAAATCTTAAAATATTCAAAACATGTTTTTATCAAGTATATTTTCTTGTCTCATTTCTGTGGATACTCATACTAAATAAGCACATTGTCATGTGTCCCGACTTACCTACATGTCATGCAGTCTGATGCATGTATATTTTCCTACATCTTTTGTAGGAGCCTAAAATTGTTTTGTAGGGTATAAATAAAAATGTTGGTATTTGTAACAAATATGGCTGTATTTATGGATAATTATATTTACTATTCAAATATATGATTGGATATAGATTCCTAGGTGGACGTGACCTAGGAGGCCTTCCTCAATACAAAGGGATTCCATTCTCTAAATACATTAATGTAAGAAGTAAAAGACCTAAGTACATACCTACCTATGCGTACCTATTTTTCTTCTAGCTTGTACTTATTATAATAAATTGTGTTTATATGCACAGGCACACATCAATAAGTGTGTTTTCAGTTTTTGTAAATAGCCGCCGCTTGATATTGGGCGCTAATTGATATTGTTATTGTTGTTGTTATTTGTCGATATTGTTGACATGTTTGTATTATATTAAGTAAGTAGGACACAGCTTGTTAACATTTTGAAATTCGTGTTTGCTCTTCTTATAAACTTGCCGATCTGTTTTATAAATTGGCCAATCTGACTTACCTGTCTAATGTTTGTACGCTGAAAAGCAGAATCTAGCGATCTTACCTATACCTAACAACCTAACATCTAATGCAATTGTATTTTACCTAGATTCATAAGCAATAAATGATTTATGATCATTATCTGCTTATAGACCACACAAGAGTTCTATTTAGAAAGTAACTATAGTTGCCAAAATAATATCGATAGACATTGATAATCACTGAGCTAGAGCTTGGTGCAACAATGCAGCTTTCCCTTACGTCATCGCGATAAATAACAATCTTTGGTTACCCACTAGGGCTAGTGAATACCTATCATCAGTTAGTCACTGAAACGAAAAAGATATGGAATCGGGGGGCTGGTTGTAATTTTTCATGTAGTCATTGTCATTCACAGAAAGCCGTTGAAAGAGGGCCCCATGAACTACCGGTAGGGGTATTTCAAAAGTAAGTGAGATAAGTTAACCCAGGTAACTCAGATAACGATTTTCAAAGCATTCAATCCAAAATAAAAATAAACCATACCGTGGGATTTCAACATACGGAACACTTATGGAATTTATGCATCGTTGCATTCACCCTAGATTATATTCATCCTGTTCTGATCATTATCAGACCTTGGAATCTGCAGGAGAAAGACACATTGTCATGTCAGTCTTAATGTAAAGTTCAGATCCTGGAGCCTGATTAATATATCAAACACAGATTTTTAATTCTGGCTACATCTTTGTGTTCTCTTACTCCAGGGACCTCCAGATATCGATTTTGAAAGCATTTGGATGGGAATAAAAAAAAAGATCTAAATAGTTTTTTTTTCATTTCTGATAGCAGATTCTTGTTCAGTTATGACAGGAAACTTCAGATAACGATTTTGAAAACAAAAAAAATCGTGGCCCGTTTTTCCAATTCTGACAATAGATTATAACATTCAAATATCATACCACACTATAAGGTATGCTTAAAACACGGATTTGAATGGAACTACCCATAACGCGAGCGCAGCCGCAGACGGAAGCTACTGAAATGTAGCACTTGGCGATAATATAGCTTCCTGTAAGTGAAATAACTTTTGGAATCCTTCGGTAGTTCCGGAGTACCGGAGTTTTCCCCTAAAGACAACACTATCTATTCTACATCAAGAACTCTTTCGTTTTTTCTTAAATATTTTAGGCATTAACTGCATATATGGTATAACTATACCAAGAATTATTAAAATCCGTCAAGTAGTTCCAGCGTGATGATTTTTCAAAGATAGATACAGGCAGAGAGACAGAAATTAAAAAAATAAACATAGATAGGTACTATTTGACTTTGTGTTTACCTCAATTCACATTTAGATTTCTGGTAGATGCAGGCGGGCCAAGACTGTTCTTCGTGGCATCATATTATGGGGGAGGCCTTTATCATAACAAAACATAACACCCAACAGTTTCATACAAGTCTAGCAGTGAACTTCTGCAGGCTGATAATGTTGATGATGACTGTTGTTTTAGTGTAAACGAGCCTTTATTTTCTGTTCAATTACCTGTCGACCAATGAAATGCGTTGCGGAATGTAGAAGAAACAATGTTGTCTTGTCAGTTACCGTATTGGCGCGGCAGTGAGGGCAGCGACAACCGACGCGAAGAAGCCAATAGTCTCAGATAGAATATCAAATATCTTCTGTTCTGTTGCAGCCTCGTAGCTGAGGTTTTGCTGGTCTAAGGCGCTAATTAGGCACTATTTTTTGAGCTATGGAAAAACGTCGGAATTTAAGAAATTAATTTTGTCAGTTGCTGTATTGGCGCGGCAGTGAGGGCAGCGAAGACCGACGCCATGAAGCCAATAGTCTCAGAAAGAATATCAAATATCTTCTATTCTGTTGCAGCCTCGTTGCTGAGGTTTTGCAGGTCTTAGGCACTAATTAGGCACTATTTTTTGAGATATAAAGCTAAGTCGTACGTGCTGTGGTTGCTGAGTTACAGGTGGGGGTCGCTATCGTGACGTCAAGCTGGCGACCCCCCATTCTTTAGCTTATAACTTCTAAAGTATTGAGGCACTAATTATTTAACTAAAGGCACTATTTGGCACTATTTATGCACTATTTATTGGCCGGGAAGAAAACCCTGAATTCGATTTGGGGGTCGCTAGCTTGACGCACACTACGTCTTTATATGTATGAACGAACAGACTAACCTCGCCTATGCAGCTTTGATTGTCGTTTGCAGAACCCTATCTTTCCATATAAACTAGTGAGCTAGCGAGTAATACGACCAATATAGCAGATGTATACGGCTAGTAAAAACTAAATTATCGTTCAGAAACGAATACCATCGATTTATTCACCAATAAATAATCGAATCGAATCGCTTTTTAAGAGTTAAAGTAAATACATTGGTGAATTTGGGCTTTAGTGTTTTTTTTTTGTATATTTTTTTTATACTACTTGAATGACGGAACAAGCAAATGGCCCACCTGATGTTAAGCGGTAACCTCTGCCTATGAACAGTGCATTACCTCATAGGTCACGTCCACCTAGGACGCGCCCTATGTGGCATTGCACTGCGTTCGCCACCCTGAGACATAAATATGAAAAGTCTCATGTGCCTGTAATTTCACCGGCACCCTTACCCTTCAAACCGGAACACAGCAATGCGAGCACTACTGCTTTGCGGCAGAAATAGGTATGGTGGTAGGACTCCCCCGGACGAACTCTTTCACAAAAAAGCTCTACTACTACTGCACTGTAATAGGCAGAGGTTACCGCTTAACATCAGGTGGGCCATTTGCTTGTTCCGTCATTCAAGTAGTATAAATGTAATGATGCAAAATAACTTGATTGTTTTCATAGACTGAAACATTTAGTGAATTAAGATTATGAAATTTATTTTTCCCACGCAAAAAACTAAGTAAGTTGTCAAAAACATTAAATCCTCAGTGTGCTACTTATAGAGCTAAGTGGTACGTGAAATACGTTTTAGGCCTTTGCACGTTAAGTGCGTAGGTACCTAACTATTTTAATAAAAATTGGTGCTCAATCTTTTATAGCGCTAAACATTCATCCTTGTAAGCTGACACCACCACTCGGGGGGGTCTAGGGGGCTTTTCATGCGGTACATGGCACCAAGACAAAGAACCGTGACACATTTAAAATAAAACCGACCAAGAGCAAGTCGGACCGCACCCGCACACGAATGGTTCTGTACCATTTTATTAAATATTGTATTTAATTGTAATTTTTTATTATTATTTTTTGTTATAGATACTATTACTGTAGTAGGTACTCACTCTGTGAAAATTTTAAGTTATCTATCTTTTACGATTCAAATGATACAGCTTTTATTGATCAAACTGAAACAAAAGATCATTATATAGTAAAATAAGGTTAAAAATTGAGGGGCTTTCATTTTAACCTTATTATGTATTCATTATTTGTTGTTATAGCAGTATTACTCATAGTTTTTAAAATCTACCTATTAAGATTCAAGATATACAATGAATGTTAAGGTCGACCTGACTTTGATAGCCTCACATGACCTTAATTGCTTTCCAAATGGTTTTCCTTAGCTTTTTAAAACAAAAAATACAGCCTTCCTTCAATTAACGGTCTCTTAAACTATACGCCTATGCTGGGGCAGGACAGTTTTTTACGCATTACCCTTTGATTTTTAATTTAGTTTTATTTTGATTATTTGGCAATAGAAATTACACACTCGGTGAAAATTTCAACTGTCTACCTATTACGGTTCAAGAGATTGACAGACAGACGGACAATGGAGGTTTAGTAATAGGGTCCCGTTGGCACCCTTCGGGTACGGAACCCTAAAAATGACAAATTAAAAAGTAGCGCTGTCATCGAGCAAAACAGCCACGCAGTCTGTTTTGCACGATGACTGATTATATTTTGAAACAAAACTGAACGCGGTTCAGCGGTTCGGAGATGATAAGCTGAGTGGAAAGCCTAGGTGGCAGGTCTTGAGCAACACCTGAGCTCGAAGCTGGATCCTCCTCTGGATACAACGTCGGTAGAGCTCTGTCTTTCTTCCTGTCTGTCATTTGGGAACAAACAAGGAGAAGGAATGTTCTTGGTCTCATTAAATACAAGTAATTAATTTTGTAAAAATTCAAAAATACCTCAAGGCCATAAAACGGCTGAACCGATTTTGATCAAACATAGCTAAGAACACTCCCGACTAAAACACCTTTCATACAAAAAAAAAACAAAAAAAACGGTTCATCCGTTCGGGAGCTACGATGCCACAGATAGACACGTCAAACTTATAACACCCCGTCGTTTTTGCGTCGGGGGTTAAAAATACCATCATCTACCAGCTTATATTTTGCTCCATTTATAACACTCCGATTATCTATATACATAGTCAAGCATTTTGTATTCAATTATTAACCTGGATCCCAGAAAATGACACTGGTTTATAACCCCGAAATGTATGGAACTATCCTGAAACTATGAACTAAATGAATGGCCTTTCTTAGAAAGGCATCACATTCTGCTGAGCAACCGTTACAGCCAATATACATAAGTTACAGCTTTAACTCATAAAAAATATTAAATGCTAAGCGAATCTAATAATACAGCATTTTATGAGAACATTTTTCGCAAAGATGGGAATCATGTCGTGCCTAATTGGGATTTCCCGGAAAATTTGACTAAAAGAAACAGGACGACACAATTAGGTATCTGGTTTTTTACAATTGTTTCCCGGAAAATCTACGATAAGAGATCGTTTACTTAGTAGGAATTTTAGTTTCCGCGTATGTAAAGAAAATACGCCTTAAACCCGTATAAAATTGTCTAATTTACTATGATTGGTATCTTTCTAGAAAGCTGTGGTATTACCGCTTGAGGTAGTATTTAGTCATTGAAAAGTAGGGAAAAATGTCAGGACGGGGAAAAAGCACTTTGGAAACTTCAAAAATGGCCAAAAGTTGCAACTTTGACACTAAACTCAGAGTCGTACAAAATAAAAAGCCCGTTTGGGAATATAAAAATGCTCTAAGCTTTTGACAGAACGCTTTAGGGATTTGAAATACATGGTGATGATTTCTACTTTCAAATAATTATAATTTGATAAATATAGTCTACCTCACAAAGAATACTTCTAATTGATTTATATACATAAATTGTATTGTTTGTTATTGTTCATATTATGTCCTTGTTACTGAATAAATTACATAATTTTAGGTTTATTTAATGCATTATAGTTTGGTGGAATTATTCACTCTTTGTCATTGTTATTAAGAATGCAAAAAATCATAGACATTTTAGTATGCTATTTTTGATTGATTTTGTCGGTAGATATTACACAGTTAAATTAGTTTTTTTTTTCGGTAACTAATTTTACCGCAGCTCAGATAGTATTACAGTGTGCAAGCAGCTCAGATTGTATTACAGTGTACAAGCAGCTCAGATTGTATTACAGTGTGCAAGCAGCTCAGATAGTATTACAGTGTACAAGCAGCTCAGATTGTATTACAGTGTACAAGCAGCTCAGATTGTATTACAGTGTACAAGCAGCTCAGATTGTATTACAGTGTACAAGCAGCTCAGATTGTATTACAGTGTACAAGCAGCTCAGATAGTATTACAGTGTGCAAGCAGCTCAGATAGTATTACAGTGTGCAAGCAGCTCAGATAGTATTACAGTGTACAAGCAGCTCAGATTGTATTACAGTGTACAAGCAGCTCAGATTGTATTACAGTGTGCAAGCAGCTCAGATAGTATTACAGTGTACAAGCAGCTCAGATAGTATTACAGTGTACAAGCAGCTCAGATTGTATTACAGTGTACAAGCAGCTCAGATTGTATTACAGTGTACAAGCAGCTCAGATAGTATTACAGTGTGCAAGCAGCTCAGATAGTATTACAGTGTGCAAGCAGCTCAGATAGTATTACAGTGTGCAAGCAGCTCAGATAGTATTACAGTGTGCAAGCAGCTCAGATAGTATTACAGTGTGCAAGCAGCTCAGATAGTATTACAGTGTGCAAGCAGCTCAGATAGTATTACAGTGTGCAAGCAGCTCAGATAGTATTACAGTGTGCAAGCAGCTCATATAGTATTACAGTGTGCAAGCAGCTCAGATAGTATTACAGTGTGCAAGCAGCTCAGATAGTATTACAGTGTGCAAGCAGCTCAGATAGTATTACAGTGTGCAAGCAGCTCAGATAGTATTACAGTGTGCAAGCAGCTCAGATAGTATTACAGTGTGCAAGCAGCTCAGATAGTATTACAGTGTGCAAGCAGCTCATATAGTATTACAGTGTGCAAGCAGCTCAGATAGTATTACAGTGTGCAAGCAGCTCAGATAGTATTACAGTGTGCAAGCAGCTCAGATAGTATTACAGTGTGCAAGCAGCTCAGATAGTATTACAGTGTGCAAGCAGCTCAGATAGTATTACAGTGTGCAAGCAGCTCATATAGTATTACAGTGTGCAAGCAGCTCAGATAGTATTACAGTGTGCAAGCAGCTCAGATAGTATTACAGTGTGCAAGCAGTTCGCTGGGATTTAATTTGTTTTTCGGAGGCTTTATTATTGTTCTTTATTTATTGTGAGATTTTGCAAAGCTTAATACGTGCTACCGTTTTGTAACTCAATACAATTATTGTATTTTTTATTTTATTTTTTATACTTACTTGGATGACGGATCAAGCTAGAGGCCCACCTGATGTTAGCCTCTGCCTATGAACAGTGCATTACCTCATAGATCACGTCCACCTAGGACGCAACCTATGTGGCATTGCACTGCGCCCGCCACCCTGAGACATAAAGATGAAAAGTCTCATGTGCCTGTAATTTCACCGGCACCCTTAGCCTTCAAACCGTAACACAGCAATGCGAGCACTACTGCTTTGCGGCAGAAATAGGTATGGTGGTAGTACTTCCCCAGACGAACTCTTTCACAAAAAAGCTCTACTACTACTAAAAATATGCTACTATGTATAACTGCATACTATATATAACATTTTATGTAAAAATAAATAATCACTTTTACCAACCAACTACGGGCCACCTAACGCTTACAAGATTCTTAACTCATGTCACAATTGTCAGTTTTTTATACAAACCTGTCAATTTGACATGGGGAAGGTGTTCCGTAAAATAAGTTTTGGTTGGTGAAAATATTAACTACGTGGAATATGTTTGTTATAAATTGATAACACAAAATTATTCGCCTGAGGTGTGAAACCATATCCCGAACCGGATGAGAGGCTTCCTATTGTCATGTAGATAGTAGGAACCTGTTCTGAATTCTTAGGAAATTATTATCAGGTCATGTTTAGCAAATATCCGTTGCTTGAATATTATATTCATAACAATATTTGATTAGAGCCTACTTGGAGAGGCATGCCTAAATCTGATATGTATTGTTACTAGCAAAAAGTACAGGTTTGTGAGGGCCTGCAAGATTTTTTACTTGTGTTTTTAACCCCCGACGCAAAAACGACGGGGTGTTATAAGTTCGACGTGTCTGTGTGTGTATGTGTGTGTGTGTGTGTGTGTCTGTCTGTAGCTCCCGAATAGATGAACCAATTTCGGTTTTGTTTTATGTTTGAAAGGTGAATTTGTCTGGAGTGTTCTTAGCTAAGTTTGATCAAAATCGGTTCAGCCGTTTCATTGCGTAGAGGTTTTTTTTAATTTTTACAAAATTTATTACTCTTTAATATTTAAACACACCTAGATTTGAATTTAAATACAAATCTAGAGGTGTGATAGTTTTTTCGTATAGTGTACCACAAAAGTGCGTATTTTGTGGGAAAGGAGAGGACTCGCTTCGCTCGCCCTAATATTTTGAAGTCTCACTTCGATGTACAGAACTAGCAGGAATAAGCGGAGCTGCGAAACTATTTTGAAAGTTTAGTGGTTTTGGGGCACAGATCGTGAGTTATAAAACAGATTTATAATAAAAATATTTGTGTAGTTTCGTGATTCATAACATTTATTACCCAAAAACATTTAAACTAAGATTTAACGACCGTGTTCGACATCAAAGATTTACAAGATTGTTTTTATGGGTTTCATGCATATAGATGTTGACTTATGGAGTTTTAATTATAGTGTAGATGGATGAATGTGGAGGCGATGCGGTGTGTTTCCGCAGATTTGAGGCACATTACACCTATCACATACCGGATACATATAGGAAGACGCAGACGTCACCTTATAGACTGATTTAATTTTAACAGTAGTCTGATGAGAACACATAATATGTGTATAATATAGATAATATAGATTCTGCGCTAAATTAGTGTATTCATCGTAAACTGTACAACTGGAATATTGAATAGCAAGCACTAATGTATACAAAACACACACATTTATATTTGATCGTTTAAATAAGATTGTTGGATAACATTATTTTTCAACCCCCGTCCTAAACGAGGGCTGTTCTAAGTTTGACGTATGTGTATATCTGTGTATCTGTCTGTGGCGTCGCAGCTCCTTAACGGATGAACCAATTTTGATTTAGTCTTTTTGTTTGAAAGTTGACTTGAAAGAGAGTGTACTTAGCTATGTTTGGTGGAAATTACTGCAGCCGCTACCTGTTTTTTTTTTAAAGGGAACTCCGGCGTTGCGGCACCTACTTCTAATATCGCGTTTTATTTTTTCCTGTGGCAACATCAAGTCGTCAAAAGATTAACTAATTCGCTTCGGGGCCTACATCACGCCCTACATAAGCAATGTGCTTACATAAGAGTTCCATTTTTATAATTTTTGTCAAACATTGAAAATAGTCGGGGTTTATTTTTATTTTTTATTAAAAAAATAGGCAAACTAGCATACGGCCCACCTGACGTGAAGTGGTCATCGTCGCTTATAGACACCGGCAACACCCAAGGTATTGTCGATGCTCTGCAGACCCTGAAAGAATTTATGATCATTTTTCTTGAAGCCACACATGTGTAACCAATCGGCAAAACCTCAGATCAAAGCTCCTTCCATAGTTTCTAGGTATGGGGAAGAAATGATCTCGAGAAACGAGTCGTTCGAGAAACCCAGGGTTCTATGATATGCGGATGATTTTAAATAAATACAAACTTAACTTGTTTATTTACAAATAAATAAATGAGGGTATTCCATCATTTATTTATTTGTTCTTAATACCATCATGAAAATACTTCCTCATCCATACGGATGCTGTACATTAGGATCTTTCTTCCGAAAATCAGCAAAAATAATTGTATGCGCATTGCAGAGTGTTTAGATTTGTATAAAAATAGATGGCATTCCAGAGAACACTGAGAATAGAGCATCCATTAAGTCTTTCAGCAGACGACCTTGTGTAAGATACAGGAAAGAGCTGTTAGAGCACCATTAATATTAGTGAAATCTGTTTGATCGCGGGAAAGATACACTCATTTATAAGCTGGGTTTACAATTATAAATTAACAATTAGGGTATCTTCATCATAAGCATCATAGCACTGTTCTGCTATGTCATATAAAATAAATAATATAATAAAAATAAAAAATGCTGGACAGTTCACACAGCATTATCTAGCCCCAAGCTAAAACTTGTGTTATGGGTACTAGATAACTGATATACAATACATTACATAGATAAATATTTTTATTATACATAGAAAATACCCAGAACACCCTGGACAAATATCTGCAGATCGTACAAACATTTGTTCCGAGGCGGGAATCGAACCTGCAACCTCCTGCGTCGTAGTCAAACCTTCGCCCGCCGCGCCACATAGGTCGATGTATAGTAAGTAAGTAAAACTTTTATTTTGGCAAAAAACTATACACAACACAAATAAGTAAGTAAAACAGATAGGCTTTGACAACGTTTTGGCTGTGTATAGTGCTGTCAAAAGAGGACCGTGCTGAGCATAATGCTGCAGTAAACTGCAGCGCTGATTTTCAGCTGATTTTCAGTATAGTTTGATGTACTTATACGTCACTATGCGTATTAATTGGTCATCTTGGGATTTGGACGTTTTGCGTTTGTGTTTGGTTAATATGTGAATTATAAATTATTGCCATGTGCCGGCAATTATATATTTTGGTAAGTGGACGTACCGGGAATTGAAACTGTTGTAACCAATTCATTTTGGGACATGGACATTTCGTCCTCAAACCATTAGTCTAATTAGTGGAGACCTTTCTGGGTCTAATGAGAGGGCAAAAAGTAGGTCCACGAAAAAACACTCGTAGTGTATGTGAGACCATAGTTATGTTGTTTGGCTTTAGGAAAAAGCACGTTCACAAATAGGTTGGTTAATAAATTTAAATTAATGAAACCACGAAAAACTACTCTACTACAGCACACCTAAATAGCATTTTACGATACCACACTTGCGTTTCGTCAGCTTTTGGATTTACTATAAACTTTTAAAAGCATTTTTACAGTCCATTTCGTTTGGTGACGCTTGTCGATGGTCAGAGCTTTTAGTTTAATTATTTTCTTTTAATGATTTACTATTGTGACTACAATTAACTGCGATGGTATCCGAACAGTACCTACCCACAACACACTTCGCAATTCGTTTTTAGTTTTACGTAAAGCAGCACTAATTGATTAGGTAATACTAATTTGTGTTAACGATAGTAATTTCCAGTTTTTTTTTATATGTTTAGTGTACTTTTTTCATGTATAAAATTATATTTAGGGCGAGTAAAGTGAGTCCTCTACTATCCCACAACGTATGTAATTTTGGGAAAATTTTAAGAAAACAGAATAATACCTCTTTGATTTGTATTTAACATAGTAATTTCAATTCATGTCTAGATGTACACAAATGTATAAAATATAAGTTAAAAAAAATGTAGCGAGCCCTTACAAAGCTGTACTTTTGGCTAGTTATAACCGGCTTTAGTACAAAATATCGGAATAACTAAATCGTGATTCTGTGTCTACAATTTCGTATGAGGGGATTCCTTTAAAACCGCATTTAAAAGCATTCGATACTACAGAATAAAAAAATTGTTGCTGATACGTAAACGCGCCTAAAATATTTTTTTTTTTTTTTTTTTTTAATTTTTTTGTTTAGGTCAGCGACCTTTGTTTATTAACCGACTTCAAAAAAAGGAGGAGGTTCTCAATTCGTGTTTTTTCATGTTTGGTACCTCATATCTCCGTCATTTATGAACGGATTTGGGAAAGTATTTTTAGATTTAGGACGTATGCATTCAATAAGTATTTCAAGGGTGACTTCCCGATATCCGATTGAGCTGAAATTTGGCATACGTGTCAAGTTCCGATGACAATACAATATCTGTCACCATAATATTTATCGATGGATAATAGTAAACTGGCCATGTTTAGGGTAACTTTGATCAGCACATGGTTCCGATCACTACTGTTATAAACGCTTGTATGGAAAATAATATTTTAAAAGCAGCCTTGATTGTTAAAAAACCGATTTTGTAGCCCCGTCATTGTTTATGACAAGATCTTCGCGGGTCGTGCAGCGATTTGAATAATTATTTACTAAATAGGTTATAATATAAACATAATCTAGGTGGTCGCATTTAAATATGAAGAAAATAAACCAAAATAAATAATATTTAAAAAAAAAAAAAAATAACACGCTTTTATAGCTAACCGAACTAAAAAATAGAAATTAATTTTCAATTTCAAAGAGTTTATATTACAGATATTACAGTAGTAGAAGATCGAACACGTTTTAAAAAAAAAAAAAAACTGTTTGATTGTTCGATTTTCTACTGCTGTAATATAAACTCTTTGAAATTGAAAATTATTTTCTATTTTTTAGTTCGGTTAGCTATTAAAGCGTGATTTTAATTTTTTTATAAATATTATTTATTTTTCATTTTTTAGTTCGATTTATCAACTAGTTATTTGTTGACATGTGGTGTTGAAATATCTCACAGTAAGGCCCTCTAACTCTAACTCTAACTCTAACTCTACCTCTAACTCTAACTCTAACTCTCTCTCTCTCTCTCTCTCTCTCTCTATCCTCTCTCTCTCGCTATGCAAAGTTTCAAATTAATCAGACTTCTGGAAATTGGTGAAAATTATGCTCAAAAATTCAGTTACATACATACATACATACATACATACATACATACATACATACAACCCAAGCTAATAAAAGCGTGTTAAAAAAGACTTCAAAGCGGGTCGATGGTTTTCATGCCATAATCCGCAAGAAAACAGCTTCTTTGCTCAGCAGAGTGCGGAGTAGCACCAACAGCATTCTACAGGTCATACCTTGCAGATTTGAACTGCCTGTGATGAAGTCCTTCATTCGGGTCCTGATAAGATAGTCTCATTGGAGTCTATCGGATCAGAGCAAGAGTGACGGTCTACTTAAATAATTATATAACTGTGTAAACGATAACCTAGTTCTTAAGTCTTACTAACAAATGGACCATGTGATGTCTGAATAACAAAATAGACTTCAAAGCTCTGAATTGATCAACTAATTTTCATAGGTAGTGCACCTGTGAAAATTAGGGGATCAATTCAGAGCTTTGAATTCTATTTTTCCCTAAATAATTATTTGAAACCGTTGATCTGCATTTACTTTTTCTTAGATTCACTTGTTTAGGTAGTACGAGTAGGTAGCGTAAGTAAATATATATTTTTAAACAACGGACCATCAAACTGGTTATCAGAACTAATATTAGCAGTAGATTCCCGTGAGAAAAGCGTTGGTCTTCGATCTCAAAATATTAGCTTTTCATTTTCAATTTCAGATAATATCAAACATTCACTGTTTGTCGACTTATTTCATTAGGTTATACAATAAACGCTACTTCCCTCTCAAAATTCGATTTTCGTTTGTACAGCTGGAACCAGTGATCCATAGGTCTTAATTAGTCTTACTTAGTCTTAATTCACACTAACTATGTAAATTCAGGATGGAGTATTACAAGCTTGTACCACTGGCTTAGTGATAATTTGTAAGCAGAGTGAATTTAAAACTACTTGGATAAAAGGAGTAAACAAAATCAGTGATCAAAAAGAAGGTGCTCAAAACATTTAACCAACAAACGATATAAAAAAAAAAACTTTTTATGAAGTGAATACAATCTGTGATAAAAAAAAAAAAAAAAAAAAAAATAGGGGTCGACAACACAAAGAGCTAAAAATGCGCCTCAAAAACTGTTCAAAGCCAAAATAAAAGATAAATTCTGTACATGCTAAATAAACACACACAATGTCTGTGAATGAGACGCCGACGAACTCGAGCCTTCATGGCCAGGTGTTCCAGCGAACGCTGAACTCTTCCGGATGGAATGACACGGAGCTGTGGATCCCGCCCATGGACCTGGCGATATTCTACCACCCGGATGTACTGATCATAGTGCTGTATGTGGGCGTGCTGACCGCTTCGCTGGCCGCTAATACACTGCTGATCTTCATCGTCATTAAGTTCCAGTACATGAGAAGGTATGAATGTTTTAAATAATCCCACTAATATCATAAATGTAAGCGTTTCGGTTCCACCTTTGTAATGACAACAGCTAAGGAATGGAACAAGTTGCCGTCGTCTGTCTTTCCTGAAAACTATAACATGGCGCTGCCTTCTAGACCTTCGTGCTCCAACGTAGCTCCAACGTCAGCCGCATCGTCTATTACCAAAGAGTGACATCGCGGCATGGAGCATCGCGGTCAAACGAGGGTCTATTATAGTTAAAAAAAAAGTTACGTAGTATTTATGTTTAGATATTGAAATTGTTATATTTTTGTATGTTTCTTACTCAATCACGCTGAAAAGGTAGAAGTGTGTGTGAGTATTTTTGGAGTGTGAAATGTGTGTATATTGTGACATGTGTAAGTATAATATATGTAGATAGAAAGAGACATATTTATATGTATTGTGTCGTTTAGGTCTCGAGACAATTTAACGGGGGATTTGTTCGCCAGCCGGACTATGGAAAATTTGTATTTTTCGATTGTTCGGTGGCGATATTACCGGACCAAGGTACAGTGTACAGATGTACAACCAACCAAACAGTATCGCCACCGGACAATCGAAAAAAGAAACTTTCCACGGTCCGGCTGGCCGGACTACACAACCGGACCACGGTTAAGAAGGGGAACTGATTTCGATTAAATTTTGTATACAGATATACTATGATCTGGATTGTGCTATAGGCTACTTTATATCACGGTATAATGCAAGCAAATCTGCGGACAGACACTAGTAATGAATATAAATGTCTTTCCGAAGCGTAGACAATGGAATAAAGTGACCCGTTTACATACGTTATCACGTTATATACGGGACGACCTCTGTAGCGCGGCGGGCGTAGGTTCGCCTGCGACGCATGAGGGTGCGGGTTCGATTCCCGCCTCGTAACAAATATTTGTGCGGTCTGCAGATATTTGTTCAGGGTGTTCTGGGTATTTTCTATGTATAATAAAAATTATCTATCTATGTAATGTATTGTATTAAGTACATCAGTTATCTAGTACCCAAAACACAAGCTCTGCTTAGCTTGGAGCTAGTTAATGTTGTGTGAACTGTCCAGCATTATTTTTTTATTTATTTTTCATAAATGTTAAAATTAAGGTGTATGGATATTTAGATATTTTTTATTTTTGTATTTTTGTATGTTTGTTACTCAATCACGCCGAAACGGTAGAACTGATTTCGATGCAATTTGGTATACAGATAGACTATGACCTGGATTAAGGCAATAAGATTAAGATGACCTGGATTGAGCTGTAGGCTACTTTATATCCCGGTATAACTCGAGCAAAGCCACGGGCAGACACTAGTAATGAATATATATGTCTTTGCGAAGCGTAAACAGGCAATGGAAAAAAGTGAGCCGTTTACACTACGTTATTATTCTCTACTAGTAGTGCCCCGCGGTTTCACCCGCGTTAGTCTCGATCCCGTGGGAATATCGGGATAAAAATGTGCCTATGTGTTATTTCGGGAGTCCAGTTATCTCCATTCCAAATTTCATGCAAATCCATCCAGCCGTTTCAGCGTGAAGAAGTAACAAACACACTACACACACACACACACAAACTTTCGCCTTTATAATATTAGTGTGATATCCATACCTACATCTTGTCGGACACATTGTTTTAAACGGATCAGCCGGCCTGTTTGATCTTATTACACGTAACATGTGTAACTATGTGCACCTAACGACGTCTTCTGCAAACGTTTGTTCAACTTGGTGTGAGCAAACTTCCTGATAAAAGGTAGGTGTGTGTTAAAGCCTGGAGACTATCTCATTACGCTTGTGTGCGACTTTCTAGTAATAACTGGAGGGCAATTCTCGTGCTTTAGAGATTAATTCGACATAAGTCGACCAAAATCATTCAACTCGAATACGATTTGATGGTTATTGTGACATTTTCGTGACATTTTTTGCAGACATTCATGCTTCGACATTATCTCTAATTTAGAGATAATCTCTACAAACCGAGAATTGGCTCGAGCCAATCGAATACGATTTGAATGATTTTGGTCGACTTATGTCTATTTGTGACATCACGAGAATAGCAAATTAAGATTTTATTCGACATTCGCCATCTTGTTTCGACATATGTCTAATTCGACTTAATCTCTAAAGCACGAGAATTGCCCTCCTGGATTGTTGCTTGTGTAATAAAATTTTATTTATTTATTTATTTTATTATTAACTTTTTACAATGAACAGTAAATGAACTACAAATCGGCACAGAAGAACAGAACTAAAAGATAAACCTACTTGCTTGCTAAGATATTTTACAGTTTCTATTGTGACTTTGACAATGAAATCGTAAATAAAGCAACTATCGTCAACGAGTTATGTAAGGAGGACGCTCCGGATACTTAAGCCTTTGTGAATGGTGCATGTCCGAGGATATTAGTTCTTGCAGTAGGCACCGAAAGAAGACTACGTCTCGTTAAAAAGAAACTTACTATTCTATTTTATAAAAAAAAAACTCAACTACTTCAATAAATAAAAACTGGTTCATTCGTTTGGGATCTTCGATGTCACAGGCATTACACACACCATACTTATATCACTCCTCTTTTTTTTTGGGGATAAAAATAGCTTTTATGTAGTTATTATTTTCTAAATGTTTGCTTGTCGTAAAATACTGGTATTATTTATCAAGGCGAATTCTATGGTATAATAAATATCTGCCGCGCTAGCACGGGCTAGGTAGACTGTTTGAATAGCGTGGGCCAAAGCTGGGCTTTATATTCGTCAAAGTATTACCTTACCATCCATCGTAAAACAGATTAGGCAAGCCTGAGGCAAGCAAATAGCTTAGTGAGTTTATCTTACAGACGAGTTGGTTTTGACGTTTAGGTACCTACCCACTTAGGAATTCGATTGATACATTTGTAATAGTCGCGACCGACTCACCTTCACACCGCTCTCGAACGGCTAACAAATCGCTCTGTCACACTGGTGTGATGGTTAGGAACAAAACTTTATAAAGAATAATTTAATTAAGAAAGCGTATTAAACACTACATGACTATGTTAATGATAAAGCCGCGTGGCCTGATGTCGCTCTGCCCCTCGACACCTAATTTGACAATTTGCAATGTCTGTACCTGCATATAATTTATTACTGATGTGTTATTTATGTGTATATCAAGCGTAGTGTGTGCTGCCTTATGAACTTTTGCTGATTCTCTCTATCATCTTACTCTTGACTGCCTACCTAAGTAAGGCTTTTAATTTGGTTTTCCTTTTTTCCTTGAATCAGCTTCAACTTGTTCTCGAGGCACCACACAGGCGCTCTCCACCTAGTAGTAAGAAGGATCATCAAAAGAAAAACAGACCGTGTTTGTTGCCTGATTCTTCTAGGTCTGGTTGCGTTGGAACAGGAGTAACTGTAAATTTATTTTTTAAGACGATTCAAAATGATCCTTGTGATTTCAATGAATAAAATACTTTTGACTTTGACTTTGACTTCCTCCAAGTAACACTAGTATTAAAGATAGGAAAACGCATTCCTAACCTCAATACCGTCGTGAATACTTACCTATCCAGGTAAGTAAGCGTTTTCCATTTGAGATGACATCAACAGTTACCATTAGGATCAAAGGTTGGCTGTAAGAAAATGCTAATTAGCATAAAGTCACCTATGTCCTGCTTGTTTGTCTAATGCATATAGAGTTTATATCTATCTATTTAAGGTGATTATAGCCTCGAACGACCTTGGGCATCTGGGCGGAGCCTAGGAAATGTTGCATCCAGAGCCCGCACCACAAGCCACGCATAAACATTGGCACAATATTCAGAAACAATGAAGAATCGCAGCGAGCGGCGCGCGCGGACGCGGGCGCGCCGGCCGCGGCGTGGAGCGCGGTGCGCTAGTCATGAGACCGCGGCGCGCGGCGTGCGGCAGCCGCGGTCTGGTACGAGGTGCTAGTAATGCAGTCATATCTGTTTTCTAGTTTGTTGTGTTTGAGAACACGCGCACTTTTGATTTTGAGCATCGGAAATTATGCGCTATTGCTATAGTATACCTATGCCTGCCGGCATTGTTGATTTTTCTTAGCTTTGTTTGTTAGACCTGTCTACTTGACCTAGTATGGTAGATAATGAAATAGATGACACACGCCTTTTTCCCCGAAAGTGTAGACAGAGCCCATAAATATAAATACAAATAATAGGACCTATTTCTTACATACCTAGTTGTTTTATTGGTTCGTTACGGTTTATTTCTAAAAACCCAACCAGGAAAACACCAATGGATAGACCAATGACAAAAATCGAATGAAAAATCTCGAATGATAAATCTCGAATGAAAAATCTCGAACATTAATTCTCGAATGAAAAATCTCGGATAAACAATCTCGAATAAAAATCACGAAATAAAAATCTCGAATGAAAAATCTCGACTGAAAAATCTCGAATGAAAAATGTCGACTGAAAAACCTCGAATGAAAAATATCGAACATTAAGTCTATAAGCTATAAGTACAATTGTTGCTATAAGATTTGTCCTGGCTGCTAGCTTATTAAGGAATGTGTTATTACTGGAAGAAAGCGTTAGTTGAGTCAGTCGTGGGAAGCAATGGCGGCGATGAGCTCACCACTTGTGACGTCTATATTCCACGATGGTGTGACCAACTGTGAAAAGCGGCCCATTGAGGATCTGCCTACCCCTTCGGGGAAAAAGGCGTGTGTCTATGTATATATGTATGTAAATCTCGAATAAAAAATCTCGAACGGAAAATCTTGAATGAAAAATCTCGAGTGTAAAACCTCGAATTAAAAATCTTGACTCGAATAAAAATGTCGAATATTAAATCTCGAACGAAAAATCTCGAATGAAAAATCTCGAATAAAAAACATGAATGAAAAATCTTGACTAAAAAAAAGTTAAACGAAAAATCTATGCGACACAAATAAAAGGTAGTTATATGAAATCACAATTACACTTCATAAAAGGTAAATTAAGTACCTAGTTAGGTATCGAAACACAATCTTGACGACCTCTGTGGCGCGGTGGTCGAACGTTCGCCTGCGACGCTGGAGGTTGAGGGTTCGATTCCCGCCTTGTAATTTCATTGTAATGGTTATGTCACTTTTATTTTGTCATAAATGTTTGTATGCCCTATTTTTGAAAATAAATAATATGAATATGAATATGAATATGAATATGAACAAATATTTGTGCGATCTGCAGATATTTGATCAGGGTGTTTTTTTTTTTTTTTTTTTTTACTTTGATAGACCTTTGTTTGACCACGATGTCACTGTTGGTAAGTGACGATGTGTCCGAAGATGGAGCACAAAGGTTTAGAAGGCACCTATTCACTCTAGACTTGAAGAGACCCAGATTATAGTTTTCAGGAAAGACAGACGACGGCAGTGTATTCCACTCCTTAGCAGTTCGCATTATAAAGGTAGAACCGAAACGTTTTGTGCGAATAGAAAGTATACCAATGAGGTAAGGATGGTACTGAGCCGTACGCCTGCTCGTCCTATGATGAAAAGGAGATGGTGGGATCAGATCGTGCAGTTCCTGGGAGCATTTCCCGAAATGTAACCTATAGAAGATTGAAAGGCATGCAACCTTACGGCGGTGCTCGAGACTCTGGATCTTAGTCTCCGCCATATGTTGCTCACCTATAACCCAGAAAGCTCTAAGTTCGATCGAGTCCAAGGCAGCAAGCTGGTATTTGGCCGAACCATCCCAAACATGGCAGCAGTACTCCATACCAGCCCGGACTTGTGCTTTATATAAACTAAGAAGCTGTCCTGGTGTGAAGTAACGCTTTACCTTATTCAGGATGCCTAGCTTCATGGCAGTGTTTTTACCTTAGACTCGATGTAAGAGCCAAAGTTGAGAGTTCTGGATATTTTCTATGTATAATAAAAATAAAAATCTATTTTATATATTGTATTAAGTATATTAGTTATCTAATACCCATAACACAAGGTCTGCTTAGCTTGAGGCTAGATAATGTTGTGTAAACTGTCCAGCATTATTAATTATTATTATTTATTATTTATTTATTTAATCACCAAAGTAATTATTTCACACATACTTCATAGTTTTTTCGCCCGCAGTAACTCATTCATCTGTGGTAGCAATATCACTTTAGCCAAAACCGCTGGACTTAGAGACTTGAAACTTGCAGGATGTGTTATTTTTAGGGCGATTGTTTTCATTCGAGATTTTGCATTCGAGGTTTTTCATTCGAGATTTTGAATTCGAGATTTTACATTCGAGATTTTTCATTCAAGATTTTTCAGTAGAGATTTTTCATTCGAGATTTTTCATCCGAGATTTTTCATCCGAGATTTTTCATCCAAGATTTTTCATCCGAGATTTTTCATTCGAGATTTTTCATTCGAGAGTTTTTATTCGAGATTTTTCGTTCAAGATTTTTCATTCAAGATTTTTCATTCGAGATTTTTCATTCGAGATTTTTCATCCGAGATTATTCATCCAAGATTTTTCATCCGAGATTTTTCATTCGAGATTTTTCATTCGAGATTTTACATTCGAGATTTTACATTCGAGATTTTTAATTCGTGATTTTTCATATACGTACTTATTCTTATAGTAGATAACATAACATAGCACCCAACAATCACATACATAGTCCTGATCCCACACAAGACATCCCTTTGTTGTGGGTATCAGAAACTACGAGTACCATGGTACCATAACACCCAGACCCGGAACAAATATCTGCAGATCATACGAACATTTGTCCCGCAGCGGGAATCAAATCCGCAACCTTTCGCATCTTAGCCGGCTACTCGCCCGACGCGCTACAGCTACAGAGGTCGTCAAAGATAAGAAACCAACAAGCGTCCTCGCGCAAACTAAATATCTAAACGAAAACGATCAATATTTACAATGTTTTGTTCAAGGAACACAAAACACAACTAAAAAACTACGATGAGTACACTAACTGCCATCGTGTCATATTGTGCCCGAACCAGTCGGTGGCACTCACAGGAGCGGAGCAAAAAAGTGACGCGGGTACCCCGTGCGAACGCTTGGGCCGGACTGAGGTCCGCGGCCGAACCGCCCCGTGGCAGCTCGTTTCACAGTTTTTGTTTTATTGTTTCAAAATTATAATTATTTTTGAAAATATAAACATATCATATGTAAAGTCTGTAAATTGTCTATAATATTGTGAAAGAATCATTAAAATAGCTGCAGGCGTTTGGAAGGAGTAGGAATTCTTGCGTAAATTATAGGGAACAATGTTTTATTTTTTCCTATCAAAAGCAACACCAATCTAAAAAATCTAAACATATTGTTCTATTCTTGACAATATTATACTTATTAACTGATTTTTTTAAATTATTTGGGCCATTATTGTAGGAGGAGTAGGCTTTCGAAATAGGTCTATTTTGAGTTTCGGCAAAACTAATCGCCTTAACTACTACTTGAGAAATAGGTGTCCATGTGGCCCTATTCTTATATTTACATAGGGTTTTTCTTTGTCTGAATATTAAGCTACCTAGTTGTCAATTTAAAATAAAGAAAGAAAGAAAAAAAACATTTGGAACGGCACACATGGGTAGAAGAAATGACACTCAACGAAAAAAATAAAAAATAAAAAAAGATAAAACATAATAGGTAATACCTACAATAGGCAAAAACTAAGTACTTATAACTAACATTACTAAAAAAATAATTGAATTCCATCCACACAGTGACGTCACAAATTTAGTTCAGTAGCGGTATAAATGGAAGAATTTCCTGCACTAAGTGCATCACAAAAATCAAAAAGTGCAGTGCTTTTGTATTTCTCTTCCAAACTAATTCGTACGTGGGTGTCTATTACGTCAAAAACAAAGCTTTTGAATACCAATCAGACCCTTCCCCACTCAGTCAATCAATCCTGCTTGATCACCATCAAAATTAATAAAGCAATCGTCAGATTACCGAAACCAATCAACTCGCTGACGCAACCTCATTAACGGCCACTATCGCGAGCAAATAGTATTTGAATGTTGCGCATTATCAGCCTGGTGATAAACTGTACATAACTGTTTGGATTATCGTTTCCCCTAGGGGGGAGATCCGCATACTTCTTATTGGCGGGGCAATCATCAACATCAACCTGTAGACGTCCACCAGCTGGTCAAAATTCTCCTCCATATAATTCCACGATGTGGCATCTTGAGTCTCGAGTCGCATCTATGTGCCATCTCCCTACGACCACCGCTACGTATAGGTCTACGCATTAGCTAATTCCAGCTATTATTTTGTACATTTGTTTTTTTTTCCCCATGCAATGCCACGATGTGGCATCTTGAGTGTTGAGTCGCCTCTATGTGCCATCTCCCTACGACCACTGCTACGTATAGGTCTACGCATTAGCTAATTCCAGCTATTATTTTGTATATTTGTTTTTTTTCCCCATATAATGCCACGATGTGGCATCTTGAGTGTTGAGTCGCCTCTATGTGCCATCTCCCTACGACCACCGCTACGTATAGGTCTACGCATTAGCTAATTCCAGCTATTATTTTGTATATTTGTTTTTTTTTTTAAATATCTGTGCCTAAAAAAGAAAAAACTATTATATTCTATTCATTAAACGAATGTCGGCAGACAACAGCCAAATTCCGTCACTGTCAAACTAAGTAAAGTTCAGGTAAGTTAGAAAGTGACAAAATAGCGCTAGCGAAACGAAAAGTGAACGAAAAACAGTATCCTAACAAACAATTGCTGAGTAATGGAAAATATAAAAAAAAAAAAAACTTTTTATAAAATAATTAATATAAATCTACTATGCCCCCTATAATAAAATTATTTATTAATTATATTAATTTTATTAATTTTATCAATAAACCTTGTTTGAAGTTGATTTGAAATCTACGTTTTTGACCTAAGGGGGTGCAGCAGGGTTTATAATGTAAAAAAACGCCAGGCGGGCAAATTCCTGGGCGATCCACTAGTTAGAGTATGAAGCTCTGATGACAGACTCTCATACCATGTAATCTTTATTGACGCAGCAGTCTCCGGACCTAATAGCACTACACCCGACTAAGCTAATAAAGGAACGGTTCATTTTACTTATTGCCACTTGAGCGCGAGAGCGAACCTTATCTGGTAAATAGAATAACACGAGCAATCACAATGCCCAGACTTCAGGATACGGTGTGGCGCCGGGCTCTCATGATACGAGTACAGTTTATTTATGACGAGACTGTTTTCATCACAATTGTAACACATCTAACTTCTTGAAATCTTATTATCAATTCATTTTAATTGAACATACATAGTTCATTTCAGACCGGTGCTGCAATACTAAAAACAGTCGGATGTTTCAAATTTGAATAAAATTAACTTTTAACCCAATGTCTTTCACTAGGTGACAACAGTTGAGAATTTTTGACAATGTTGGGAGATAGTATCATAAAAAAAGTCGCGCAACATTTAACGTCCTGTAAATGTTTCTCTACCAAAAATCGTTACATACGCGTTTTTTTAAATTTATTTTTTATAACAATGATATACCTTTTTTTGACCACGATCTCACCTGTTGGTAAGTGACGATGCGGCCGAAGATGGAGCACAAGAAGGAGGCACCTAGTCACTCTAGCCTTGAAGAGACCCAGATTATAGTTTTCAGGAAAGACAGACGACGGTAGTGTATTCCACTCCTTAGCAGTTCTCATTATAAAGGTAGAACTGAAACGTTTAGTACGAATAGAAGGTATATTATTGAGGTAAGGGCGGTACCGAGCCGTGAGATCTTTCATCCGAACCGTTAGCGAGATAAGAAGTTGTTCTGTGCAAACCTAAAACTCCACAAATCTACTTCGGGACTTCGGTTTTATGTGTTCGGCTATCTGCATGATGATTTGCAAGGTTGCAAAATATACCTACTTTTTACGATGATATGATTTTATCCATGTTGTGACAATGCTGGACTGCGTTGGATTTTCGAAAAGTGCTCTGTACTGGGTAAAATTATTATGGGATAATTCCGCGTGATTATTTTCCTTCGATGAAAAATATAAAGGATCAGTTGAGCTACCTTTAGATCGCTAGCATCGGTCTTCAGGTAACAGAACTGTTTCATAATGTATTTTGTACATACCTTGTATTAGTTGTATTATTCTTTAAGAAAAATATTATTTTTACAAAGGACATTCCAAATCAAACCGGCTGTCACGGAGCAATACGCAGTAACTGTTATCAAATCTGTGGTTGTGCCTTTAACACTTCAATCGCTCAATCACTTATCAAGGCTTGTCGAAGTAGGGTAATGATGATACATGGCCGCATTTAGAATTGAAAATAGGCTAATGATGATACATAGGTGTACCGGGATCGTATTTGTAGGACATATCAGGATCGCATAATGATGTAAGGCAAACGGCTTAAAGGATATGGCTATAAGAGGTATACTTTTGAAACTATCATGGTTATATAACTTTTGAAACTATCATGGTTATGTACATAATTTTCACTAGAAACGGGATATTTACCATGATTTTTGAGTTTTATATGTTCCCGAATAAATAAAAATCATGGTAAATATCCCGTTTCTAGTGAAAACTATCATGGTTATGTACATACTTTTCACTAGGAACGGGATATTTACCATGATTTTTGAGTTTTGACTGTTCATGATATTTCGGCACAGTTGCATGCGCCATGATTACAGGAATAATCAGGAATAATCAGGAATAATCAGGAATAATCAATTTATTAGTAAATACAAATTTACAGGTCAGATAATTTTAAAACAAATAAAATAAAATAAAATTTCTTACGAAAAATTATGATAAAAAAAACATTCTAAACAATAAAAATTCAAATTGTAAACATAAACGAATTAATTATAATTCATTACGGGAGATTAGATAGCCTCAAATTGTTGAGAGTGAAGTTTTTTCTTTGTTACTGTTATGGTTGTATTGTAGGAAAGTTTGTTTGTTTTTTGTGTATCGTTGTGTTATGATGTGAATCGTATTTCGATCGATTTTAATTTAGACTAATTTCTTTGACAAGGCCCATGTACAGCTACTCAACAATATGTAATTCGACTAATACAAGTGTAGGTACCTATCTATTTTAAAGTTATTTTCAACTAAATATGTTCTAAGTTCACTGAATCGTCTTTGTATTCAAATGTCATTGTATGGCATCAAGAGACAGATAACATTTAACGAGTATAACGCAGAGCACTATAACGTGTGAGTGCCACAGATTTATTAATAGCAGGAGCATATAGGTACTTCACTCTCATAGCAAAAGATATTTAACACTTTAGTTACCTACAAAATAATTACAGGCGTTCGCACGTGCTAAAATAGTACATTGTGATACTAGGGTCGTAAATAGTTTATTGCAAACAAATTGACATTTTGTAAGCCTAAGCCGAAAGGCGAGGACTGGACTGCACCGTCACGAGTTTGTCACCTTTACGTCAGTTATTATACGAAGTTTTTCAATACAGTTAAGATAAATCAGATAAGTTAGTAATATTATAATAATATAATTATTTCATCATAAAAAATTACATTACATACACAAAAAACTAAAAACAAACGACAGGATTGAAGGTCTTTATATACGTTCATGATAGGTACTTATTAGTTAGGTATACGTAATCACTCGTACCTAAACTAGGTCGAGCCTGTGCTATAATAGGTATGTGCTTAGGTCTATAGGTGTGCTGTGCTATGTGTGTTCCTTCCATTTTAACATCAGGAACAAACAACAAAACACAACGTACATCTACTGTATATATTCTGTGGTACATCTTAGCGAATATTAGGTACCAAACATGTTTTTGAAACCAGCCACATAGTTTAAGGTGGTCGCTTTCGCTCGTGGCGCGAAATTCAAATATTTTCGTGTTTTTTGCTCATCACAGCTCATCAACACTTCTTCAGATAGCTAAAACTATGTTGCCGCAAATTATGTGACCTGACGCACAAGTTTTAATTTATAGTATCACATAAATATCATTAGTTTGGCTATGAATGTGCTTGATACAAAAAAACACTGTAAATATCGTATAGAAGCACAATCGTAGCTAAACTAATGATATTTTTGTGATACTATAAATTAAAACTTGTGTGTTAGGTCACATAATTTGCGGCAACATAGTATTAGCTATCTGAAGAAGTATTGATAAGATGTAATTAGCAAAAAACACGAAAAAAATTGCATTTCGCGCCACGAGCGAAAGCAACCACCTTAAGTAATATTTATGCAGCCAAATCTAGGAAGATGGACTAAAGGCATGGAACTCAGGCTAAAAACGAAACGGTATCGATTATACCAGTCTCATTCTTTTATATGAATGTATTCATGTGTTGGAATGAGACAAGCATAAATCTATCTGTTCTTATTTGTGTAAGTCGTACCAGGCCAAATGTCAAATTACTACTACATTCATGGTAACAAACTAGGAAGATGTGTATGCATCATAGATTTAGTGAAAAAATTCTACGTCTATGGTATGCATGGTGCCAATATTTAGGGTACGGAACGGTAAAACGACTGTCGTGTGACAATATATTTGTTTCTCTCTAACATAGGATAGCAAGCTATCTTCTAGGATAAGAGTAAGAAGGAACACTCTATGCTATTTTAGCACTCAATCCATGTAGTACTACATTCTTGAGCCAAATACCTACCCAGAGTTTCATTATTCTTCGCCTATATTCGACTTAATTTTATTCTCATTTTATAAAACTCCTTGTTAATAAACTTTTTTATTGGACTGTAAGAATATACTGCCAAAGAAATGATTGAGGAATTTTTAATTGTTAGAAAATTGACAAAGAGAGTTTCGAACATTTAGCATTTATGATTTTTTGAAATAAATAAAGTGTTAAAACACTTCTATTATGCGGCAATTAAATACAGATTGTAATAATTTTAATCAATTTTGAAATTAATTTCTTAGTTTCATCTATAAACTACTCAGCATTATGCTGAGCTGAATACCATTTTGACGCGACTTTTTCCCTTCGGCCGCGTTTGAAACCGAAGGTTCGTAACCAGTTGAGGTAGAAAAAAAAATCTTTGATTGTCAGTTTGTGTCAGATTATATTAGAATGGATGCATGATATTAATATCTTGTAAACAATGTATTTATTTTTAACTTTTTCAATATTCCGAGTTCTTGAGTGGAGACCGCGTCTTGGCAAACGTAGCGTGGAACGCCCTCTGGCTAGGTGGAGCGATGACCTGAGAAAGGTGGCGGGCAGAAAGTGGATGAGAAGAGCCGAACACCGGGCTCGGTGGCGCTTATTGGGAGAGGCCTATATCCAGCAGTGGACTAGTGTGGGCTGATGATGAATGTTCCGAATTATATTATTTGTACCAGTTGCAATAAATGTTTTTCATTTCATTTATAAATTATTTTTATATTTTTTTCTCTGCTATAAAGTTAACCAATCGTGTTATGCTACAACAAAAAATAAGTCAGTGATATGAAAAATTTGGTCACCAAAAATCTAAATCCCTGCCATAAAAATTCTCTATGCGTCATCTTGAAGAAAGAGCGTGTCGTAACTTGTTTAGTGTGGAAAATATTGTTTTTTTTTCCTGGCCGTATCATAAATGTGTTGATTGTTATACTTCAAGAAGCTAACGCTAGCTATATGCTTATATCGTAAGCTATTATTAATCCATGAATGAAGACGATTCGTCGTAAATATTTATTAGATTGCCAGCGTGGGCGCACCATCACTCCCTCATGTGTCAATTACTTTGAATTTCACTGGTCAGTTCTATTTCGGGTGCTGTTTTGTATACGTTCAATACTTCAGGTTTAATAATCGCTGTTAAAACCCTAGAACCTGATGTCTACATAAATTAGTCCTAGACTAAAAATATTCATCCACTAGGAGAATAGCGCCCAAGTTAAAAAATCAAATAAAACCGGCCAAGTGCGAGTCGGACTCACGCATGAAGGTACCATGCGTACCGTACCATTATCTATAATAATTAAATACCCTTAATTATTTATTTTATTCTATTTTTTTTGCTCAAAGAGCCATGGAGCGGGTTATACTAGGTATCCACCTCGTGGACCGTATACCAAACGTCGAGATTCGACGCCGGACTAAGGTCGATGATGTAGGTATACGGATTGCGAGGCTCAAGTGGAGATGGGCGGGACACTTGGCAAGGCGAGAGGATTACCGATGGACCAAAGCAGTCACCGAATGCAGGCCGAGAGATATGCGGTGGCCTCGAGGCAGACCACCTGCCCGATGGGCCTGCAGTAGGAGAGCAGTGGATCCGGCTGGCACAAGATCGCCAGGAGTGGCGTTCTAGAAAAGAGGCCTTTACTCAGCAGTGGGTGTTACCTGCTGAATAGATAGATAGATAGATAGATAGTTTTTTTTGTATTTGTTGTTATAGCGGCAACAAAAATACATCATCAACTGTCTTACTATCACGGTTCATGAGATACAGCCTTGTGACAGACGGACGGAAAGACAGACAGACAGATGGACAGCCGAGCTTTAGTAATAGGGTCCCGTTTTACCCTTTGGGTACGAAGCCCTAAAGTAGCAATTTAATCACCTTTTGTTACATTTTCAATGTTCATAATGAAATTGTAGGTTTGGTAATAATGTAAACGTCTGTGGTGTTTCCGGCCCAAGAATAAATGCCTCCATCTCCTCCCGAGGATGTCGTAAAAGCCGCCTAAGGGATTACCCGGACTTGTTTGTAAGATTCGATGATAATTAAGATTTGTCCTGGCTGCTAGTTTACAATTTACTTTTGCATTTCTTCCAGGAATGTATTGTTACTGGAAGAAAGCGTTAGCAGAGTCAGTCATGGGAAGCAATGGCGGCGATGAGCTCACCACTTGTCACGTCTATATCCTACGATGGTGCAACCCACGGTGAAAAGTGGGCCATTTGAGTCTCTGCCTACCCGGGGAAAAAGGCGTGTCTTTTTTTTTTTTTTTTTTTTAATACTACTTCGATGACGGGTCAAGCAAGAGGCCCACCTGATGTTAAGCGGTAACCTCTGCCTATGAACAGTGCATTACCTCATAGATCACGTCCACCAAGGGCGCACCCTATGTGGCATTGCACTGCGCCCGCCACCCTGAGACTCTATGTATATTTGTATCATATAAATAACATAATCATACATATTATATTACATAATACTCACCGGCCAGAAATCAATAATATTTAGTGATTTTTAAACTATCTAGTCCTTTAATTGCCGCTTCCGCTAGTGCTTGATTATTACTTTCCTCTTAATTGCGAGGAAATAATATAGAAATATGCACTCCAAGCATTACCTTCTAACACTCCAGCAATTTATATTATTGTGATGTTATGCATTCCAAATACTCCAGCAATTTATATAACTGCCGTGCTATTGATTTGTGGAGTGTTATTTCGTGTACGGTAAAGAGGCAATTGACATTTATTTGAAATAATGGAGAGATTTCCGAGCATGGTGTAAACTTTCAATGAAAATTGGATTGAACGAAATCTAGAAAGTAGTTTTTTTTAATACGTCATAAATCGTAAACCCTACAAGAACTTTTATATTATGTAACTTGCTGCTACGGAACCCTTCATGGGTGAGTCTGACTCGCACTTGGCCGCTTTTTTTAACTAGCATGGAAGGCAAAGTTCACTTATTTTCATATACTTACGAACATCTTTAATTATGTTTTGTTGTACCGATTCTGAGTGAAATAAACTTATCTTATCTTATCTTAACTAAACCTTATGTAAACAATAGTGTAATGTATTGCAAACTAGTGCTAGCTAATAATAACACGAGAACCAATGTCCTTTCAGAAATAGAGACATTATTAGATGTACATAGGTAGTTTATTTATAAACCTGTACAATGATGTTTTTATTTATAACCAAAAAGCTGTGTAAATAAACCTTTATAAGACCCATGTGGTACACTTAGATGATCTATAGATTATCTAAGGTTTTTAAAAAAATAAAAAAATAAAAAATTTGTACAACAGTTATGCAATAAAATATTTTCGATTTCTGATTATAATTGTAATAATGCTAATTGATACTTATTAGTCTGCTTTACGGCTAGATTGTACTATTATTAGGGTACCGACATTAATACGAACGCTAAGAAAAACAAAATAAAAACGTATACCTACCAAAGGAGCCATTGTTTATTTCTAAACCAGTGATTCCAACCAGAGCTAATTTGGTTGTTCACTTCGCTGGCTTTAGATGAATTCCATTCTGGAAATCAATCCTCTGGCTGCAGACTCCGGTTAATCCAATATCTAGGATATAAGATAGGTATTTCTTTAATAGAAAAACTGCAGAATATTGTCGTGTCGGGTGTGTCCGTGACATGCGGCTGTCTACTCACCGCATAAAATGAAAACAGAATTTTAAATAATAACATTTATGTGAAAAATATATTTTTAAATACAAGCTAAAACTGACTTAAGCTTAACTGCTAGCTAAGCTTTAGCTTCCATCTAAAGTTTTCCCGCTTGGTTACGACATGTGTCGCTTCAAGAAAAATGTTCATAAACTCCTTCAGGGTAGGCAACGCATCGACAATACCCCCGGTGTTGCCGGTGTCTATAAGCGACGGTGAACACTTTACATCAGGTGGGCCGTAAGCTAGTTTGCCTATTAGTTTCATAAAAAAAAAAAAAAAAAAAAGAAGCTTTTATAAATTAGTGATCGTAACCGTGTGTTGATCAAAATGAGCCTAAACACGGTCAGTCTAGTATTATCAATCGAGTAGTTCCGTTGTCCACCTTCCGTCTCATTTATCAGATCAGCTCGCTGTCAACTTCATATTGTATTGTCATCGGAACTTAACAGGTACCTATGCCAAATTTCAGCACAATCGGTTGAGGATAACTGAATTAAAATTCAGTTGCAAGATTCCACCTGGATTCCACCCAAAATAAAAACATAACAAGTAAAAGCTTATAAAAAACTAAAACAGCCAAGTGCGCGTCGGTCCTCGCGCTTTCAGGTTTTCGTACCAAATGTAGAAGTTTAGTTAATCCAAAATTAAGTTTGTTGGTAATAGAAAAATGATAAATTTTTTGAAACGTTCTAAGTTTTCTCAAATATTATTATTTATTAGTAAAATATACAGAAAAAGTAGCATATAACCAATTTTCTAGTTCTTAGGTTAAATGGAAATTCGGAATGTATACATTAAAATAATTGTTTTTGGTTTATTATACCCGCTACCACAGATAAAACAATACTAAACTAGTACCGCTACGTAAACTATACCCGCTAGCCGGGCAAATAAAGCCAAAAATCCAAAAAAACACTATTTGAAATTCCAAGTTGAAATTTCCCAATTTTCGCCCAATTCCGGGAACATCCGTCAGGTGGCAGCCCTTCAAAGGGTCCTGTGTACTTTGCGGGTGACAGCCTTGACACAACTGTAATGACCAAAATATATGTTGCTCACTATTTGTACCTATTTATTTCTATACTAGTGTCCGCCCGTTGCTTCGCTCGCGTTTACCAGGACACAAGTAGCCTATAGATAATTCAATCCAAGTCACAATCTTTACCTGTGTACCAAATGTCATCGAAATCGGTTTTCTATTTGGGTGTGATTGAGTTAGAAACGTACAAGCATCGTAACTTTGACATATTTATGATATTAGTGGGGTTATAATATGTATGAGGCCGAAATATGGACGAAATACTCTTTTAGGTTAGTCAAAGTCAAAGTCAAAAAGTATTTATTCATTGAAATCACAAGGATCATTTTGAATCGTCTTAAAAATTAAATTTACATTTCCTCCTGTTCCAACGCAACCAGACCTAGAAGAATCAGGCAACAAACACTGTCTGTTTTTTTTGATGATCCTTCTTACTACTAGGTGGGGAGCGCCTGTGTGGTGCCTCGAGAACAAATGGAAGCTGATTCAAAGAAAAAAGAAAAACCAACTTAAAAGCCTTACTAAGGTAGGCAGTCAAAAGTAAGATGATAGAGAAAATCATCAAAAGTTCATAAGGCAGCACACTCTACGCTTGATATACTCATAAATAACACATCAATAATAAATTATATGTAGGTACTGACATTGCAAATTGACAAATTAGGTGTCAAGGGGCAGAGCGACATCAGGCTTAATTAAATTATTCTTTATGTAGGATTTAAATCTTCGAATCGAAAGTTTAGAAGCACTTTCTGGAAGTTTATTATAGAACCGAACAGAATTCCCCATAAAAGACCCACTTACTTTTTTTAAATCTTAATTTGGGAATATTCAGTTTATTTTTATTTCTCGTGTTAAATCAATGCACGTCACTTTTTTTCATAAACCTATCTAAGTGTTTATGTGTATATAATAAGATTTCGTAAATGTATTGCGATATTACCGTGAGAATGTTAATTTCCCTTAAACGGGAGCGTTTTAAGGAAATTCGAGGAGTCACGTGGCTTCATTTTATAAATGGCACAATTGGCACGTATTGTCCGTTTTTGAAAAACAAATATTGCTTGGATGTCTGCTGCTTTCCCCCACTGTATGATGCCATATGACATAACACTATGGAAGTAGCCAAAATAAACTAGTCTAGCTGTAGCTTCATCAGTAAGCTGCCTTATTGTACGAACTGCATATGCAGCGGAACTAAGTCTACCTGTGCCTCAATTTGTGGTCCCCACTGCAAACTTGCATCAATATTAAGTCCTTAGAAAACAGTAGAGTTTACAAGATTGAGTGTCTCACCATTTACTTTAATATTAGTTGGGTAATGTTTTACATTTGGCAAAGTGAATTTAATGCATTTAGTTTTTTTAGCATTAAGCAACAGATTATTTATAGTTAACCAATCAAGAACTCGCGATAGTGATTCATTTACATCATCGTAATTAGCTTTTGACCTATCAACTTTGAAAATTAAAGACGTATCGTCAGCAAATAAAACTATATCACATATGTCTTTTACATAAAAAGGGAGATCGTTAATGTATACTAAAAATAGAAAAGGGCCTAGTATTGAACCCTGGGGCACTCCCATGTCAATAGACGATCCCGAAGACCTTTCACCGCCAACGTGAACTTTTTGTACTCTATTGGATAAGTAAGAATTTACAAGGTTAATTGCCTGATTTTGGATGCCATAATGTTTAACTTCAAAATTAGAGTATCATGACTCACGCAGTCGAATGCTTTGGATAGGTCGCAGAATACTCCGATCGCGTCTTGCGAGTTTTCCCATGCTTAAAATATGTGTTCCAAAAGCATGGTACTAGCATCAGCTGTTGATCGACCCATGTTATTGACTGTTAAGCGAATGATGATGCCAAAATAATTTGCAAAACGAATTGAGTCTGTGCTTTTGTCGATGTGAAAAATCTTGGAGGACCTGAGCTCTGGTATTATAGAGTATGGACTTAGATAAGTTAAATAACTATTGCAACTATCATGGTTATGTGCATACTTTTCACTAGAAACGGGACATTTACCATGATTTTTGAGTTTTAATTGTTCCCGATATTTCAGCGCCATGATCACGGGAGAAATTACTTGTCTTTGCGAGTAGATGTTATTGGCAGATATATCGATCTACCCTCTTTCTCACTTCTTTTTTTATGAACGATACCACTGCCATCGGTTTCATTGTCACACTTCACTCCACCTTGACACACGACACTATTGGTATCTGGACGCGTAGCAGGTACCACATTTTATCGATTCTTACACATTCTAACATTCACAGTTCAAATTTATGTGCTTAGTAATCTGAATAAAAACTCAAAAATCATGGTAAATATCTTATTTATAGTGAAAAGTTAGTAAGCGAAGTCACATGCAATGGAGTATCTTCGCTATAAAGGTTGAGACTTTTCATCTTTATGTCTCAGGGTGGCGGGCGCAGTGCCACGTAGGGCACATCCTTGGTGGACATACTGTTACATGCAGTTGGCTGGGCCTTATGCTTCTCCCGTCATTTATTAAAATTAAAATATAACTCCATACCTACGACTTTATTTGATGTCACCAAATTAATCTTTGGCGACTAGAAATTTGTAAAGTATTATTGTCGCGATGCAAACAGTACTCTTAACAGTCTAACCTATTTATACATATAGCCATTTATGGTCAAGCCCACCATTAGATGGCTAGAGTACAAAATGTTATCCTGGATTTTCATCTTTTGATCTTGAATTTTTCTGTGAATATTTGTTTCGTAAAAAGAAGATATTACTAACCTTTGTCGTAGTCATGGATATTAATCTCCCTGAAAATGCGAATATTTAAGAAGGCCACCACAAGGCCACTCAATATTTTTTATTCTAAGTATTGTGACAGGAGGCCACGCTTATAATTCCTTATCCTTGTGATCAAGCTCTATCAATAATGACAGGCACTGTACAAGACAAAATGCTATGAACGTGATTAAGTACCTACTTAATTTAAGTTTATAATTATTTTGTGTAATTTGTATAGGTTAATTAATAACATTAGACACTCAACTTCGACAAAGTGAAAGTAAATTCAATTGTAGGTTGGTATTTCACGTGATTAATAAATAAACTAATAAATGGTCAACATTTATGGAAACACGTACATGATTATATCAAAAAGGAATTAAGGATCTGTCCTGACTATTAGTTATATTTTTACCTTTCATTTTATTTTTTACATAGTTTCTTGTCAGTTTCTTCTACGTCAGTAGAAAATCGGATTTTATCAAGAAATGAAAAAAATAGGTCCTGCTAAGATGTGCGAGGTTGCGGGTTCAATTCCCGCTGCGGAACAAATGTTCTGGGTCTGAAGAAGAAATAAAGAAAGAAAATGTATTTATTTTTCTCCAACACACACATAAAATTAACACAAGAAAAAAAAAACTGGCAGTATAGAAAGAAGATTGGCGTTGTGTGATGTGTGGGGTCAAATAGGTCCCTGTCTCAGGATAAGCTGCACCAAACCTAGGTTTAGTGCAGCGCTGGTTTTCAGACAGGGCCTAGGACAAGGTCTGGGTGTTATGGTACCATAGAACTCGTAGTTCTCTATGCCACTGGTTTTCAAACGTTATTGGCAAAACTTAAGTTTTGCGGGTATATATGGTGACACTAAACTGAAACTCAAATATAACAATGAATAATTTGATTTCAAACTGTCATAGTTTCACACTTTAGAACTTACTCCCTAGAACATAATTTGCCGTACATTTGTGGACGAATAACCTCGTATAATAAGCACGAGCACATTTACGTACAAAGCAGGCTGCAGCCGGCTGTCATACCACCATCACAATGATAATAGGCTGAAAGTTATAAGAAAGCAACTGTTACAAGAAATAGGAAAGACATACCAATTAAAAGAACGCACAGATACCTGTTGATTTTTTTATTCTTCATAGAGACACTAGTTCTTTCTTGGTCACACTTTTTTTTTATATGGGGAATGTTGATGACATGCTCAATTTGCTAGCAAATGAAGCACTAGCGTTTGTCATATTTTGTTTTGTATGGTGAATAGAACGTACGGGTAGATTGCGATCGCGTCGGTATCGGTTTTGTATTTAAAAAAAAACCCTCTCTCTTCGCTTCTCGTCTTCTCTTTTCTTTCTTCTTCATCTTCTTCTCTTTCGAGCTCTTGTTAAGAGTACGTAGGTACCGGCAACCACCCGGAAACAGGCGCCGGAAATCTGCTTACTACTTGCACACCGCCTAATGTCTTGTCTCTGCTTAATGTAAGCCTTACTAGAAGCTAAAGTATGTTCTACTGAGGCGTCTTTACCCTCATAAGTGCCGTTAAAGTTTTAGAATTAGGCTAATATGGTTACTTTATCTTCTTGACCGCTGGGGCCAAATTAGTCTATAACCCTTTTGATGTCCTTGTTACCGAGGCTAAGAAGTTAAGTTCGGAAGTAATACTTACCCTTTTATCAAAGCCACAATAAAAAAAATACTAAAAGTGTGACTGGATCGAAAATATGAAGTGTAGCGTTTTGGAATAAAGTTAATCATAATGTTCTTGGATGACCTTCTGACGAGAGATGACGAACTCTGTGGCGCGGCAGGCGAACGTTCGCCTGCAACGCAGGAGGTTGCGGGTTTGATTCCCGCCTTGAAACTATTTGCAAATATTTGTGCGATCTGCAGATATTTGTGCAGGGTGTTATCTATATATAATAGAAAATATCTATCTATGTAATATATTGTATTAAGTATATCAGTTGTCTAGTACCCATAACACAAGCTCTGCTTAGCTTGGGGCTAGATAATGATAGATAGATAGATAGATAACACTTTATTGCACACCACAAAAATAAAAATAACATTAAAAACAATGAATAATGTTGTGTGAACTGTCCAGAAATATTTATTTAAATATTTATTTATTTATGCTTTATTATTGAAAAGATACAGTTTCCTCCATTGTTCGTAATGACCTGGCATCTTCAAGGTATACTTTCGGTTACGTTTTCAGCGTGCTCTCGGGATAATGATCAAACAATGATCACGAGAGGCCGTCAAAGTCAGTTTTTCCCAAAACTTTGTTGCGAAGTTTTTTACTTTTGTTTGACGTAGGAACTAGGGAATTTGTAAATATGCTGCTTACTATGTATTTTTACCAACAAATAATAATAATTTAGAAAACTTGATACATTTTGAGAATTTTTTCCTTATTTGGTATGGAATCCTAAGTGTGCAAGGACCGATGAGCTTAACTGGTTTTAAAAAAAAAACATCCCCAACATGCAAATTTTTTAACAGTTTGTTTGACCAATTAGTTACTGGCATTTGACCAAGCGCGAGGCGTGATACTGGTTGCCCAAACTAAACCTTCGACCGACAAAAATTAAGTACTCTCGGTTGTTGTTTTCTCGGGTCCAAGGCCGTCCATTTCACCGGACTACTTTAGTGAGGCTTTCGCTTCAGTGAGGAAAGGTAATGAGCTTAGTGTCTACGTATGTTTGTATGTATGTAGGTAAGAACCAGGGATGTCACGAATTTCCCGGGCTACTATAAAATTTGAATTATCCTTGGAATAATTTTCACTAGAAACGGGATATTTACCATGATTTTTGAGTTTTATATGTTCCCGATATTTCGGCACAGTTGCATGCGCCATGATCACGGGAGAACTGACTAAAGTCTTTGCGAGTAGATGTTGGTATCATTCGTAATAAAAGAGTGAGAAAGAGGGTAGATCGATATATCTGCCAATAACATCTACTCGCAAAGACTTTAGTCAGTTCTCCCGTGATCATGGCGCATGCAACTGTGCCGAAATATCGGGAACATATAAAACTCAAAAATCATGGTAAATATCCCGTTTCTAGTGAAAATTATGTACATAACCATGATAGTTTCAAAAGTTATATCCTTGGAATGATTACACAGCTCAACATTTGTCACGTCTATTTCCCACGATGGTGCAACCCACGGTGAAAGGAGGCCCATTTGAGGTTCTGCCTATCGGGGAATATCTGCTTATCGGGGAAAAAGGCATGTGTATAATTACACTGTGTTTTATCTTTTGCATTGATAGGGAGTTTAAAATTCGATAGAAGGTGACAAAACAAGGAGTTACATAGGATGATCCGCGTTTATTAGGATCACGGTTCATATTTTTGACATTCGCTAATGCAGTTGTAAACACGAGTGTTTTGAGATCGACTTGACTAATTTTATTACAATTAATATCACTTGACATTGGCCAAATTATTAGGAGCACTCCTCAGAAGCCATTATATGAAGAAGAAGAAGATCGAGAGCGAGTTTATAATAAGGGCTTTTTCACATTCGAATTTTAAAAAAAAGTAGTTCAATTTGGCTCGATAGATGGCGCTGACTCAAGTATGCTTGTCGAAATTAAAAAATGCATTATCTGTGCTTTTGAGTGATAGTAACAAAATACCACGAAAATATGTCACTACGTTGTTGACTTTGACATCTCACTTTATTTTGAAAGCTAGGTTCAAAACAGCGCCATCTATTAGCGCATGATTTAAAACGTCCGTGAAAACCCCTCATTATTATATTTTTTATATCAAAAGGAAATGTCGACTCTTCCCGCCATTTTCGAAAAGAGACGTTGTCTACTTTTATTTTATTTCTTTTCCTAGTGTTTTCTTGAGTTATTTTGTGTTATTTTGGTGGCATTTTAACTAATCTAGCTCGTTTAAAAAGCACAAGTGTAGTGAAATGAAATGGAAGTAAAATGCGTGACTTTTGAAATTGGTGGAAATTTGTCTACCAAAGTTTTAGTAAAATTGGCCACCGTTTTACTAAAACATGACTCGACTGTGACTTTGACGACTTGGAAGGAGTGTAACGTTGCAAAATATATTGAAAATAGAATATAGTGAAAATACAGATACTTACTTGAAAATGGCAAATGCACAAGCCGCGCGGAGCCAAATATAAAAAAAATAAAAAAATTACAATCAATTTGTAGAATCAGTAGTCAAATTTCAAAAGAAAGAAATTATATTTCACGTATAGCAACTTAGCAGTCTTCTTGCCTATGAGGTAATTTATTGCCTTGTGCCGAGATACCTTGCAAAATTCGAAGTAAGGTGAAATACAGGACCTAATGAATCGCACAACACACGTAAGTCAAATAATTCAAGTGTTCGAGTTTGTGAGTGTAAAAGTAGTGCACACACACCGCCAACATCGGTTTCAATTCCAAACAGGCAGGATAACACACATCTCATTACTCCAGATGATTCTAATCTCCGCTCGTAAGAGCACTGCGCGATGGAGAAATGAAAAAATTATTTGCTTGAATACAGGTATAGTTTGGATCATATTCTATAATTGGTATCACTGCACTCGACTCATTTGTCGTGCAAATATTTAGTTTTAGTTTTAGAATTATAATAATTAATAAATATGTCCGAATAATTCTTATAATATGTAACTAATTTCATGCATTCTGTAATCATCTTTAGTGAACCAAATGAAAGATTTTTGTCAGTATAGTCTTCCGTTGCTTTATAATTTGGCCTTCAGAAATGTGTTGAATCATAAAAACAAAAAAAAAAACAAAAAACTGGTGTCTTGTATTGATTCGCAATACATATTAGAAATAATTGTTACCTATACACCGCCGTCTTATGTTATTGTTTTATCCTGTCCATCCAAAGGTTGTCTGGAAGAGATCGCTTTTAGCGATAAGACCGCCCATTGTACGTTGTTAATTAGTTTGTTGTTTATCATTTTGTTTCGTTTGATTTTTCTTAGGTGTACAATAAATAATCTATCTATCTATCTATTACTTAGTTACTTTTGTATTAACAAGTTTACAGCGATGGTAGTCTAACGGTTCAATAGTGCAACTCAGAATCCAACGATAACGGGTTCGATCCTAGGCTCCGCACCAATGACTTTTGTAAGTTATGTGCGGATTTCCATCGCTCTGTGCTTTGGAGGGCACGTTAAGCTGTCGGTCCCGGCTGTTATTGATTAATAGCAGTCGATAAGCCATGTCTGAGGCCCTCGGGCAGCTTGACAAACTCTGACACCAGAGGCCAGCACTACGTCATACGAAACGAAACGAAGGATATTACTATTGATAGATAAGTTTATCCTCGAAAATTCTAATTAAATATTAAACAGAGTTGATATCAAACGGAACTCCCCGAGGGCCAATTTGTGATAGGATTTGGGGCCTGATTGAGGCTTCCGGCAATAATAGGACAGAAGTTTTCAACGGATTTTATTTATTTAGTTGACCCTTGTCTATTTGAGCTCAGGACGGATGATTTCAACTAAAACTATAGCCTAAACACACAGAGCCCCAATCGCGCTAATTAACGGAAACGAAATCATAGCTAAAACCGTTATATTGTGCACAATATAACGGTTATTTTGTTTCACGATAATTGGAATAGGGCCTCAATCATAGTTCAGACACAGATAAAATAATATTATACTAATTCAGAGAAAAACCTAAACTAAAGTCTTTTAATTACCACGGGCACAGATTAAATAATACTATAAGTACTAGTAACCGAAAATATTCATGAAGAGAAAGTGACGTACGGAATCTTAGAGAAAAACGTAAACTAAAGTCCTACGTCTTAAAATTACCACGGGAAACGAAAAATATACATGATGAGAAAATGACGTACGGAATCATCTCTTCACGAGCCTGACTCGCGCTTGACCAGTTTTACTTAATCTTTTTTTTTTTTTTTTTTTTAATAATATTCATTGCCCCGTCTATGGCTAACTATTAGCTGAAAATGTAATAGCATATAATTATGGCATCAAATGGCATTGCAGACTTTGTCTAAAATCCTATTTGAATCTTTTCTCAAGTTTCTTAATTAATATTGTAGGCTCAATAGGTAAAATTTATAATTTTGCTGTAATTACTTAGCACTAAGTTTACCCTTTGCTATTAGCTTTGTAGGTGGGCCTTAATTAAGGGTGCGCGGTTACTGCCAGTTACAGACCTTTGCTGCGTTCTAGTTTTGTGTTTTCGATTGAACGAACACGTGGCATTTGTATATTCAAAATTAGTGCTTTCATATTGAAAACGTTGACTGTATTTTTGCTATTCGCGACGTGGTGGTAATAATTATCAAATATTAACATTGCATTACAACCAATTTTTATTCGCGACGTGGTGGTACCAGACGCCATTTAAACCATTCTTGAGTTGAAATAAGGGCAAAGGTTTTTGAACTTAAATCGGGCAAGAGTTAACCTCCTGACTTGGTGAATATTGCACCACCTAGGGATTCAAATAAAAAAGGTTTTTTTTCTTATTGTTTCACAATTGACGGAGATATCTTTGAACATACATAATTAAAAAAAACATACAAACGAACATAGAAGCCTACTTTTCTGAAGTCGGTTAAAAATAGAGTATTCTAGACCCGCTGGCCGTGATCCGATGGCTTTTGAATTTACTGCATGACCCGCTCTCGGCTTAGGCAGCTTTAAAATTAATATTATATGAACCGGCGACTATCTGGTTTATACCAGGAGACCCAACTACGCGGAGACTAGGAAGCCATATTGAAATCAATTTCATCAAAACAAAAATGCTAGCACTCATATTAATAATTTAAATTGTCAGCTTCTATTAAGCTAAGGTCAAACCAACGCGCCGCGTCCTCAGTGGCGTACACGGTGGCAATCATTGGTAAGACAATGGATCGCTACCGTCCACGCCACCGCGGATGTGGGCTGAAGGCGTTGGTTTGGCCTTAGCTTTACTTTCTATAGATAAATAAAATAAATAAACAAATAATGCTGGACAAGTTCACACAACATTATCTAGCCCCAAGCTAAGCAGAGCTTGTGTTATGGGTACTAGATAACTGATATACTTAACACAATATATTAAATAGATAGATATTTTTTATTATACATAGAAAATACCCAGAACACCCTGAACAAATATCGCACAAATATTTGTTCCGAGGCGGGAATCGAACCCGTAACCTCCTGCGTCGCAGGCCAACCTTCGCCCGCCGCGCCACAGTGGTCGTTTATATATAGATGTAGAGCAATCCTCAAAAAAAAAAGCTATAAGAAGTAGAATCTCTGATATGTTAATAATGCATAGCGTCTCTAAGCCGGGCTCTTCAATGAGAGGTCTCGCATATAATTTAGCTCAGCGTTAGCGTGAAAACCTTGAACGTTTTGAAGTAATAAAATAACCGTGTTACTAATAAAAGCGGGTCATCTTTGCAATAGTTACACCGAGTTTTGTCTCTTTCGATCGAATTTGAAACTGCCTGTCAATGCAAAAAATAAAACACTGTTCCAAGGATAATTAAAAATGTAAAGCATAATTCATAATTATAATTCATAATTCATTTATTGTCTGTAAATCTAGGTACAAGTGTTAGGTGTAGCTTGCAATATGCATAGTCTGGTCTTCTCAGGTTTATTGCGGATTATCTCAGGGATCGGCAACAGTATGTTAGGTTAGGCGTGTATGAATCACTCCCTTATCATACGCGATCTGGGGTCAGTCAGGGGTCTATCCTCGGGCCTCTTCTCTTTATTTTGATGGTTAACGATCTTCCAGCTGTCGCGAATCATGCCAAATGTCTTTTGTATGCGGATGATCTGAAGCTAATATCAGAAGTAAAGTCTATTGATGACTGTCTGCGCCTTCAGCGTGATGTGGATGCGGTTTATGAGTGGGGGATTGTGAATGGAATGGAGTTCAATTCATCGAAGTGCTACGCCATGACTTTCGGGCGTATGTGGCAACCGATCGAATATCAGTACAAGATAGATCGCAATCTCATAACAAGGTCCACCACCATCAAGGACCTGGGGGTAACCTTTGATCGAAGGTTAACGTTCCATGACCACATCACCACTGTTGCCAAGGAGTCATTTAGAAGGCTAGGTTTCGTGCTAAGAAACTCTCGAGACTTTCAGGGTGACCGCGTGATTAAGCTAATTTTTAGTGCTCTTGTCCGCTGCAAACTGGAAGCTAGCTCTTGTGTGTGGCATCCGCATGAGAGTACCTATGCTCTTTTAATTGAGAAGGTGCAAAAAGCTTTTCTCCGCTTTCTCTATAAGCGCTTGTATGGGTATTACCCATACATGTATCCGACAAAGTTTCTCCTGGGCTGCTTAGGGTATAATAGTTTAGAGGTAAGAAGGGCAAAAGACCAAATGATAACCATGTTTAAGGTTCTTCATGGAAAGATAGATGCCCCTGATCTCCATGATGAGCTGGCGCGGTTCTACGTCCCCAGCAACTATTGCAGCGGCAGGAGGCATAAGTTACTCTCGGTGCCGTTTTCCCGCACGGTGGCGCGCGCCCATTCTCCGATCCCGCGCACACTCACTGCGCTCAATGCCCTCCTGGACGCAAATCGTGATTGCGATGTGTTTGCGGATGGATGGAAGATGATCCTGTCGGAGTGCTTGGGGTTCTGCGAGGTGAATGTGTGAGAGGGATGTCTGACATTTTGACATTTATCTATTGCTTGCTTTTATTGTTGTTAATTTTCACTAGAAACGGGATATTTACCATGATTTTTGAGTTTTATATGTTCCCGATATTTCGGCACAGTTGCATGCGCCATGATCACGGGAGAACTGACTAAAGTCTTTGCGAGTAGATGTTATTGGCAGATATATCGATCTACCCTCTTTCTCACTCTTTTATTACGAACGATACCACTACCATAACCATAATAACCATACATAACCATGATAGTTTCAAAAGTTTTATTGTTGTTATTGTTTAGGTTTTATTATTACTAACTATTATTTATTTTTGACATTTTATGTGATTGATTTATTAATTACCTAATTTTATGACTTAAATTGAGTGTAACTGGCCCAGGCCGTACTAAGTTGCTGTATAAATAAATAAATAAATAAATAGTAATTAGTATACAGTCTCGATTTGGAACCAAATTATTTTATACGTAACAAATTTTTGCATAAGGCGAAGCGATTTTTGTAAGCACACGCTCAAATACCGTGTTAAGTGTAAAAAAATAATATGAAATGCTCTCTATAGGTTTGTTAAATTTTTTTGATGAATTATCTAACTCAAGTAATGATTAGTAATTTATCCAATGTTTCAAAAAATAAAACGTTTAAGAAGTATGTCTAAAATAGGATGTTAATTTTAAAAAGGTGGGTGGTATCTTTGTTTTTTTTATCGAGTACAAAAACTCTATATAAATAACATTAATAATCAATTTGCAACGCGTCATCAATAGAATTACTCAATTTGCAACGCGTCATCAATACTACATTGACCAGAAATAGAAAACACCACCCGCGTTCCTGCGTCCAGAGACTGACGCTTTCCAGAAAAGACGGTGGACGAGGAATCATTGACGTTACTAATCTCCACAATCAGCAAATTACTAATTTGAGGTCATATTTCCATACCAAAATGACCGTTTCCTCATTACACAATGCAATAACCCAAAATGATTACAGGTATACACCCTTAAATTTGCAAAATAACTCTCTACAAAACAATCAACGACAGACTGACAGACAGACTAAACTGGATGAATGGGCACAAAAGACACTTCATGGAAGACATCATCGTGACTTGAACCTACCACACGTAGACAAGACAGCGTCGAACGAATGGCTCAGTCGCAGTGAGCTCTTCCCTGAGACGGAGGGGTTTATGCTCGCCATCCAGGACCAAGTTGTTGAAACTCGAAATTACCAAAAGTTCATAATGAAAATACCTAACACAATAGATACATGCCGGCGGTGCAATAGGGCTTCAGAAACAAAACAACACATAACTGGTGCATGTTCGTCAATAGTTCAGACTGACTATAAATTCCGACATGACCAGATCGCAAACATAATTCATCAGAAACTTGCCATTCAACACAAAATCATTACAACCCCTTCATTACCATACTACAAATACAACCCTGAAAGTATTCTTGAAAATCAGACCCACAAACTTTACTTTGACAGAGCCATACTTACTGACAAGACTGTACATTACAATAGATCAGACATTACAGTTATTGACAAAGAACATAAGACTGCACAACTTATCGACATCGCCATCACCAACACGCATAATTTACAGACTACAATAGGCGAAAAACTAAGTAAATACACAGACTTGAAAGACGAAATAACACGCATGTGGAAACTGCAAAAAGTAACTATCATACCCATAGTATTGTCTACAACAGGAGTCATACCCAAGTAACTTCACCAGTCTCATCGCACCCTAAACTTCCCAAGACTTACCTACTATAGCCTACAAAAAGCAGTCGTTTTAAATACATGCCGGATAACTAGGAGATTCTTGCAAATCGACCAACTTTACGCAACGTCTCAACAGGAACGACAACAAACAACTCATAATCATGACGCTCACTTGGCCTAGGCCGGTAAGTGCTCATTATTAAATAAAATAAATAAATAAAATAAAAAAGCCTTTATTTCTACTACTTGAACTACATGAAACTAAATAAACTAACTATAATAAACAAACTACATCTATCTAGCTAACATGACGTATACACTTCCTTCTCTTGTGTTTATATTTATTCCTATTTTTCTCTCAATAGTTTATAATGTATTAGCTATCCGTAGTAGTCGCCTCAGTGGCGTAGGCCTCCCCTAAGAGTCTCCACACGTCTCTTTCTCGCACCTTCCTCATCCAGTCCGGTCCGCATCGTTGTACGAAGATGTCTCTTCATCTTTTTTTCTGCCTTCCTTGTTTTCTCTTGCCTTCTAATGGGGTCCACTCTGTTACCCTCTTAGTCCACCTTTCATTTTCCAATCTAGAAAGATGACCTGCCCAGTTCCATTTTAGTAATCTAATCCTTTGCTTCACATCTACAATTTTAGTTTTACCTCTTATTATTTTATTACTTATTTTATCAGACTGTTTAATACCTAGGAGACTTCTCTCCATTTTTCGTTAACAGATAGCGATTTTTTCTTCATCCTCTTTTCTCAGTGACCATGTTTGACAGCTATATGTTAGGCATGGTAGTATTGCCGATTCATATACTTTTTGCTTTATATATACTTTAATGTCTTTATTTTTCATAATTTCTTTTAATCTATACTATAGATAGAGTATACTATAGAGTTTGTTTGTTTGTTTGTTTGTTTGAACGCGCTAATCTCCGAAACTACTGGTTCGAATTGAATAATTCTTTTTGTGTTGGATAGTCCAGTTATCGAGGAAGGCTATAGGCTATATAACATCACGCTACGACCAATAGGAGCAAAGATATAGTGGTAAATGTGTAAAAAACGGGAGAAATTATAACTTATAACTCAAGAACGGTGAACCGAATTGGCTGAAAATTGGTGGGGAGGTAGCTTAGAACCAGGAGATTGATATAGGGGAGAGGGGTAGGAGGGGGGGGGGGGGGGGGGGGGTTCTCCGGGGGCTACCCGTGCGAAGCCGGGGCGAGTCGCTAGTCCCCAATATTTTTTCCATGCTAAGGCAATTCTTCTAAGCACATTATTACCGGCTTCTTAAAGCCGAGATGAAAATAACCATAAACAGAATAATAATAATAATAATAATTAATTGATAATCAAAATAATACCTTGACTTGGCTCACAAGATTACCGCCATGTGGGATGTGGATTCAAAGATTATCGTCCCGATAGTCGTTTCAATGAATGGACTGATAGCGAAGAGCTTCGACCAATACCTTAAGAAGCTCTCGCTAAATAGTTGGATCAATGGTCAGATTCAGAAGGCGGTACTCCTGGACTCGGCACGCATAGTCAGGAGGTTCCTCTCTCTGCAGCCCTAGCCCCCGACCGTTTGGGCCTCGCTCCGCGGTCGTTGGTTCCCCGTTTCGATTTATATTTTTTGCTATAATATTTTTTATACTATTTATTTTTTGTAGATAGTATTCGTTTATAGTGAAAAATATATTTTTATACGAGATTTTGAATAAATGAGTGAAATAATAATAATTCTTCTGTACGTTTGTCACTGCTCTCCTAATAAACGGACCGATTGTGATGTTTTTTTGTGTGTATATAATTAAGTGGGTCCCTAGATGGATTATATTCAAAACCAAGGTTTTTTTTTTTTTTTATGCTACTGGAATTGCGGAGCATGCATATGGCCCACCTGATGTTAAGCGGTAACCTCTGCCTATGAACAGTGCATTACCTCATAGGTCACGTCCACCTAGGACGCGCCCTATGTGGCATTGCACAGCGCCCGCCACCCTGAGACATAAAGATGAAAAGCCTGTAATTTCACCGGCACCCTTACCCTTCAAACCGGAACACAGCAATGCGAGCACTACTGCTTTGCGGCAGAAATAGGTATGGTGGTTGTTTGATTTCGAGTCAAATGCCATGGAGCTCGCCTCCTTACAACTATGGAACCGAGAGATTTGTTCTCTGTGGGGTTTGACTTCGACAGATTTACACTCTATGAGTATTGATATAGAAGAAAAAACGTAGTATTCTATGGGGTCTTGGATTGTGGTTTGCAAATAGCTTGCGTTTTGTTTTTTGATTTGGGAATAAAATTGAAATCTGGGCGTATCAAATCAATCGGGAGTGATTTTTGGACCCTTGAGTGCCTCCTTGATTATTTGTGTTGTGATACGACCTGGGATGAACTCAGTTTGGACTTTGGTGTGATTTTGCGGTTACCAGCTACCACGAAGCTGAAGGCCTATTGAGGCTGTTGGTGCACCTCCTAACCCGTTTCGTTTCAGCTATTGCGAAAGGTACCAAGTAGCTAGCTGAACGGGAACCTGGACTCTCTCCGGACAAACCGTGAGTAGATAGGTTATTGATAGGGGTGTGCATTGGGTCCACTGGGGTGGGATTTGGATTAAGCGCCGTGTATCACGGCCCTACAACCCTCCACGCAGTCCACCGAGGGCTTGTCAGCTCGTGGAGTGGTACGGTGGTGGTGTGGTGGTGTTATGGTGGTAGTACTTCCCCGGACGAACTCTTTCACAAAAAGCTCTACTACTACTAAAAAATAATAGTACAAAAAATACTAAATATATAATAGTACAAGTTCAAAACTGGACCCGGTTGGTGGTTTAGGAGCTCTGAGGGAACAGATGAACATAGAATTCAAACTAAAACTTACGCTAATGTTAAAAAATTACGCTGCCTTTGCCGTATTGCCGTAGTTGTATAAAAAGGCAAGCCGATAGGTAGGTATGTGTAGACTAGTAATTTATGTGCGTATTTATTACTGGATCATACGGTGATGAAAAACATCGCAAGACAACCGACAATCAAAACCTCGAAGCCATGTGACGACCAATCCTCGTTGAGCTCATGATATATTTGAACCAATATTTTCTCAATGAATTGGAGGAAACCCTTTCCTTACCTACTAAAAGCTTAGCACTAAAAGGTTTTTTTGCAATTTTTATAAGTAAATGCTGTTTTATGCAATAAACCGCTGTATCGCGAAGATTGTTTTTTTTTGGAAGAGTTGAGATAGGTATGATATTTTATCTTACATAGAACTTTTCATCAACATCATCATCAGCCTACAGAAGTCAACTGCTGGACATAGGCCTCCTTCATAAATGCCACTACGAACAGTCTTGAGCTACCTTCATTCACCACCTTCCTGCAACCCGTATTATGTATTTGGTCCATCGAAAGGGGGGCGATTGTCTTTTGCATCGTCCAGTTTGTGATGGCAACTTGAGAACCTTTATCCCAACGATTATCAGTTCTGTGAGCTATATGGCCTGCCCATTGCCACTTCAGCTTGCTAATTCAAAGAGCTATGCCTGAAGTACTTTTATGTAAGTATTGACGCGCCTGCTTCAAACTAAATATGCATATGTTTTCACCTTAAAAGCCGGGCACGAAACTCCTCGTATCCACCGTGAAAAATTATATTTTAATGAGCCAGCAAAATGAATTTAACAGCCAACGCAGCGGGATGTTATGATGAAGACGACGTTACGTTCCGCGCAGTCTGTAATTATACGTTTACGACTATATTATGCTTTATTTATGAACCTGGCAACCAGTGAAAGATTACGTCGGATGTTATGTCTTAATTCTTCTTTATCATGTCACTGGTTCTTTGTCGGTCATTTGCTTTAGGTCAGTGACCAGCGAGAGTGGCTCCGAAAAACGCAGCGCCGCATATAATTCAGTTTTCGACGGTAAAATTATTGAAAAGTCTGATTAAGTATTTCAATATTGGATCATTTCATTAAATGCGGTTCTTTCCCTCTCTGTGGTCCAATTCCTTAATGCAGGGAATGAGATTTTGTCATTGTTTAGTTTTTTTTTTTTTTTTATAGCTCATTATTTGCGGCAAATCATATTTGGTTGAAGAAAACAGTGGACTAATAGCGAAAATACCATCGAAATTACTTGTATGGACTAAAATTTTGGTTTAAGAAAACAGTGGACTAATAGCGAAAATACCATCGAAATTACTTGTATGGACTAAAATTTTGGTTGAAGAAAACAGTGTACTAATAGCGAAAATACCATCGAAATTACTTGTATGGACTAAAATTTCGATGTTATTTTCGCTATTATTCCACTGTTTTTTTCAACCAAATATGATTTGCCGCAAATAATGACCAATATAAAAGCCAACAACAGTCATTTCAGTGTAAAATTATACTCTGTTCGCCCATATTTGAGCAAATACGTTTGTATGAAAAAGCAATCTCCTTAATCATTACGCTTTGGTGTGAATAAGTCCAATGGAATATTTTTTAATTATTTTGTTAAAACGAATAATAAGAACAGCAGCCGGAATTTCCTTATTTTGAAGTGTAAGTTAAATTAAGGCGAGCATAAGTTGCTATTAAGTGACTAGTAGTCAATGTTGAATGTCATGAAGTAGACCTGCGTTTACTGATACTCTATATAATATCAACTGTTCCACCATAGATTTATGATTTTGTTTTATGAAATATGGGTACTTGCAGTAAGTATGTAGGTCAACATTTAAGCTCGCAAATATCGTAACTGAGCCAGGCTGATGGGGTGCCATTAAAATTTGTAGATATCCATTCGAGGATCACCTTAGCGAGGCGGGTGCGTTGTTGGATGCGATAACAGGACGTTATAATAATTTTGATGTCCGTACTACCCGTAGGCAGATGCAATCAACTCCAGGCTGGTTTCATGACGTAAGCAGGACCAGATTGATGCTTGGATATTTGTTACACAATCACGCCGAATCGGCTGAATCAACTTCGGTAAAATTTGGTACCTAGATAGATAATGACTTGGATTGAGGTATAACAACTTTGCAACTTTTTATCCTGGTAAAATGGCAGCGAAGCTGCGGGTGGACACTAGTATTATATATGAAAGACGAAACGAATAAACCTATTAATGTTTGAAGTCTGCGCCAAATCAAGCCAGTTTAAGGGACGATGTCCCTGAACAGGGCCACGTGACCGATGATGAAAGGATATCCTCACCATCTCAGTCACCTTTTGTGTGAAGTAAGATAAATAATTATTCGAATTTAAAAGAACTAATTAATTAGTAAAGTTATTCTGGCAAAACTATTTTTAATAATTAATTGGAATTGCACACTAAAAAAAAATACGCTAACATTAACACTTATTCCAAACAACTACAAAAAAAATGGGTTTTATAATACCCATTTTTATTTAATAAAATTTATTTCTAAAAAAAATGGGTATTATAATCTTCATTTTTATTTAATTTAAATAAAAAAAAACCCGCAACTGAATTAATTCCTTAATAATATTTCAATGTAAATTAAATTATTTTACTAGCTTGAGTAATCTTATACTAATCTAAACTTGTCTAATATTAGACAATATGTTAGAAATTCGGTTTTCTCATGAAGGCTTTGGAGCCGACTTCAAAATATGAATATTATGCGTTTTGACTTTTTAAGAAGATTATTTATGTAGGTACCTAAAAAAATTATGTTTATTTTTTATTTTTATTTACAGACACTTATTTTATACTTTTAAGTTGTGCTCGTATTTAGGGAATTATCACAATACCGCAATTATTAAAATTAGGATTCCGTTTTTTATATTTATAGTAAACTAGCAGTGCCCGGCGGTTTCACCCGCGTAAGTCTCGATCCCGTGGGAATATGGGGATAAAAATGTGCCTATGGGTTATTCCGGGATCCAGTTATCTCCATTCCAAATGTCATGCAAATTCGTCCAGCTGTTTCAACGTGAAGAAGTAACAAACACACACACAAACTTTTGCATTTATAATATTAGTGGGATAATAATTCTGAATTCTATGGAAGCTACATACAAAGCTCTAATTTATAGTTTTGTGATATCAGTAATAGATAGATACATAGATAGATTTACACTGACACTTTATTGTAAACCAAAAAGTAAAACACAAAAAAAAGCAGCCAAGTGCGAGTCGGACTCGCCCATGAAGGGTTCCGTAGCAGCAAGTAACATAATATTAAAGTTCTTGGATGGATTACGATTTATGAAGTATTAAAAAAAAAACTACTTACTAGATATCGTTCAACCTAATTTTGGTTGGAAGTTTACATGGTAAAGTACATCATATTTTTTATTTAGTTTTATAATTCTCTTATTTTAGAAGTTATGGGGGGACGACACACTTTTTACCACTTTGGAAGTATCTCTCGCGCAAACTATTCAGTTTAGAAAAAATATATTAGAAACCTCAACATCATTTATGAAGATCTATCCATAGATACCCAACACGTATAGGTTTGATGATTTTTTTTTTGAGTTTCAGTTCTAAGTTTGGGGAACACCAAAAATAATTGATTTTTTTCAATTATTTTTGTGTAAAAATCTTAATGCGGTTCACAGAATACATCTACCTACCAAGTTTTAACAGTATAGCTCTTATAGTTTCGGAAAAAAATGGCTGTGACATACACGGACAGACAGACAGACAGACAGACATGACGAATCCATAAGGGTTCCTTGTCTTTGACTAAGGAACCCTAAAAAGGATTAACTAAATCAAATTGTAGTATAATGGACAGCCTTATCACTGAAAGCGATTACATCCAGGCAACCTTTCGTAATGTACCTTCATCATAATGATTTAAGTCAGTTTTAGAAGCTGTGATGCGTAAATCGAAACTGCCCTCTCGCTTCCTTTACCCGGATTATTTATTCTGTGCCCGGAGATAATTGTAATCACTAAACTACGTAGGCACGTGATGTATGAGCTCAGTTACAACTTTAAAGGGTTCTGTAGATTGCGCTTTGCGTTTTTAATTAATACGTTTTAAGCCGGAACTTATGACTAAAAACCTTTTGACACGGGATTTGGCCGCAAAACCACAAAAGATAGATACATAGATAGATTAACACTTTATTGTAGGTACACCAAAAAATAAACATAATAGGATTAACTAAAACAAATTACAGTACAAGGGGTGGTCTTATCACTGTAGCGATTTCTTCCAGACAAACAAACAAACAAAGTGAAACAAAAGTACATACATAGTGACGAGCGACGATTTCAACAACTTGTGTTCATAACAAATATTTGTGCGATATGCAGATATTTGTTTAGGGTGTTCTGGGTATTTTCTATGTATAATAAAAAAAAAAAAAAAATATGAAGTATATCAGTTATCTAGTACCCATAACACAAGCTCTGCTTAGCTTGCGGCTAGATAATGTTGTGTAAACTGTTCAGCATTATTTATTTATTTATTTTTATTTATTTTTATATAATAAATGAAGAATCAATGACAACGTTTTCCCTGTTGTAAAATGACGTGTCAGGACGGCATACGTAGTAGGTAGGTACAGTTTTACCCAAAATATAAGTCATCCCGATGTACCTGCGCCGTAGACTATTTTCTATAGCGTGGGAATCTTCTTTCTAACTATAGCAATCGCGAGCTAAAATCTTGCGCTGTTATTGGTTAATCGATTTCGCGGCAACATCGCGGCATCTTGTTCATCCAGTTGACTTTAGGATGTGAGCGGGACAGAGCTATACTATACGTTCGGCTACTGTCGGATATCTTTCTGCGCTTTTCTGCGCAAACGAAAACAGTCGATTGGACTTATTTTTTAGGTAATACTGTACTAAGTAAACACAATACACAAACACAAACGTTTCGTTATCTCGTGTTTGTCAACCATTGCCGTAGATGTTTTTTGTTTCTTTTTTTGTTATAGTTTTGATTGTTTAGTGTCAAGTGTTATTTTCCGTGACGTCACCAAATGGCTCTGTCAGAAGACCAGCGTTGGTTGTGACGTGTTTACAACTGGCTCATGCTGAGACCGAGACCATTTTGTGACTCAATCCAAATTTTTTGTTAGCTTTGTCTTCTATTTTATTATGTTTTTGATTGAGTTACAAATAACATATTTTATTTCTTTCTTTCGTTATTTCAATACTTAAATGAAATGAACACGTGCTATGCGTCCACGAGACAGTGTTTGTTTGAGAATCCCGAATTCGGGATGTTTGTTTGTGTTTGTGTCTCCGACCGCTGGAAGGCATTGAAGTTCGTAAGCCGAGCCGCAATTAAAGTAATCCGGCAGCTGTTTTCATTCGAAAACGTAAATATAAAGAAAATGTAATAAAGAATGGTGTCTGTCAGCCAACGTGCGACTAGGGCTTGCAATCCGTATATCCAGATATCCGAATTATCCGGATATCCGCCAATTTTCAAATCCGGATAATGACGTCCGCTATATCTGGATAATTCGGATAATTCGGATAGTGAAATTCATCAAAAAATTACGATAAGAATCTAAATTTTAAATACTGATCCTTTCTTTTACATGTTTGTCACATATACATAAAGTACCTGGGGGACCTAGCTTACCTAGGTGTTTGCAAAATGCGTGAAAACTCGGAAAACCACGTTTTACCAGAGACGAGACCTAGCTAGCAAGAAATTAAACGCAATTTTTGCTTTATTGAAAGAATAATATAATGGTTATTTCGACAAGATAAGTGTTAAATTAGTGTTAGTTTAACTTTAATTGAATTGAATTGAATTGAATAAGAATAATATATAGAATAATTGAAAAAACCGGTATTAACTCACGTAGGTAATGTTCCGAGTAAAAACACCCGACTCGAGTATCTGGGATTTAATATCCCCTTCCTCAAGTAGTATTCGCGAAGGCTTCCCGGCGACTACAAACCATGGTTTTTTCAATTATGAATATCACTCACGGAAGTTTTAATAGTAATAATATATATAATATTGAATATAGAATAGTTAGTCATTTTTAATTTCTTTATGATGTTTTTTGATATTTTATGATCACATTATTATTAGGGATGGCCGAACATTGTCAAAGTCAAAGTCAAAGTCAAAAGTATTTTATTCATTGAAATCACAAGGATCATTTTGAATCGTCTTAAAAAATAAATTTACAGTTACTCCTGTTCCAACGCAACCAGACCTAGAAGAATCAGGCAACATACACGGTCTGTTTTTCTTTTGATGATCCTTCTTACTACTAGGTGGAGAGCGCCTGTGTGGTGCCTCGAGAACAAGTTGAAGCTGATTCAAGGTGTTTCACCGAATACGAACATTCGGCCGAATGTTCGGTAAAACTTTTACCGAACCGAATATTCGGTATAATTGATTCCCTTACGTGAACAGTATACAGGTCTGAACTTGTTCACGCAAAGCGTGCGGATTGGCGCTGGACCCTCCCGCCCGCTATCCCCGCTGTACTCGTACCCGATGTTGTTATTGCATGCATTTTCAATAACAACATCGTAAGGAGTAAAACTTCGCAAAGTGAGTTTGTTTTGGTTATTTTTTATTTGAAAAGTCATCTTTGTTGAGTTTTTTTTCTATGTTTAATTGTTCTGTACCTAACAATGCGTGGAAGGAGATCGAACAAAAAACTTGCTTAATTTCTTACAATACATACCTGATTTCTGATTGTTATATATTATTTTATTATAAAGTTATCACGGATGCTCGAAACAGCTGCATACTTATATTTTGTTTAACCATCTTCTTTATCTGCTGTTATTGGAAATAAAGTTACAGTGTCGACAAAAACATAAAGATGCACTGTAAATTACTTACCTAACTCATAACGCATTTAACACTCAACTAATGATAAATCATACACGGCTTAATATAGTAAAAACTTTGAGTACCACTATGCCGAACATTCGGCGATATAGCCTAATATTCAGCCGAATACGAATATTCGGTAAAACCTGTTGAATATGCCGAATACCGAATATAAAACGAATATTCAGCCCATCCCTAATTATTATTATTATAGTAGTTTTAATATTACCATAAAGAGCTACCGAATTGGTTAAAGTGATTCATATTTTAATGGTAGGTGAATGTTGGTTTAATTTAGAGATGAATAAAGCTAAATCTATAACCATCTTTTTTTTTTTTTTTTAATGCTTTTCCGAAATTATCCGTATTATCCGAATCATCCGGACATCCGAATAGTAAAGTTCACTACTATCCATATTATCCGGATAGTAAAAGTTTACGGATAATGCAAGCCCTACGTGCGACTAGAGTTTACTCCAGTCCAGTTCAGTATAAGATGCGCGAATATGTTGCGCAGGAAGAAAACATAAAGGACTTCACTTTTTCTTTTCGCTCGATCTTACGATTTTCAGTAATCACCATATATTTGCGTGCCTACCTACCGTTGGCCTCGATAATATGTGAAAATGGATTAAACTCCAAAAATAACTGGCCAAAAGCGTGTTGGACCGGGCATGCACCAATGTCTAATCACTATAATCCTTTCGGGAAGTTTCAATCCAGTTTATCGCGTGTATAAATTATATGGACCGTACCTAGTTAGATCCACACTTGAATACATACCCCCTTGCACCCCCTTGCACCCCTTTAAGGGTTGTTTTACTGAATAAAAGATTAAAATCGGTTCAGCCGTGATTGAGTTACAAACATCAAAACAAACATCTAAATATAGTGGGATGGGTTGAATTACAAACCCGACGGTACTATATACTTACTCGAAAAGTAGTAGGTATTATGGGGCGGGGAGACGACTTTAATTATAATTAACACTTCAAAGCATCCTATAATGACTGTATTGGGAAGAAAATATTAAATAACATATTGTAATATTGTAATATTTTTAAATGAAAATGAATGTTTTTTAAGTTTTTTTTCCAGGAGATCCAACATCTTACTTTATCATTATAATAATAATAATAATACTTGAGCTTGCAAATCGTCGCTACACACCAGCATAGTGTTATGCCTCTCATCTTAAATAATCCTACGCAATTCTAACACAAAATGTTGTGGTTCTGTTCTGTCTGTCACGTCTAATTTTGACCTTTCGCAAATAGGCAATACATATAGCTTAAACCGCGTAAACATTGTACGCATAATAATGTGCAATAGGCTTATGGTTTGAGAGTTTCGCAATAAAACTAGGATGTTTATAAGATTTCCAAGATGTATTATTTGGAAACCATAATATAACTTTCTTAGATCATTTTATAAGAAACTGACAAACCCCGGGCCTTGGTAGTGATTATGTTTGTAAAATTTCATGGATTTTGATGAATTATTAAAAATAGGAACAAACTTCGTTTATACAAGTATGCAGAGGGATCAAGTTTCTAATAATACACTCCTCATTAAAATAGGAACAAACTTCGTTTATACCAGTATGCAGAGGGTTCAAGTTTCTAATAATACACTCCTCATTAAAATAGGAACAAACTTCGTTTATACAAGTATTCAGAGGGTTCAAGTTTCTAATAATACACTCCTCATTAAAATAGGAACAAACTTCGTTTATACAAGTATGCAGAGGGTTCAAGTTTCTAATGATACACTCCTCATTAAAATAGGAACAAACTTCGTTTATACAAGTATGCAGAGGGTTCAAGTTTCTAATAATACACTCCTCATTAAAATAGGAACAAACTTCGTTTATACAAGTATTCAGAGGGTTCAAATTTCTAATAATACACTCCTCATTAAAATAGGAACAAATTTCGTTTATACAAGTATTCAGAGGGTTCAAGTTTCTAATAATACACTCCCCTTTAAAAAAAGACTACATAGACCGACGCCATTATACAGGTCGCAGGAAATCGGTGGATGGAGGCAGCTCAAGACGGTTCATCGTGCTATTCCATGAAAGCCTATGTTATCGTGCCTAGAATAATAAATAAAATTCCGAAAGTCACTAAAGATACATTAACAAATAAGAATATAAAAAACAGTTTAAAAAAGTATTATTTAATAAAAATGAAAAAAAATCATATTTAAAAGTCATAAAATCTACCTAATGTAAATATAAAAAAATATATATAAATAATACAGTACTTACAGAGTTAAAAAATAAAAGTCACATTTTTTATGAACAGCCTGTATTCACGTGTTTAGCGCGCATTACTCGACTCAACTGATGGCTGTATGCCGGCCGGTAACCAGTTTATCGGTTCAGTCAGAATGCAACGTTTTTTTTTATACGACAAACATAACTAGTTCCTACTTAAATTACCTAACTTATTTATGTATTTACCTATTTTAAGCGGTGAAGAGGATACTTTATTACAGAGTAAGATTATGTATTTATACCTAAGGAGGTTTGTATACACTCTGAACAAACCCATAAGGGTCTTTTGAGTGTATAATACTTTGTTTGTGTTAATTTTTTAAGATATAATAAAAAAAAAAAAAAAAAAGTAGATGACTTCTGATGATGATGATGATTTATAAAAAGAAGGCTATGCACGATAGCATTTTTCTCACACTTACGTGAGCAGAAAGTGAAATTAGCTACTAAGTTTTTCAAAGGACATCTGCTGCCTTTAAAAGTTTTATAAAGGCAGCAGATGTTCTCAGACAAAAACAAAATGTAGGAAGAAATGGCCAATTAATAAAGTTACGATTCAAAGAGTATAAGTTGGTAATCAATTTATAGAAGACAACAGGTTATAAGTAAAAGAGACGTTAGATAACAGATATTGGGAAACTTATGCAAAGGCTTTTGGCTAACCGTGGAACAGTGTGGGTTAGCAAAAATAACAAAAATATGAAGAAAAAATTGTAACTAACTACATCTTCATCCAGGACAATATACTACTTGTACTATATAGTGACAAAATACATGACTTTCTCAATAAACAATAATAGTCAGTCAAGATCCGATTTCACCTTAAAAGCTCCATACCTGTTCTAATAGTGATTATAATAGTTATAATTGCTACACTCTCTCTGCCACAGAAAGTGTTAAAAAATCTAAATTGGAAAAGCCATATTGATAACCTTAAGCCCAGAGTCAGGAAACTTCTTCATATTTTTATAAAAATTAGGCATTTACGTGACGATATAATAGAACCGTCTACTTAACATTGTGTCAATCTATCATTACCTATGGTATTTCAACCTGGGGAGGAGCAGCAAAGTCTTCCTTGATTCAATTAGAAAGAGCACAACGCTGTATCCTTAAAGTCTCAAGCTTTAAACCTTATAGATATCCTTCAGTAGAGTTTTACAAAGAATCTCATGTACTCACTGTACGACAGTTTTATATTGAATTTATTGTCTTAAGGCAACATTACAATCCTGGTCGTACGGATAATTTACTCAGCAGAAGGACGCATGAAGTTTACAAAGTACCTGCAAACAAGACTGCTTTCGCACATGGTTTTGCATATTTCTTGGCGCCGTTATTATACAATCGGATTAGCAAAATCGTAATGCTAAAAGATAAAACGAGAAATGTACGTAGAAAAACTCTGAATTAGTTTCTACGTCAATTTGACTATGACGGCACTGAAAACTTATTAGCAATTATTAAATAGACTCAAACTAAATAGTCCTATTAGTTCTATGTTGTTTGTTGGTTCGTCTATATTCCACGATGTTGCAACCCACTGTGAAAAGAGGCCTATTGTGGCTCTGCCTACCCCTTCGGGGAAAAAGGCGTGTGTCTATGTATGTATGTATGCATGTTTGTTGGTTTCCTTTGTCAATAGTTCGAGATTATTTTAATAAAATCTTCATCGGGAGCATTTATTAATTCTAAAAAGCATTGGGTATCTAAGTTTGTCAAACTGTTTTTTTTTTCAAACGGAACCTACACCTAATAAACTGTTATTTACCTTAAATAATTATTGTAGGATTTCTGTTAATCTCTTCTGTAGTTTTTTGTTTTTGTATATATTTCTGATATATTTTTATTTGTTTTTTCTTGTTTTACAACTAGTTTGCATGTTAGTTTAATCTATTTTTGTCTAAACAAATGGCCTATCCTATAACTTATAACACTTGTTTACTCTGGTTGTGTACTACATTAAGTTACTAAGTTATTATTGCATCTATCTATTGTACCTACTCAATAATGTCCAATATGGACCTTTCTATACGGGGTGTGACCGTGTGAAGCGTTGCCTTGCCGTAACACAGTTTTTTAACTAGCACGGAAGGCAAAGTTCTCTTAATTTCATATATACTTATGACCATCTTTAAAAATTAATGCAAAAAATACAGTACTTAACACATTTTGCTTTTCATTTAATAGTAAGTTGCATCTGTTTTGTTAATCAATTTCACACCTCGAGAGCTACTCCGATGACATTACATATAAAATACCTTGATGAAAAAATTGACGAAGTTTCCACAACGAATTTTCTTGGACTTATGTTAGACAGTAACTGTAATTGGAAATCTCATGTTGAGACCGTCTGTACTAAATTAAGTCGCTTTGTATTTGTGCTACGTCGGCTCCGGCAAGTAGTTTCTGTGGAAACTTGTCTAACCGCGTACCATGGGAATATTGCATCGATTTTACAGTATGGTCTCATACTGTGGGGGAACTCTGTAGACTCAGATAAAACATTTATTCTCCAAAAAAAGTGTGTCAGAGCGATATGTAATGCAGAGTTCTCTGATTACTGTAAGCCACTTTTCCAGGAACTCAAAGTTCTAACCCTTCCATGCTTATATATTAAACAGGTGGCCCTATTTGTAAAACAGCATCCTAGTCTGTTTACCACTCGTATAGAAACCAGCATCAGAGATCAAAGGATAGATAGATAGATAGATAGATAGATTAACTCTTTATTGTACACAAATAACACACAGAAACACAAAACATAACTCAATAACAAAAAAATAACAGAAATGTACAATGGGCGGTCTTATCGCTTATAGCGATTTCTTCCAGACAACCTTAGGATGGAGAGGACTATATGGAAGAATGGGACAGTGGTGTTATCACCTTGACAAATACACATATCATTAAATATATGCAAACCTACATTATAATACATAAAAATAAATACATAATAATATAAACACAACATAAAAGCAGACAAGAACAATGAAAACTCAACAGGACGAAGAAGACGATTGGAGATAAAACAGTTTGACACGATCTTTAAAAGAATGCAACGACGGAGCAAGCCGAATCGACAACGGTAATGAGTTCCACAGCCGAACAGCTTGCACCGTAAAAGAGTCAGTGTAGAAAGAGCTGTGATGAATGGGGAACTTTAGAGCTAGATTTTCTGATGAACGAAGAGAATGAGGGTTGGAACAATGGAGAAACTCAAAGCGCTCCTTCAGATACGGTTGAGCAGAAGGATTAAACAATATATAAAGGAGTATGTATGCTAACAAACTCTATATCCCGAAATGCAAACTTGAACTCTATAAACGTAATGTATATATAATGGCGGTTAAAGTTTACAATAAGCTACCGATAGACCTAACGGATAAGCCATTTAATGGATTTAAAACTGCTTTACATAAATGGCTTTTGTTCCATTTAGTACAGGCAAATTAGGTGATTTTTAGCAAAAGTGTGGAAGTAATTAGATGTAGTCACAAAACCTTTTCTAATTGTTTTGTTTGGCTTGAAAATCATCCCTAATATAACTTTCAGCAAATTCACCCCTCCGGAACAGGGTGAAATAGGGTGAAAACCTTATAATACCCTTAACTTAATGGGGAAAATAGATCTAGTCGGTGCAATTTGGCATACACTTAAGACCGTTATGATCTACATTTGCACCAAGTATTTTTTTAATCCGACTTACGGAACATACGAAAAAAAGAACATTTCTAAAAAAATCTTTTTTTGTGTATTGCGGCTCGGGGGAAATTGAAGTAGTCGGTTCAAATTGACAGAATTACCAGAAAAATGGGCCAAATAAATTACCAGGTTTGCACCTGGGTACCACACACGGAAGTCACTTTTTCCATATTTTATTGTCGCTCTACTTCGGGGAAATTTCAGGCAATTCTGAAATTTCACATAAATTTATTCATTTGGTTAGTACTACATTCGCCGGCCATTTAATACTGGAATTTTTATACGGAACATGCATTTTTTAAGGATTATAAATGGAAGTTCGGTGCGGTGCTAAGTAACTAAGAAAGAAAGAAAGAAAGAAAAAATCTTTATTTGTAACGGCACACATGGATAAGACAAAAAAACACTCGACATATAAAATAAAAATAAAAATAATAGGTAATACATACAAAAGGCAAAAACTAAGTACTTCTACAATTAATAGAGTGTCTCTCAGTGCCATCCACGCAGCAACGTCACAAATTGGAGTCCGACTCAGCATGATGTTGTGTACACTAGTTACACAACGCTAACTAATATATATACTATGGCGCTACACTGCTAACACTGGCCCCCGACCGCGGGGTGCATCCATATTGATCCCAGAAAATCATCCCACGAGCTGAAAGTAATAATAATAATTCCGGATTCATACCATTAATATTCATTTCATTTTAAGAGTCCGTATTTATCCCACCTAGAAATACCTATATCTAAAACGAGTGAAAGTAACGTCTGCAAAAAAATATGTTATTATGGAACATCTATTTATTTCATAAAATTGTTGGTATAAAATAATCAACAATGTAATAATATAGACAGTGTGTCCCAAAAAGTAGTGTCAAGCCGAAGTCAAAAGAAAGGTTACCCCCAGTGGTACCTGAATCACCCCCATGTATGTGCCCATTCCAACTGCCAGATCGCCTAAATGGCGTCTCATACTTGTTTTTTTTTTGATAATCTACAGAGATAATTTTACTAACACGCCGAAACATGATTTTTCAAAACGACGGCGCACCATGTCACTTTGCGTCAAAAGTTAGACAATATCTTAATGACAGGTTTTTTTTTAATACTACTTAGAATGACTGAACAAGCAGATGGTCCACCTGATGATAAGCGGTACTCGCTTCCTATGAACAGTGCATTATCACATAGGTCACGCCCTCCTAGGACGCGCCCTATGTGACATTGCACTGCGCCCGCCACCCTGAGACATAAAGATGAAAAGTCTCATGTGACTGTAATTTCACCGGCACCCATACCCTTCAAACCGGAACACAGCAATGCGAGCACTACTGCTTTGCGGCAGAAATAGGTCTACAAAAAGCTCTACTACTACTAACAAAATGTGATACTTGGTGATAAATGGATTGGCCGAGGCGGGCCTATCGCATGGCCCCCACGATCTCTCGACTTAAACCCCATTGACTTTTTTGTTTGGGGATATTATAAAGAGATTGTTTACTCTCGAGAGTGCCGAAATGTGCAAGAATTGCGAAGAAGGTTGACCCAGGCAGAAGCAACAATCAAAAGCAACATAATCGCTTTTCTACGCTTTAAAGATTTTAGACGATGCTGATAATGTATTGAACAAGAAGGTCGCCATTTCGAAAATTTATTGTGATGATTCACTGAATACATGCAATGCTGAAAGTTATTATTTAGTTTTATTTACGATTTCACTTAATCTTAAAAACCAGAATTTTGCTTTCAACTGTTTAAATTGAATATCATGAAAAAAAGAAAAAGTAAACCGTAAAAGAATCTCAATCAAATTTATATGATAAATAGCTGACATAATGACCAAGTTTTTAAGATTGTATGAAAAAGTTTGTGACTTTATTTTTAAAATGTCCTTAGAAAGTAAGGGACTAAACAGAATTTTTAATTTTTCCATATTTTTAATTGTATTTCAATGCAATGGTTCGTGCTGTGGATGTAAATGCTTTTTTTTTGTTACTGTTTCGATTAATTGAAAAATCGTTATCTGAGGTTTACTGTCATCACAGAACAAAAATAAGTATACAACATTTAAAAAAAAAGTGGAAGCCATTTTTAAAATATTTTTTCCGGAAAATCACGGACTAGTGTAGAAATAGTTTCAGAGAATCAGAATTTTACAATTATTTATAACATAAGCTTTTAGATAACATCAATATCCTATACAACGAGCAAAGATTCGTATATTATATATATATATTTGTAATGAGAGACTAAAATTACAACAATTGATATTACTAAATACAGAAATTTCAATAGAGAAGATGGTTTTCAATTATCTGGAGCATGGAAGCCTGTGGTGAGAATGTGTGAGAATCAAAAAAGTGTGGTACTTGGTACGCGACCGGATACTGATAGTGTTGTGTGTCGAGTTGGGGTGAAGTGTGACAATAAAACCGATGGTAGTGGTATCGTTCATAATAAAAGAGTGAGAAAGAGGGTAGATCGATATATCTGCCAATAACATCTACTCGCAAAGACATTAGTTAGTTCTCCCGTGATCAGATACGATTAGAATACGATTTAAAAATATTTATAATTGCACTTAATCCAACCTAATACCGAATTTGTGCAATTTATAAATAAAATGTGCAATTTATAAATAAAATGTGCAATTTCTAAATAAATAACGAAATTCCGATATTAATATTGGAATGCCACTATTGAGATTTAATATCGGAAATCAGTATAGGAATTGAAAACCTTCCGATATTACATGCCCTAAACGTGACAAACAAGCAGACGACCCGCCTGATGTAAAGCAGTCACCGTCGCCTATGGACAACACCCACGGTATTGCAAACGCGCTGCCTACCATTAAGAGCCCAATTGATATTTCTCTTGAATTTACCCATATTGTATAATTTATAAATATTTGTACTATCTGCAGATATTTGTTCAGGATGTTATTAATGTTATGTTATATGTTTTCGTTGGGTATTTTCTATGTATAATAAAAAATATCTATCTATGTAATGTATTGCATTAAAGTATATCAGTTATCTAGAACCTATAACACAAGCTCTTCTTAGCTTTGGGCTAGATAATGTTGTGTGAACTGTCCAGCATTATTTATTTATTAAATAATTATTTATGATGGTGACAGCGAGCTGATCTGATGATCGAGACGGAACGTGGACAACGGAACTCCTCGATGGATGATAGTAGATTACTGGAAAAACTGTAGAGGTTATTTATTTTTACTTCTTTGCTTATATCCCAAAAGTTACACAGTCTAAAATAAAATTAAAACTAGTTTTGAAACGTCTATGATTGTTTCACTTTTTTACCCTTTCTTTGGCCCCAATATCTTCTACAACCCCCGAACCAATTTAGCTCATAACCTTACACAAATTGTACTAATACTATATACCCATCTACCAAATTGTATAAAGAATACTAGTTTTATAAAGAATATATCAACAGTTCGCAAGTTATCTTCAGACAAACATACAAACATACGAACGCCAATTGTTAATAATTTGCATCCAACAAAAATATATGAAAATGATAGTAAGGCATTTTTCTGTCTGACCGTACTAATATCCATTGTTAAAGGCCGTGGCGTGGTATGAATCCGGACTACATTTTGCGATTAATATGGACAAATATACAATTTTATTATTCGTGGGATGAATACGGCCTACATTTTGGTATGAATCTACACCCCACCCACGCCGTTGATTTCTTATTAAGATCTATTATTAAGAAGTACTTCCGGTACGAAATTTGTGGTTTTTTTTACGTGCGAATGTGGTAAACTGATAGTATATACCATAATAAAATTTGCACGACTACATAAGTTTCCCCCGAAGTACAATTTACAAAAAAATAAAAAAAACTATGTTCCGTAATTCGCTGAGGTGTGCAAAACTAATATAGTGTTTATAATACTTATAGAAACCTTATGTAAGTTTGCACCGAGTAAATAAATTTCCCCCGAGCCGCAAACTAAAAAAAACAAATTCACAGTGTTTCCCACTATGCACGTAGTTTTAATTAAAATCCATAACGCACTAAGACTGTCTCTATAAGTAATTGAACTTGCACTTAACACTTTTTAGTTTTTTCAAAAGTTACAATTTTTCAAAGTTTGTACCTAATATTTAAAAGCCTTTCGTATGCGCCAGAAACGGTGCAAACCTGGGATAAGCTTCTATTCGTGTCATCTATCGATTCCATAAGAATCCACGACTACTCGATTTAGGGCCACACTTTTTGCTAATTTGCCTGTACTAATTCTTTTTATTCCATGAATGAGTTTTTGCAAAACTAAATTTGTCACTACTGACTTTGACATTATTACTATTAATATTAATTTGGAATGTATTTAATTATGACATAATGTTAATCAATTGATCAATGTGTGTGTACTAACTGAGTAAATAATCAATAATTTAAATTTTAATATGTAAAATCTTAGAAATTCGCATACCTAATGTAGGTTGAATTAGTGGAACTGGTTAAATATTAATAAGATCTAAATTTGTTAACCCTCTTTCTGCGAAATAAATCATTGATTCATTCATTCATTATTATTTGTTGTACCTATTCTAAGTGAATAAATAAACTTATCTTACTTATAGTATTGAAGTACGCAATATATTTTATTTAAAAATACAACTTTATATCAACACTGTTAATTAAAAGTTTCGTCAATTAATTTCGAACTTTTACAAATAAAGCAAAGTTCAAAACGACTCAAGACTCTAGACTAAGTTCAACTCGCTCAAGGATTCAACTGCAGTGTTTCAACTTGTTTTTATAAGTTTTTATCATACATTTCATCTATAAAGTAAATTACATAGTTTTACATTCAAGTACCCGGATTTGTTTGTAAGATTCGTTGGTATAAGATTTGTCCTGGATGCTAGCTTATTTAAGGAATGTGTTATTACTGGAAGAAAGCGTTAGTAGAGTCAGCCGTGGGAAGCAATGGCGGCGATAAGTTCACCACTTGATATATAGATAGATAGATAGATAAACACTTTATTGCACACCAAATGAAAAATAAAAAGATAAGAGAACAAAAACAATAACAGTAATGTACAATGAGCGGTCTTATCGCTAAAAGCGATTGGTATAGCGTGTAAATAGCTACACCAGAGGGCACTTGCGTACCAATAATGTTATGTATAAACCAGAATTAACTTATCATGGCTGCTCTGACTAAAGGATTTGAAAGATCGAAATTCAAAATGCGACACAATATGTGCACAGAACAAACGCCCCACTGACCTGATTCAAGCCAACTGTGCTTCCGCGTCTGTCCAACAAAGAGACGTATTTTGCTTTGCAGTAGTTGTAGTACACGTCCGTATTCAATGTTCAATGTTCTATGATGGAAAATCACACACAATTAGCCGGCCGGCTTCCGAAACACAAATCGAAAATAATCCAATCCCTGAGACACTGTTTTTAATCGCACATCCACTATAAATGTTCGCAAATATATTCCACCATCACTTATAGTACAATTTCCTTCAGATTTTCAATAAATCATTAAATATTAATTATCACCGTTCGAAAAGATGTTATTCAGATTACGGTCAAAGGCAAAGAGGAAAAATAATAGCAGCGTTTTACCTGAAATAAAACGCATATTAAAATACTTACCTCACTGGAAGCTTTATATTGAGAAAGCATATCCGTTTCCGTCGTATTTCAACCAGTTTTCGTACTTTTAATCCGAGTATTTCCGATCCAGTGGCGACACCTGGCGGCCGCGCGCCATTTTAGTTTCATAAAATGAAGCGCGCCATCTTGACTTCATTGGCTTAATTCCACCAGGCAGAATTAAAAGTGAAAGCTTCCAGTGAGGTAAGTATTTTAATATGCGTTTTATTTCAGGTAAAACGCTGCTATTAAAAAACTAGACCGTCACTGGAAGCTTTATATTGAGATCTGTTTGTTATCGCCTGGTGACGCCACTTGCAAATTAGTAGAAAACTTAATTTAACGCCAATGTGATAAAACGTTATAAAATAACAACTGTAAGTATCATACTGTGTATGATACTGATAGTACATCTAATATTTTACAACCATAAAACTTAAATATATAAGTATTCTATCCAGCAATCAATAACATCCAGAATCAACATTCTTAATTAATTTAGTAACATTTTTAGAATGATTACTGTTAATTACTTCTCGTCTGTAAAACTACTGGAATGTATTAGCTGTTCACCAAATCCCTCGGGACAAGATTTCATGGAAGATCATCAAGGGGATGATTTTTCCAACAAACTTTTGGAAGCTACAGCAGATCGGACGCTTCCTGGAGCTGCCTGTAATGCCAGCTTCTTTGAAAGGTTTGACCCAGTCTGCTATAACTGTGCGTGAGGCGGGCATTGCCACACCTCTTACTGTTATCATCATCATCATCATAATCATCATGCACTTTCCGTTCAACATTACTGTATTTACTGTAATAAACAGATTAAATGATTTAGACGTGTTACGTCTTTCATTTAATAATGCTTTAGTTTTTTCTATCCATAATATGGGATTTAAATACGATTTACTTGTAATCAAAAGTAGGTTTCAGACTGTATAATTACTGCTGACAGTCTTTGAACTGAACTGTGGCCAAAATATTATATTCGTATATCTAACACACTGGGTAGGATCTAACACTGTATGTAACTAAGTAAGGTCAGGACATGTATGAGTCTTCCTGAACAAAGCAGTAATAACATTGCGGTCTGACGCGATAAATGAAATAATTATTCATATCTACTGTGTAGTTAGTTAGAAATGACGTAAGCTTACTAACTTCCCAGATGGGTGGTTTGGAAATCTTTGGATTTTTTAAGCCAATCGACTTTAAAATTATTATGTTTCACGAGAATGTGAGAGCTTAAGCGACTGGATGTTTCAGCGTTACATAGCGTAGAAACGACAAACTCGTGCAAAAGAATATGAAAAGTGATAAATTAAATGAAAATCAAATAGAAATTGAGCTAGTTGCGCACCCGAAGGATTTTCAGAGGTTAAAGTTTTTCGAATTGGACCAAGAAGTCCAACGTTTCCATGCCACCTCGTTTTCAGAGTAGACTTAAGCCAAGAATTTCTAAGCAAGGATAATTGTTCTGTGTTCCACGTTTCTACAACCTCGGACCAACCCCTCATTTCCACACTTCAAGGGTGATATTCTCGACCCCCGGAGGTGAGAGTCCCGTCGACGTGTCTATTAGATGTTTCTATAGGATTTTTAGGGTTAACGGTGCTGTCAGCGAGCAGGCTTTGAGATCCTATCGCCAAAATACCATTTACCATCGGGGTACTACTAATAAGTATATTCCCGTCGACTGATTTAGGTGACTCATACTTTGGAATTAGGAACGGTGGTGGAAAACATCCACGCGAGCGGGTAGTTCCATGGAACACTGAACGCGTCGTAAAATAGAGCTTGACTGTCTATCAGGTCTCGAGATACATAATTGAAAACAACATGCGTGGTTTCTGAGGCAAACAAATTTATCATTGGGGTTCCCCACTTTGCAAACATTATGTCCACACAGTTGGGTAGAAGGTGCCACTCCGGCGGTCGGCGATGATGCAACAACGGCATGACTGTTGTATTTACCTGGGAGATAGTGTATGCTGAAGTGTGTTTGATGGTGATCTAGTAAACTCAGAATTTGACAAGTTATTTCCATCAGGGGTAATGATTTCGTCCCTCCTATTTTCCATAGATGAGCGACTGCGGTCCTGTTGTCACATTGTATGAGGATCGAACTGTGATGCAGTCGATGAGTTTTGCTCTGACAGGCATGAGTATGGCCAGCATTTCTTTTTGATTGCAGTGTAGTGCTTGCTCTTCTTGTGACCAAGTGCCCAAGAGGGCCAGATCGTTTAGTTTTGCCCCCCAAGCCAAGTCTGATGCATCTGTTGCCAGAAAGTTCGTTGGAGGAAGGTCATGACATTCATTACCCTCCTCCATGGATGTAGCATCGTTGAAAACTGTAAATTTCAAGTCCACCAACTCAGTTCTTCGGAAACACCCTGAGGCAGTTGGTAAGCCTTTGATGAAAGGTCTGGTAGTGAATTCATGAATATTATTAACTTTCGATGACTGAGCCGTCCTCGAGGAACAACAAAGCTGGCGAAAATTAGGAGTGCTATTATACTTTGTAAATCTTTTAGAATATCATTTTTCTGATCGAGCACCTGATTTACTTTTGTGATTATTGCCATCGACTTTTCTATTGGCAGGGATTTTAGATTGTCTTACGGTCTTCACAACACCCCCAAATAAATTATGCTTTTTGAAGTTTGAGAACGGATTTCTCGAAATTTATTTTCCAAACCAGAGTTTGCAACTTATGTACTGTGAGTTAGACATGCTCGCGAAGCACATACACACATGTGTACACTTTAATGTATTATAAGTTAATTGACGAGATAAACAAGGATTTTTACTTTCCATCTTTCTCGTAATGTTTGAGCCACCCAATTTGTCAGTATTGAAAAGGTTTAAGGCGCCGTGCTTAACCCGAATGAGAGCCAAGTCATCTCTAGCAATTCTCGGTACAAGGCGTAGGAACCGCCTGTGCGACTTTGTTATTTTTAGATAAAAATAACCTTGGGAAAGATCTACTTTGCACAGCCAGTCCTGTGGTTGCAAGAAATCCAGAATACGATACATGTTTATGAGGTGGAAGGGATCTGTCATGACATTGTCGTTTAGCGCTATGAGGTTGAATATAGGGCTGATTTGTCGGATTTTGGCACCAGAAACAGAGGGGATATGAAACTTTGCGAGAGTTGAGATACTTTTTAAAATGTCTTGTAATTTTTATTTTTATTTGTCTTTAAATTTTTTCAAATATTTCCTCTAATACAGGAGTATGAAAGGGACCTCTGATCACATTAGGGTAAACAAAGCGAGGTTTTTTAAAAGGATGGTAGGTATGCGATACCCCAGAATTAACCTTAACACAATATCTGGTGCTCTCATTTCCTTTCACTGCAAGTGGAAGTGCGCTAACTGACCTGCTTAAAATCGTTCAGAGTCATTGTTTGTATCTTTTTTTATTTCCTCTGAAACCTGTAAGCATTGGAGCGTCCTCGGTTACTTCCACGATCGGGCCGCGAGCCTCGGTTGTGAAATGACCCTCTTTCATTGAAACTGTGGTGCTCATACTGGATATTCGAGGGTTGACCTTTGTATAGGTGGTCGACATGGTGGTATCCACCCCGCGAGGGTGGGTTGATACAGGCATGCATGTGCATAAGTTATAGGGTAAGCCTGGTACTTGAAAATAGTATCGAATTCCACGCGATGGAACTGCGGGTTTTCGTACGCCTTGCCCCCGCGAGGGGCGGCTGTTAGATTGATTGGATCTTGCTTGTATCAATCCCTTAGTTTTTGGTGGCCAAAAACTTTGCGGACTCCCCCGGCCTTTTCTAATGTATCTGTGATATGCTCAGACTCAAATATATAAGCATTCTGTTCAATGTCGCTTTTACTAAAGGGGCTCAAACTTGTTCGGCTTGTTATAGTTTCCCCGACGCATTTCGATACTTTCGGCTTGGTGGCCACAAACTAATTGCAAGAAATCGGAGGAGATTATGTAAATTCCCTTTTTGAAAGAACTCATCAAATTTTCGCGCTTAATCTGTCATAATTAATGTCTGTATGCTTAGCCCAAGCAAGAAAGTTATGAATACTTACCTGCAAGCTGCAACGTTTCTTTTTATTTAATTTTGCAGTAGGTTATAGCTGCATAAGATCTATTAGCATGGGCAAGGTGACGTAAGGTTTCATATATTTTTACCTCCTCGTTTGTTTCCAGGCCCATCAAGCCTGGAGTATGATTATATGCTTTTTGTGTATCAGCGTATCTTACCTCTGACCAAGATGTAATACCTAAACACTGGACTACGTGTAGCATTTTAAAAAAGATATCGGATGTCTTGGAATAGCTGTTTCCTTTATTTTAATCTCGATATCAAAGGTGATATATAGATAGAAAACACTTTATTGCACAACACAGAAAATAAGCTATATAAAAAAAATCATTAGGTCACGATTTAAATTTAAACTTCATCGTCAAGACATTGTTCATCAGCGACATCATGTTGTTCGTATAGCTCTCAGCTAATGTCTGAACAAAATGACGCCCCATCAGGACAAGCGGAATTGTTTGAGGTTATAAAATTGGTTACCGTATTTTAGAGCTCACCCATATCCTGGACTAGTTTATCCAGCCTAGCATCAGCAGGACGATGGGCGCGCTTTACTTCCTGCCGGTGGCATGTTCCACAGTCGGCGTGGACGAGCTCGATGTGCTGCTGCTGGAATTGGTTCGAACACGCTTGCGTGCTTGCAGCCTGCGGCTTGGCAGCAGTGTTGGGCTCATTAGCATTCATTACTATAAGATAAACAACGTTAATCTATTGCATTACAAACTACGTGGTTCTGTAACCTCAAAAAATGCACGACCACTGTACGAATTAAAACTGGTAAATTTAAAACAATGTACGAGATCCGAACGGAAAACCGTTAAAGCAAATGATCAAGTACTAACAAGGTTAAATGTATATAGAGGGTACTTACAGTTCCCGGCACAATTTAACCACTTTAAATACTGCAAGCTTTTACTTACGTATTATCAACATCACTTATTCACTTTAGGATTATTATATATATAAGTATTTATACGCAACAGTGGTAGGGACGAAGCTGCTGCGCACAAGTTGCTTCGACGGAATACGAAACGCCAATGAGGTCAAGATGGCGCGCTTCATTTTATGAAACTAAAATGGCGCGCGGCCGCCAGGTGTCGCCACTGGATCGGAAATACTCGGATTAAAAGTACGAAAACTGGTTGAAATACGACGGAAACGGATATGCTTTCTCAATATAAAGCTTCCAGTGACGGTCTAGTTTTTTAATGTGAAGTTAGCACCATGTAAGAAGTAAAAAAAACACTTCTAGAATTGACCAATCAGTGAGTAGTCTGAAGTTTGAAATCGTTCAAATATCATAGATTTTATATCCAATTTAAAGACTGCTTACGCCATCTCTGGAGTCATCAGCGTAACAACGGTTAGCATGAAGGCAACTAGGGCGCTATTCACAATTTGAATTTATCAATTCTCAAATCCGAATTTCAAACCAATATATACTTAATTAATCTTTGCGTAAATTGCTTTATTTATTTTACTTGGAGCAGAGGCTTCACCAGCGATCTCTTCCAGACAACCTTTGGATGGACAGGATAATACAAAATCAAAAGACGGCGGTGCACAAGTAAAACATACCTACATAAATATATACCTAGACCTAACTATAGTTATATACTAATAACTAAACTACAACTAACATATATACCTACTTATACCTAATAATAACCAAAAAGTATATAACAAATTTTAAACATACATAAACTACATTAATACTATAAATAAATAACAATGACGTATGTACGTAACAATGACCTAGCAGTTCACGAAAAGGGCAGATAGTGATTGTATACCTTGGTTTTAAATATAGGAAGAGATTTAGAAGATCTTATTGAGAAAAGTAAGGCATTCCATAATCTAACAGCTTGAACGGTAAAGGAGTTTACATAGAATTGTGAATTATGGACAGGAGTTAGAAGCTGAAAAGTTTCGCTAGAGCGTAGGGATAGACTATGTGCCTGGTGTAGAAAGCTAAAACGCTCTTCACACTTCTTTCACTTTCTTTCTTCTCACTTGTCACGTCTATTTCCCACGATGGTGTAACCCACGTGATAAGAGGCCCATTTGAGGCTCTGCGTACCCTTTCGGGGTAAAAGGCGTGTGTCTATGTATGTATGTATGGATACCTTAGCACCTATCAAGAACTATCTCTGACAAACCCTTTACAGAAAACCGTTTCTGAACCGGTGAAATAGTTTCAGAGACAAATGGGAACATTCGTTTGCACAAACAAATAACCTCTCACCCCAAACGCATACTAATTATTCGCTCCGTGTTGGGTAAATAGTTCGTTATCGTAGCAAATTCCGTAGACCCTGCGTAGATGGGTCTACGACAGCCGACTATTATGTAGCTACAGGTACAGTTAACATAAGTACAAGTTAACTCAGGCCCGTATTCATAGACAATATAAATATACATATAATACTGTAAGAACAGGGCAGATTACGTGTAAAATGACTGATAACATTTTGGTGTCAAAATCGGGCGACAGAAATAAAAATAAATTTTTTTTTAGGTTGCTTTTGTGAATCATGAAATTAGTCTCAATAAGTTAAGACAATATTCAGATGCTTTCTTACTTCATTGTTTAGTAGCGATCTAAGAGCATGACCACATAATAAATATTAGTTGGCATGACGGCCTTTTTGAAAGCGTTTATCTAAGTTCGCTATCCATTTACTTTGGGACTCTAAAAAGCACTAAAAATTTAGAAATATATGCTCTACCACGAAAAAAAAAAAACAAAAAAAAAAAAAAAAAAATGCTCTATGTTTAGACTTTAATAAGTCTAATCTATCTCTCTAAAAGCCATATATTTTAGCTGACTTCCTCCAAAAGCTTTTTATTGACCGTTAAAGTGAATTGATTCAACTTAGTAAGAATTACTGGGATGGCTGACATTCAAATAACTTGGCCGAACTTCCTGGCCCACGTTTTTATGGAATTGGGATCGAAACTTGCTGAGTATTACGTTTTTATGGATTTAGCAACGATGATGTATGAAATATTTGTGTGAGGACAAGGGACCCAATTCTACTATTTGTTAAAGAAAAACCATTCTTATACTGTGCAATTACATTTCAATTACAGTTGTCATTAAAAAAAGGTAGTCTGCTAAATTTATGATTTTAGGAATATTTACGAAGAAATATTTTACGATTTAATAATTGTTTCTGAATGGCACAATTATAATGCAATTGAAAAACCATTGAAGTTAGTAGGATACCAAAAGTGTCAAAATGACAACTTTTTTTTTAATTAACTTTTTACAATGACATTACAGTATGAGACAATTCATTAAAAATTTAAATAAAATTGGTTTAGTAGAATTGGGCCCCAGGTTTGCTTATCATATCGTAATATTTCACTGAACGTGAGACAATCCAGTTTTTTTTTTAGTTCCGACGTGTACCAAAATTATCATCATAAAGAGCAGAAGTCAAAGTCAAAGTCAAAGTCAAAAGTATTTTATTCATTGAAATCAAAAGGATCATTTTGAATCGTCTTAAAAAATAAATTTACATTTACTCCTGTTCCAACGCAACCAGACCTAGAAGAATCAGGCAACAAACACGGTCTGTTTTTCTTTTGATGATCCTTCTTACTACTAGGTGGGGAGCGGCTGTGTGGTGCCTCGAGAACAAGTGGAAGCTGATTCAAGGAAAAAAGGAAAACCAAATTAAAAGCCTTACTTAGGTAGGCAGTCAAAAGTAAGATGATAGAGAGAATCAGCAAAAGTTCATAAGGCAGCACACACTACGCTTGATATACTCATAAATAACACATCAGTCATAAATTATATGCAGGTACAGACATTGCAAATTGACAAATTAGGTGTCGAGGGGCAGAGCAACATCAGGCCACGCGGCTTATCATTATCATAGTCATGTAGTGTGTAATACGCTTTCTTAATTAAATTATTCTTTATGTAAGATTTAAATCTTCGAATCGAAAGTTTAGAAGCACTTTCTGGAAGTTTATTATAGAACCGAACAGAATTCCCCATAAAAGACCCACTTACTTTTTTTAATCTAAATTTGGGAATACTCAGTTTATTTTTATTTCTCGTGTTAAAACAAAGCACGTCACTTTTTTTCAAAAAATTTATCTAAGTGTTTATGTGTATATAATAAGGTTTCGTAGATGTATTGCGATATTACCGTGAGAATGTTAATTTCCTTAAAACGCTCCCTCAAGGAGTCACGTGGCTTCATTTTATAAATGGCACGTATTGCCCGTTTTTGTAAAACAAACAAGTCCACTGCTGGACATATGCCTCCCCCATAGAATGCCACGATGAACGGTTTTGAGCCGCCTTCATTTACCACAGTATATTTACATCAGTAAATCGAAATATTTAGCATCGTGAAATTGTTTCTGATTTTCCGAGGATTTTTTACATCATACACTCGGAGCTAGGTATCTGAATTTTATAGTCTACGCGATAAGATTGCTTCCAAACTTTTATGCAAGCAAGGTGATTGTATTGCGAGAATTTTAAATAACTTCAGATTGAAATGTTTCTTTCTATTTAATAAAGCCACTGGGATGAATATACAAAGTATATTTTTTTACCCGACTACGGCAAAGCCAAATGGATGGACTATGTTTTTAGCAGCATATGTATGTTTGTAATATTTCCTGTTCCATCGTAGCGCTGAATGAGGTGTTAATCGATTTGTTATTGGTCGGGCTGGCAAAATTATAAAATGCTGTAAAAATTCAGCATTGAGATTTTTATTTCAAGTATGCATTAAGATAATACCTACCTACTTTAAAAAAATATTGTACTTACATAAGTACTTACCTAATGTTATGGACGGGTTTTATCTTTTATTGAATGTGTAGCACTGGAGCATAAAATATTTATTTATTGATTTATTTATTCGATAAGAAACATCAACATAATTAACATGGCTTACAGGTGCTAGTTTAGGATAAAATTGACATGCAATTCCAATTATAGATCAACATGTGGCGAGCTCTAATAAATAATAATTTGCCGCGCTAATCCTGCCTAAGTACGGCCCTGCGCATCGTCGCTTGCGCCAGCGCAGAGACGCGAGGCCGGGGCCTCGAAGCGAATGCACGCCCGTTTGCTCCGCGTGCGATCTTGATAATTGTGTGAGTAATAAAACCTAAACTATAATTTTTACATACGAATATATCGCTAATAACTTAACTAACTTACCTTATAACTTTTCTGTGTTTTTGTGATTTGAACTACCTACCTACATTGTGACATCTGTGCTGTGCTAACCCGGCATCTATATACCTATTACATACCTACACGAACTCCCACCATAAACTTATTGTACTTATTGTTTAGGTTTAGTACAAGTCTCAATAAGCCTGAAATAAAGAATTTGAATTTAAATTAGAATTTCATAAACATATCGTAAACATTTTTCATAAACATAATTCAAAAAGACGACATAAAGCCGGTGATTGCAAACAAATAGAACATGCTTACATAATTTACATATTAGATATTTATAACCAAAAGCTAAAAAAGAAGTTAAAAAGATTATGCAAAGTATGTGAGCTCGAGTTGCCTAGTGTATTTAAGTCTGTGGATTTAATACCCCACTAATTATTATAAATGTCAAAGTTAAGGTGGTTTCTTTCGCTTGTGGCATGAAATTTTAAATTTGTTCGTGTTATTTGCTCATCACAGCTCATCAACATTTCTTCATTTAGCGAAAATCAATTTGCCGGTAAATATATGATCTAACACCCAAGTTTTAATTTATAGTATCACATAAATATCATTAGTTTAGCTAAGATTGTGCTTCAATGGTATTTACAGTGTTTTTTGTTTCAAGCACATTCATAGCCAAACTAATTATAATATGTGGTTCTTTAAAATAAAACTTGTGTGTTAAATGTGTAATGTAATGTGTAGGACCATACGAGTATAATTACCGTAAATTAGTTTTCACTATCTGAAGAAGTGTCGATGAGCTGTGATGAGAAAAAAACACGAAAAAAATACACACCACAAGCGATTCAGCCACCTTAATGTTAATGTTTGGATGTTTTTTTTGACTATGTTATGTTAAATGTTTGCAGCAATAATAAATTAAAATAAAATAAAAAATAAAGGGTAATCAACTTTATCAACATATTTGCTCAAAAACTGCATTTACTAAGCCTGTATACATTGTTCGAAAGTTAAAAATTACGTAACCATACAGCGGAATGTGCGGTAAAACTGGTAGGTACTTAGGTGAGAGCAGGTACCTGTTTTACCGAATGTTCCGTTGTATTACGGTATGGCATCGCCTGCTCGACATGGCAGGGGCGCTGTTGCGCCCCAGATTTCAAAGTCTTCCTTGTTTTGTCTGACTGGTTCTTATTTTGTCTTACTGGTACTTGTTTGGTGTTACTGGTTCTTGTTTTGTCTGACTGGTTCTTATTTTGTCTTACTGGTACTTGTTTGGTGTTACTGGTTCTTGTTTTGTCTGACTGGTTCTTATTTTGTCTTACTGGTACTTGTTTGGTGTTACTGGTTCTTGTTTTGTCTGACTGGTTCTTATTTTGTCTTACTGGTACTTGTTTGGTCTTACTGGTTCTTGTTTTGTCTTACTGGTTCTTGCTTGATGTCCCCTATCCCTGGGGTAGGCAGGTGTATGTGGCTCTGAAAAGTGGTAAACGGATTTAATATTCCAAAGTGACGTCTAAATCCTTAACAAAGTCAATTCACTCTGGGAAATCTGACAGACGAATAAATGATGTAAGGGCTATGAAGGTGACATGTTTCGTAAATTCAATCTCAATTCTGAGGCCCAATTCTCACGCTTTAGAAAATAGACGCATTCGAAATATTCATACAATATCTGTCAGTTTTGATGGTCGTCGTTGACTGAGCCAATAAATGAAGTGGGATCTTTAAGATGAAAGGGTTCGCTCTTTGTGAGCATGTCAATTTTAGAGCTGAGTTTAATTAGATTGCTTTGAAGAATGCATACCTACAACAAGCATCAATGCCTACAAACATACAATAAGAAAATTTAATTTAATTTATATCGAGTATAAGTATACATAATATAATACTTAGCTGTATAGGTACTTCCAATAAAGGCCAAGTATTACTTGTACTATTATTTATTCTGTGGTATAAGTCAGACTCTTGCACCATGGGTTTTATTTGATACAATAAAAAGTAACCTAAATACAAAATTTCAATAAAAAAATTGGGTTGGTAGGGGACTAGATAAATTTATTTGGTTGACCACACAACAATCAAAGAGAAAATGGCAACTGTTTGGTCAACACCTCTCATAGTGGTTAGTCCTGGTTAGTCGAAATGCAAGTTTAAATAAACCCGATTCTAGATCCCTTATTAATGAAAATGATTATATTTTCCGTAATTTTTCACCTGGAATAAATAATAAAATACGTAATAGTTGACATATTAAACAACTTTTGCAAATAGGTATGAAATACTTTGGAGACATTGTAATGTAGAAATTTTCTCCACGTTAGTTTATTTATTTATTCAGTTACTCAGCGACACTGTTCCTTGTGGAATTTGCGCGGCTCGCTAAAACAGGTTATAGATGCAGCTGGCCGGCTTGTGTTATAGATGCAGCCGGCCGGCTTGTGTTATAGATGCAGCCGGCCGGCTTATGTCCGTCACTTATCTGTTATAGATGCAGCCGGCCGGCTTGTGTTATAGATGCAGCCGGCCGGCTTGTGTCCGTCACTTATCTGTTATAGATGCAGCCGGCCGGCTTGTGTCCGTCACTTATCTGTTATAGATGCAGCCGGCCGGCTTGTGTTATAGATGCAGCCGGCCGGCTTGTGTCCGTCACTTATCTGTTATAGATGCAGCCAGCCGGCTTGTGTCCGTCACTTATCTGTTATAGATGCAGCCGGCCGGCTTGTGTCCGTCACTTATCTGTTATAGGTGCAGCCGGCCGGCTTGTGTCCGTCACTTATCTGTTATAGATGTAGCCGGGCCGGCTTTTGTCCGTCACTTATCTGTTATAGATGCAGCCGGCGGCTTGTGCCCGCCACTTATCTGTTATAGATGCAGCCGGCCGGCTTGTGTCTGTCACTAATCTGTTATAGATGCAGCCGGCCGGCTTGTGTCCGTCACTTATCTGTTATAGATGCAGCCGGCCGGCTTGTGTCCGTCACTTATCTGTAATAGATGCAGCCGGCCGGCTTGTCTCCGTCACTTATCTGTTATAGATGCAGCCGGCCGGCTTGTGTCCTTCACTTATCTGTTATAGATGCAGCCGGCCGGCTTGTGTCCGTCACTTATCTGTATGTGTCTGCAATGAATTACATACCTATTAGCATGATTTCAAACCTTATGGAAGAAGACCTTAGATGTCTAACCATAAGTTATTTTAACCTTTTAAGTAACAAAACCATGTGTACGTGTTCCTGTACGTGTGCCAACCATTATGTCAACCAGACATAAACCAAAATTGTAGCAAATATCATTCAAACATAACAAAATTGTTATGAACTTAATATATTTATAATATTTAGCCTGTAAGAGTCTACCGGTCCAAGCTTCTATCTTTGCATTCAATTTCAATTGAACTGGTATTTACTTCCAATAATATTTGCAAGCCTTCTCAATCAGTTCACAAACCTCGAGACCCATTCACGAAATCCCCAATATTTAAAAATGTTCATGTTCACGCATATTCGTCTGCGTGATGGAGCCTGAATGAACACTCAATTGTGGCACAGAACCAAATATAAAATACACACAGAAGTGTCACTCCGACGCGACAGCATGCGACTCTGCCCAACAACCCACCACAGTGTATAAAATACACACAGAAGTGTCACTGCGACGTGACAGTATGCAACACAGCCCTACAACCCACCACAGTGTATAAAATACACACAGAAGTGTCACTGCGACGCGACAGTATGCAATACAGCCCTACAACCCAACACAGTGTATAAAATACACACAGAAGTGTCACTTCGACGCGACAGCATGCGACACAGCCCTACACCCCACCACAGTGTATAAAATACACAGAGAAGTGTCACTCCGATGCGACGGCATGCGACACAGACCTACAACTCACCACAGTGTATAAAATACACACAGAAGTGTCACTTCGACGCAACAGCATGCGACACAGCCTTACAACCCACCACAGTGTATAAAATACACAAAGAAGTGTCACTCCGATGCGACGGCATGTGACACAGACCTACAACCCACCACAGTGTATAAAATACACAGAGAAGTGTCACTTCGACGCAACAGCATACGACACAGCCCTACAACCCACCACAGTGTATAAAATACACACAAAAGTGTCACTTCGACGCGACAGCATGCGACACAGCCCTACAACCCACCACAGTGTATAAAATACACAGAGAAGTGTCACTTCGACGCGACAGCATGCGACACAGCCCTACAGCCCACCACAGTGTATAAAATACACAGAGAAGTCTCACTCCAACGCGATGGCATGCGACACAGCCTTACAACCCACCACAGTGTATAAAATACACAGAGAAGTGTCACTTCGACGCGACAGCATGCGACACAGCCCTACAACCCACCACAGTGTATAAAATAAACAAAGAAGTGTCACTTCGACGCAACAGCATGCGACACAGCCCTCATCCCACCACAGTGTATAAAATACACACAGAAGTGTCACTTCGACGCGACAGCATGCGACATAGCCCTACAACCCACCACAGTGTATAAATGCACGTGATCATTCTTGAAAGCTTCAATAAGTTCTAAGGGCTTATTACAGGTTTGTCTGAGTAGTGCATTCGGTATCCCGACTGTGACTCGATATTTTGTTTTTGGGCATAGTTTTAATGAGTTCCTCAACAAGTCCGCTAGGGGCGCTCATCATTTTCTCCATACAAAAACGTCATTTTGACTCGCAATTCGGTTTTCGTTATTCCGATTACAAACCTACTTAATTTATGTAATAATTTAGCTCTATTATAGCTATATCGGTTTTGTATGGATGTGTTCTCGGTATTTGAAATGTTAAGCTCTAAAATGCTGCACTTTATGGTTGGTGCAACCGTTATACATGACGTATAATCTTGCGGCTGTCAAAAAGACTCGGCAGGTGTGGAACACCCATAAAATGAGCGCGTGAATCCATTTGAATAGAGAGGCTGAATTTTTTTGTTATTGGAATTGCAGTTGCTCGCATTCATTTCCATTATTAAGTTATTGTTTTTTTTTTTTTTTTTTTTATACTACTTGGATGACGGATCAAGCGAGAGGCCCACCTGATGTTAATTTGAAGTGACACAGATTCACAGAGCAAATGAATTCTTATTTTGTTTCGACATTTCCTCAATAGCCATTGTTAATTGAACGTACTTTGTTTTTTGGATTGATTATGGCATTATTGTATTTACAAATTGCTTGTTTTGTTGATATAACCTTCTTTCATCTCTGTTTTATTTTTACTGTATATTCCTGTACACAAGTACTTGGTTACTGTACAAACTAATGTGCACATTGTGTGTATATACTCCACATATTTGCTATCTTGGAGATGGCTGAAACTATTTTGTGCTCTTCACCGAAGCTGATCATGGTACAAGTACCTTTAGACGTGAAATTGACATCAGTTTACTTCAAATTATAGATCAAGTTTTAGTAGTAGTAGAGCTTTTTTGTGAAAGAGTTCGTCCGGGGAAGTACTACCACCATACCTATTTCTGCCGCAAAGCAGTAGTGTTCGCATTACTGTGTTCCGGTTTGAAGGGTAAGGGTGCCGGTGAAATTACAGGCACATGAGACTTTTCATCTTTATGTCTAAGGGTGGCGGGCGCAGTGCAATGCCACATAGGTTGCGTCCTAGGTGGACGTGACCTATGAGGTAATGCACTGTTCATAGGCAGAGGTTACCGCTTAACATCAGGTGGGACTCTTGCTTGACCCGTCATCCAAGTCGTATAAAAAAAAAAAAAAAAAAAAAAGTGTGAGCTAGGTCCATGTAGGTAAGTATTTTAAAAGTCTTCCATTGTGCTTACGTTTTTTTTAATGAAAAGTGGTCTAAAAAGTACTGGTATATGAGTATATGGATGGTGAGTTTATGGTTTATTTTGAAGAATTATGAATTTTGCTCACAGATTTGAGACTCACGATCATTTTTGGCTTTCATTTAACTGGCAACACGTCAAATGGCGACATCGTGAGTTCTTTAGTAACTTTTTTGTCGATTGAGTAGTAATTACCTACCTACCTTTCTATCTACCTCGTATCTACCTGTAAAAAATTTGCTATGGAGTCGTAGCCGTGGCTAAGGATCATCATCAGCCTGTAGATGTCCACTGCTGGACATATGCCTCCCATATAATGCCACGACCACCGATCTTGGGCCGACTCCATTCACTGATTTCATGCGTCCTTGAAAATGTCGATGGTCCATCGATCGTTGGCCTTCCTACACTGCGTCGTCCTAACAACTAACAAAATGCTGTGGACGAAGGCCAGATCTCCATTTGCATTACGTGTGTGAGGTTTGTATTGTGATTTTTTCCTTAGTTTTGCTATTAATTATAATTATGAACGCCAAGTTTTAGCTTGTGGGATGAATTGCTGGGATGAACACCCCAAAGTTCAGGTAAAATTGGGAAAAAATTGCAAAAAGGCTTTTATTGGATTTGTTTTAAAAAAATTAACTGTTTCTTTTATGAACCAGGCACAAGGTACATATTTTAAAAAAACATCTTATGAACTTTTTAGTGGATTGGATAATGTTAGTGATATAATATTTTTGGAATGTACTCAGCAAGCCCGTTTTTTTGACGACTAACGAACTTTACAGATTTAGAGGAACCTCCTTTTGTCTCCAGATTTTTCTGCCATTGTGAACGAGCAAACGTTGTTAGGTCCGTCTGTTTGTAATTGAGTTATTTATTGTTCTGGAAATTCGTGAGACAGAGTTATCTACGAACCCGCTACCCTTGATTGAGTTCTTACTCCCTTTTATTGTTTTATGTGAACAGTTTCTAATAACTTGATTATAATTTCCACTGTTTTTATTTGATTTGTTGAAACTTAACAGTCATCATTAAATATTAGTTACAGGCTTGCCTAGTGCGAACACCACAGGATAGTTTTAAGTGTTTGTAAATCTTTTTCGGCGAATAAACTTTTTTTAATTTTTAATTTTCATCATAATCATATAGAAGAGCGCTGCTGGACTTAGGCCTCTCCATATAATGCCACGACGGATGAACTTGCGCCGCCACCATCCACCGACTTTCTGCGAATTTGTTACTATAATGACGTTGGTCTGCGAAGAGGGGAGGATTCCTAGTCATTTTCTAGTTAGTAAATCAATAATCCTATTCCCTATTATTTTAGCAGTTTTAGGTTCGAATGGATTTTTCACCATAAAACTTTTAAGAGCTACGGTTGGCTGTAATAATATAATTTATTCTTTATTCTTTCTTTATTCTTTATTTCACGCAAGAAATTACAAAAATAGCGAACATGTACAGAGGCGAGCTTAACCCTAAAAAGAGTTTTCTACCAGCAAACCTTTGAGGCTAGAGAGAGGTGATCATAGAGGTAGGTTGGTGCAAAAAGTAAATTAAAATAGGAAACAGATCTAGAAATAAAATCACTTTCCCAGAGAAATAATAATTAAATCATAATAACAATAAATACAAATTTATATATATATAAACATATATACCTATTTATATATAATATATACACAATCTATAAAATAAACCTAACGTGATACATAAATTAATAGAATTAGATATTACATATATAAATATAAAATACATACTTTAATAAAGTTATAGAGATAAATAGTGCTCTTTAATTTTTCCTTAAATTAATATAAATAAATATTTAATATTTTAGGAAAGTTTGTGCTATTAGCACAAATAACCTTGCCAGAATCTTTTCACTTAAAAAACCGACACAAATTTTCTTTCAACTTCCACAGTTGTTTTAGTTAAACTTTGCAAGTCAATCCAGTAATATTCTCGTGGCTGTAAAAAGAGTTTCGTTTCAAATTAATAATTTGAAAACTAGAGTCTTAGTAGATAAGTTTCTTATTTCCCAGAACTTTAGTACGTAGATTATTCATGTTTTAAAATTCAGAATGTACCTACACATTCCGTTCATTTACATTCACAAGACCTCTGTGGGCGCGGCGGGCGAGCCGGCTGAGATGCTAGAGGTTGTGTGTTCGATTCCCGCTGCGGGACAAATGTTTGTATGATCTGTTAATATTTGTTCCAGGTCTGGGTGATGTGGTAGCATGGTACTCGTAGTTCCTAATACCCATGACACGGGATTTTAGTGTGGGATCAGATATATGTGATTACAAATCTAGTAGTAGTAGAGCTTTTTTTGTGAAAGAGTTCGTCCGGGGAAGTACTACCACCATACCTATTTCTGCCGCAAAGCAGTAGTGCTAGCATTGCTGTGTTCCGGTTTGAAGGGTAAGGGTGCCGGTGAAATTACAGGCACATGAGACTTTTCATCTATGTCTCAGGGTGGCGGGCGCAGTGCAATGCCACATAGGGTGCGTCCTAGGTGGACTAATGCACTGTTCATAGGCAGAGGTTACCGCTTAACATCAGGTGGGCCTCTTGCTTGTTCCGTCATCCAAGTAGTATAAAAAAAAAAAAAAATTAAAAAAAAAAAAATTGTGCGATCGCAGATATTTGTTCAGGGTGTTCTGGGTATTTTCTATGAATAATAAAAAATATCTATCAATGTAACTTTTGGACACATCTATTGGCCCACCTTGCATTTTCAGTTTCGTTTAGTCCTAGCTATAAATTTATATTAGGTCGAGCAAAAAGTTTTTATACAGTTTTGAACCAGGCACATTCATAATTTTATTCAATGGTCTTTTTTTAAATTTCGAACTCAGAATTTAAAGTAACAATAGACAATTTGGAGCCTGTTCGTTGATATCAAACAATCGAATACTAAGAAAACTTGATTTTATTGGTTTACTTGGATTTAATTCTTGAAAGTGTGATTTTTTTCTTTGGTTTTGCAACAAACATTACTTATTCTTAACATTAAGGTGAGGTTCTATCAATAATCTATGGATACTTCGCCTGAAGTCGCCGCCCAAGCTGTGGCACTTATCCAGGCCGGACACAGCCAAATAAATGTGAGTGCTCAACTTAATTTAAGTCGATCTGCGGTCCGAAATGTTTATCGGAGGTACCTAGAGACTGGCGGCTTTGTTCGTCGCCAAGGAAGGCCACGATCTCGGGTCACAACTGAAAGGCAGGATCGATTCATCGTGACGACCAGCTTGAGAAATCGTCACCTTACCTCCATTGAGATACAAAACCAACTTCGCGACTTCCACGGAGTATCTGTGAGCGCTCGAACTGTTCGGAGAAGGTTAAAAGAACGCGATATGGTACCACACAAGCCAGCTAATGGCCCCAAACTAACGCGAGCCCACCGAACAGCGCGTCTTCATTTCGCGCGCACTCATTTAAATTGGACTCAGCAGCATTGGAGCCGTGTTCTCTTTTCTGATGAGTCTAAAATTGCGTTACATGGCAATGATGGAAGGAAGAAGGTCTACCGACGTAAGGGATAGCGTTTTGCACAATGCTGCTTTGAAGAGAGGGTTGCTTATGGCGGTGGCTCATGGACTGTCTGGGGCGGTATATCCGCGAGCGGCAAAACTCAACTTGAGGTTATTACGGGACCACGGCTGCCAACATTAAATGCTGAAAGGTACATTCGTGAGTGCTTATAACTTCACGTGATGCCATACGTGGACCATGTGGGCCCAAATTTCCTTTTTATGCATGATAATGCAAGAGCCCATACGGCCGGCATCGTCACGGAATATCTTCAGGATGTGAACATCACAGTTATGGACTGGCCAGCCAGAAGCCCAGACATGAACCCGATTGAGCACATGTGGGACGAGCTAAAAAGACGTGTTAGGGCTCGTCAGCCAGTTGCCCAGACGATGCAGGAGTTGAAAACTGCCATAGAAGAGGAATGGGAGATGATCCCTCAAAATTTCATAGAGCGGTTGATAAACTCTATGCCTAATCGTATGAGAGCTGTCGTAGATGCCCATGGAGGCAACACGCGTTATTAAATTAATCCTTTATTTGATAAAGTTCCATGATCCATGATTTTATTGGAGCTCCCTTAGTTTGTGCAATCTACTACGATCCCGAGCTAGTCTCACACATTTACGTCTTGCGACGTAGATGTTGTCGTCAACCCATCTCGCTGCAGTATGACCTGTTTTTGTACACCCTCTCCTTGCCCTGCATTCGTTCATCCTACCATCATCTCGTCTCACCAAATTCCACTTGAGTTCCATAACCCGTTTACTGACGTCTTGGATCTTTGTTCGTCTTGAGATCTCGACGTTTGGAACTCAGTTTATAAGTTTGATGGCGAGCATAGCACGCTCCACAGATAAATAAATAAATAATGCTGGACAGTTTACACAACATTAACTAGCCCCAAGCTAAGCAGAGCTAGTGTTATGGGTACTAGATAACTGATATACTTAATACAATACATTACATATATAGATATTTTTTATTATACATAGAAAATACCCAGAACACCCTCAGAATAGATCTCTGTGCAACACTTATCCTTCATAATTTTGGGTTGGCAGCTAGGCCAAAAAATACCACCATCATCGGTCATCTGGCCTCGAGCTGGTCTGTGGTACACAGGAAAACCAAGAGAGCACCAGTGGCATGAACTCGTACTAGAAGAATGGATTGGAGAACTAATGTCGTTTTTGTTCTTTAGTTTTCACACTGTATTTACACAGTACCAAAAATAAATAATAAAAGTCTATCAGAGAGTAGAAAAAGTATTGTTCGTATATGGAGCATAAAATAGCTACTGTTTTTACACTCGTAATTAATTTAAAAATAACCTACCTAATTTAACCTACTTGAATTAGTTGTATTATTCTTTCTGTAAATATATGTACGTAATTTAATGGTCGTTAAATAATAATATGTAATAACAAGCCGCATGTACAAAACCTAGCGACTCGCCCTGGCTTCGCACGGGTAGCCCCCGGTTAACCCCCCCCTCCTACCCCTCAGCCTATGTCAATTTCCTGGTTCTAAGCTACCTCCCCACCAATTTTCAGCCAAATCGGTTCACCCATTCTTGAGTTATAAGTGGTTTAACTAACACGACTTATTTTTATATAGTAAATATATTGGTTTGTAGTACATGCTATGTATCAGAGATAGCGCTGTATGTGAAAAAATATTTTCCCGCTTTTCTGTTGAAATTTTTCCTGAATTTTCTTTGCTATAAACCTCACCGAGCCCGAGACCTTTCCAACGAATGCAAAACCGTGGAAATCGGTTCGTGCGTTCTGGAGTTATAGCGTCAGGAAGGAAAACCCGACTTATTTTTATATATTAGATAACAAGGAGGGATGCGCAAAAAAATATCGTCCCAATTTTACAGTATTGGTAGGGAAGTAATGGCCCTTGAATATCCGTTAGCCAAATTTCATGCATTGTGGTCATACCCGTGAAATTGGCGACGATGAGACAGATTGGGACAGACGAACAGACGGACGACAACGACGCCCGACCTATCTTACAAGGGTTCCTTGTCGGACTCGGAACCCTATAGATTGAGTTTATGCATCTCGGTTTTGTATTCTGTAAGTTACTGACTCTAAAAGTCTTGGATGGTTTACGATTTATGACGTGTTCAAAAAAACTACTTACTAGATCTCGTTCAAACCATTTTTCGGTGGAAGTTTACATGGTAATGTACATCATGTATTTTTTTTAGTTTTCCATTCTCTTATATTAGATTTCTTATATTTCTCTTATACCGCTTTGGAAGTGTCTCTCGCGCAAACTATTCAGTTTAGAAAAAATATTAGAAACCTCAATATAATTTTTGAAGACCTATTCATAGACCATACCTATTCACGAATGGGATTGATGAAAAAAAAAATGAGTTTCATTTCTAAGTATGTCTCTAGTAAAATATAAGAAAATTCTTAAAACAAGTTTTGGCAAAAACTCCGTAGGATTATTTGATGCATCGTCTTGTTTAGTAATTACGGGTTCGCCTTTGAGGCTTACAATTTTAAATTTTAATAAGAGTGTCTGTAAAATATTTTTACAAATCCTCTCTGACGCGGGCAGAATGGAAGCTATTTACGGAGACAATGGTCTAATTACAAGAAAAAACAGGCAGAAGTCTGGCTACTACAGCTAGTTTTTATTGTGAATTCTTTGATTTTATAACGAAATAAAAGTTATTAATATTTAGTTTATTTGTTTAACTTAGTGAATGATGGAACAAGCATAGGCCCATCTGACGTTAAGCGGTAACCGCTGCCTTTAACAATGCATTACCACATAGATCACGTCCATCTAGGACGCACACGCACCCTATGTGGACTCACCACCCCGAGATATAAAGATGAAAAGTCTTATATGCCTGTAATTTCACCGGAAATCATACCCTTCAAACCGGAACACAGCAATGCAAGCACTACTGCTTTGCGGCTGAAATTGAAGAAGAAGAAGAAGAAGAATATATATATGTACGGGAATTTCAGTTAAGGGCTGATTGGGCGCGACTAACCTTGTTCCACCAATATGAGCGCAGTCCAAGGTTCGATGCTCTGCTCGCACTGAGAATGTCCGCACTTCAAAGGTCCATAGGTCTGTCGATGCTGGATTCACAATAGGTGTCGTCTTCGAGGTAGGGGTAATATGGAACACGCGAGATGGTTCGGAGACGCGTCCGGCAGCGGTACGATATATGGAATTCGGCAGAAACCGCGCGTGACTGTCTCGTCTCGTGGATTGAGATGCAATGCCTTCCATTGGCTTCGTGAAGCTACGTTGATGTGACGCAAAGATTATCACGTCACCAACAGCCAATAAGAAACGAGTAGAATATATTTTTTGATATACCCTCTAAATTGTGTCTGCTTTTGGATTCAAAATATGCTACCCACATAAAGCAAACAAAATGAAAAACAAGAATAGGTACAATTGAACGAAATCAATTCTGGTACGGAACATAGCCGCCCACCTTAAAAGAACGTGGTTGCTTTTAACACGTGAACTGTATTTTAATTAAACTAACCCTAAATTTAGACAAAAAAAAACATTATATCTAAGTACTGCCCACTAGTGCTCAACTTGGAAGGTGAAAATGCTTAATTGGTAGGAATCGCGCATATTTTTACGACGGGTCTCTTAGTGAAAGAGTTCCCCATTTGGAGAGTAACAGTACGCGTAATATTATCTGTACCAGGGTGTATTGCATGGACACGGGCCAATCTCCACTGTAAGACAGGCAGATTATCATCCCGTACCACAACGATCATGCCTTCACGGATTGGAGCTCCGCGATTATGAAACCATTTGTTAGCTTGTTGAATCTCATGTAAATATTCTCGACTCCATCTCTTCCAAAAGTGTTGAATACACTGTTGTACCCACCGCCATCGAGCGAGTCTTTCTGGAGTGACCTCCGTTAATGAGACATCAGGTAGGGCCGTTAGAGGTCCACCTATCAGAAAGTGCGCTGGGGTTAAGGGTAACGGATCCGCAGAATCCGAGCTTAAGACGCAAAGTGGACGAGAATTTAGAACTGCCTCGACTTGACAGAGCAAAGTATGCATTTCATCGTACGTTTGTGTACGAGTACCAATGACTCGATGCAAATGATGTTTAAAACTTTTGACACCTGCCTCAACTAACCCACAAAAATGGGATCCGGTAACTGGTTGAAAGTGAAATGTCAGGTTTTGTCTGAGTGTATTTTCATGCAATGCACTTTGAACCGAGTCTGAATTTAAAAACGCATATAAGTCTTTGAGATAATTATTACACCCCACAAAGTTTTTACCGTTATCCGAATAAATATCTGTACATAGACCCCTACGAGACGTGAAACGCCGCAGGGTAGCGAGAAAAGATTCTGTCGTAAGATCCGAAACTAATTCGAGGTGTATTGCCTTCACACTCATGCAGACGAAGACTGCAACGTATGATTTAATTATCTTAGCATTACGAACCTTATTCGCACGAACGTAAAAGGGTCCTGCATAATCCACAGCCGTCTTCAAGAACGGACGCGCTGCTTGTATTCGTACGCTAGGTAAGGGAGCCATTCGTGGTTGTGTGTGTGTCGGTCTCGCTCGGAAGCACGGTACACACTTATGTATACGCTGTCTAACTATATCCCGCCCAGATAGGATCCAGTATTTTTGCAACAATAAATATTGAGTGGATTGGGAACCGGCATGTAAGTTCGTAATGTGAGCGTCATCGATTATTAACGTAGTTAATGGATGTTTCTTAGGAAGAATCAATTGATGCCTTGATTCGAATGAGAGCAATGATTTATGCAAGCGTCCCCCCACACGTAATAAATTATCCTTATCTATAAACGGTGATAAACGCTTCAATTGATTGGTAGGCGGTTTACCGAGTGAAATATTTTTTATATCTTTAGAAAAAGTGGACTGTTGAATTTTCCCTATAATTTTTTTTAAACTCGATTTGTACTCGTTTACTGTGATGTGTCGAGGTAACGATGCTCCTGTCTTTTTACACTTATGGTAAAATCTAAAAATGTATGATATGACACGAACTAGTTTTCCTAACGAGGAAAATTTTGAAAAAACCTCAAGCTCCTCGGTGTCTACTGACGATGGAGTTGCTATAAGAGGAAGGTTACGCTTTTCTTCCTGGGTGTTCATAATATGTTTACTTAGTACGGGCCACGTATTAGATTCTTGTCGTAGCCAATCGGGCCCATGAAACCATAAGGAATGTTTTATGAACACCGCGGGCAGCATGCCCCGGGAGGCCGAATCGGCCGGATTATCGGGAGATGGTACATGTCGCCAACAACAAGCCGGTACACGTGTAAGTACATCACTAGTACGATTTGACACGAACGTTTTCCATTCGTGTGGTGATGAGCGTAGCCATGCTAATACAATCGTGGAATCTGACCACGCGTAGACATGGTCAAAATGAATTCGGTCGCCGTAAGCGAGCATAACTTTACTAATTAGTTTGGATAGTAATAGGGCTGCCATTAACTCAAGTCGCGGAATCGATAAACGTTTTAGAGGTGCGACCCGTGTTTTGGCTAGCACAAGAAAAACACGAAACTTGTTATCACTACATTTGCACCGAACGTAGACACACCCGGCATAAGCCCGTTCCGATGCGTCCGCAAACCCATGTAGTTCAACTGAATCAACATTGTTGAAAATGTGGCGCGGGAATACGCACTCTGATAAGAGTGGAAGTTCGTTAGTGAAACTTAGCCATGCGTTAACGATATCTACGGGAGGTGACTCATCCCACCCTGTACCTGCAATCCAAAGTAATTGCATCAAATGTTTGGCGTATAATATTACCGGCGATAGGAATCCCACAGGGTCGTAAATTCTTGCTATTTCTGAAAGAATAACCCGTTTTGTACAATTTAAATTGGATAATTGAACTTCAAATGAGAAACTATCCGACTTAGGGTCCCACTGGAGCCCAAGTACTTTAATGGAAGAATCCTTCTCCAGGACTGAGAAGGATACGGTCTCGAGCCGCTCACCGTGAGAACCTGATGGGGCCGCAGCAAGAACTGCCGGCGAATTGCTGTGCCATTTTCGGAGTTCGAACCCAGCACTCGCAGAAATACCTATCAATTGTTCTTGCAGAGCTAGTGCCCTAGCTTCATCGACCTCTCCAGTAATTATATCATCTACAAATATCTGCCTTGTTAAAACTGCTGATGTAAGAGGAAATCGCTCAGCTTCATCATGTGCGAGTTGACGTATCACACGTATGGCTGTGTGAGGAGATGCGTTAATGCCAAAAACTACAACGCGCAAACGATAATCTCGAATTGGTAAGTCAGGGGAAGGCCGCCAAACGATACGTTGATAATCCCAATCAGATTCACGGACGGCAATATTTCGATACATAGCCTTAATATCGGCCGTAAAGACGATATTATGAACACGAAAATTTAGTAAGATATCAATTATGTCCGAATGTAATTTCGGACCAGTAAGTAAAAGATCATTCAATGAGTTACCGTTTGTGGTTTTGCAACCAGCATCGAATACCACCCTCACCTTGGTGGTCTCACTCGATGCTTTGACCACACAGTGGTGTGGGATGTAGCAATGCGAATTATTATTGTGTTCGGAGGGAGGATCACAAAGTTCCATTTGATTCAAATCTAAATACTCCTGAAGACACGCGTGATAATCCTTCTTAAGAGAAGAGTTGCGTTCTAAGCGATATTCCAGCTTGCGAAACCGCGCGAGAGCGATGTCACGGGATTTACCTAGTATAGGTGCATTTCTAAACGGAAGAGCTACGACATATCGTCCACTTTCGTCACGCGAATGAGTACTCTCAAAAATTGACTCGCATAAGCGCTCATCTGCTGTGAGGGTTTTTTCCTCAGGCACTGCCTCCAGCTCCCAAAATCTCTGAAGGTCGCTGTCCTCGAATAAAGAGCTATGACAAACCTGGAGTGGAGGCGCACTATTATTTTCAAAATAAACTTTTCCCATCAATAAATATCCGAAAATGCTATTCATTGCAATCGGGGAATCGGGAAGACCCTTAACAATATTTCCTAGTAAGATGTGTGATAATACATCTGCACCTAAGAGCATTTCAATAGGCTGAGGATTAAGTGCGTTAAAATTAGGATCAGCTAAATTTAAGTTTTTTATGTGGGGCCATGCATCGTTAGATAACGGAATTCTCGGTAATTGTGAAACTAATTTAGGCAGAACCAAGGCCTCCACAGAGATGGCTGGCTGATCCTGGTTACGCGGCGTAATAATGCACGACACCATTCCTTTTGGCTGGATCGGCTTTTCTTCCCCGATTCCAAACACTGGAATTTTAATATTTCTACAATTCAAACCTAAACGCCGAGAACATGCTGCCGTCATAAAACTAGCTTGACTACCCGTGTCAATTAAAACACGAACCGTGTGTTTTGCCAACCCAACGCATACATTGACAAGCGCCGTAGATAGCATGACTGTACTTCTTCTAACAAAGGGCGCAGTGGACGACTCGTCACTCGCACGCATTGCGTGATTCACGTTTGCCGGTTGCAACTGCTCAGTAGCGCGGCCACTATCAGCTGAATCGACTATTGGTTCCTCCGTGGGAGGGAAAGAGATAGCACACGCTTGGTTTGAATTTGTTTGTTTACTTCCCTGATATTCAAAATGAAGTAATGAATGATGTAGTTTATTACACGATCGACATACGTAATTAGACCTGCAAGTTTTAATATCGTGACCTACATTCAAACAGTTATAACAAACATTTTTATTTTTAACGAAAGCATACCTATCGCTTGGCGACTTATTCAAAAACGTTGAACATTTCGTTAAATTGTGTTGGCCGTCACAGAGAATGCATCGTTTCTCGGTGTGACCTTCGGATGTTTCCGTAATGGCAAACGTTCGTCGTGGCGTGGGCCCGGTGGGGGGTACACTCGATCCACTAGAACTGTTAGTCCGATAAGGACCGGAGCGAAAACTACCTTCTATTTTCGAATCTTTTCTCGAGTCGCCACCTGACATGATTTCGAATGTTGAAATCTCATGTTCTAAGAACTTAACAAGTACATCAACTGTAGGTATTTCGGAAGATTTAGTGAGCGATAATTCGAAACGCTTCCGAACGGTGTTCGGAATTTTACGTAACAAAATGTTCAATAGAATGAAACTCCACTCATGTACTGGAAACTGCATCATTTCGAGTGCTTTTATGTTTTCTATGTAAGCGTTTACTAGCGTCCGTAGATTCGCATTGGCCTCGTTTGTGAAAGATTCAATATCGAGAATGCGATCTAAATGCTTTGTTGCAATGATTCTGCGATTCTCATACCTATTTCTAAGAATGTCCAGTGCAACTGTGTAATTCTCTTCAGTAATGGGAATGGATTTTATCAAACTATGAGGTTCATTTTTCAACGTAAGCAACAAATAACGGAATTTTTCCGCTGACGTGTAGGCATCATTGTTGTGGATAACCGCACGATATAGATCGAAATATGAGGGCCAATCGGTAGATTCTCCACTAAAGGACGGCAAAGGCAAAGTAGGTAATTTATTTAAACAATGGTTGTGTGAATAGGGCATTGATTGAGTGGGCGCCCGGCTCATACGTCTACCTTCCTGATCGGCTTCTTTCAAATTATTCACATGTATCAAAATAGCATAGTAGGAATCACTAAAATCATTACGGATTTTCAACTGTTCGTCCTTGTTGAACAATTTTGTTTTCATCAAAGCCTTTTCTATTTTAGATTGAAGTTTACTAAACTTTCTTTGTTGAGCAACTAGATCGGTAGACCGTGATTTAAATTGTAAAACATCAGTAGTAGCAAATAACAACGTTCTTTTAAGATCTTCTAAAATAATATCTCGCTCAAAAATATCTTGTTCAGTGGACGCATCGTCTGCCATTTTGCGTAGCAAAGATGACTAGCGATGGCCAACGGAAATATGAAAAATGTACACGTAGTGTAGCTAATAAAAGAAAGACGACACAATCTGGAAGAATCAAAGTAATCCGGTTCGAACGGATCAAATCTATGTACGGGAATTTCAGTTAAGGGCTGATTGGGCGCGACTAACCTTGTTCCACCAATATGAGCGCAGTCCAAGGTTCGATGCTCTGCTCGCACTGAGAATGTCCGCACTTCAAAGGTCCATAGGTCTGTCGATGCTGGATTCACAATAGGTGTCGTCTTCGAGGTAGGGGTAATATGGAACACGCGAGATGGTTCGGAGACGCGTCCGGCAGCGGTACGATATATGGAATTCGGCAGAAACCGCGCGTGACTGTCTCGTCTCGTGGATTGAGATGCAATGCCTTCCATTGGCTTCGTGAAGCTACGTTGATGTGACGCAAAGATTATCACGTCACCAACAGCCAATAAGAAACGAGTAGAATATATTTTTTGATATACCCTCTAAATTGTGTCTGCTTTTGGATTCAAAATATGCTACCCACATAAAGCAAACAAAATGAAAAACAAGAATAGGTACAATTGAACGAAATCAATTCTGGTACGGAACAATATATTTATTTGTATACATGAGCTACACAGAAACACTTATTAAACTAAGAAGAAACAGATATGAAGGTATGAATAGGTATGGTGGTAGTACTTCTCCGGACGAACTCATACATACATACATACATAGACACACGCCTTTTTCCCCGAAGGGGTAGGCATACCGTCAATGGGCCTCTTTTCACAGTGGGTTGCACCATCGTGGAATATAGACGTGACGAGTTGTGAGCTCATCGCCGCCATTACTTCCCACGACCGGACGAACTCTTTCACAAAAAAGCTCTACTACTATACTATTTATGAACTTCCATTTATTTATTACTTATATTTTATTAGTTTCAGTTATGTTTTAAAGTGCAACATAACTGATTGAAAATTTGAAGTGTTATGTTTTATGGGCCATTAATTGAATGCACACACTGTATATGACTGTACGCATTTTATTTTAGAACTTGAATCTTAAAACAAATCTCTCTAATTTAAAATATAAGAGCATCCCTGATGCATATAAGCCAACAAAGATTCGAAGCAAAACACGGTCGGGACACCACTGCGGAGAAAGCGATTATTAATCTGATAGGAATTGTGTTTAGGGCGAAATTCCCGCCTAAAACGTACGAGGCATGTTTTCACACACATTGCTTTTTACCCCAATAATGTGGAGATTTAATGAGACTGTTATTTAAGGGGCTTGAACAATTTGTAGACGTATTTTTGAGATTGCTTTTATAAGATGTGGTTGTATACTTTTTACTTTGGTTGTATAGCCTTTCCTGTGTTCTTTGGCATCCATTTCTTTGACTTTAGATTTTTATTTATAGGTAAATATTTTATAAGGTAAATAGGTTAGTAGGTATTTTATAGTCGTTGTGAGTGGTTAGCCGTAACGCCAACAAGTGGTTCTGCCGGAAGACCAGCGTTGGTTGCTAGCTTGCTGTCAACCAACTCATGCCGAGGCAGAGCCATTTTGTTACTTGAGTTACACCTAGTACCTTCATATCTGTTTCTTCTTTGTTTAATACGTGTTTCTGTGTAGCTCATGTATACAAATAAATATATATTCTTTTTTTAAATTAAGCATTTCATATTTAGAGCCATAGTTATTTTTATTTAAATATCTTCAGGGTCAGTAGAAAAATGCAAGAACTGACTAAGTCCCGAGCCAGTATTATTAAAATTGAAGAAAAATAAACAACATTTCGTTTTTGGAATACTTACTTTTTTTGATTTAATCTAGTAATTAACACAATTGAAAACTAGCTGTTTATTGAATTGTAAAGTCGTCGTAAAGTTTTTTTTTTGAATATTCAAATTTCCTGTGAAATTATCAGTTGATTTAAAGCCTAATATGAACGGAAACTTACACGATACAACTACAAAATTTGCAGAATTTTTTATGATTTCCAAAAAAACTTGTTATTTAGTTGCTTATTTTACATACATACATACATAGACACACGCCTTTTTCCCCGAAGGGGTAGGCAGAGCCACAATAGGCCTCTTTTCACAGTGGGTTGCACCATCGTGGAATATAGACGTGACAAGTGGTGAGCTCATCGCCGCCATTGCTTCCCACAACTAACTCAGCTAACGCTTTCTTCCCTTATTTTAATATATACAGATACAAATGCTGCGACGCATGAGGTTGCGGGTTCGATTCCCGCCTCGGAACAAATATTTGTACGATCTGCAGATATTTCTCCAGGGTGTTTTGGGTATTTTCTATGTATAATTAAAAATATCTATGTAATATATTGTGTTTTAAGCATATCAGTTATCTATTTCTTTTTTTTTTTTTATACTACTGAATGACGGAACAAGCCGATGGCCCACCTGATGTTAAGCGGTAACCTCTGCCTATGAACAGTGCATTACCTCATAGGTCACGTCCACCTAGGACGCGCCCTATGTCGCATTGCACTGCGCCCGCCACCCTGAGACATAAGGATGAAAAGTCTCATGTGCCTGTAATTTCACCGGCACCCTTACCCTTCAAACCGGAACACAGCAACGCGAGCACTACTGCTTTGCGGCAGAAATAGGTATGGTGGTAGTACTTCCCCGGACGAACTCTTTCACAAAAAAGCTCTACTACTACTGAAACCCATAACACAAGCTCTATTATTTATTCTGTACTTGGGGTTAGATAATGTTGTGTGAACTGTGCAGCATTATTTATTTATATTTATTATTTATATTTGGTGGAATACGTAGGTATGAAAAAGCGACAAGACGTATTCTGAAATACGAACTAACTATGGCCTGTTACCTCGCGTTCATTCCGTAAGTGCGACATCCTTTTGATCTCAAAGCGACGTCATTTTATGTAGAATCATTTTTCGCGAAAGAGTAGGCGTCGAAAATTGCGTAGCGTGTAGGGGCAATGGAAGAAATGAAATAAAAATGGGGTGAAACGTTTGTTCCAATTTCCTAAAAAAGGAGCGTCGGAGGCAAACAACAAATGTTTATACAAAAGAAACCGTCAGTTAAAAAACAGTAGCCTAACTAAATTGAACCATAATTGTCCTCGCTCATTCCCGTTACTCGGGTTCCGCTTTCTTAATCATGTGGCGCCATGTATTTTGCTGGTTCGTGACTTCTTTGGTTAGGCCAAGTATTTTCATGTCATTCTGAACATTTGTCACCACAAGACCTTTCAAACGATATGCCACATGATGTGCGTAAAAAAATGACAGGCCCCTTTTAACTAAAGTCACGCCACCATTTTGTTTTTCGAAAAACCAAATCATGAACCACCCCTTTAATAAAGACGAATCCACTGACACCACACAGTTATATAAATGAATTAAGCCATTTCGGCGTGACTAACCAACAAACATCCAAACTTTGACATGATATTAGTGGGATGAAACCTACCATCTTTATATATCTGTACCTAATATAGTAAAACCGAAGTGTGTGTTTTTTTGTTGTTGTATTATTTGGAATGGCGGATCAAGCAGATGGCCCACCTGATGTTAAGTGGTACCCTCTGCCTATGAACAGTGCATTACCTAATAGGTCACGTCCACCTTGGACGCGCCCTATGTGGCAATGCACTGTGCCCGCCACCCTGAGACAAAGATGAAAAGTCTCTTGTGCCTGTAATTTCATCGGCACCCTTACCCTACAAACCGGAACACAGCAATGCGAGCACTACTGTTTTGCGGCAGAAATAGGTATGGTGGTAGTACTTCCCTGGACGAACTCTTTTACAAAAAAGCTCTACTACTACTAAAATGTCTGTGATTTCAAAATAAATGCCAAAATGAAAGTAAAAACTGCTATTAAAATTTATACAATGCCTAATCTTAAGTTGTATACAATTATATTGAAATCTGTTGAGCCGTTTCAGATTCGAGACAAACTTTCAGACAGACAGACAAAAAATCTAAAAACTGACATTCATGATTAGGCATTGTACTCGTATAATAGTAGTTTTTACTTAAATTATATTTATTTTGAAATCACAGACATACACTGCAATTTTATTATATTGGTAGATATATAAATAAAGGTTTCATACCAATAATATAATAATGTCAAAGTTAGGATGTTTGTATGATATTTTGTTTATGCAAATACACAAATTTTTACTTTAACTTTATTTTTTTCTGTGTTACAAAACACCCTTTATATTTCCTATGATTTTTTGCAATTTACTCACGCTTTCACAAACCGATTCCACAAACCCCAATACGTCTTTGTCATCAAACAAATAGATCGGGTTCCTGAACAAATATTCATTTATACCCTATGTTTTTATTCCTATGCTTATTGTTAAGGTTTCACATTGAATTGTTGACCGTAAGCTTAGGTTGTTTTGTTCTCAATACAAATACAACTTTACCTACAATAAGTTCACGCAAGTTTTAGGGAGTACTTACAAAGTATCTCTTAGGCATTTCTCTCTATCTTCTTCTTTTTAGCCTGTGTGCACCCATTGCTGGGTATACGTCTCCTGTTTCCATCGCTCTGTGCTTCGGAGGGCACGTTAAACTGTCGGTCCCAGCTGTTATTGATTAATAGCAGTCGATAAGCCATGTCAGAGGCCCTCGGGCGGCTTGACAAACTCTGACACCAGAGGCCAGCACTACCTCATACGAAACGACGAACGACGACGACGAGTCTCCTCTCTAATACGCCACTCTCTGCGGCCCTGTGGTGAAATCGGTGTTTAGCGCCTTATCCTTTTCATTTAATCATAAGCTTTGAAGTCAGGACTAAACAACTGTAAGTCTATATCAGTAACGATGACAGTTTTATTAATGTATTGGTGAAGCTGATTGTAAGCGGTTATCATCGCCTAATTAACATCTGCAACCCCAAGGCCAGGGGCATTGCTAATGCTGCTGATTATAGTTCCGTAGTTCCAGCAAGGAATCCTGAGCCTTATTGTGCGTACCTACATACAATAGGAAAGGATAGGCAGAGCCTCAATGGGTCTCTTTTCACCGTGGGTTACATCATCGTGGTAATATAGACGTGACAAGTGGTGAGCTTCGCGCCATATAGCTTTCCACAATTGAATTTTAGTAGTAGTAGAGCTTTTTTGAGAAAGCGTTCTTCCGGGGAAGTACTGCCACCATACCTATTTATGCCGCAAAGCAGTAGTGCTCGCATTGCTGTGTTCCGGTTTGAAGGGTAAGGGTGCCGGTGAAATTACAGGCACATTAGACTTTTCATCTTTATCTCTCAGGGTGGCGGGCGCAGTGCAATGCCACATAGGGCGCGTCCTAGGTGGACGTGACCTATGAGGTAATGCACTGTTCATAGGCAGAGGTTACCGCTTAACAACAGGTGGGCCATCAGGTTGTTCCGTCATTCAAGTACTATAAAAAAAAAACTTTTCTAACAGTTTCTTCACGTAATAACACATTCCATAATATGCTAGCAGCCAGGACAAATTGTGTACCTTTGAGAAACTTAACAGGCACATTTACGTTTAGCTTCTACTGAGCACAACAAACACTTTATTTTCCGTCCACAACTGTCTCTGCGTGTGGCAAGTAGCCAGAGGCCATTGCATTTCCGCACGAACACCAATCATTCTTCCTGACAGAGAAAACAGTTTAAGACGTCTTGCAACTGCTTTTGTTAAGGTGACTATAGGCACTAATAGTTTCATGAATTAAATAAGGAAAAAATCGGCCATGGGGACCACGTCATGTCACAGTTTTCCCTCTATAACTAAAAAGTTTCCACCACTGTTTCCCAGACTCAATTAGACTTTCCACCATCATGTACTTTCATGTGGAATCATAAGTGTTTAGGTAAAACCTCAGAGGGTTAGCTGGAGGTAGTTAGCTCAGAGGTTTTTTGCAGGGTACGGAACTCAATACTTTCACCCGAGACCCGCTAATTCGAGCTTTTCCAAGGTATTTTAGGAAGTTTTTAAACTGAGACTGCACGAAATGTTTATTTTCAAAAAGGTTCGTGGTTTATTTTGAGCAGGGGAATCGGCCCTGCGGTTCTCTATCAATCGTGCATGAGACGAGTTCAAAACGAATGAAAACCATAGTTTTGTTTGGACATCGTACGAGATGTTACATCTTATCGTGGACTGAATTTGTAAGGGCCATAACGAAAGCATCTTATTTCTGCCAATCATAATTATAGCATCCCGGAATAAAAAAACAAGTATTATTCTTACAACTACTTCGTAATGCAAAGCATTATCAGGCTCAAAGAAAAACTAATTAGTGAAAAGTGGTAAAAAATAATAAAATAAATCTGGCTCAACGCATTAGTATTGCCATTCAGCGTGGCAATGCAACCAGTATCTTAGGGACGCTTCCGTATTAGTGATTTGGATCAGTTGAGCTACCTTTAGATAGCTAGCAGGGGTCTTCAGGTAGCACAACTGTTTCATAAATATTTATGTTGTACATGCATTGTATTAGTTGTATTATTGTTTAATTAAAAGAATATTTTTTTTAATAGTCTACCACGTCTCCACAAAATAAATTTATTTTGACTCAAATTCTTTATTTTTTATTAACTTTTTAGAGCGATGGTAGCCTAACGGTTCAATAGTGCAACTCAGAATCTAACGATACCGGGTTCGATCCTAGGCTCAGCACCAATGACTTTTCTAAGTTATGTGCGGATTTCCATCGCTCTGTGCTTCGGAGGGCACGTTAAACTGTCGGTCCCGGCTGTTATTGATTAATAGCAGTCGATAAGCCATGTCAGAGACCCTCGGGCGGCTTGACAAACTCTGACACCAGAGGCCAGCACTACCTCATACGAAACGACGACGACGATTAACTTTTTTCGCTGTAGTTGAAAGAAAATCAGAATGTAGTAGTAGTAGAGCTTTTTTGTGAAAAAGTTCGTCCGGGGAAGTACTACCACCATACCTATTTCTGCCGCAAAGCAGTAGTGCTCGCATTGCTGTGTTCCGGTTTGAAGGATAAGGGTGCCGGTGAAATTACAGGCACATGAGACTTTTCATCTATGTCGCAGGGTGGCGGGCGCAGTGCAATCCTAGGTGGACGTGACCTTTGAGGTAATGCACTGTTCATAGGCAGAGGTTACCGCTTAACATCAGGTGGGCCATCTGCTTGCTCCGCCATTCCAGTAGTATAAAAAAAAAAAAAAAGTAGTATAAAAAAAAAAAAAAAAAAATAATGCAAAAGCCCTCGCTGAAGAAGTTTCTTTCCGCTCGGTTCAACAACCGGCTATATTTGCATTACCACGTCTTAGTGAGTACTCTAAACGGTAGAATATGCCAGTTTCCTCACAATATTCTCATATTGTGAGGAAACTGGCATAAAAAATTTCTTCGCAAAAATTCAGTGTTCCCGATTCCCAACAGCTAAATCTTTACAGGCTGATGATTAGCATTATTTTCTTGTGTTTCAGCGTCACCAACATCTTCCTGGTAAACCTGTCGGTGGCAGACCTGCTGGTGACGCTGTTCTGCATGCCCGTGCAGATCGCCAAGTCGGTGACGCTGCTGTGGTACTTCGGAGAGGTCATGTGCAAGACTGTCAACTTCTTACAAGGTCAGGCTCTTGTTATGTTGTTGTAGCGTGCTTTTTTGATAAAGAGTTAGTCCGGGGATGTACTACCATAAATAACACCTATTTCACCTATTCGTTGCAGCACCTATTTCTGCCGCAAAGCAGTAGTGCACGCATTACTGTGTTCCAATTTAAAGGGTGTGGATGCCGGTGAAATTACAGGCACATGAGACTTTCATCTTTACGTGGCAGGGTGGCGGGCGCAGTGCAATGCCGCATGCGTGGCAGAGTTCCTATAAGGTGGATGCTTTTGCTTGAGGCGCGAAATTCCTTTTTTTTTGTATTTTTTGCTCATTACACAGCTCAATTTCGCGAGAGCATCCACCTTAACATCAACCTATCCTACTTATTGTGCTTTAATACCCTTGTTACTTGGTACCTACCTATGTGACTGTTTAATGTTGCACTTTATCTTAGTAGTAAAATACATAGTGGTTGTAAAACCGCCCTAGTGTGCAAGACTCCCATGGGGTAGTAAAATGCATAGGTACCGTAATAATGTGCATGGGTTGCATGCCTCGCCTTATATTGAAGTTACGTTTTGTTTGACAATCGGAAATATGTTATTTTTTTTAATGAAACGAATATGCTAACTAGCTTACGGCCCCACCTGATGTAAAGTGGTCACCATCGGTTATAGACACCGGCAACACCGAGGGTATTGTCGATGCGCTGCCTACCCTGAAGGAATTTAGTTATTGAAATTAATTGAATGTAATTTTCTGTTAGTAAGGTAGTTCAGTAATGTATTAAGGGTTTTTGACCTCAAAAAGTACCAATGGAACCATTGGGATCACCATCGTGTCTGTATGTCACCTATATTTTCTGTTAGTTGACCGAGCGAGCGAAGTCCATGCTGGCAAAAATTACTTTTATCTGTTCGGATGTATGTTGGTACTCGCGTACAGATCGAGACTTTTATTCAATATTTCGAATTCGAGAGAGCAAGAAGAAACCAGTCAGTGAAATAGATGAAAAAAAGCTACTATTTGTTCAGGATGTTCTGGGTATTTTCCATGTATAATAAAAAATATCTATCTATGTAATATATTGTATTAAGTATATCAGATAGCTAGTACCCATAACACAAGCTCTGCTTGGCTTGGGGCTAGATAATGTTGTGTGAACTGTTCAGCATTATTTATTTATTTAAGTTATTTACCCATAAAATGGCTTGATGGTAGAACAAAGTGGCTGAAACTGGAAGAGATGATTTCGAAATAATTTACGGATCAGAACCCTCAGGGCACGAGTCTCACTCCCACTTGTCCGTTTTATTTGTCCTCGTTTTGTATGCGACTTTCATTCAACAAAGCTCATAAATTTCCGCTCTTTCTCTGAAAAAGTTTAAACCAAAACTTTAAAGTCGAAGTCTGTGGTTTTAATTTTGGTATACGAGTACATATGCTTGTTTGACCTTGGTTCAACCCTGAATATAAAAGTTAGTTTTACATCTCTAGAGAGCTAATTATTTCAAGTTGGATAAACTGTTGTTTTATTTTATGTCTGGGTAGTCTATCTCTGAAACCTTCAGGTTTACGTAAGGGGTAAAGTTCAAGGCTTTCTTCGTCAATCCAGCCAATCTTTGAGAAGTTATTTGAGTCCGTAATCGGACCGGCACGACTTTACTCATGAATTTTCCGCTTGACTAATGATTTGAGTTGATGGAAGTAATCAGTCTTTTTTATGCAATTGTATTAAGGTGGGGTATATCGCAAAATTACCAATCTTAGATTTGATTTTAAAGTGTCTTAATCAAGTACAGTATTCAAAAATATAAATATGTGTTAGTTAATCAGTATTAGCAAATTAGAAATATGCATGGATATCACATTATAAATCCGAGGGAGCACTGTACCAGAAACAAGATGGGACAATATTTTCTCGATAATTGAAAAAACCGGTAATAACTCACGTAGGTACTTGTTCCGAGTCAAACACCCGACTCGAGTTTCTGGGACTTAATACCCCCTTCCTCATGGAGTATACGCGACGGCTTCCCGGCGATCATAGGAAAGCCGTCGCGTATACTTCTTGAGGAAGGGGGTTTTAAGTCCCAGAAACTCGAGTCGGGTGTTTGACTCGGAACAAGTACCTACGTGAGTTATTACCGGTTTTTTCAATTATGAATATTACTCACGGAAGTTTTAATAGTATTATTTTCTCGATATAAAAAATTAACCAAGTTACTTTTGGCTTGATTAGATTGTGTATTAAAATGGAGCATATAATCGGGTAAAACATTATGCGTAGTTTGCTGCGCATATCGAGTTTATTGCTATCTAAGGCCTCAATCAATAAAGCTGATCCGTAAAGATTTTCTTATTCTTATTCAAATACGGCATCAAATTCACGAATCTCAAAAGTAAGCGGCCGTGGCTCGGACATAGCCCACGCCCCAATCTTTTTAATGATTTAGAATCTATATAATTTTATAAGAAACAGACCACGGGTCTGGCTGGATATTAGTTTAATGTTTTTTTATGGTACAACGTTTCAAGGAGTTTGACTCATCAAACTCCTCAAATATTGTCCTGTCTTGTCTTGTCTATTTTGGAGTCTCAACTCCAAAATAAGATGAGAACCCAAAATAGGACCACACTTCGTAAGTATATAAAAAAAAAGCGGCAAAGTGCGTGTCGGACTCGCCCATGAAGGGTTCCGTAGCAGCAAGTAACATAATATAAAAGTTCTTGGATGGATTACGATTAATGACGTATTAAAAAAAAAACTACTTACTAGATCTCGTTCAAACTAATTTTGTGTGAAAGTTTACATGGTAATGTACATTATATTTTTTTTTTAGTTTTATAATTCTCTTATTTTAGAAGTTATGGGGGGACGACACACTTTTTACCACTTTGGAAGTATCTCTCGCGCAAACTATTCAGTTTAGAAAAAAAAATATTAGAAACCCCAACATCATTTATGAAGATCTATCCATAGATACCCAACACGTATAGGTTTGATGAAAAAAATTTTTTTGAGTTTCAGGTCTAAGTATGGGGAACCCCAAAAATAAAATCTACTTACTAGATCTCGTTCAAACCAATTTTGAGTGAAACTTTACATGGTAATGTACATTATATTTTTTTTTTAGTTTTATCATTCTCTTAATTTAGAAGTTATGGGGGGGGGGGGGGACGACACTTTTAACCACTTTGGAAGCGTCTCTCGCGCAAACTATTCAGTTTAGAAAAAAATGATATTAGAAACCACACCACACCATTTTTGAAGATCTATCCATAGATACCACACACGTATAGGTTTGATGAAAAAAAAATTTTTGAGGATCAGTTCTAAGTATGGGAAACCCCAAAAATAATTGTTTTTTTTTTAATTTTTGTGTAAATATCTTAATGCGGTTCACAGAATACATCTACCTACCAAGTTTCAACAGTATAGCTCATATAGTTTCGGAAAAAAAAGGCTGTGACATACTCGGACAGACAGACAGACATGACGAATCTATAAGGGTTCCGTAGTTTTTTTACGGAACCCTAAAAAGCCCAAGCCACCCAGCGGTACAATCTTCTTAACTCCCGTGCCTTTTATCTACAGATCAGTAGGAGGGGCTTATTAAAATAAGAGGCTGCGACTGATAGTTTGCCCACATATTTTTTTTTTGTTGTGTGAACTGTCCAGCATTATTTATTTATTTATCTTTCTTACTAAAGCTACCAGTCCCCAGCAGACAATATAATCGTCGTAACTTACAAATTTACCTTACGTCTTAGTTTTGTGAGCTCTAGGCAGAATGAGTAACTTCTAAACGAATAGCTTGTAAATAAGCCTGTAAACATCTTTGAGACTAATTGAGACGGATCCAACGTTAATTATTTTCAAGTTGAGTAAATTCACATTTCTTCTTGGTATAAACATGGGCATATTCGTACAGGCTAGAAGCGTTGTTATACTTTACAAGACATGCGTTCAAATAAAGAATTATTCCATCAATAGAGCCATGCTTTGTAGGGTAGGATGCTTAGTATCTATCTAAGACCCCCTACTACCCCCCCCCCCCCCTGTTGCATATATGCTGCACCATACACCACTTATACACTCATGTTGTTTTTTTTTTGTTTACCTTCTATGCCTTCAAAATTATGTCTGATTTTCTGTTATTTTTAACCCCCGACGCAAAAACGACGAGGTGTTATAAGTTTGACGTGTCTGTGTATGTGTGTGTCTGTCTGTCCGCTCGTAGCTCCCTAACGGATGAACCGATTTCGTTTCTTTGTTTGAGTGGTGAATTTGTCGGGAGTTCTTAGCTATGTTTAATCAAAATCGGTTCAGCCGTTTCATTGCGTTGAGGGTTTTTAAATTTTTACAAAATTAATTACTTGTGTCTATTTTACTAGATATATAAGTTCCATTACATTGCCCGCTGCATGCAACAATGTTTATCCAAGGCTGCCAGCCAGTACATATTTTTTTAAACACCTCGACTTTTATGTACTTTGTATTATTACTTCACTTTGATTTTTAAAAACTAAACCATGCCTACCGACTGTAAAATCTCAACGTCCTTGAGATACCCGCGAGTGACCTTTCAAAATTATAGCAATACAAACCACCCACGTAGGCCCAGGGGTGATATACTGACTGTATACTCGTAGGTATAGAGACATTAAATCTATTTAACAGCGTACCTTGACTTAGCATGGCTCATGTCGCCGTATTTACCTACGTAGAAAGCAGTGCTGCAGAATTTGGTGTCTGAGCAATCTAGCTGTAATCTAGCCCACGTTCTAGCGATCATGTGCAATTCTACAGACACAAGTAAAAAAAAACACTTCTATTTTAAGGCGTATGCTCACGCTTGGGGCGTGAAATTATTATTTTTTGGTGTGTTTTGCTCATTACAGCTCATGAACACTTCTTCAGATAGCGAAAGTTGATTTCGAGTGAACTAGGAGACTCGTTCTAAATATGGTTTTAATTGATAGTAATCATACTTTGCAGATCCGCTAAACTAAAAAAAAACACTGTATAAATGTGAGATCGTTGCGAAACTGATGATATTTATGAAACACTATCATTAAAACATGTGTGTTAAGTCTCCTACTTCTCGTAAGTCTCCTACTTCTCGCGAAATTAAGTTTCGCTATCTGAAGAAGTGTTGATGAGCTGTTAGGCAAAAAACAGTAAAAATAATAATAATTTCGCGCCTCAAGCGAGAGCAACCTCCTTAAACGTTCCATTTAAATTGGAAGAACGGAACACTTAAGGAAGCATTATCGGTTTCTACATAGAGCATTGCAGGCCTCCGTACCGAAGGGTTTCTAGCAGCATGATGTAGGACCCGAAGCTTATTACTCTATTCACGTCACGACCAGATGTTGCCACAGGAAAAAATAGAACGTGATCTCAGCTGTCATTACTTTGCAAATGCCAGAGTTCCCTTGATAAAAAAATATCCTGGAAACAGCCGCACAAATTTCCACCAAGAACTAAGCAACACTCTCAATCAAGTCACTTTTCAAACAAAAAAAAAACTAAATCGAATGACTAATGAGGTACGATGCACCAGAGAGATACACAAATACACTGATACATAGATACGTCAAATTTATAACATCCCTATTAATGGTGGGGGCTGCTGGATGACACTGGTAGGCATGCGTTCATTTCAAAACGAACCAGTAAACTGGTGTCCACTTTGTAAGAAGACGGAACGTGGTCACAGGTACCGGTAAGCCTTGAAACATAAGCGCCGGTATCCTGCTTCATACCTGAATTTGGCCTCAGCACACGGGACTACTCGTATAAGACAATTTTATTGCCTACTAATGTAAAAATATCCGAGCATTTTAAAGTTCTTTTAGCTTTATGTGTTTTCCCTAATAATGAGTTATGTTGGTTGTAACATGGGCTGTCGGCGTTTTGTCAACAGTGTGATCTGTCGGAAACATCGATATAATATACTACTAGATATCGAAGGTCGGAAAGCTAAAATGAGTTTCATACCCGTTTGCACTAAACATAAGCATCGGCTAAGTTCTTTCCTAACTTGTTTAGACTACTCCTAACGATAAAGTTGCTTGCACAAACCCTAAGCCATTCCTTAGTCCACTTAGGCTAGGCTGTCCTTAGGCTTAGGTGTATCTTAACTAGGACACGCCTTACTTATAACAAACAAACAAATAAACAAATAATGCTGGACAGTTTACACAACATTATCTAGCCCCAAGCTAAGCAGAGCTTGTGTTATGGATACTAGATAACTGATATACTTAATCTAATATATAAAAGGCAATGTCCTGACTGACTGACTGACTGACTGACTGACCGAGGTCCAACGCACAGCCTAAACCGCTGGTTGTAGAGACTTGAAATTTGGAAGGTGTGATCGTCTCGATGCGTAGGGTTGTACTAAGAAAATAATTTAGAAAATTCACATGGTAAGGGGTTCAAAATGGGGTTCTAACGTAAAACAAAAATGCTCTGTATTTCGGAAACCGTTAGTAGTAGAACCATGAAATTTTACAAGGAGATTCCTCAAATAAAATTAATACACACATGTTTCAGCGATACCTGAAATTTTCCTGAAAAAACGGCAGGGGAACGTTTTCTTTAAAAAAAAAAAAAAACTTTAGTTTTTACAACGCACAGCCTAAACCCCGGGTCGTAAAGACTTGACATTTGGAGAGTGTAGTTCTTTTAATGTGTAAAGGTATACTTAAAAAGGAATTTGGAAAATTCGCTCCCTCAGGGGTCTAAAAAGGGCTTTTAATGTATACACTTTGCGTTTTGCAACGCTCAGCTTAAACCGCTGGACCTAGATACATGAAATTTGGAGGATGTATTCCTTTTTGGGTGTAGGGGTGTACTAAGGAAGGATTTTGGAAAATTCACCCTGTAAGGGGTCCAAAACGGCTTTTAATATAAGACTAAAATGCTTCGTATTTCGGAAACCGTTGGTAGTAGATGCTTGAAAATTCTCAGGTAGATTTCTTATATAAAAATAGCAAAAATATGTTTCAGCAGTACCTGAAATTTTGCTTAAAAAAGGCACGGGAACGTTTTCTTTGTAAATAAAAACACTTTACGTTTTAGCCAGATTTCAGCTTATTTTGACGATTTAAAAGTTAGTTTAATAGTGTAGTCATTAAGATCAACATATTTTCAGGACTTCAAGGTTCAAATGGGACCCCTAAATTGAAAAACTTGAGTATGGTTTCGTTTCCAAGGTCGTTTCACGGTGTCGTTGTTGAAATCAAAATATTTTCTGGACCTCAGGGTTAAAATGGGAACCCTAAATTGAAAAACTTGAGTTAGGTGTCGTTTCAAAGGTCGTTTCACGGTGTCATTGATGAGATCAACATATTTAATGGAACTCAGGGTTAAAATGAGACCCCTAAATTGAAAAACTTGAGTTCGGTGTCGTTTGAAACGTCGTTTCACGGGGTGTATGTTGATGTTTAAGTTGTTGTCTGCACGCCGCTTCGGGGATGTTTTCAAACTACGCGCGGACGAAGTCGCGCGCGGGTCATCTAGTACAATATATAACATAGATAGATATTTTTATACATAGAAAATACCCAGAACACCCCGAACAAATATCTGCATATCGCACAAATATTTGTTCTGAGGCGGGAATCGAACCCGCAACCTCCGGCGTCGCAGGCGAACGTTCACTCGCCGCGCCACAGAGGTTGTCATGTTATGTTTAGTGCAAACGGGCATCAGTGTACGAATGCTTACACCTTTTTGCGCGACAACGAAGTATTTTGGCTGAAATTTCAGTACACTAATAACTAGACCCGGGTGCCTTAGTTTAGCACCACTAGTTAGTGTACTCATCAAATGTAGCCCAAATATTAAACAGTATTGTGTAATATAACTGTTTGTTGTAATGATACTTAGAACCCTTTTCAGCCGGAGGCATGGGATGCACAAACTTTTGGACCCGGCTGAACAAAAGTATGCCCAAAAGTAGGGCATACTTTTGTTCAGTGTCGCTTCCAAAAGGTTTATAAAGTTTCAGTGCATCTTTAGTCTGTTTCATCTTAGAGATGAATGTGTGAGTCTAGTTTCAACTTTGATTACACATTCATTGCATTGGATATTTTGTGTTATTGAACGAGCAAAGTGAGATCTCTGAGTCAACTTGGATGTATCGGCGTTTGTATGTATGTTTGTCAAAGAATAACATTCAAACCTAACTTTTGAAACTATCATCGTTATGTACATACTTTTCACTAGAAAAGGGATAAAAAAAAAACTTGGTAAATATCCCGTTTCTAGTGAAAAGTGACTTTCAAACCGTTGATCCCTTCTTCATGATTGTGGGTGCGTCCGTATTCATCCCATGAATTCATCATTTATTTATGAAATCGCCGTGCGTTGTCGTCAGCGCGATCTAGGGCACGAGCAATTTTCGTTGCCCGATCTAGATATAAAAAAATGAACTAAGGTTCTTACGTCAACATTGGCAAAGTCATTGTCATTGTGTGTCCAATCGTTCCAATCTGTTCCAATCTTGGTTCAATCCAAATCGTTCAGACCCTGAGAGCTTGGTTAAAAACAATTACAACCACGGAGTGTACCCATTGAACGCGCCCCTGCATCGAAAGGTTAGGTAAGCGTTGGTTGGTCTATTTAACAGTTATGTCAGTTGATTTTCTTGGCCCAATGCCAGGTCTCATAGAACAATCAAGCACAGGACAAGAATTTACAAAGATTATCCATCCTGGAGAGAAGCGAAGAGGCTAAAACAAACAATTATAGGATGTTATTATTGATCTAAGCAATAATAAGTGAGCAATAACGAAATCATGTTGAGTTTTTCTAAACTAGACTTTTCGCTCACTGTCACTCTACAGGATATACTTTCAACAAATTCCATAATTTACTAGCTTTTTAATTTTCTTTATGAATCCAATTATAGAACTTCATTTAGAACTTCATTTATTTTTTGTCTTCAATTTTTGGCACTCATGATCTAATTCGTAAAATGCTTTCAAAAAGTACACCACATTTAAAAATTGGTGGTTTTCTACAAGCTCAGGAAGCTTGGAAAGCAGCCTGCCCCGACTCCAACCTGCCCAAAGTCCTTTCCTCTCAGAGACAGTGGGACGAGCCGCTCTGCAAGCTGGAACGGAATAACCTTATTGAAACGTCCAGTTCATCAGCGGAGCGCGCTCGAATTCCCGCTGTCTCTGAGTGGGAATCGGGACTATGGTTGCACACACTTCCATCAAAAAATTTAGGGACACTTTTGGACAACAATACATTTCGGGTTGCCACTTCCCTCCGTGTAGGTGCTCCTTGTCAAGTGGCACATCGCTGCCAGTGTGGCGAGATGGCAGACCGTTTCGGTCATCACGCCCTTTCATGTGCCAGGAGTGCAGGGCGTGTACCCCGTCATAACTCCCTAAATGACATCATCCGTCGGGCTTTTTCCAGCGCCTCAGTGACGGCTACTCTTGAACCGTGTGGCTTGATGCGTGACGACGGGAAAAGACCTGACGGTATGACACTGATTCCCTGGAGAATGGGACGACCTCTGGTGTGGGATGCTACCTGTGTCGATACTCTGGCGCCGTCCCATCTTCCGGGTACATCAGTGCGGGCTGGCTCCGCAGCAACAACAGCGGAGTCCCTCAAACGGCGCAAGTATGCACTACTCGACAGAGGGTACATATTTGAGCCGTTTGGCGTGGAAACTCTAGGCCCGTGGGGAACAGGGGCACATAAAAATTTTAAGGACCTTGCGGAGCGTCTTTTTGAGTCCACGCGTGACCGGAATGCTGGCTTTTATTTTGGTCAACGAATAAGCATTGCCATTCAGCGTGGCAATGCAGCCAGCATTCTTGGCACGCTGCCATCGGGTGACGGCTTGCTGATCTGATAGGTAGGTTTTTATCTTATTTTAGTTTTGCTTTAGTATCTTAGTTTTAGATTTAATTTAATATTACATTTAATGTCTCTACCTATAAATAAATATATCTCAGAACTTCATTCTTTCTGAACAAAGTTTCACCTCTTGGTGGCTGTACTGTGGGCAGGTTAAGGGATCATTTAAAACGTGATCAAAGGGACAGCTCAAGAACGTAAAAGTAAATTAATTGGCTAGTGAGTAAAGTTAAATCCCGAAGCTACATCGTTCAAGAAACATACTAGGCGCGGTGTAATCTAATAGCGTCAATCTGAATGCAAGGCCTTTGGGATTTATGAAACGAAGTTACTCGTATGCGAATGAAGAGCTTACCCAATAACGTGCAGTTTTGACGTTCATCCCTCTCTGTTAGCGCTTCGTTTATCAAATTAATTGTATCTGTAGAAGCAGTTAGTATATCCGTGCGCTCACGCAGGTATCGGCCACATCAGGTGGGCCATCTGCTTGTTCCGACATTCCAGTAGTATAAAAAAAAACATACAGATTGTATAGTTTATTTACTGTAGTAGTAGTAGAGCTTTTTTGTGAAAGAGTTCGCCCGGGGCAGTACTACCACCATGCCTATTTCTGCCGCAAAGCAGTAGTGCTTGCATTGCTGTGTTCCGGTTTGAAGGGTATGGGTGCCGGTGAAATTACAGGCACATGAGACTTATCATCTTTGTCTCAGGGTGGCGGGCGCAGTGCAATGCCACATAGGGCACGGCCTAGGTGGACGTGACCTATATGAGAATGCACTGTTCATAGGCAGAGGTTACCGCAAACAAGCAGATGACCCACCTGATGTTAACATCAGGTGGGTCATCTGCTCGTTCAGTCATTCAAGTAGGATAAAAAAAAAAAAAAAAACCTAATACAAATGCTGAGTTTTAAGAAGAGTAGGTTTTTTATTCTTCACACATTTTTCATGATGGGTTTCTCCTCCAAAACTGGACAGATTTAAAAAACATGTTTTAAAGGTTTTGTTTAAGAAGGACTTCAGGAAGGTTTAAATTAAGCGCAATTGGAGCCCAGTTTAGAAACCTACACTGAATTGCAACGGAATTGAGTCGGTAGCTAATATGTGATGGTAGGCCTCAGGTCCTAAACTACTCGTTACTTACCACATTTTATCAAATTTATTCAGCCGTTACGATGTGATGAGTAATAGACAAATATACAAACTTTTGCATTTATTGTATTAAGTAGGCAGGTAGGTAGGTAGTTGTGGGTGGGTTGTATTGTATTCCTAGTATTCTGTTTGTTCTGTTTGTTTTTTGTTGTGTGACAAATAAATGTTTTTCATTTAAATTTTTTCATTTAGGATTAGAATGTATAATTTGTTTATACCAGAACAAATATACCACATAAATACATATATAGAAAGCATCAGTTTCTAATTACGTAACTTTTGCTGGTATACCGCATAATAATACAACATACTGCAAACGACTTGGGAAACAGTCGGGAACAAAATTATTCATCCACGTATTACATATGTGTATTGTACGAGTACCTGTGTGTCGGTACACGAGTATAACTTTTCATTTCTTAATGAAAAACTTTTTGTTTCATATTGAATTCCTCTTTATTGAACGTTTGCTTCTCTCAGTTGTTTTTCAGTTAGCCATTTTCAGTTGTTTACAGGCTTTGTTCAGGATCGTAAAATACTTCAACTTCTTTGTTATTATAGGAAGAAGTTGGTGCGTAGGTTTGAATAATCGCTAAAGTAGGTAGTCTTAGTCGAAGTCTCATATACCCTTTGAATTCAATAATATTATCCTTCAACTTCTTGGCGATCAGAAACCATACACCGTGTCTTCCTCTGGTTTCCCCGATGTGGAAGAATATATTATCGTCCCGTTCTTCTGTGTGTTCGCCTAGTTTTCTAACTTCTCCTAGACCAACAATATCCCACTTGATATCACGCAGGGCGTTTTCAAGCTCTATCAAACGTTCATCTTCAATGAGCGTGGAAACGTTGTAAATTAGAATATTGAGCATATCGGTGTCTTTTATAGCACTAGCCAAGGTCGTTTGTCGGTCGGATGTCACCCGGAGGTTCTTCGCACCCCTGACCCCAGGGCTGGCATGGCGCCCGTCAACGCCAGCGTAGCCGCTGGGGTCGCCGAGCACTTGCAGCCTTGGTTGTATATTGCTATCCATAATTGGGGGGTTTGGACCATGGCCCACCACGCTGGTCCAGTGCGTGTTGGTGGGTGGGACGCCAGAGCCTCGTTCGTTGGTTCGTTGGTACCACGAGCCGGTGAGGTTGACTTGGGCACCGAAAGATGTTATTTAGCACCCCTTACCCATAAATAATACAAATAATATTAAATACGAAATTATAGGGATGATAACAAACAAGTTCATATTGTTAAATGTCGTGACAGAATCCTTCGTGTGCGAGTCTGACTCGCATTTGGCCGCTTTTATTTCTGTCAGTGAAACAAACATATGAAGAAGCAGAAATACTGTTAGAAATATTGCTTGTCACTTTTGTTTATACATATATATTTTATTTGTATTTTATTATGTTTCATATTCATCCCAAAATTAAATGTTGGTTACATATGTTACATATGTAACGAAGTATTACTATTTATGTTCTGAATTTTAATAAAGAATACATACAAGCTACCCAATTCCGTAACATAAAGGACAAAATATTCTAAAACAACTATACCTATCAGAGCGGTACGCTAGTCCTGTTAAGATTTAAGCACAGCTTTGAGCTAAATCGAAAAATTTCTGGTGAGAATTCAGTCCTTGCACTACGTAAAGTACCGTGGAAGATAATTGAATTGCTTATTTATGCTTTTAAAATACTTTAAGTAAATGAGTTGCACTGGCAGGGATCCATGCAATGAAATAATTTTCACTAGAAACGGGATATTTACCATGATTTTTGAGTTTTATATGTTTAAAAGTTATATCCATGCAATGAATTACATTTTCTTCAAGTCTGGCCATTTTTTTTGTGTTGTTTAATTTTGAATGGAATTTATCCTCAACATTTTCAGAATATTGAACAAGCTGATACCCATTTTTAAATCTTGCGCATCACTCACTCTTTTTTTAGTAGTGGTCCATAATACTCCATATTGTGAGCACAATGTAGGTTTAGGGTGACTAAGAAAAACAAATAGGTTTTATTTAGCTTGCCTTGTTTCTTTTTTGGGTCAAATTTTGTACTTAATTTAAATTTTACTCCTTTCTTGTTGACAAATTGATATGAAATTTGTCACACACCTTTGTATTAGTTCTGAACAATACAATTACGTGTATTCAGTATCATTGTAAATCCAAGATGGCTGCCTACACAAAATGTTTTTTTTTTCAATCCTCCTTAATATGGGTACCTATCAAAAAAGGGCTTGACTAGTAGAATACATTAAACCATGAAAAAATCCAAATCCAAGATGGCTGCCACCACAAAATGGCGAAAACATATTTTTTAGGATTATCTATTGAGCAAACCGACACGAAAGAAGTACTTATCTAAATAATAAGCAAAAGTTTAAATAAAACTGGTAAAATAAAAACAGTTAGACGGGTTTATTGAAAAAATATATAACAATGATTTCACTCTCCTCATCAACCTAGGACGTACATAGGGCATTGATCAGACTCAAAAATAAAATCGTGGTGCGAAATTGCGACTTTACCCAACCCATACTTCTGCTATCATTCTAAATTAGGTTTGACTATGGAATTGTCACAGGTTTTGGTAGACAGCTATCCAAATTACGCAGTGTTCCTGATAATGAAGTAATCTTTAGCTTACAGTGTTCTATGTGTATTTTCCATGTATTTCTCGTTTTTTGTTGTATAGACTCACTATTTATATTTATTTTAATCTCCTATTTTATTTCGCAATTTCACAATATTATATTCGTATTTTGCAATTTATTTTTGCTGAGAATATTACGTAACACATTTTAGAGGCATTAGCTATTATTAGAAAATTATATTGAAACCAATTTAATAATAAATGAGAGAATCAAGGTGACCACTCAGCATTAAACCCATTTTGGAGTTAATTTTGTTAAGCATCACAAACTCCAAGCCAATTAATATTTATAACAAAGTTAGAATGAAAATACCACCTGACTTACTTTGCTAAACAAATTCTAAAAGGAACTTTTTGTCTCACGTGACTCAACTCAATCTTCAGAAGAGATTCCTGAATAAATAAATTATGTTAGAAATTCATATCAATTTCATATAAACCACAAGAGTCATCTTGTTGCTAGTGCGATGAAAATTCTTCTATGTGATTTATTTTGAAGGGATATCCCAATCAGTTGAGATTCTCTTTTTGATACAGTTACATAATATATTAAATGCTCTTCTTCTGTGTTCAATCTTTGTTCGCCTTTTTGTTTGCAAAAATATAATACTTCTCTCGGATCACAAAATCTGTCTCAGTAGCCGTAGTTACAACTAATCTTTAATGTAGTTTTTTAATGTTAATTATATTTATGTGAAAAATTATATTTTTAACCCCCGACGCAAAAACGACGGGGTGTTATAAGTTTGTCGTGTCTGTGTGTGTGTGTGTGTGTGTGTGTGTGTGTGTCTGTCTGTGGCATCGTAGCTCCCGAACAGATGAAGCGATTTAAAATTTTTTTTTTGTTTGAATGTTGAATTTATCATGAGTGTTCTTAGTTATGTTTGATCAAAATCAGTTCAGCCGTTTCATTGCGTTGAGGGTTTTTTAAATTTTTACAATATTAATTACTTACGAGTATTCTAGATGTTTTTTTCTATCAGATTCCTGATTATTTGATTCCTTAAATTACGTGAAATCATAATAAATTTAATTTAATTTAAGAGCTCTCCAGAAAGTCAATGAGCGAATCTAATCTAGAATTTCTCCGCAACCCGTAACTGTGCTTAATGAGCATAACTTCGTTAGCACCCGAGCCAAGAAACCAATAACCGTAACGCGGAATAAATGAAAGTGTAGACTGGATGTAATGTCCTTATTCACAAATCACACTCAGGTGAATCCATGATACAGCCAGCGTGTACCTACCAAACAAATACATGCAATATACACACGCTTTTATACAATTTGCAATATACAATATGTCGGAGATTGTAAGCCAGGTGACCGGGCAGTCGTTTATTTGGCCGCTCATTCAATCGGTGTACGGTCGAAGCTGTCAACGTCACTTGTCAGCGTCAACTGTCAATGTCAGTTGTGAACGTCATGTGGTATCTGTCAGTAGTGCGATCGATCGATACTTCACTTGCTATCGAGACAGCGCGTGCGCCGGACGTGCGCACTGAGAGTTAGAAATTCAACATGGCGGACACAAATGATGAGCACGTGGATCAAAAATCCGTCTGAATCCGCGACAGCAGCGGTGGGATCGCTTCCACAATTATCCTGCGAGCCTACCGCAACGCCAGCTACTCAAAATCAAGGATATTTCACGCCGGGATTTGAAGCTCAAGAAAATATTTCGGAAAAATCAGCGATGTCAAATAACGCGCCTACACCCGAGATGTGGGCGACGCTTTTTCAAAATATGATGGCAGGCTTTCAGCATTCTAATCCAAGACCCTCTACAAGTGCGAGTGAGCCAAGGAAATTGAAGGCTAGTGAGATTTATTTGCCACCATTTGACCCGGACGAGTGTCAGTTCTCTGCAGCTCAGTGGTGCGAGGAAATCGAACACCATATGAAGAACAACTCATGGACGGATTATGAAACACGGAATGCCGTGTTTACTCACCTCCAAGGACGAGCAAAGAAGTGGGCAGCGCGTTCGTATCCATTGTGCAAGACTTGGGAAGAACTCAAGGAACGACTTACTCGACAGTTTGCTGTAACCAAGCGATTCCATGACCTATTTCGTGATATGGTGGAGTACAAGAGTGACCAGGCCGTGACGTACGTCGAGTATTCAACCAACAAGCTGGCGCTGATTGATCGACTGGAGACAGGTTGGGGTGAGTCCAACAAAATCGAGGTAGTCATCTCCGGTATTACGGATGTTCAGGTACGTTCCGAATTACTTAAAAATACCCCCACAAATTTTGTTGCACTCGATAGACATTTGTGTACGTATCCTAAAATTAAAAGTCTTAAACGACATTTTGATAAAACACGGAACGAACCTGAGCCTAGTTTTAAACGACCTAAAGCCGGACAGCCCGATGACCGGCGTTGTCACTATTGCAATGAGTTAGGTCATTTGGAACGGCACTGCTTGCTGTTACGAAATAATAAAAATCGCGGGAATGACGTGCCCACGGTACCTGCCGATAAACCTACTGATAAACCTGCTCAATGTTCGTATTGTCACAAATCAGGGCATTCTGAATCTACTTGTTTTTCAAAACAGCGGGATGAAAAGCAGAAAATCTTTAAAGATTCGAAATTACAATCTAAATCAGTATGTGTGTCACGAAAGATTACGGAAATATCCAGCTAGCCTACCAGAATTATCAAAATGTTTAGATCCTGTAGAAACTAGTGAGAGTGAAGTTTAATTTTGTATGATAAGTTAGTAAAATGATTAAAGCCTTGTTAATAGGTTTTTATAATTATGTGCCAAGATAATAATTGTGTTAAGTTTGCTTGAGGTAAAGCATCTATAATCGTTTCTTTCCTGTTTATTATAAGCTTAATTTAATAAATGGCTTCTGATGATTACACACCAATTCATTTTTGATTCACTGAAAGCTTTAACGCTTTGTGATTGGATTGAAAGCAATTGCGCTTTGTCCGGAGTAACGGCTGAAAGCTATAACGCTTTGCATTTGGGTTTAGTAAAACCTGTGGTACAATTAAGACCAATGCTGAAAGCCGTAACGCTTTGCGTGTGGTAAAAGTTAAATCAATGTTAATCTCGAGCGATTGAAAGATTATATGCCTTGCTATGTAATGATGATAGCTCCTACGCTTTACTGTACAGATGAAGTAACTGGCGCTGAAAGCTTTTACGCTTTGCGGTATGAAAGTGGCTATCGTTGGAAGCTTCTACGCTTTTCGATACAAAGCAACTGACGTTAAAAGCTTATACGCTTTGCGGTACAATTAATGTTACTAGAGTTGAAAGCTTGTACGCTTTACTGTTATCTCTGTGTTATCTTAAGTTCTCATACGATGGTGTCTATTGCAGAGTTTGGCTGAAAGCTGTTTGTACGCTTTGCCTTATGCGAATGTAACGCGAGAGCGCGTTAATTTTCAGAATGGCCGTGTCGGAGATTGTAAGCCAGGTGACCGGGCAGTCGTTTATTTGGCCGCTCATTCAATCGGTGTACGGTCGAAGCTGTCAACGTCACTTGTCAGCGTCAACTGTCAATGTCAGTTGTGAACGTCATGTGGTATCTGTCAGTAGTGCGATCGATCGATACTTCACTTGCTATCGAGACAGCGCCTGCGCCGGACGTGCGCACTGAGAGTTAGAAATTCAACATGGCGGACACAAATGATGAGCACGTGGATCAAAAATCCGTCTGAATCCGCGACAAATATATACAGATTTTCGTAAGTTTCCCTTTGGTATTGTTTGTGAATACGGGGATATTTCAAACTACTTCCATACACAAGTCATAGATAGACAGAAGATAGAAAACACTTTTTTTTTAAACACAGATATAAATTATTTTAAAAAAAGGAACTACAAAGGGTTGTCTTATCTCTATGAGCGATCTCTGCCAGATTACCTTGGGTGACTGGAATTATTATGTACGATATAGAACGGTGGTTTAAAATCTGAAAATACAATCGCATATTTAAAATAAATATAACAAATTGCTTCATCATAAATTGTTACACCTACTTATACTCGTACACTTAATCAACTCAACTGAACTATATAAAATCGTCACGTGAATGACTGACGGACTGACTGACTAACAACGCACAGCCTAAACCAGAAGTTTTATTTTATTTTATATACAACTTTGTTTGCCAGATCAAGCAGATGGCCCACCTGATGTTAAGCGGTACCCTCTGCCTATGAACAGTGCATTATCACATAGGTCACGTCCACTTAGGACGCACCCTATGTAGCATTTCACCGTGCCCGCCACCCTGAGACATAAAGATGAACAGTCTCACCGGCACTCATACCCTTCAAACCGGGACACAACAATGCGAGCACTTCTGCTTTGCGGCAGAAATAGGAATGGTGGTAGTACTTACCCGGACGAACTCTTTCACAAAAAAGCTCTACTACTACTATGTCCTAGAGACCTGAAATTTGGAGGGTACGTTCCTTTTGAGGTCACTGGGGTGCACTAAGAAAGGAATTCCAGAAATTCAACCACTAAGGGGTTGGAACGGGGTGTTTAAGTTTGTATGGAAAGTAAACGCGGACGAAGTCGCGGACATCACACTAATATTATAAATGTGAAAGTTTGTGAGTGTGTGTGTGTTTGTTACTTCTTCACGCTGAAACGGCTTGACGGATTTGGATGAAATTTAGAATGGAGATAACTGGACTCCCGGAATAACACATAGGCACATTTTCATACCGATATTCCCATGGGATCGAGACTTATGTGGGTGAAACCGCGGGGAGCTGCTAGTTATATATAAATATACAAGGAAATAAAGTTATATAATAACTATTTGCTGCTCGGGAGTAATTAACGACGTTATACTATAGCTGCGGTAGCTCAATTAGCAAGGCCCTTTGGCGGTGCTGATTGGTGGAATGAGCGCCTTCTAATGAGTCCATTGCCGGCGTACCTCTACTCACGAGGATGAAACGCCACTTTGATTTTCAAGAGGTAATAAGATTTTTGTGAAAAATATATTTTTCAACAAAATAAGCCTAAACACGGCCAGTCTACTATTATACATCGAGGAGTTCCGTTGTCCACCATCAGATCAGCTCGCTGTCACCATCATATTGTATAGCCAACGGAACTTGACAGATATGCCAAATTTCAGCTCAATCAGTTGAGGATAACTGCTTTAAAATTCAGTTGGATGATTCCACCCGGACAAAAATACATTGCAAGTTAAATTAAAGCTTGTAAATATATAAACTGACTGCAGCACAAGAAAATCACACTAATATTACAGATGCGTAGTTTATGTGTGCGTGCCAAACTTTTGAAGCAATTGCGATGAAATTTAGTTCAGATACGCGTAGTTGTTCCATTGGAATAACTCATAGGCTAATTTTGATCCCGATATTCCCACTAGATCGAAACTTATGCGGATAAAACCACGAGGCGCAGCTAGTAAATTATAAACATGAAAATATTTTTCCATTTATCACTCGGTCTTTACATATCATGCTGTCGTGTGTCCTACCTATGAATAAACCTCCCCACCTCTTCCAGTGGACGTCATAAAAGCCAACCAAGGGATTACACTACGGTATAGGCAGCGGAATTCCCCTGAGTAAACAACACCAATAACTGTGATAACCAATTCGCCTGCCAGCGTGCTAATTATGGCAAAAAACCCATTGCATTATAGGGGGGAGGCCTCGTCCAGCAGTAGATATTATTGGTTGTTATTATTTGTGGATGATTATTTTTGCATCTTTTTAAACTAGGAGAAGGTAGAAAAAAGTTCCAACTGCTGAACATTCATATTCGACCCAGAAATCGGAAAAGATATTATCCTAACCCAAAACATCATATTCCAGGGGTAGCAGTAGCGTCCAGCGTGTTCACAATCACGGCGATGTCGGTAGACCGGTACCTGGCCATCACACAGTCGCTGCGCCAGCCATGGATGCCGTCCAGACGAGGTGCCTGCGGACTCCTTGCGACAATGTGGCTCATTTCACTAGCCATCTTTGCGCCACTACTAGCCGTGGCAGCAGTGGAAACAGAAGTGGTTCCCCTGCTCTCGAGGACGAGGAATAGTTCGGTAAGTGGTTATTATAATTTATTTTAATCACCACTGACACACACAGACATAATCAGGCAAACTATAACATAGAAAGTTAAATAACACACACACACCCTACAGTCACTTATATAGTCCTGACCCCAGACTAGAATCCCCTGTGTCGTGGATATCAGGAACCCAGACAGAACACCTCTCGCACCTTAGCCGGCCTCGCCCACCACGCCATAGACACAGGCGACCGTGACATAGGTCGCCTGTTGTCAATTAATGATCAGTTTAAAACTGAATAATCACAAGATGAGCAAGCAAATGTATTTAAGAAATTCTATATAAGCTTACTCACTATTTTTGGACAATATTTTATAGCTATCCTTTGAGATTATAGTATTTATAGATGTACTTAGCATCATATATTGAGAAGACGATTCAACTCTTACTAACCCTTCTGCTTGATCAATCCAATTTGTTTCAGTTCACTTGAGTTTATTCAATCAGGACAACCAAATTTAAATTTTATTATCAAACAGAAAGTTATACAATTAATCTAAAAGCCTACCTACTGTAATTCGATTGTTCCTGCATATAATTTAATTTCAAAATACTTCAAGATCGAAAACAAACCCTCAAAAACAACCAATTGATTTGTTAATTTCGTTTGACCTCTTAACATTAAATAAACGAGGAAATTAGATAATATCGAGACCCAAATGCTTGGAAATTTAAACAATTTTGACCCGAACCGATTTCAAATCTACCAATCTCGCATTTAACCCTTTTCGTTGCGAACTTTGGAAATCACAATTCTACGTTACGAAATCAAGCTACATTAAGTTTGGAGGGGCACATAAAAAGATAATTGAACTTAGGACCAGTTACTGACGTCGCGGTACGAATAATATAGTAGACTGGTCGTGCTCAGGCTTATTTTATTTGGCTCACAGTTCTGATTACTAATTTTTAACCCCCGACGCAAAAACGACGGGGTTTTATAAGTTTGACGTGTCTTTGTATGTGTGTGTGCGTGTGTGTCTGTCTGTGGCATCATAGCTCCCGAACGGATGAACCGATTTCGTTTGAAAGGTGAGTTTTTTGGGAGTGTTCTTAGCTATGTTTGATCATAATCGGCTCAGCCTTTTTTTTGCGTTGAAGGTTTTTTAAATTTTTACATAATTTATTACTTGTTATATCAGCATCAGCATTTTTTTTTCAACAATTGTGTTGTTTTGTTTGTCTTTTGACGGCCTTAAATTACAGTGATATCTACATAACGTTATATTATAAAGCATACAGACCATTCACAGTAAGTTGGCATCTGGCATGGAGTATTTACAGGTGCCATCTTACGGTGAACGAGCTGTAGTGACGCAATTTATAACTATTACTACTACAGTGGTACAATTACTAGGTTTATTTTTGGTTTACACTGCCTATGATGTACGGAGGCCTGCAATGCTCTAAGCTATGATGTAACTGTGACTCTAACTGTTTTCGTTAATGATAAAAACCAGTGTGGCAAAAGGATTTAGGAAAGAAAGAAGAAAGAAAGAAAGGTATTTATTTTGACCAAAACTGCACACAGAAACAATAAAAAAACACATAATATGTTATTACAGAGCTGTGTACAGTACTGTCAAAAAAGGTTCGCACTCAGCATAATGCTGCAGTTACCTGCAGCGCTGATTTTCAGCGCGAACCTCGATTGATGCACGGACACGGCACGGCGTGTGACACAATTTAGGGTGTAGGGTGCTCATTTTTGCAAAACCGTGTCGCACCGCTCTGTCTGTTTCCTACGTTATGCAGGTGTTCTTGAGATAGACGGATCAAGTCGTTTCGTCGACTGAATGTTTTAAAGTTAATGACATCTTGATGACTATTTGATGACGATCGATGCTGAAACCTTTGTAGGTGAAGCAAAGATTGAAGATACCATTTAGGTTAGTAGTAGAAACCATACGATTTTTTTTAAAATAAGTTTATATCGTAAATAAAATGATTTAAATTATGATAAAAATAACGTATAAGTTCAGGATATTATCTAATACTTGTAGGTGCCTTAAAAATAACACATTCTAGTTCACTCGATCGAAAAAAATAATTAAACATGGGCAATTTTGTGGATCAATACAAATTTTATTTCAATAATACCTACTGAGGCGATATGAATAAATATCCAAATATCTAGTGAATAAAGGTGCCACATTTTAATTATTGTTACTTGGAAGTTAAATAAATATTAAAAACCAATATAAACCTGAAATCAGACGCTGTGCCTTTGTCGCAAGTGCCACACTGAAGTTCGAACTGAATTGGTCTTTAAATCTACGTTGTTAAGATCGATATTTCTTTCAAAACGCATTGACCTGCTAATTTTGGTTACCTTTCGCCTTAATATAATCGAGAGAAATACTTTTGTTGAGAATGATTGTTTTGCTCCTTTCACGGATAAGTCGTAAGCCATCCGTCCGTCAGTTAGTCCACCCATTGTTTTCCTAAGCCTTCCTTATCAGAATAGTAGCTATCGCTTGAGGAAATCCTTTATTTATTGCTTACTTAAGTCTATAAGGAAACGTGATTGTTTTGTCGAGTGTTTATGCAATAATTTTTTTTTTTGAAAAAAAAAAAAAAAAAAAAAAATAGAATTTTAATGATAGTGTAAATTGGATCATGTTGTCTGAATAAGTGAATTATAATAATAATAATAAGCTTAATCTTGTTCAACTGCTGAATGCCGATTGCATCGCTATCCGAAGGGATTATAAATTACGTTCATAAGGTAACGTATCACTTTTATAGGGTTGTTTTGAAAAACCCTTAAATAATTATTTCGTCCTGATGATGATGATTGCAGCGAGTTTGGGGCGAATGGCCGCGAATACACACGTTAAGATTGTTCCGACCAAACATACACATCCTGTTTCACAATTTAATTACCTTTTTCATCCCAAACGAGTTGATTTGGAGAAATCGGTAAAACACGTGGTTAATATGTCTTATTGTGTTGTCTGTGTTTTATTTTTTGGCAAAGTATCAAGCGTAGCAGTTTTTGAAATTCCCATTCATACTAACCCCTTTCGAGGGGCGTCTGGGTGATGAGAACTATTCTAGGTACTAAGTTGGATTATAACATTACAAATAGTAAAAGTACCATGATTCAGTACCTAGTTTTTGCGTAATGTGAGAACAGACGGACAGACAGACACAGATAAAATATACAGGATATATAATCAGAAGCCCTAGGCAATCCAATGATTACTTGTGACAAAGATTACTTCAGCCATCTGCTTGAAACAAGGGAAAAAACTAGGCTCTGAACTAGGAAGATGGACTAAAGGCATAGAACTAAGGCTAAAAACGAAACGTTAGCGATTATACCAGTCTCATTCTTTTATATGAATGTATTCATGTGTTGGAATAAGACAAGCATAAATCTATCTGTTCTTATTTGTGTTAGTCGTGCCAGGCCAAATGTCAAATTACTAGTACATTCATGGTAACAATCTAGGGAGGTGTATATGCATGATACCAAAATTCAGGGTACGGAACGGAAAGACGACTGTCGTGTGACAATATATTTGTTTCTCTCTAACATAGGATAGCAAGCTATCTTCTAGGATAGGAGTAAGAAGGAACACTATGCTATTTTTAGCACTCACTCCATTACTATTATACCTCCATGACTCGGAACAATATAAAACTTTTATTCTAAGTAGAAAATGTAAACATCGGACGCCAGTTACGAATATATGTAACTGTCAGTTTGAAAGAATGACAGTACCAGAAATGATGCATCAAATCAAATTAAACCATTACGCCCATAATTGACGACCTCTGGGTGGATCTAATCTGGCATTTTTGAAAGAAACGTCGTCATTTTTGTTTTATTACATTTTTATGTGTTTTTTCGAGTTATTTCGTGTAATTTTAGTGGTATTTTATCCGGTGTAACTTGTATAAATGGCACATGTGTGATGTAGTGAAATTTATGTGTATTGCGTGTCTTTTGGAAATGGTGGATTTTGCCCCGTAAAAACTCAGTTTTTTCTGCCACTGATTAAACTGGGTTATGACTTGTCCGAGACTCTTGACGACTTGACCATAAAAATATATGAATTGACATTGGCCAAATTGTTGCCAATAACGCACAGAAGCCATTACTTAAGATAAGAAGAAGAAGACGACCTCTGTGGCAAGGCGGGCGAACGTTCGCCTGCAACGCAGGAGGCTGCGGGTTCGATTCCCGCATCGGAAAATATATTTGTGCGACCTGCAGATATTTGTTCAGGGTGTTCTGGGTATTTTCTATATATAATTTTAAAAAAAAACTATGTAATATATTGTTTTAAGTATATCAGTTGTCTAGTACCCATAACACAAGCTCAAGCTTAGCTTGGGGCTAGATAATGTTGTGTGAACTGTCCAGCATTATTTATTTATTTATTATTTATTTATAACACCCAACAGTCACACACGTAGTCCAGAGGAGCTAGTCTACAAATGTAACAAGCAACTTACACGGGCGTGTGGTGTACACTACACGGATTATAGTATGGAAATTGAGGTTCTCAAGGTGCCCGCTAGGGGCGCTCTTCGTTTTCTCCATACTGAAATCCTTGTAGTGTACACCACACGGCCGTTTAAGTTGCTTGTCAAATTTGCAGACTAGCCCCTCAGATCCAACACTAGGATTCCCGGTGTCGTGGGTGTCAGAAACTACGAGTACTATGATGCCATTACGCACCCAGACCCGGTACAAATATTTGCAGATCATACAAATATTTGTCCCGCAATGGGAATCGAGCCCGCAACCTATCTCAGCTGGCTACTCGCCCGACGCACTACAGAGGTAGTTTTTTTTAACTATTATTTTGATAAATTAAAATATAGTTTGCAATTTTAATATTTGGTTAACATCAGTTTGGACCGTGTTGCAGCAAATTCAGTGCCTAGATTTATTATAACCATTATAAATAATCTGGGATTTAGGTAAGCTCATGAGATAGTTTATGTTTAATTAAGATTTTTTAGGTGTTATATTTTATATAAAAATTGTTTATTTTTTATATTTGATAATCGAAAATTTCAGCACGTGTCGCTTGGGATCATGTTCTTTACAGAAGCATACACATTGTCCTGTAAACGATTTACTAACTTTATAGAGCCTAATAGGGGGTGGGAACAGCGAGTTTATCTTGTTTCTGGTATTTACATTATGATTTTCGCTTATTTTTGCGAACATACTTCATACATAAACTCACGCCTGTTTCCCGGAGGGGTAGGCAGAGACCACGTAGACGAGACATCAGGTTTTCGTAAATTTACTGATATGGAAATGTCATGATAAATTTATCTCAGAAACATTTTGAGATAATCATAATCGTCGTCGTCGTTTCGTATGAGGTAGTGCTGGCCTCTGGTGTCAGAGTTTGTCAAGCCGCCCGAGGGCCTCTGACATGGCTTATCGACTGCTATTAATCAATAACAGCCGGGCCCGACAGCTTAACGTGCCCTCCGAAGCACAGAGCGATGGAAATCCGCACATAACTTAGAAAAGTCATTGGTGCGGAGCCTAGGATCGAACGGTGTCGTTGGATTCTGAGTTGCACTATTGAACCGTTAGGCAACCATCGCTACTACTACTACTACATTATTACTATTATCATAATCATAATCATAATAAAATATTATGATTATGATAATGATTATCTCAAAATGATTATAATTTTTTGATAAATTGCACGAAATACAAACACAAATATGGTTTACACATAACTTTAATGATAAATAAACTTGTCATAATCTAGCACCAGAGGCGGAACTGACTTCTACTGGGCTTAGAAACTTTATCTTGTCGACAACGTAATTGGAATATTTAAACTAAGCCCCGACTGGAATAAATCGCTTCCCATTTAGGTAACGCATCTATCGTAATGGCCAATTAAAAGTAGGCAACTTGCTCTATCCGATCGTGTTAATTTTGTTTATGGCTGTAGTTACCACATTTGTAGGCAAAGTTCTTTTTCTTTTTTGTGATGTCTATGCTTTCTTAGATAAGTATTTCACGGGTGGCGATAAGATATCTCAGATAGGATAGTTAAATGCCTATGACGAAGCAGTAGTTAGTTTTAGTAGTAGTAGAGCTTTTTGTGAAAGAGTTCGTCCGGGGAAGTACTACCACCATACCTATTTCTGCTACAAATCAGAAGTGCTCGCATTGCTGTGTTCAGGTTTGTAGGGTAAGGGTGTCGGTGAAATTACAGGCACATGAGACTTTTCATCTTTACGTCTCAGGGTGGCGGGCCAGTGTAATGCTACATAAGGTGCATCCTACGTGGACGTGACCTATGAGGTAATGCACTGTTCATAGGCAGAGGGTACCACTTAACATCAGGTGGGCCATCTGCTTGACACGTCATTCCAAGTAGTATAAAAAAAGAAGCAGATTTAAATAAATGGTTCTGATGAAAACGTTTCCATATAGAACTGATCTAATGATTAAGTCGTAGGAACCGGAACTCCGTCATAAAACAACGTATCCTCGCCGTGTTTGGGCTTATGCTGTGTTAGAGAACGTTTTGTAACAGCAATTCTAGCCGAACTATTATTTTGTATATTTGTATGTTTTTTTTTAATATCTATGTTGCAACTAATATAAATAAACTATTCAATTCTATTCTTATTATAATTTTCATGAGATGCTATAAACGATTTCTCGCGTTCAAATTGCGCTAGGTGAGTCGTATGTTATGCGGGGCCTTGATTATCATACGGGCTTTACACTCGCGCTTCGTCCCTCGCCTCGTGGCTCGCCTCGTCCCTCGTGCGAGGCTCGTGCTGATCGATGGTAAATGAGTTGCCTGTTTACACTCGCGTGCTGAGTTCAGTCGTCTTTGAGCTAGCAACAATGGAGGACGTCGAAGTCTTAGCAGCAACAACAAGTTACACTCGTAAATGGATGCCAAAAATGTTTCCATAGCATCGTAATACAACCACACTGGCTTGTAAATATCATCTTCTCCTGCGCCGGATCTTACTGATTGTTTTTTGCGCCGGAGTAGCTGGCGAAATGTAGCCATGAGATAATTTTTCTTATTTTTTATTTCTGTTTGAGATCTTCCAATTTGTTCGGACAATCTCGCCCATGCATCGCTTACTTTTTGGCTGTTCTTGTGGCATTTATGTTAAGGGTCCCAAATTATTCGTTCTTTTTTAAATAGTTCTATGAACTTAAATGTTTCGTCTTGCGACCAATCCATTATACGATTACTGCGTTTTTGTTTTTGCGTATTTGTTAAAACTAAACACAACCTGCGCGGCACGATGTAGAAGCCAGAATGAAGCGGGAGGGCGAATGTAAACATCCACTCGCGTGCGACGCGAGGTCCTTTGACTCGTGCCCCAAAAACCGCTCCGGACGCGAGCGCCGCGAGTGACGAGGCGAGGGACGAGGCGAGCTACGAGCGTCTGTTCACACTCGCACCTCGCCCCTCGCCTCGCCCCTCGCCTCGCGACTCGTACGCGAGTGTAAATGAGCTATCAGAAAACAGATTTGTTTGTATAGCTGTCCCGTCCACGACGTTCTCGCTCATCAGCGAATAATTTAAGTTAGTTATAATTTATATTTTTAATTATTTCACTATTCTAAACGTAAGCTTGGTAGGTATAAAAAACAAAACACCCAACTTTCCAAAACCATCGTATTCTAAATCGAACTTTAATGTAATATTTGCGTTGCGTGGCCGCGGCGTGTCCGGCCTTCAATCTCCTCCAGTGGATGTCGTAAAAGCCAACTAAGGGTCAGGGGATAGGCAGCAGTATCCCGCCTGTCAAGCAAGGAAAAAAGGGCAAATCACCCCATTGTATTCTATGAGGCTTGGTCCAACAGCGGACGTCTAACGGTGATGATGATTATGATGAAGATGATGAATAAATAATTTTTTTTTTTTTTTTTTTTTTTATGCTACTTGGATGACGGAACAAGCATGAGGCCCACCTGATGTTAAGCGGTAAGCTCTGCCTAAGAAAAAAAAAAAAAAATATATATATATAGTTGCTGGATAGTTCTCACAACAGTATCTGTTCCCAAGCTAAGCAGAGCTTCTGTTATGGGTACTAGATAACTGATATACTTAAATACAATATATTACCTACATAGATAGATATTTTTTATTATACATAGAAAATACCCAGAACACCCTGAACAAATATCTGCGATCGCACAAATATTTTTTCCGAGGCGGGAATCGAACCCGCAACCTCCTGCGTCGCAGGCCATGCTTCGCCCGCCGCGCCACAGAGGTCGTCAATGAATGATATTATATATGATGAAGATGATATTCGTTATCGTAAGATGCAGTTTGGCACTATAACTTTTCTCTCATGAATTTTAAAAAATCCCTTTAATCTCCGAAGGGGTGGAATATAAAACCCAAAAGAAGCATTCATGCCAAATTTCAAGTTTGTACACTTTATAGTTTCGGAGATCTAAGGATGAATCTCTTTTTGGTATAAGTATATTGGATAGCAGAAATTACTTCATTCAGAAGTTAGGTCACCGCAGTAAAATGAATGTCTCTTCATAGGTTAGTACAGTAGCGAAATAAAATAACTTGACATAATTCTAGCTAGTTTATTGGTAGTGGGTTGCCATCTGACCACAACTTTCACGAAGTGTCACATAGATATTTCCTAGATCTCCTGGGAAATGTTGGGAAGGAGCCATACAGTACATTGGTAACGAGAGCTACAATGTTGATATCACACCTTTTAAAATAAAAAACACTCTTCTGAACTGTACCTAACATAAATCAACAGTCTATACTTTCACACCTTTTAAAATAAAAAACACTCTTCTGAACTGTACCTAACATAAATCAACAGTCTATACTTTCACACCTTTTAAAATAAAAAAAACACTCGTCTGAACTGTACCTAACATAAATCAACAGTCTATACTTTCACACCTTTTAAAATAAAAAAACACTCTTCTGAACTGTACCTAACATAAATCAACAGTCTATACTTTCACACCTTTTAAAATAAAAAACACTCTTCTGAACTGTACCTAACATAAATCAACAGTCTATACTTTCACACCTTTTAAAATAAAAAACACTCTTCTGAACTGTACCTAACATAAATCAACAGTCTATACTTTCACACCTTTTAAAATAAAAAACACTCTTCTGAACTGTACCTAACATAAATCAACAGTCTATACTTTCCGTGCGTAACGGATCATCATTGGAATAGTAACACCTTGTTTTGTCTCTTTCGATTGAATTTGAAACTGCCTGTCACTGCAAAAGATAAAACACTGTGTAACTATTCCAAAGATAATTCGAATTTTATAGTAGCGTTAATGTTTCAGTCATCTGCGAACAGTAGACCTCGCCAGCACAAACTCTCTTACAACAATTGTGTTCAGTATGTGCACCATGACGTCATTGTAAAAAAAAACCATATGTAAATTTTCCTCTACTCCAATATGTTCAACTATCTGTTCAACCAGTTGAACACATTGGATGAATTTTTCATTATTTTTAAGTTCATTAAAAACTTAAAATGATGTCCCCCCTTTTTGGGGGAAATACCGATCTAATCCAAAATCACAGACCACAAAAATCTAGGTATGTATCAAACTGTTATCAAGTTTCGTCAAGGTTAGTTGACAAAAAGACCTGCACCCGAGTACCCAACGTACTTACCTACATCCAGGTTCCTTACAGATGATAGCAAATGTCAGTTGTTGCAGATTTCGAAAAATTCGCTCGCTCGCGATTACATAAATATTTTTGTCAAAAAAATACCATATTTTATTATATAGGTTGTAAAGCTACGTTATCAATTCCCCGGGAACAGCTAAACTAATTTACATGCCGTTGTTCAACATTCTCGAAGTTTGTTGTGACTTCCGACGGTACACTCCGAAGTTTTCCAACTTATGCTTGACATCTTGGGTCTTCAAGTCCAACAGACTGCCAGTTCAGTTATTGATTTAAGTTAACTTATAGAAATAGATCGTCATAATAAGTAAAAGGTTATAAAATCGGTAGACCAAATACAGTGAATCACATTAGGTAATATAATAATTTTCTTCACGATAGCAAAAATTCAAACAGAGACCCCCTCTTTTTTGCATGAAGTATTCCTCTTAATGATATTGGTTCGGGTATTCAAAATTAAATGTCACTCAATCGAACCGCTCATCAAAATCGGATGAGTAGTTTAGGCGCAACAGTGGAACATACGTAAATACAATCATATATAGACTGCTAAAAACATTACCCTTCCATTTTGCTTCGCCGTAGTCGGCTAAAAAATGTTTACACTACTAGTAGTACTACGGGCTACCACGGGTAGGAACTGGAAAATAACTCGAGGAAATCGACATGTTTATAATAGAGACCTTCGTTTGACCACGATCTCACCAGTCAATAATATCTTTTCAGGTTATATAACACAGGAAGGCCAAAAAAGGACCAGTGATATAACATAGCATCAAGTACTTTGGTACCACAACACCCAGACCCGAAACAAATATTAGCAGATCATACAATCACTTTTCCCACAGCGGAATCGAATCCGCAACCTCACGCAACTCAGCCAGCGACTCGCCCGCCGCGCTACAGAGGTCGTCACGCATGACACGACATGTCTTTACAAATAAATTATCAAAAAACAAAGGTATTCTAACTAGTGTTTATCTAGATCACAAAGCAATTTAAACCAGCTGGCATAATATTAGATACCTACCTTCCAGACGTAAAGCCATCCAATACGAATTAATTTAAATTGACATTATCAAGATACCATTCCAATGTAGGTGCCATAATATATTGTCGTCTGAATATTAGATGTTCTGTGTGAATATACGATATCTCATATTGCCGTCTCAGGTGACAGTAAAGGCACACCTTGTGAAGGCGTTTTTATTTACTTAGTAACAAAGCGTGCCATAACTTAAACAACCTCCTAAACGTTCGTTTATGAGTCAAATAGTAGTAGTAGTAGAGCTTTTTTGTGAAAGAGTTCGTCCGGGGAAGTACTACCACCATACCTATTTCTGCCGCAAAGCAGTAGTGCTCGCATTGCTGTGTTCCGGTTTGAAGGGTAAGGGTGCCGGTGAAATTACAGGCACATGAGACTTTTCATCTTTATGTCTCAGGGTGGCGGGCGCAGTGCAATGCCACATAGGGTGCGTCCTTGGTGTACGTGACCTATGAGGTAATGCACTGTTCATAGGCAGAGGTTACCGCTTAACATCAGGTGGGCCTCTTGCTTGTTCCGTCATCCAAGTAGTATAAAAAAAAAAAAAAAAAAATGGCTGTCAGTTCTTAAAACTGGAGGAATTTCGTATTTATGCTATATTCATTTACCTTTTAGATTTTTTGTAGGTTTAAGTTTCAAGTGTCATAAATATTGAAATATCAACATTTTAGAACAAAAATGAACTTTCAGTGAGGTCTCAGGGTATAATTGCGTTTGTATGTGTGATATGTTTGTAAGTATGTGTGTTTGTGCGACAATAACTGTAGAACCGTTGGTCTAATCTTGGATAAGACTTGGTAGCTAGGTTATGTGAATATATCTAATTTTTAAGTTCGAACATGAGCTCGATCGGTACTGGGTTATGCGATGCGAAATCGTAATACCAAAATATGTGAACTGCGGCCATATTTAGCAATCACATTAGTTTTTGTAGTAGTAGAGCTTTTTTGTGAAGGAGTTCGTCCGGGGAAGTACTACCTCTATCCCTATTTCTGCTGCTTAGCAGTAGTGCTCGCATTACTGTGTTACGGTTAGAAGGGTATGGGTGCCGTTGAAATTACAGGCACATGAGACTTTTCATCTTTATGTCTCAGAGTGGCGGGCGCAGTGCAATGCAGTAGTAGTAGAGCTTTTTTGTGAAAGAGTTCGTCCGGGAAAGTACTACCACCATACCTATTTCTGCCGCAAAGCAGTAGTGCTCGCATTGCTGTGTTACGGTTTGAAGGGTATGGGTGCCGTTGAAATTAGAGGCACATGAGACTTTTCATCTTTATGTCTCAGAGTGGCGGGCGCAGTGCAATGCCACACAAGGTGCGTCCTAGGTGGACGTGACCTATGTGGTAATGCGTTGTTAAAGGCAGAGGTTACCGCTTAACATCAGGTCGGCCGACTGCGAGTACAGTAATTCACGATGTTAAAAAAAAAACTTCTACCTTTATCATATACTAGCGACTCGTCCCGGCTTCGCACGGGTAGTTTCAGATGAAAAACAGCCCCCCCCTCGTACCACCCCCCCCCCCCCTGGTAGCCTATGTCACTCAGGGTGAACGTAGCTTTTCAATGGTGAAATAATTTTTTAAATCGGCCCAGTACTTTTTGAGCCTATTCATTACAAACATACAAACATACAAAAATAGGTACAAATCTTTCCTCTTTATAATAGTATAGAAAAATCTAGAAGTCACCTCTTAGTTCAGATCTCGCACTATTTACGTCACAGCCATAAAAACACCGACTCCAAAATTATTGCGATAGTCGTATTTCTGCCACCTGTTCTTGAATAGCCCTTTTTAGATTAATAGTAGCAATATTGCCTCCAAAATTGAAAAATATGTAGCAAAATATATCGCAAGAAACAGACTATGATGGTTCGCTATGTTTTGTAATAATATAGTCTCTTTCGTCAAAGCAAAGACGGTGGCTCCTCTTGTGTCACTGGTTTTTTCTTGGTGACTTTGTTAAGTGGTTCTGTAAAGAACATTGGCTATACAAATCTAAAGGGAAAAAAAAGTTTGTTTGTGTGAGTAGTTCAAATGCAAGCTGACTTTGGACCTAGAAACCGATAGTATTTTTTTAAATTTAGCGGTTAGAGCACGTTGTCATATTTATTGATATTATCACGGTTATTTATCATGTGTTACCTTATTATTTATTTTCCCGACATTTCACTACTACATTCGAACAACGTTTCGCTATATAGCCACTACAGCCGATGTCTGATTGAGCTTGTTTTGGCTCACAGGTATTGTCTATACTATAATTTTTTTATTACAGATGTCCCACTGATATTCCTCGTAGGGACAACGTAGTTTTTTTTAACGAATCCCGTTGTCCTTTGTAAATTGTTTATAACAATAATAACGAATGCTTTATATGTCATGAAATACCTTACATAATACTTAACAAAGATAGATAGATAGATAGATAACACTTTATTAAACACCACAAAAAAATAATTAAAAAAAAACAGAAAAATAAGTACCTATGGAAGTGCAATGGGCGGTCTTATCGCTGAGAGCGATCTCTTCCAGACAACCTTGGGATGGACTGGAATTGACGAGAACGATAAAGGACGGTTGGTGTAGATCAAATAAATAAATAAATAAAAGTATACGTATACATACAATCTCACTTATAATAACATAAATATATAATATAACTACACAAAATATACTTAATAAATAAATAAAAATATCTGAACATATAACTAGAATTTCCAAAAATAAAAAAAAATAAACTGGGGGTGATTTAAGAAATAATCTGGTTTTATGTATAGGGATCTGACATCAAAGAATATAAAATACCTTTCTAGCAGCACTGATATTAAAGTCGGTGGGAGACAATAATGTACAGCCTGATATTGCAGGTCTGATATTGAGCCAGATGCTCATGATTTAGGCGTATTTTAGGAGCCAGTAGGTACATGTATATATTTTGGAGTTAAATGTATATTTGTCGTTTTATACCGTAACCTTTTCTCGAAGTACTTGTACTATTATATATTCTGTGCTCGAAGCAACTCTGATACTTTTCAGGCCCCTATAACTCAGTTAATGGATTAGACGGATTCCGTTTGCTTGTTTGGCTGTTTTTATCACCAAAACGGATACACCGATTTTTTGTTATTGTTCTGTATATGACTTCAATAAAGCTTCTTAAATAGGTTATGTTCACACGTCACCAGGGGGCGCTGTGAAACCTACATAAGGAATACAAAAGGGCTTTACCGATAGGAATGTGGTTATTTGCAATCGTTTTGTATGAATTCATAAAAGTTCTATAAATTTGTTTTCAGGTCCATACGTCTCTATTGTCTCTATACGTGTCCGTGGTGTGTCCGGCCTAAGAATAGACCCCTCCATCTCCTCCCATGGATGTCGTAAGAGCCGACTAAGGGATTACCCGAACTTGTTAGTAAGATTTGTTGGTATAAGATTTGTCCTGGCTGCTAGCTTATTATAGAATGTGTTATTACTGGAAGAAAGCGTTAGTTGAGTCAGTCGTGGGAAGCAATGGCGGCGATGAGCTCACCACTTGTCACGTCTATATTCCACGATGGTGCAACCCACTGTGAAAAGCGGCCCATTGAGGCTCTGCCTACCCCTTCGAGGAAAAAGGCGTGTGTCTATGTATGTATGTCTATCTATGTGTCTATGTCTCTATTTTATAAACGCAAAACGTTCAAGGTTCTCAAGATAACGCTCGCTGAGCTTAATTAGATGCGAGACCTCTCATTGAAGAGCTCGGCTTAGAGATGCTATGCATAATTACCGTATCAGAGATTCTACTTCTTATAGCTTTTCATTGAGGATTGCTCATCATCTATAAAAAGCTTTGATAAAGGAACTTGATTGTCACATACAAAATCAAAGCTAAAAGCTGTCCGCGTCACAGAATAAATAATAGTTCAAGGATATATACTTATACAGCTACATTTGTTTTCTAACGAACCCAGACAAAAGCTTTAATACAGTTCTAAATTCAAACTAATTACCACTAAAAAAAAAAAAATAGCAATAAAGTAGCAAATCTTCAAAATATTAACTTATACTTACGATCACTCGTCACAAAAACGAGCAAAGCAATAAATTACTTCTGTCCACTAAGAACTGTCACTCAAACCTCCTTGGTTTCATATCTGTTTGGTTTTTCAAATTTGACTACAGAAGGTATGAAGTCGCATTGAACACTTAAATAATTAATAATATGCAAAGTTTAGTTAAAAATATTTTTTCATCCCCCCATTTTGGAAGGAGTATTTTTGATTTTCAATATCTGAGTGTAAAAGCCGTTTTCATTCGCTACAGGATAAAGTAAAATTGAATTTAGAACATCGTGTGCACTAACGCTACGCTAACGCTCAGGATTCTAATTTCTGATCACTCGCTGCGCTCGTCATTCAATTTAAGTATCCTTCAATTGTTCGGTCATCAAAATTGAGCACGCGGTTAGAAAGCAACTTTGCACTCTTATATAACAAATAACTAATGTTTTGGGCATCTATGTTTGATAGTATATAAACATGTATTTGTTATTTTGTTAGTGTTCTGTTGTGTGTATGTTTATGTATATGTAGAAGTGAAGTCGTGGTAGCCTAGTTGGTAGTACGCTCGCCTCACGTTCATGAGGTCGAGGGTTTAAATCCGGGCCCATAGCAATGAGTTTTTTGCAACGTATAGTTATTTATAATACGTCGGTTAGTATTTCCGGATATATCCGATTTATCAAAGTGATCCAAACATATAACCGAATTCTTAGCTGGCTTATAAAAATCATCTCTTCTTTCTCTGGCGACAATCGAGATCTATTCTGCACACGTAAACGGATTTCTCGGTAAGCTAACATAAAAAAAAGGAAAGCTAAGTATCTTATGATAGTCCAACAAACAGACACAAAAGTAGTATTGACCAATTTTAAAGTTCTGGCGTTCTGGTAACAAATCAATTATTACAATACAAATCTACTCTATGCATCTACTGTTCTGTTACACAAAATACCACAGTTGTTAATTATAAGTGACCACATTAATTATAATTATAATGATAATGATAATCTTTATTTCCCTTTTGACACCATACATGTACTTAGGTACGTCATTAAACAATTTATATAAGTAATCATATCTGTTATATAATACAAAATAAAATAAAATATGTAATAATAAATAAATTACATTGATTACATTAATTTCATTAATTAATTAATCATAAATTCTAGAAACATAAAATAATTTTTAATGAAAATAACAGTATTCATTACGAAATAGTAATTTGCTTAAATCTTAAGAACATCACAAAATATGGATTTATCAGCCAAGGCTTCGTCAATTTTATAATAAGTTTTAAATAATAATGATTTTTTTACGTAATTAAAAAACTCAATGTCACTTTTATTTCTTATATCAATTGGAATACTATTATACAATGTTATAGATACAAAAATGAAATGAATAATAACTATGGTATGGGGGGGAGGAGGGGGGGGGGGGGGGGTAAGCAGGGGGTAAACATAGGAGCTGAGCTCGTACCCGGGTGCAAGATAAGCTTGCGCTCTGGCCTACCGGACTCCAAAAAATATTCAGACAACATTTTCACGGGAGCACCCCTACAAAGCGATGAATGAACCATTTCAATCAGTTATATTATAAAAACGGGAAATTTTCACGTACCGTTAAATCGATGTAAGCACCGACATTGTTTCGACCCGTTCATTTCAATCAGATTAACCAACCAACGGGGCGTAAACTATGACATATTCATCTATCAATTTATGGGGTAAATGCAAAGACTTTCTAATAGCTCTACGATGGATTAAGTATTCCACACACTATCAACTCCAAAATATTGCATCATTCAATGAAATTCAATTCAAAGTTCTCTATTGAAAACTCGAACGATGACAAATGAGTTCGATACAGTGCACTAAATGATAGTTTCTAATTTATTTTAGTTCTGTTCTTGCCACTTCCCTCCGTGTAGGTGCTCCTTGTCAAGTGGCACATCGCTGCCAGTGTGGCGAGATGGCAGACCGTTTCGGTCATCACGCCCTTTCATGTGCCAGGAGTGCAGGGCGTGTACCCCGTCATAACTCCCTAAATGACATCATCCGTCGGGCTTTTTCCAGCGCCTCAGTGACGGCTACTCTTGAACCGTGTGGCTTGATGCGTGACGACGGGAAAAGACCTGACGGTATGACACTGATCCCCTGGAGAATGGGACGACCTCTGGTGTGGGATGCTACCTGTGTCGATACTCTGGCGCCGTCCCATCTTCCGGGTACATCAGTGCGGGCTGGCTCCGCAGCAACAACAGCGGAGTCCTTCAAACGGCGCAAATATGCACTACTCGACAGAGGGTACATATTTGAGCCGTTTGGCGTAGAAACTCTAGGCCCGTGGGGAACAGGGGCACATACAATTTTCAAGGACCTTGCGGAGCGTCTTTTTGAGTCCACGCGTGACCGGAATGCTGGCTTTTATTTTGGTCAACGAATAAGCATTGCCATTCAGCGTGGCAATGCAGCCAGCATTCTTGGCACGCTGCCATCGGGTGACGGCTTGCTGATCTGATAGGTAGGTTTTTATTTTATTTTAGTTTTGCTTTTGTGTCTTAGTTTTAGATTTAATTTAATATTACATTTAATTTTTAGTTCTAGTTATATATATAAATATAATGTTTAATAATCAAGCAGCAATGGTCAGATAAAACTTGACATAATTTTTATGTTTTATTTCTCTTTTGGCTCTGAGACTGACCCGAAGTACAATGGGTAAATGTTGTATTTTATTCTATTTTTTTTTTACAAATACAAACGATGATCAGTAAATAAATAAATTTAATAATTCTGGACAGTTCACACACCATATGGGCTAAGCAGAGCTTGTGTTATCGGTACAATATAACTAATATACTTATACAATACATTACATACATAGATATTTATTATTATGTATAGAACTTACCCAGAACACCCTGAACAAATATCTGCAGATCGTACAGCTATTTGTTCCGAGGCGGGAATCGAACCCACAACCTCCTGGGTCGCAGGCGAACCTTCGCCCGCCGCGCCACAGAGGTCGTAAAAAAATAGGGGTTCGGTGTTACACGGTTCATATGTTATAATTCTGATATAATACATACAAGCGCTGATTCGTCCTAGCTAACAAAGATAAATTATTTCGTTCATTTAAAAAATCGAGACACGTTTTAGAAATATTCATTGCTGAGAGCGAAGTAGCTGTTATACCTAAAGATTTAAAAATGACTTCTAAAAAACCTTGTTCATTTGAATCAATACTTTCCTTGAACGCCTGTGGAATAAAATCAAGTTATCAGTTTTGAAATTAAGTTTGAAGCAAGGGAACTTAACCGGCTTAACCGCTCTTTAAATATTCAAATAAAATAATTCAATAGCTATTCGCAGTTTGAATGGAGTTAGACATTCATATTTCCGCCGCCAGCATGTCTCGCACCGCAGAGAAGCCGACACCGGTCACGCTTGTTCCTCCCCAACGGCATGACTACGCTTCTACAGCGGCTAGCAACTCGGCTGCTTCTCAGAAAAAGGGGAAGAAGCGGAGCTGTGAACCAGTTCGCAGCGCTGCAACCGCTAGGGCTCCAAGGATTGAGCCCTGTGATGCAGAGGGCAGAAGGAAGAAACGGAAGCCCTCTAGCCGGAACCAGTGTGGTACTTATGTATCCAGTGAGCAGCACTTCCGAGCGGAGGTACGTGTCCCGCGTCTACTTCGACGTGAAGGCCGCAGAGGTGGTGGAATACATCAGGAAGAAAGCCGGAGTGGGTTTGAGGGTCATGAAGTTGGACTCTCGTCATAATGTGAGCTTTAGCTCATTTATGTGAGGGTCCCTACGGAAAATGTGAAGACTTACTTGAGCCCTGACTTCTGGCCGAAAGGGGTGAAGTTCCGGCGGTTCAAGGGATGCCGGTAACGTGATCCCCCTGGCCACGACACGTCGGCGATCACACGTGTGTTAGGTTAAGTAATAAATAAAGTGTTTTTTATGTGTATGTTAATTTCTACGGTATTTATGTTGATATGGGCTTACTGTTTAGGTTTAGTGCATTTCTCAGTAAGCGATTTTGAATTTTTGAATTTGAATTTGAATATTTACCCATAATGATATAAGCCTACTATGTGTTTGGGGTTGAAGGTTGTGTATTTATTTGTTTGTCTGGTACCATTTAGCTCCAAAACGGCTTAACCGACTGTAAAATATTTGAACTAGTTGTAAGTTAATTTAAGTATGTTGTTATTTTATTGTTAAGGTGAGTACATTATAGAGTTTTCTATCTTCTATCTATCTATCTATCTAATGCGGTTGCTTGCAATGGTATTTCATGACTTCAAGAAAGGTAAGTTTTATAGCATTTCGTCCCTAGGGGAAGTTGCAAATAGAATAAAAAAAATGTAGAGTTTATTTTGTAATTTTAATGTAAAATCGTCCTATTTTTTTAAAGAAACATTGCTGCCCAAATATAATGTCTAAGAATTGTATTTATTCACTTTAACGTTATATTAATCATATAGATAGGTACATGGTTTCATAATGTTAGGGATTGTTTGAAAGTAGTCTGAGTATAATGGAAACTTCCACGAGCAAATTTCGTTAATCTAAATTCCATAAACTGTCAAGCTTGAATGCGGGCTTTGCCAAGTTTATACATAAGCTAAGTTTGCCTGTATGTGGGATGTCAGATCATTCTATTATTGTTATCGAGCGGCACAGCTAGTGGGCCACGCGTGCCTTTACATACCTATTACGGTGCCTCCAAGTAAAACGCAAACCTCTACAATTTAAAAAAAAAAAGCATCAAAAAAAAAAGAGTCATTCAGCGCAGGCATCGCATTGGCAATACCTCTGGTGTTGCAGATGTCAATAGGCGACGGTAACCGCTTACCATCAGGCGGGCCGTAAGCCAGTTAGTCAAGTCATTTCACAAAAAAATAAAACATAAAACTTTTGCATAAATGGAGTGAGACAAACAACGACACCTCACGTTTTCCTTTTGTTGTAAACGCTTATCTCTTGTGGAATAAGTCCTTCAGGTTCCAAATTCAAGGTTATCCTTGGTAGCTTTCCAAAAATCACAGCTTTTGATGATATTTTTGGAATTTTTGAACCAACACTGACGGATCGGCGGCGGCGGGAGCAAACAATCGCGAACGCACCCAAACCGACGCAAACACCCGAAACACACGTCTGTGTTTGTAGAGGTGTTTTTTAACTGTATGTATGACTGAACAAGCAGATGGTCCACCTGATGTTAAGTGATAACCTCTGCCTTTAACAATACATTCCGTCATAGGTCACGTCCTGGGACGCACCCTATGAGGCATTGCACTGCGCCCGCCACCTTGAGACACAGATGAAAGTCTCATGTGCCTGTAATTTCATACCCTTCAACCTGGAACACAGCAATGTGAGCACTACTGCTTTGCGGCAGAAATAGGTAGGTGGTGGTACATTACGTAGTACTTAACTATTAATCTGTGGCACTACACTTTGCGGCAGAAACGTTTTGCGGCGGCTTTTTTGCGTGGTTCTAAGTTTTTTACTGAATGCTACACGCTGGTATTTAATCTAAATTGGTTGAGTTCAACCTGTGTTGTAGAACATTTTTGTGAGCAAGTCTGGGTGAAAAAATGAGTGCTGCGTGTGTGTGTGTATTGTACGAACTAAAATACATAAGCGCTCGGCTGCACCGACGTTATCTTGCAGTGCCTACTGCTAGAACTATCTCCTTGGACATGGCCATTTACGAAGGCTCTTCGAATAGTCAGCGAGTTATGTAAGGAGGACGATGTCAATTTATTTATAATTTCAATGTAGAAATTCAGAATAGAAACAATTAAATATTTTATTTAATAGGTTTATCTATAAGTTCTGTTTTTACTTTCGATTTAGTATTTATTTACTTTAGTGACATAGTTAAAGGTTAAAAAATAAATTAATAAAATGTCTACATGAATATAACGTCTGGGTTATTCCGGGGTTAAAGGGGACTTTAGATACTACATCATTTTTTTTGCTACTTCCTTACCTAGAGGGTAAATTTATCACTAGCAACATTTCTCAGGTTTATTACAGTCGGCTGAGATTATTGTGAATTAAACATAAGGATAAAATTTCTAATAAAAATTATGTTATGAAAAAATCTCAATTAAAAGATCTCGAACTAAAAGTAGTTTTTTTTTAAATATAGTGTTGGGTATAGCCAGGAAAAATAAACAAATTGGGTGAAAATAGTCCCGGAAAGTTTGGCTGTCCGAAGCACAGATATAGCAAACAGCTTGCGGTTTGCGACACTACCCTCCGGATTGTGTTTAAATTGATATTTACTGACTGAACTTAACTAAATGCAGTAATTTCTCGAGTCATTAAGTTTTATTCCTCAAATCAAAATGCAAGTAAGTACTTGGCATTCTATCGCCGTCCAGACGTTTTGGTAAGCCGAGTCAACCCTAACTAACGAACACTTAATTTTTTAATGAAATAATACCTTTTGGAACGAACTTTTTCGTGAGCTTCAAAGTAAACAACCGCGAGTATATCTTTAAATTAGCAATCAGTATAAAAATTTGTTGGTTTGTATCTGTTTACATGTAAAGGATGCTGGAAGTTACAACTGAAAGTTTGTGAGTATGTAGGTAGGTGTTTTCCCAAGTAAGCACAGTTGCTACTTTTTACCCGGGTCATTTCGTTTTTATTGGGCTCTCATACAAAGTAAAAATATCAAGCTTGATTGCGCTAAGATTCTTTGTTTTTACTTTTGTTGATTATAGTGCTAATTATTTTATCCCAACTCAATACACAGTGACGGAAAGGAAGGAAAATATGAAAGGACTCACCAGTGGTCTGCTGTTGCAAATTTCGCCAATATATCGTCGAATTTTGATTGTCAGTTTTCACATGTACACACACGGCATTTGTTCATGGTCTTCGTAATGTTTGGGGCATCACACGCGTTAATTAGTGATATTAATTGATTTTTCTTATTGTTCTTCGTTATTATGAATGCATCGTAGTGTTACCGAAATTGCACTGGGATGGCGCGGGCGTCGCTTATTCAAAACAGCTCCGTGATTAGGTATCCCACTTTTACGCGGGTGAGACAAAGAAAGGTAGATATAGGCGAGGAATATGGATTTTGCACAAGTGCGAGTGAAAGGAAATTGTCACTGTGTATGAATTCCTAATTAGCCTTTCCAAAGCTCGAGTGAGACTCGCACTCTGTGGGTTCCGTTCCGATCCTTAAATTATATCGAAATCATCAGGGCAGACTTTTATAACAGCACATCCCACGATCGTCATCAAGCTCACCCTCACATTGAGGATGCGAGAAGATCTCGCACAGTGCGTTTCACACGCTCGTTTCTCCCGCGCACCAGCAAAGTGTCATGAACTTCCGTTGGATGTCTTCCCACAGGGCTGCAATACTAAGGGTGTTGCAGTTGTCCATAGGGTGTGTTACTGCTCTCCACCTCCACGAGGTAGGCCGTCTGCTTGTTTGCCACATTAAAATATAAAAAAGCCCTTTTTAACCCCCGTCGTAAAAACGAAGGGGTGTTATAAGTTTGACGTGTCTGTCTGTCCCATCGTAGCTCCCGGACGGATGAACTGATTTAGTTTTTTTTTGTTTGAAAGGTGAATTTGTCGGGAGTGTTCTTAGCTATGTTTGATCAAAAATGGTTCAGCCGTTTCATTGCGTTGGGGATTCTTTTAATTTTTATAAAACTAATTACTTGTTCAGTTTTAACCACTTTTTCTTAAACATTCCATTAAGCATTTTTAGTGGTAGAAAAGTTGAATTTCCTCCATTCCCTCAGCTATTTGAAACTGTAAAAGTTTAGTTAATAAAACTTAATTTAGTTACATAGTATTTATTTATTTTTGATAATAAAAATTGAGGAAACTTCGCTCTTAAAATAAACGCAAATTTAAACAAAACATCTTTATTTGTAAAGTTTTGAACAAGAACTAGGTCGGTAAACTTTTAACAATCGTTTCGTACAACGTTGAACGTCTGGTTTTGTGTTTCATGAATTCCACTTGGAAACTTGGCCAAACCTTGATTTTGCTGTCTAGGGTTCCGTAGAAAAATCATTTACAACCTCTGTGGCGCGGCGGGCGAAGGTTGGCCTGCGACGAAGGAGGTTGCGGGTTCGATTCCCGCCTCGGAACAAATATTTGTGCGATCGCAGATATTTGTTCAGGGTGTTCTGGGTATTTTTCTATGTATAATAAAAAATATCATTATTATATCATATATTGTATTAAGTATATCAGTTATCTAGTACCCATAACACAAGCTCTGCTTAGCTTGGGGCTAGATAATGTTGTGTGAACTGTGTCCAGCATTATTTATTTATTTAAGTTAAATCCTTATTGCTTTGTCCGTCCGTCCGTCTGTCTAAACCAAATTTATAAATTTTCTTCGATATTATTTCCTACTTTGGTAATGTTAGCAATTGAAACAGTAGAGCAACTTGATCAGTCCCAATTAAATCACTTATAACAGCCCCAAGTAATTCCAGCTGTCAATTTCATTTATATTGTTTAACTAGCGACTCGTCCCGGCTTCGCACGGGTAGTTTCAAGATGAAAAACCGCCCCTCTAAACAACTCCTATTCCCCCCTCTGGTAGTCTATGTCACTCAGGGTGAATGTAGCATTCCAATAGTGAAAGAATTTTTGAAATCGGCACAGTAGTTTTTCAGTTTATTCATTACAAACATACACACACACAAAAATATATTAGTGTACCTAGATGTTGATTAGTGTAGATGTAGATTAGTGTAGATATAGATTAGTGTAGATGTTGATGTAAAAAGTGCCATGTGGCAGGATTTTGTTTACATACTGAGTTCGAACTGCCTACACCACATTTTTGATCAAATGTACTAAAAAAAACTGATACTTATGAAGCAATATATTGGCCCTTAGACTCGCACGGTGCTCAATAGTAGTGTTAACGTAGTCCTTTTTAATAACTTGATTTTACATAAAAAAAAAATTTTACATTTTGACAGTTATTTTCTAGCTTTTATTTTTTTACAAATAGAATTACATGTTTGTTCAACTTCTTCATACCAGACATTGCAAATTGACAAATTAGGTGTCGACGGGCAGAGCGACATCAGGCCACGCAGCTTTATCATTAACATAGTCATGTAGTGTGTAATACGCTTTCTTAATTTAGGTGGGATGGAGATGGGATGGTGGGAGGTAGGGATACACAAATAAATATCAAATACACAAAAATTTCACAAAAATTATTGTGACAAACGGAATTGGACGTGAACGTCCTCATTTGGCTATGAAATACATCTGAAAGCCGATATCAATTCATAAATATGTCGTCATTAATTTAGAAACGAATAATTTAGTGTATCCCATTAGCAAGTTGATACGTGCCAGATACAAGAAAGCTCTAGATAATCATTGTACGTTGTCTGACGTACCTTTGACTACATTATTCGACGTTAACTTTTACATCGTTATACCAACATCCACTCATCGTCCCACAGAAGTCCACTGCTGCGCATAGGCATCCCCATAGAAAGCCACGACTAAAGACTTGAGCCGCGTCCATCAGCCGTTCCCGACCTTTTTTTTTTTTTTTTTTTTTTATACTACTTGGATGACGGATCAAGCAAGAGGCCCACCTGATGTTAAGCGGTAACGTCTGCCTATGAACAGTGCATTACCTCATAGATCACGTCCACCTACGACGCAACCTATGTGGCATTGCACTGCGCCCGCCACCCTGAGACATAAAGATGAAAAGTCTCATAATGTCTTTGGTCCATCGAGACTATAACGGGCCTTCCTCTTCTGCGTCGTCTGGTTTGTTGTTGCCAGTCAAGAACCTTTGTTCCCAAATGTACAACAGTCAAGTATAATAGTAATAAATCAATACCTATTAACATAACAATTCACATGGGGGAAATGTTGTAAATGATGAGAGACAGATGTCGCACTAGCACATTTAATTAAGTTTAGTTAATTAATTTAATAACACTACCACAGACGCTTCCGTCTGGTAGTGATTTGGATCAGTTGAGCTACCTTTAGATCGTTAGCAGCGGTCTTCAGGTACGGTTTTTTTAAATTTTGTATATACCTTGTATTAGTTGTATTATTCTTTCTGTAAATAAATGTATTAATTTAATTAATGTTAATGTGTTCTTCTTTTTAAATAAATAATATTATATTCTATTCTATTCAAAGTCATTAGTTTTACGAGCTATATGGCCTGCCCATTGCCACTTCAACTTGCTAATACTGAGAGCTATATGGCCTGCCCATTGCCACTTCAACTTGCTAATACTGAGAGCTATATGGCCTGCCCATTACCACTTCAACTTGCTAATACTGAGAGCTATATGGCCTGCCCATTACCACTTCAACTTGCTAATACTGAGAGCTATATGGCCTGCCCATTGCCACTTCAACTTGCTAATACTGAGAGCTATATGGCCTGCCCATTGCCACTTCAACTTGCTAATACTGAGAGCTCTGTCGGTGATGTTAGCTCTTGTACGGATCTCTTCATTTCGAGTTCTATCACGTAGTGAAACTACGATCAAAGCCCGCTGTGCAATTTTGAGCACGTTATTTTGTGTCGTCGTCATTATACAAAAACGTAAAGCTAATGAAAAAATATGGATATCCTGATTTTGCTATAATTTAGTTTTTGTTGTGTGGAATTATTGGTAACTAAATCTAGCAGCAATCGTAAAATAATAATTATATAATAAGTTAATTTGCACCAACTAGTGCTAAGCTTACGAAAAACGTACAAATGTCATAGTGACAGGAAACGTGGGTAAGGAGATAGATTACCTAAATTTAGCCGGTTTATGCGTTTTGAAAGAAACATCGACCAATTCAGTTCAAACTCCAGTGTGACGCTTGTGACAACGGTACAGAGCCTGATTTAAGTTTTTTATTGGTTTATAATATTAATTTCACTTCCAAGTATCATGAATTAAAATGTAACACTTTAATTCACTAGTAGGTGCCAAATACATTATGTTGGCTATTTTTTCATATCACATTAGTAGGTATTATTTAAATCAAATGTATTGATCCACAAAATTACAAATGTTTAAGATTTTTTCGATCGAGCGAAATAATACGAATCGTGTTTATTTATTTATTTCACCATCACAATTATCATGTTGTTGTTATAATTGATTTATGAGCTGGTAGCTATTGTGTAGTGTAGTTTTTTAACATTGATAGACGTTCGGTTGACGGAGAACTCACATGTGGCTATGTATTATGTATTATTATTATGAAAGTATTTATTTTGTGTAACCATGTGTCCGTCCACGGCTTCGCTCACTTTTTGCCAGGATAAAAAAAGCCTCAATCCAGGTGTCTCAATCTGTATATCAAATTTCATCAAAATTGGTTCATCCGTGTCAGCATGATGGATGTAGCCAATGGATCTACTGAGAATGAATGGATTGAGTAACAAACAAACATACAAACATCATAACTGTGACATTTATGATTATAGTGGGACATATTATATGTATCCGTCAAGATGATAACACCACTCTCCCATTCTTCCATATAGGTACCTCCATCCTAAGGTTGTCTGGAAGAAAATAAGACCACCATTGTGAACTTGTTTTATTATTTGTTATATTGACGACCTCTGTGGCGCCGCGGGAGAACGTTCCCCTGCGACGCAGGAGGTTGCGGGTTCGATTCCCGCCTTGGAACAAATATTTGTGCGATTTGCAGATATTTGTTCAGGGTGTTCTGGGTATTTTCTATTATAATAAAAAATATCTATCCATGTAATGTATTGTATTAATTATATCAGTTGTCTAGTACCCATAACACAAGCTCTGCTTAGCTTGGGGCTAGATAATGTTGTGTGAACTGTCCAGCATTATTATTTATTATTTATATATTTAAGTTTTTCTATTTCTGTGTGTAATCAATCTGATATATATAGGTAGAATAGAATAGAACATTCTTTATTGCACAAAACAAACAATGTACAAAGGCGAACTTAATGCTAAGAAGCATTCTCTACCAGCTAACATAAAATAGGTACCTACATTAAAGAGTTAATCTATCTATCTATCTTCATGGTAAGTTAGGTATGCAAGCAGGCATGCTCGCTCTCACAAGATTTCTCAGTCACATATTCCTTAGTTTAGTATGCAAAGCCCGATCACATCACAAAGTGCTCATACCCTTTAATAAGGGTGGTTCTGTATGAAACTAAAAACAATTTCCAAGATCAGGGTTATTGATCTTATATGTGGTTATTTTTGAATTATAATGTGAAACTTCTCAATTGTGGTAATATACAATTACTTTACAGTTCATGTGTTTCATCCATCAAATTCGTTTCGTTTCGTTTCGTATGAGATAGTCTGGCCTCTGGTGTCGGAGTTTGTCAAGCCGCCCGAGGGTCTCTGACATGGCTTATCGACTGCTATTAATCAATAACAGCCGGGACCGACAGCTTAACGTGCCCTCCGAAGCACAGAGCGATGGAAATCCGCACATAACTTAGAAAAGTCATTGGTGCGGAGCCTAGGATCGAACCCGGTATCGTTGGATTCTGAGTTGCACTATTGAACCGTTAGGCTACCTTCGCTATATATCCATCAAATACAACTATTTGATAAAGTACCTATTATAGGGTATCTTGGTCTATGATAAAATGATAAATTAGACGAGTTTTTTTAAATAATTTATTTTATATCTTGCGAATCGAATATAATTAAGTTTTCATTGCGTATAGACATGACACGTTTTTCCTAAGTTTTCAAAGAGAAACCTTTAATTTTATTTCGTTTGCTTCTCTCGATTCACGAGTGTTTGTAGTTATCAGATTTTGTTGATATACTATGGAGAAAATGTCTTTGTCTGAGATCTTTTTGCGATATTTCATAACGCTAACTCAATATCAATAAAGCTAAAGAAAACGAAGGTTCGTTTTACACGAAAAAGAAAATACACAATCTGGATGTACTTCTTTCACTTGGTACGTGACGTCACAGTATAACCACATATAAACATCTCTTTTACTGTAGGTACGTATCAAAGAATTCTAGTATTAGGTGAAAAGCTGGTATTGTACTGGTTTATAAATTTGTACTTTGGCATTTCCTGATCTCCCTATTTTTTTTTTTTTTTTTTTTATACTAATTGGTTGACGGGACAAGCAAGAGGCCCACCTGATGTTAAGCGGTAACCTCTGCCTATGAACAGTGCATTACCTCATAGATCACGTCCACCTAGGACGCAACCTATGTGGCATTGCACTGCGCCCGCCACCCTGAGACATAAAGATGAAAAGTCTCACGTGCCTGTAATTTCACCGGCACCCTTACCCTTCAAACCGGAACACAGCAATGCGAGCACTACTGCTTTGCGGCAGAAATAGGTAGGCATATTCTAGCAGTACCTTGCTGTGAAAATGAAGTAAATATTATTTACTTTGTAAAAAAAAAAACTGAGTTCTGTGAATAACGGGATGTAAGAATTTTCTTTAGATTGTACGTAATTTAATTAGTCTGCTCCGCGTTCACTGTACAGATTAGATATTTTTGCTCGTTTATGTATGCTAATTAGATCTCATAGGTAGGTTTTCTTACCCGCTACGACAGAGCCAAAAGGTTTATATTTATAGCAGTCTGGGTATGTTTGTATTTACGTAGGTATGTTCCACCGTACACTTAAACTACTCATCCAGCTTGCTAAATAAGGTGTCAATCGATTCGTTTTAAGACTGCGTTTCCGCCAGGCAGAAATCTTAATACAAAAAAACGCGCCGCTCGAAAAAGCGGTTTTTATTGAATATCTCGTGAAATATTGATTATTTTAAAAAAAAACCCGTCGGTGAAACCTCCGTTTTATTGTATTGATTTTATTAATCCAATTTTTTACCCAATAATCTGTTCCATATTGAAAAACAATCGAATCTAGCCAAAAGTTAGAAAGAATTTTGTAATTTTTTTTTATCGACAAAATGTTGTCCTTCTGTTTTTTTCTGGGTGATCCTTCGGTATTATAATATAGTATCCATGCATATTTTTAATTTGAATGTTGTACTTGATTTAGTCAGTTTAAGATCTAATCTAAGTTTGATACTTTTGCGTATACCCCACCTTAATGGCGCGGGTGACTTTCTACCCAGAACAATTATTGCAAAAATTATCAAAGGCTGCCTGCCACCTATTGATAAAGAACACACAGATTTTTAAAAACCTTGTTTTTTAGTTGTTCCGATTTGTAAAACAAACTTGGGCAAGCAAGCAAACATACATAATTGAGTTCTGCTGAAATACCCACGCTCATAGCTCATGACTGGTGATCAGAAGCACCCACACCCTACACTACACGCATAAATACCCACGTTCATAGCTCATGACTGGTGATCAGAAGCACCCACACCCTCCACTACACGCATAAATACCCACGCTCATAGCTCATGACTGGTGATCAGAAGCATCCACACCCTACACTTCACGCATAAATACCCACGTTCATAGCTCATGACTGGTGATCAGAAGCACTCACACCCTACACTACACGCATAAATACCCACGCTCATAGCTCATGACTGGTGATCAGATGCACCCACACCCTACACTACACGCATAAATACCCACGCTCATAGCTCATGACTGGTGATCAGAAGCACTCACACCCTACACTACACGCATAAATACCCACGCTCATAGCTCATGACTGGTGATCAGAAGCACCCACACCCTACACTACACGCATAAATACCCTTGCTCATAGCTCATGACTGGTGATCAGAAGCACCCACACCCTACACTACACGCATAAATACCCACGCTCATAGCTCATGACTGGTGATCAGAAGCACCCACACCCTACACTACACGCATAAATACCCACGCTCATAGCTCATGACTGGTGATCAGAAGCACCCACACCCTACACTACACGCATAAATACCCACGCTCATAGCTCATGACTGGTGATCAGAAGCACCCACACCCTACACTACACGCATAAATACCCACGCTCATAGCTCATGACTGGTGATCAGAAGCACCCACACCCTACACTACACGCATAAATACCCACGCTCATAGCTCATGACTGGTGATCAGAAGTACCCACACCCTACACTACACGCATAAATACCCACGCTCATAGCTCATGACTGGTGATCAGAAGCACCGACACCCTACACTACACGCATAAATACCCACGCTCATAGCTCATGACTGGTGATCAGAAGCACCCTCACCCTACACTACACGCATAAATACCCACGCTCATAGCTCATGACTGGTGATCAGAAGCACCCACACCCTCCACTACACGCATAAATACCCACGCTCATAGCTCATGACTGGTGATCAGAAGCATCCACACCCTACACTTCACGCATAAATACCCACGTTCATAGCTCATGACTGGTGATCAGAAGCACTCACACCCTACACTACACGCATAAATACCCACGCTCATAGCTCATGACTGGTGATCAGATGCACCCACACCCTACACTACACGCATAAATACCCACGCTCATAGCTCATGACTGGTGATCAGAAGCACCCACACCCTACACTACACGCATAAATACCCACGCTCATAGCTCATGACTGGTGATCAGAAGCACCCACACCCTACACTACACGCAAAAATACCCACGCTCATAGCTCATGACTGGTGATCAGAAGCACCCACACCCTACACTACACGCATAAATACCCACGCTCATAGCTCATGACTGGTGATCAGAAGCACCCACACCCTACACTACACGCATAAATACCCACGCTCATAGCTCATGACTGGTGATCAGAAGCACCCACACCCTACACTACACGCATAAATACCCACGCTCATAGCTCATGACTGGTGATCAGAAGCACCCACACCCTACACTACACGCATAAATACCCACGCTCATAGCTCATGACTGGTGATCAGAAGCACCCACACCCTACACTACACGCATAAATACCCACGCTCATAGCTCATGACTGGTGATCAGAATCACCCACACCCTACACTACACGCATAAATACCCACGCTCATAGCTCATGACTGGTGATCAGAAGCACCCACACCCTACACTACATGCATAAATTCAACACATTAACAACGTAGGTAAATGTATTTCTGAATCCATAACTTCAATTTACTAAGCTAGCTTAACCTACATTGATTTATATAAACTTATTTTAATAATTTAAATTCTTAATTTGTTAGGTACTTTTTAAATCATCAAAATTCTGTTTTTCTACTTAATCAAAGTAACCTGTATTACGGAAGAGCGAGACCCTCTAACACAGGTATTTTTCTTACTTAAAAGAGGGTCCCTACCAATATTATGTATCCTAGATTAAGTTTAATGAAATAAAATATTTGTATTTTGTAAACTACCGATATTTTTACCTTACGGCCAGATATTCGACTAGCTGGACCTGGCAATACTAAATAACCCACTTCCACTTATTGGAATACTGTAATAGCTGTAAATCCATCCATCCAAGCAAAACCTCTCAAGCACAATCAAGGTACCTACCTCCATCAACGAGCATATAAATATATCTCCATAAAAACAGGCCAAGTGCGAGTCGGACTCGCGCACTACGGGTTCCGTACCATAATCTATAAAAACGGCAAAAAAAATCGTCTGTTGTATGGGAGCCCCTTTAAATATTTATTTTATTCTATTTTTGAGTAATTATTGTTATATAGCGGCAACAGAAATACATCATCTGTGAAAATTTCAACTCTCTAACTATCCTGGTTCACAAGATACAGCCTGGTGACAGACGAACAGACAGACGGACGGATAGCGGAGTCTTAGTAATAGGGTCCCATTTTACCCTTTGGGTACGGAACCCTAAAAACCGGCTAATAGTGATGCCACCCAAATCCAATATCAAAGGTTTATATAATCGTACGTTTTATATCAATCAGGTTGAAAGCGACTTTGCTGGCTCATTGAAGATTTACAAACGCCGACTCATCGGCAAATAAATGGATTTCCATTTAGAGGAACAACATACTTTAGAGAGCGTCTATTGCATTCGAATTAAAATAAAAGGTGCGAACTTTTGACAATATTGCATTGGAAATTGCGTCTCAAACTGTGAAAATAAATACCTACCTAGCAAGTCTTCTCGAGAGCACTAGCATCCTACTGGTGGTGAAGAGTCCATTATCCACCAGTACAGAAGAACCTTCCGATGGTACGTTTGATGGGTTAGTTTATGCCTAATCTATATATCTATATATATATATAAAACAAAGTTGTGTTAGTTACACCACTTAAAACTCAAAATCGGCTGGACCGATGTTAGATTTCTCTTTTTTGGTGGATTCTTCTCCGCTCCGAATAGTAGAATAAGTAATAAGGAGAGGGGGGGGGGGGGGGGGGGTCACCGGGGGCTACCCGTGCGAAGCCGGGGCGAGTCGCTAGTTCTCAATAGTCAAAATATAGCTCGGATCATGCTCTCCGATCAAGTGTCGACGTCATTCATGTCACAATTAGTATTATTCTACTCATCTGGCAATACAACACAGAAATATTATTGTAGCGAAATAAACACGTAGTTTTATTTTGGTACACACACACATGAGCCGATTAATACTGCCTACTTTAGGTAGGTATTCGTTTATACGTGCTTGTTTTTCTTTTTTGAATGCTGTGTTTCCTTCTTTTTGTATTTGGTTTTGTATTTTTGTATTCATGTGTTATTTTGTGTCAAATAAACGTTTTTCTATTTCTATTTTTACTGAGAATTTTAGTTTACTAGACGCGTTTCTCTTTCACTCTTTCCGCTTTATAAAAAGAATAAAAAGTACAAATATTTGTTGTAATGAGCCTAATACAAATTTCCAGTCAATTCATAACAGTCTCGATTCGGACCTTTAAGTGTTGATATAATTGGCCTTCAGGTCCGGTAACCGTTTTCTTGGTTTCAACTTTATGCTCTACTCTTATACTGCACGATACTTAGTTCACTAAAAACTTGGTTGTTCTAGAGTTCCATTTGTAATTACGGACCTAGGGGAGTGGCCAAGGCACTAGGCAAGGTTCGGCTACCATGAGCGCTGTTGTTTATTTTTCCTCTTCGGATTTCCATCACCACCTTCCAATGTCAATCATGAATATTCAATTCATTCGGAACTAATCCGCGTGAAAGCAAACCAAACAACTAGGTAGTAATGTTCGCGTGTCCTATTTGGCTTTACTGCTGAATGATTGGATAAGTTTAAATTGTCACTGAGGTTATAAGAACTCCCTCCTCCTCGCGTCGTATTCCTCAATGCTGAGGGTCGTGCCATGGATCACCTTCTACTGATGTTGCGCCAATGAGATCTGTTGCCAGCGAGCTGCACGGCTTCGTGGAATTTCGAAGAAAACTAAACAGATTACGATTATAATAAGAACGGTACAGACCCATTTCATTAAAACTACGATCGAAAAGGCGAAAAATGTCACCACATGTGGAGTTTTATTATGGATAAATAGTGAACGGAGCGGTCTGTCTGTAGGTCCACCTAGTGTTAAGCTGTAACTCCTGCTTATTACAAATGCAATAAATACCTAAGGCCACGTCCGTTCAGAATATGCCCTTATTATAGGATGTAGAGCCCACATAAGTGTACAGCTGAACATAGACCTCCCCATAGAATGCAACGCGATTGTGAGCCACCTCCATCCACTGTTTTTCTACGACCTTCATAATGTAAATGGTCCATCGAGAGAGGGGCCTTCCTATTTTGTGGATAATGATTAGCCATATTCAGTGATAATTTTAATTTTATGTATTTCTTTTCAGGTGTGGGTGGAGCGAAGCATCGAGTTTTGCACAGAAAAGTGGCCAGATTCCATAAAGAAGGAGTTATTTGGAACCTTCAGCTTCATCCTCGTGTACGCTGTTCCCGGTAAGTCCAATGCCTGGAATTTGTTGGGACCTGAACTGAGAAGAGAAGGAGACAGAAAACAGAGCCGTTACCTAAATAATAGACGACCTCTGTGGTGCGGCGGGCGAACGTTCGCTTGCGACGCAGCAGGTTGCGGGTTCGATTCCCGCCTCGGAACAAATATTTGTGCGATCTGCAGATATTTGTCCCGGGTGTTCTGGGTATTTTCTATTTATAATAAAAATATCTATCTATGTATTATATTGTATTAAGTATATCAGTTATCTAGTACCCATAACACAAGCTCTGGCTTAGCTTGGGGCTAGATAATGTTGTGTGAACTGTCCAGCATTATTTATTTATTTATTATTTATTTAATAGAGAAGTGGATTACGACGTTACAATTATTGTATATGTGCCCCATTTTTTTTCTTTTTTTTCTTTCGTTTGCCCAAGAATAGAATATAATAGAAAATACTTTATTGTACACCTTAATAGCTAATAAAACGAACAAAAAGAAACAAAACTAAAGTTTTTCCTTAGTTTTTCCTGGTAATGGTATTCAATATCATCGTCAGTAGTCTTTAGACGTCCACTGCTGGACGACGTCTTTCTATAGAATGCAATGGAGGGATTGCCATAATAGCCACGCTTGACAGGCGGATTGTTTTTTTTTTTTTTTTACTACTTGTATGACGGAACAATTAGATGGCCCACCTGATGTTAAGCGGTAACCTCTGCCTATGAACAGTCTATTACCTCATAGGTCAGGTCCACCTAGGATGCGCCCTATTTGGCATTGCACTACGCCCGCCACCCTGACACATAAAGATGAAAAGTCTCATGTGCCTATAATTTCACCGACACCCTTACCCTTCAAACCGGAACATAGCAATGCGAGAACTATTGCTTTGCGGCAGAAATAGGTATGGTGGTAGTACTTCCCCGGACGAACTCTTTCACAAAAAAGCTCTACTACTACTAGGTATGGTGGTAGTACTTCCCCGGACGAACTCTTTCAAAAAAAAGCTCTACTACTACTAGGTATGGTGGTAGTACTTCCCAAGACGAACTCTTTCACAAAAAGCTCTACTACTACTAGGTATGGTGGTAGTACCTCCCCGGACGATCTCTTTCACTAAAAGCTCTACTAATACTAGGTATGGTGGTAGTACTTCGCCGGACGAACTCTTTCACAAAAAGCTCTACTAATACTAGGTATGGTGGTAGTACTTCGCCGGACGAACTCTTTCACAAAAAGCTCTACTAATACTAGGTATGGTGGTAGTACTTCCCCGGACGAACTCTTTCACAAAAAGCTCTACTAATACTAGGTATGGTGGTAGTACTTCGCCGGACGAACTCTTTCACAAAAAGCTCTACTAATACTAGGTATGGTGGTAGTACTTCCCCGGACGAACTCTTTCACAAAAAGCTCTACTAATACTAGGTATGGTGGTAGTACTTCGCCGGACGAACTCTTTCACAAAAAGCTCTACTAATACTAGGTATGGTGGTAGTACTTCGCCGGACGAACTCTTTCACAAAAAGCTCTACTAATACTAGGTATGGTGGTAGTACTTCCCCGGACGAACTCTTTCACAAAAAGCTCTACTAATACTAGGTATGGTGGTAGTACTTCCCCGGACGAACTCTTTCACAATAAGCTCTACTAATACTAGGTATGGTGGTAGTACTTCCCCGGACGAACTCAAAACTGAAATGGTGATCGCAGTACTGGCGTTTAGTACGCGAGGTGTAGTCTCTTGCATCCACGGGAGAAGGACAATATTATTAAGATATTCTTAGGCCGGACAAACCAACAAAGGGTTACTTCATATTAATTTATGCTAAATAGTCACAGATTTCTGCAATATAATTTTTTGTCTGATATATAATCAAAGACTTGTAAAAAATCGTAGACGGAATCGTAATCGTAGTCTTGACTAAAACACATTTTTAGCGAATATATACGCGTTACATAATTTACATCTGATAAACAAAAACTTATTACGTAAAGCGACAAATATATACATGGTGTCCGTGCTACTCTATTCAAGTGTTTTGTTTAGTTTACGATACCATAGGATGACTCTCTAGTTTGTCTGTCACAGTCTATTTTCTCCGAACCCAATGGATGCAAATTTTTAATTTAAATATACAGAGCTAGGTGCCCCAATTACGGACTTATTGTTTTAATAAATAAATTGTGGTTTTGGGGGTAAATTCAGGGAAGCAAACTAGAAAAAACAAAGCAATCGGGCTCGTTGTGAGAAATATAAACATAGGTAGGTACTTAAGTTTTTATTGCATAGTTTAAAAGATAATAAAGAAAATACACGAAAATCGAGCATCTTATATACGGAAAAAAAAGAACCAACATTTAAAAAAAATATATGGAATTATAGCCTTTACTTATAGTTTACCATTGCATGAAAACCTAAATGAAAATCCTATGTTTATATTACCACCAGAAACGGACAATATTCATGTAGGGGAAATGCGCATAAAATGAGTTCATTGAGGACTTATAAGGTCAAAGGTAAATTGGTCTAGTCACTAGACCACCTTTACAGACTCTAGTGATTAATGTAATATGGTAGCTTACTACTACGGAAACCTCTTCTGGAGGGCAATTCTCGTGCTTTAGAGATTAAGTCGAATTCGACATATGTCGAAAAAAGATAGCGAATGTCCAATAAAATTTTAATTTGCTATTCTCGTGATGTCACAAATGGACATAAGCGACCTAAATCATTCAACTCGAATACGATTTGATGGTTATTGTGACATTTTCGAGACATTTTTTGTAGAAATTCATGCTTTGACATTATCTCTAATTAAGAGATAATCTCTACTATCCGAGAATTGCCCTCCTATTCTTCTGGGTTAGGGGCCTTTCACTTCTGAAAAAATGCCAATTCCATTCAAGTGAAACGTCAAGAAAATCACTTGGGTATTGGAAATTTTATACCTACCTACGTTTAGTTACATAAAATACCCGAAAGGGTAGGTAGAGCCTCAAATGGGCCTCTTTTCACTGTGGGTTGCACCATCGTGGGAAATAGACGTGACAAGTGTTGAGCTCATCGCCGCCATTGCTTCCCACGACTGACTCGGCTAACGCTTTCTTCAAGTAATAACACATTCCTTAAATAAGCTAGCAGCCAGGAAAAATCTCAACGACTCTCACAAACAAGTCCGAAAATAATATTCTAAGATAAGTTCCAATATTCTACGTGCAAAATACATAAAATAATAAAATACATAAAATCAGAGATTGTTTGTAAATATATACCCGGATCACTGAAGTATGTACCTGAAGTGAACACGTCCACCCGGGATCAAAGTGGCGTCAGTTTTCTCAAGCACCCTTCATGTCTTGTCTCAACAAGTATTCTAAAGGACGTTATTAAGGCAGCCGGATGTAAAAAACAAAGACAAATCCTTTGCAACATGATTTACCCCACTTAGTGGGATAAGGACTGGAAAATAAAGATTGCGTAGCTATTATGCAACATGACCCTTATATCCAATAGAAAATGAAGTTTTCCATACCTCATGGATAATTATACAAAGAAATTTAAATCAAGTTTAATAAAATTTATTTGCAAATAAGTTTTTTGTGAAAAATATATCTTTCAATACAAGCTTTTATAGAATTAGTTATTGTAACCGTGTGCTGATCAAAACGTGCCTAAACACGGCCAGTTTACTTTTATCCCTCGAGGAGTTCCGTTGTCCACCTTCCGTCTCCATCATCAATCAGCTCGCTGTCACCATAATATTGCATTGTCATCGGAACTTGACAGTTATGCAAAATATCATCTCAATCGGTTGAGGATAACTGCTTTTAAATTCAGTTGCAACATTCCACCCGGACATAATAATATACATTGCAAGTTAAATAAAAGCTTGTAAAATAAGCTAGGGCCATCTGTAGCAAGCAGTTTGGCGTTGAATACGCAGGTGGATGGAGTAATCCCAGGTGTAATCCCTTAGTTAGCTTTTACGATATCCACGGGAGGAGCCGAAGGGGTATATTCTTACGCCGGACACGCCACGGCACAAACGATCAAGTGATTATTAATGCGGATATATTTCACGAAGTGATATTGGTGCATGCCTCATTTATTGAAATTGAATCTGCCCGGCCTTCCAGAAAGTAGGTCAATGCAGGCACTACCCGGCCGTGGACTACCAGCTCTTATTACGACTCATTTCAAAAAGAACAGCACTCAATTTGTGCGGACCTATGTTAATATTTTGAATGATTTTTAATTCTACACCTATTTTACCATCTATTTTTTAAGCAAATAAATGATCTTTATCTTTATCTTCATCTTCTAAGTATGTTTATTCTAAATTCTTATGTTAGAATTCAATTCAATTCAATCATGATTTATCAAATAGGTACAATTACACACTTTTTAACGTTATAATACAAATAGTTACACATTTTGTAAAGAAAATTAATAAATACAATTTCGTCATAAAAGTATTGAAAAAATTAATAAAAACAATTTCGTCTTAAAAGTATTGAAAGAAAGAAAGAAACATTTATTTATGAATATACAAACAAAGACACACACCAACAAAAAAAAAAAACAAGATAGGAACTAAATAAAAACTAAAACAAAAACAAATAACACAGATAAAAAAAAATAAGACAAAAAAACAAAAAACATGTAGGTAATATTGGAATTCCAATTTAAAAAAATAAAATTTATAATTAACAATGTAAGTCTAGATCGTCAAAGGCTTAAACAAAGCTCCACCAGAAAGGGGCGTTAGAAAGAATATATAATCTTAGATTTGTTTTTTTAACGTGAATCAATAATACAATTACTGTATTATAACAAAAATATTTTTTTGTTGCAAAAAAAAATACTACCAAATAAAATGTGTTTGGTTCTGCAAAATATCTACTTCCTTATGTTTTTATACAAAACACGCGAAGCTGAAGGAAACCTCATTTTTAACAAAATGTTTTTCCAATTTCCACCCTATAATTACCATGACTGTCATGTTGTTTTAAGCTGACCACAACGTACTTCCAATATCATCCCGAAAACACAATGACATTGTGCTACAATGTGTCAGGAAGGGGTGCTGAAACTCGTCCCAAAACCAATCATTGGCAAATTGTGATTGACGGATTGTTTGTCACCAAACTCGTTGATTGTGTTGAGTCAATGGTGTGTCTGATGTGATTGTGACGTCAGTGGGATGGAAATAATGAATGCTGGAAATCAGTATATCGCCTACTTGGCTGTCCATTGCGAGTAAAGTCCTAGTAATGTGTTTTTACCTTAATTATATGTTTATTTGTTCCCGATAGCACGGTCAAAAGTTGCGACTTCAAACACCGGGCATAAAATTGTAGGTATAAATGTATAATAGTAGTATGTATAGTTATATATATATATATATTTGTGTGTATATTATACTTATCTATTATTCTGTAATATTTTTTTGTAATAATGTGTAAGTTTATTTAATGAAAATATTTCTTTGACATTTAAATATGGGTACACCCCAACCAATCTTCCATATAATTTCAGCTCCTCTCCATCCAAAGGTTGTCTGGAAGAGGTCGCTCTTTAGCGATAAGACCGCCCATTGTACATTTAGTTTTTTTTTTGTTTATTTGTTATGTCTTGTTTTTTAACTAGTTTGTAAGGTGTGCAATAAAGTATTTTCATTCATTCATTCATTCAATAGTACCTACTACTACGGAAATAATGGGCTTCGGCAATTATCGGCCTTTTGAAACAGAAATATGATTGAAAGTGATTTAAAAAGCGACAATTAGACACGAACGACGAATAACGAGCCACATTGTTTTCCTAGTAGCTGTACCTAAGTTTGCAAAATTGATTTTTAAGTATGGTCACCGAATATATAATAGTTGGTATGGTGTGCAATAAAGAATTTTCTATCTTCTGTCTATCTATACCAATAAATATTGTAAAAGTATGAGACACTACCAGTACTAACAACATTAATAAAACTGGCCAAGTGCGAGTCGGACTCGTGCACGAAGGGTTCCGTACCATTATCTCTATAAAAACGGCAAATATAATAAGTTTGTTGTATGGGAGCCCCCTTCAATATTTATTTTATTCTGTTATAGCGGCAACAGAAATACATCATTAGTGAAAATTTCAACCGTCTAACTATCACGGTTCATGAGATACAGCCTGGTGACAGACGAACGGACAGCGAAGTCTTAGTAATAGGGTCCCGTTTTATCCTTTGGGTACGGAACCCTAAACACAATGGAGATTATGGAGTATCACCTCTACGTAACTTTGAACTTGATAGGCTTATAATGAGAGTATTTTAAAATATCGAAAAGAACGTTTTCAAAACATAATCAAACTTTTTTTGTTTATCCTCTGGCTAAGAAAAGCTGCAGTCTTGTGTTCTTACCATTGTTATTATAATAAATTATAAATTAAAAAGAAACAATCCTTAGAAGTCGCTGTTTAAGGATGGTCCAACTTTTATGCACGCCAGTATATTACACAAGGTCACATTGGGTTGGTATCTTAATTAGATAATCTTCAGAAACCAAGTTTCTTTAAATCTTATCATATTTCATTAAAATTATTTGAAGATTATGATAATATCAAAGCTTAAATTCGCCTACATTATTTAATGTTCTAAGAAAGCTTAGTTAATTAGGGCTTTAGATCAATTAAATTAATTTTGGGCTAGATGATAAACTTGATTGTATATCTTTTCTCAATTTTGGTGAATCTTAATAACCAATTATGGCTTCTAATAATGATAAAATAATTTGTAAGCTCACGATACGTCTGTCTAGTTTATATCTTCAATATATTGGGCAATACCAGCTGTTCTGTTAATTATCCGAGGGATACACTGATACATTATGTTCGGTAGATCGTGTGCCATAAGGAAAAGAGTCAGGTTGAACCATTTGCCACATTATGGTAGTTCCAAAACTTTACAAAAAAAATTGACCTAAGTTTTTTTTGACTATGAAACTTCCCAAAATATTTGTTTACTTATAACTGTTATATGTTATATGTTTGCTTGTTTTAATATATTTAATATTAAAACAAGGTAAGGTAAGGTAGGGTAAGGTTTTGAGGAATAAAATTGCTATGAGCCAACAACGTATCGAGAAGTAAATAAATAGGTAATAATTAAAAAAAAATAAAAAAACACGCTTTTATAGCTAACCGAACTAAAAAATAGAATATAATTTTCAATTTCAAAGAGTTTATATTACAGTAGTAGAAAATCGAACAATCAATAAGTTATTTTTTTTTTTTTTTAAAAGCGTGGGATGCTTGATAAAGTGAATTTAACAATCATTCTGTTGGCAACTATCTATGAGAGGAGAGTTATGAAAAGTAGTAAAATGAACCCCACGCTTTTAACAAAACAAAAAACTGATTGATTGTTCGATCTTCTACTACTGTAATATAAACTCTTTGAAATTGAAAATTATTTTCTATTTTTTAGTTCGGTTAGCGATAAAAGCGTGTTTTTTGATTTTTTTAAAAATATTATTTATTTTTCATTTGTTAGTTCAATTTATTTATCTCTCTCTCTCTCTCTCTCTCTCTCTCTCTCTCTCTCTATGCAAAGTTTCAAATTAATCAGACTTCTGGCAATTATGCTCAAAGATTCAGTTACATACATACATACATACATAGATACAACCCAATCTAATAAAAGCGTGTTAAAAAAACCTATGAGTAGAGTAATTTTGAATATAAAAAAGAAAGTGTGACTGAGAACTTCCAAGGTTCTTGTTAGCAACTGTTGTGTAATTATCGCATATTGAGGAAATTTATAGTTTCTTTATTTGTGGTATACTGTTGAAATGTGCAACAGAGTTTTTAAAGCTTTGGAGTATCTGAGGCAATCTAACTTTTTGAACTAAATTCAAAGTTTATTTTAATGACTTCTCGATACATTGTTGGATCAAAGGAATTGTATTTCTCTTAAATATTGATTTTAGTATAACAGACAAAAAACTATTTATTGCAAAACATGGAGTCGCAGAGGTTATATGACAATTGTTTATATTTTTTTGAAGTAATTGTCTTTTTAAGGTGTTACAAATAGTATAGGATTAAATTCCGCACTAAACGGCGCATCAAACCAGATAAAAATAGTATAGGATTGAATTCTGCACTAAACGGCGCATACAAACCACATAAAAATAGTATAGGATTGAATTCCGCACTAAACGGCGCATACAAACCAGATAAAAATAGTATAGGATTGAATTCCGCACTAAACGGCGCATACAAACCAGATAAAAATAGCATAGGATTGAATTCCGCACTAAACGGCGCATACAAACCAGATAAAAATAGTATAAGATTGAATTCCGCACTTAACGGCGCATACAAACCAGATAAAAATAGTATAGGATTGAATTCCGCACTAAACGGCGCATAAAAACCATATAAAAATAGTACAGGATTGAATTCCGCACTAAACGGCGCATACAAACCATATAAAAATAGTATAGGATTGAATTCCGCACTAAACGGCGCATACAAACCATATAAAAATAGTATAGGATTGAATTCCGCAATAAACGGCGCATACAAACCAGATAAAAATAGTATAGGATTGAATTCCGCACTAAACGGCGCATACAAACCATATAAAAATAGTATAGGATTGAATTCCGCACTAACTAAACCAGATAAAATTGTGTCATAACGTGGTCAAATAATATCAGAGTGATCTTTTCTGCTTAGTATTTTTTTTAAATTAACCATTAAATGGTTAGATTACTCTAAAAACGGATTTGTCATATATTCATTTATAGTTTAAATATACCTGATTGCCTAAAAATAAAAGAGGCTCTTTTAGAAATTATAATCATTTTCGATATGTTTGTGGCAGTTTATTAGTATTTATTAATGTCTTAATGCTGTTTTGTCAAGATTTAATACTCAGCATGTACCCGAGTATACAATTTGACAAAACTAGCATTCAACCAATTAATAATAACTAGCGACTCGCCCCGGCTTCGCACGGGTAGCCCCCGGTGAAAAACAGCCCCACGATATTTTATTACTTATTCTGCTATTCGGAACGGAGAAGAATCCACCAAAAAAGAGATAACTATACCATGCCGATTTTGAGTTATAAGTGGTGTGTAGTAGTAGTAGAGCTTTTTTGTGAAAGAGTTCGTCCGGGGAAGCACTACCACCATACCTATTTCTGCCGCAAAGCAGTAGTGCTCGCATTTTTGTGTTCCGGTTTGAAGGGTAAGGGTGCCGGTGAAATTACAGGCACATGAGACTTTTCATCTTTATGTCTCAGGGTGGCGGGCGCAGTACAATGCCACATAGGGTGCATCCTAGGTGGACGTGACCTATGAGGTAATGCAATGTTCATAGGCAGAGGTTACCGCTTAACATCAGGTAGGCCATCTGATTGTTCCGCCTTTCGAGTAGTATAAAAAAAAAAAAAATAACACGACTTTGTTTTATATATATAGATTAATATTCTCAAGGGTGCTAATAAAGACAGATTCATAATTACTTTGTAAAAACTTTATATTCAGTTTATAACTTTCTCATAGTGATCTGGCCGGGCCAATCTGTCCCCGGATACTTTACTAAATGAGATTAGCGTAGAATAATAATTTTATAATAGTACAAAATTAGTTGGTAATCACTTTATAATTATATTCCTGACGCTTGCTAAAAATTAATATTATCTGGAATTTCATGTGATGGGTTTTTAAGGTAAGGCGAAAAAAATAATGTTTATGAAATCTGACTTGAAAACACCAACTTATCTGTAGAATGAAATGTATGTTAAATGATAAAAATTATTTAGTTTTTTTTTTGGTAAATGCCTTTTTTTCTATCATCTAACATACATTTATAACCATTGTTCTACAGATAAGTTGGTGGTACTCTACGAAGCGATTAGCCCGTAACGTCTAGATTCCCCTTAGAGTCTACGGCAAGCAAATCTTGCCAAAAGTACTATTATTTATTCTGTGTCAAAGATACATTTGAAATCCAGTACGTGCCGTTCTAGGCTATAGTGAATCGATTTTAACCAACGACTTATATTTTCCAGGGTGTATCGTGGTGGTTTCATACTCTCTCATGGGACGGAGGTTATGCTCAGTGCTGCCGCCGTTCGACCAGACGGAAGGCAGCGCAAATAGCCAGCAGGTTAGCTATCATTCCATATTTTAGATTCTCGTAGCACTTCGTAGTAAGTCTCGTAGCCGTAGCACATCCGTAGCCGCGTCCGACTATCACCACGTGATGTGGTATATAGCATGTTTGGTGGTTTTACTAATGTAATCTTACTTATTTTATAACTTAGGTCTCTTTATGAAAGATGGTTTAATCCTGGGCTTGGACCAGTCCAGGCTTAAATATCGACCTTTGTTATATACGACTTTAATACAAATGCAGACTTTGTTATATACGACTTTAATACAAATGCAGACTTTGTTATATACGACTTTAATACAAATGCAGACTTTGTTATATACGACTTTAATACAAATGCAGATGGTTTGTTTTCCAAAATCCACTTTCGACCTAAATAGTCTAAAGTTGTGTCAAAAATGCAAAACCTAAACTATTTCCGGTTTTTCTTGAACCAGGCACACCCTAGTTTAGAAATTTTTTACAAATTGACAGTTGACTTTGTTTGATTGATTGCTTGTTAAAAGTTAAAATTCAAATTATAGATAGATAGATAGATTAATCATAAATCATAAATCATAAATCATTTATTTGTTTATGAATCTAGGTACAATACAAAATGCATTAGATGTTCGGTTGTAGGTAAGATCGCTAGATTCTGCTTTTCAGCGTACAAACATTATACAGATAACAATTTAACAATTTATTGCACACCCAATAGACAAATAAACAGATAAAAGAACAAAAAAACAACAACAACAGTAATGTACAATGGGCAATCTTATTGCTAAAAGCGATCTCTTCCAGACAACCGTTATGTGAGTATGTGACACTTTCCTAGAAGATCCATCAGTTTGACCTGTTGGCGAGTATGGATTTCTGAATAAAAAAACCCATCTGCTTTTGTATTAAAGTCAAAAAGTAAGCACTAAAGTTCGATATTTAATCCTATACTAGTATAGCCCTAATCTAAACTCAGGTTTAAACCAACAAAAAACAGTAATATAAAATATATAGTTATTTCAATAAACATTTAAAAATCCGGGAATTAAACTACTGAGAATTGAACTGTTAATTGAGTTACGGAGAATAGGACGCCTAATCTAGTCAATCAAAATAATGAAAACGATTCATCATGAAATCACACATTGCTCACGTAACAGTAGAAATACATTGAATCATGGTTATACCTAAACCACCTTTGTACACATGTATTTCACGCAATAAATAATACTTTACTTTACTTTACTTACTTTACTTTAATGTATCACATAATTTCACCAAAAGACAAAACCTGGAGTACAACAATAAAATTATTGTAATATCTATTATTTTCGTCTCACTAGAGTGGAAAATTAATTTCATGTCAATTGTCTAATGAGTTTATTAATTTCTATAATTGAAAAACAAATCCTCATACCTTAATATTTTGCTATATTATTTGAAGTATAACTTCTTAATTTTTTAAACAATAACTTAATAATCCTGGTTTTTGTAACGTCTGTGGTCCATAGAGGAGGGTTTTTTTTGAGTTATCTGGCAAATGCATATAGTACGGCCTTAGAGCATTGCAGGCCTCCGGTTGCTCGATGAGTACGGCAGTGTAGTATTATTTTATCTGTGGTACGACACTAAGTTTCCTCACATTGATGTCTTTGTACACTTGTATATATTTTTTTCGCACTTTTCCTACACATAAATCTCCAGGATTAATTCAGAAAATAGTAACATTAAAATGACCCTCGGACCTTCAGCGTGTCAAGTAATTCAATGTCCGAGATAGTTAGGTACTGTTCGCTGAAAATTGATGTGGGTACGTATTTCACGACCCTCGTAAAGTGTAGCTTTGGAATTACAACGAAACAAATATTTTTGGTCTTTAGGAATTTAGCGCCGTATTAATAGTACACGCAGAGGAGCCATGTTTTCATAAATTGTGGTGATAACATTTTACAAATTTGTCCGTCTGTCCATCTGTGTGTCTGAGCGTCCCTATGTATGTCACAGCCATTTTATTCGGATGTCATTGACACCATACTGTAAGGATTACTTAATTAGTTACTGCTTGTTTACCTTTATACCTACAATATTGTATCGTATAGTTTTTAATAATTGAAGACGGAACATGTATTCCTCGAACTTGTCAGACTGTTTGCTATAAAAAGAGCTGTTGGTCGTTGCCATCAGGCAGTCTTGTACTAAGAGCGCTGGCGATAACTTGTGTAATTGGTATGTTTGTGTTTTTCATATTATCTGTGTAACTGCTATTTTTCCGTGTTTTCATATTATTTGTGTAACCGTGTAAATAGCTTGATACGTGTTGTGCGTATATAGTAGTGCCCATATTTAAAATATGGGAAATTGTAAGTAAATGAGCATGTTGTCGTGGGCTCTAATGATGACGTTAGTCACTAAATTGTAACGATATTATATGAAAATTATATCCTGATGGTTGAAAACATCTTTCTATTTAAAACGATCCAATGCCCTTTTAACTCAGAAGTGCGAACGGACGAGTATTTTAGTAAGACTTTTACTAGCTACCTACCCCAAAGTTTTTATTTTTTTTCTTTGCCTTGATTTTTACGCTTCATATTTCTTGAAAGGCCGAACATTTTACTGATTGCTTGGTTATGAGAACTAATCATTATTAGAGCTACCCACGATCTCGTTTAGTTTGTTGTTATCGTGTAATAATCATTGTGCCGCTCATGTAATTCCTCCAACTATCATGTGGAGATAATTCACAATGCCTACCCACTTTATTGAACAAGGTCGGTCATGCATGGCATGACCAAGGAGACAGGTTTGATTGCGCCAGTTGCTGGTACTGGCGGATCTAAAGAAATTATGAAATTCCATGGTGATTTTCACGTGTGTTCAGATACCCTCATCTTTCTCCGTTTAATGCGTTCGGGATTCCGTTCGCGTGTCCCTGTTGTGTTTTCTGTTCTAGCTACGTGAAATGATGCGTGTTGTGACGTGTCTGTTGATAGCTGCGATCCCGATCGAGTGAGTAATGCTAAGGAAGCCCGCGGGGAAGGTGCTTATGCAGCTGGCATTCGCGAAGCACGAATATTGCGTATCTGTTGGCAAGTGCATACGTAGCGACAGAATACATATGGTATCGTAGTAGATTTAAGTATTCATGATGCTGGTGTACGTGACCGCACATATGAGTGACGCCAAAGCCCCGACTACTGCAGTCACTGGAGTCGTTCATTATTGCGACTACCCTATATTCGAAATAGACATTCCGGTTCAATCTTTGTAATGCTAACTGCCAAGGAGTGAAACATATTGCTGAAGTCTGTCTTCTGATGGTTAGAACTGATATCCATAGCACTGAGTCGTGTGGTGATGGTGGAACTGAACTGAGGTTGTAATGCCTGGTGCCACAAATAAATAGACGAGCGTTACAGAGTAACGGCCATCCAGCAATTGCCGGTATACTCGTATTATTGATGAATATTTTGAATTTAATGTTTCAACTTGAACATTTGAAATCTTTCCATGTAGGGATTTTTTGGACGCGATCAGTACCTACCATAAGTAATTTAGTTTAGTTTTGTTTCCCATGTTTTAAGACTTGTCGTTGTATTGCGTAGTCCACAAACATAAAGTCCAGCTTTTTACAGGTACGGCTAGCTATTGCCAACATAGTACCGGCATTATAGAGTTACGGCCGGATATTGCCACTTGAATATTTTAACTTGAATATATTAACTCGAATATTTGATCTCGAGTGTTTTAACTCGTGTGTTTTTACTCGAGTGTTTTAACTCGAGTGTTTTAACTCGAGTGTTTTTACTCGAGTGTTTTAACTCGAGTGTTTTAACTCGAGTGTTTTAACTCGAATGTTTTAACTCGAATGTTTTAACTCGAATGTTTTAACTCGAATGTTTTAACTCGAATGTTTTAACTCGAAAGTTTTAACTCGAATGTTTTAACTTGAATGTTTTAACTTGAATGTTTTATCTTGAATATTTTAACCTGAATATTTTATTTTAACTTGAATATTTTAACTCGAATATTTTATCTCGAATATTTTATCTCGAGTGTTTTAACTTGAATGTTTTAACTCGAGTGTTTTAACTCGAATAGTTTAACTCGAATAGTTTAACTCGAATAGTTTAACTCGAATAGTTTAACTCGAATAGTTTAACTCGAATAGTTTAACTCGAATAGTTTAACTCGATTATTTTAACTCGAATATTTTAACTTGAATATTTTAACTTGAATATTTTAACTTGAATATTTTAACTTGAATATTTTAACTTGAATATTTTAACTCGAATATTTTAACTCGAATAGTTCAACTCGAATAGTTCAACTTGTATATTTTAACTTGAATATTTTAACTTGAATATTTTAACTTGAATATTTTAACTTGAATATTTTAACATGAATATTTTAACTTGAATATTTTAACTTGAATATTTTAACTTGAATAGTTTTACTTGAATAGTTTAACTTGAATAGTTTAACTTGAATATTTTAACTTGAATATTTTAACTTGAATATTTTAACTTGAATATTTTAACTTGAATATTTTAACTTGAGTGTTTTAACTTGAGTGTTTTAACTTGAGTGTTTTAACTTGAGTGTTTTAACTTGAGTGTTTTAACTTGAGTGTTTTAACTTGAGTGTTTTAACTTGAGTGTTTTAACTTGAGTGTTTTAACTTGAGTGTTTTAACTTGAGTGTTTTAACTTGAGTGTTTTAACTTGAGTGTTTTAACTTGAGTGTTTTAACTTGAGTGTTTTAACTTGAGTGTTTTAACTTGAGTGTTTTAACTTGAGTGTTTTAACTTGAGTGTTTTAACTTGAGTGTTTTAACTTGAGTGTTTTAACTTGAGTGTTGTTTTAACTTGAGTGTCTTAACTTGAGTGTCTTAACTTGAGTGTCTTAACTTGAGTGTCTTAACTTGAGTGTCTTAACTTGAGTGTCTTAACTTGAGTGTCTTAACTTGAGTGTCTTAACTTGAGTGTCTTAACTTGAGTGTCTTAACTTGAGTGTCTTAACTTGAGTGTCTTAACTTGAGTGTCTTAACTTGAGTGTCTTAACTTGAGTGTCTTAACTTGAGTGTCTTTACTTGAGTGTCTTTACTTGAATGTCTTTACTTGAATGTCGTTACTTGAATGTCGTTACTTGAATGTCGTTACAAGTAACGTTCAAGAATATCGTTACTTGAATATCGTTACTTGAATATCGTTACTTGAATATCTTTACTTGAATATCTTTACTTGAATATCGTTACTTGACTTGAATATTTTAACTTGAATATTTTAACTTGAATATTTTAACTTGAATATTTTAACTTGAATATTTTAACTTGAACATTTTAACATGAATGTTTCAACTCTTAAATTTTAATTTTATTATTCTTACTTGGATATTTTAACGATCGCCTGATAAGACGATTGGTTGAAGACTAATTTGACGATTTTAACTTGAATATTTTGAATTGAATGTTTGAACTTGAATATTTTAACTTGAATATTTTAACTACGATATTTTAACTTGAATATTTTAACTTGAATATTTCAACTTGATTATTTAACTCGTTAATTTTAACTTGAATAGTTTAACTCGAATATTTTAACTAGAATATTTTATCTTGACTGTTTTTACATGATTGTTTTTACATGATTGTTTTTACTCGAAAATTCTAACTCGAATAACAACCGCCTGATAAGACGATTGGTTGAAGACTGATTTGACATTTTAACTCGTAGAGATACGATTGTTGGTTACGTACAATGCGGCCGGTTAGGTACATAATGTTTACTTTACCAAACATTAGTAGTGAGTTAGTAATAAATATGTTCTTGAGCAGCCCTGCTAGATTGAACATGTGTCACCTGTGCTGTGATAGGGGGAGCTGCTGACACGAACTTGGAGTGTTCTACCTATTAAATAATTATATTCATTTGAGCAACATCTCACGTATTCCAAGTGATCTTACATTTGAAGCTTACATGTGAGGCGTTGATGGAGTACTTTGTCAAATACATGGTCAAAGTCCAGTTACGCTTCGCCTACAAACTCCTTGTTATCAAATTCCATAAATTGTTTCATGCATGGGCACACGTAAACTGTTTAGTATATTCTTCTTATACATCAGTGCTGCTTGGCAGATAAAACACATTCTTCTTTTAAAAACTGAGCCAACTGATAACAAACATTTATTTTGCATGTTCCCAGTCCTAAGGCATATATCCATTTTAAACTTATCTATTCATAAGCTCTGTTAGAGCAGTCAGGAGCTAAAGTTAACATAACTTTTTAATAACAATAAAAATGTACATTATATATCCCTTTAGCTATTCTGTACTCGAGCAACTTTGGCTGTTTTGGTATTCTGGTCTATTACCGGTACTTTGAGTATGCTTTTAAGAATTGATCTGCAAACACCTTCGCTATATTTCTAGGGTACATTACTAGGTCTCCGTTGTGGGTCCTAATAGCCGGGAAATACAATTTTAGAGGTGGCGTTGCGGCAAATGTTGCAATAGAAAGACTTGTCACTATTCTCCAGTGTCTTGATTGATGCGTGCTTCTTTGTTTCGTAGATAGTACAACACACTTATTATTCACTCTCCTGGAAAACTTATAATCATCTTCTGAGCCTGACGATTGGTATTTATACCATTAGAGTTTCTTCTCTGATATATGTTAAGAGTATGCAATCCAAGGCTTATTTAAATATTGTACCTAACTACTTTTTCAAGGGCATAGTTGTCTGAGGTGATATTGATCGCTACTTAGATTCCTGTTCATAATTGTTCAGAGTCACATACAGGATTTACTCTCTTTAAGTTTCCTGCTAGATCAGAGTTAGTCTTATAAGTATATAAATTGGTAAAATCTTTTCAACCTAGTTGAATTATTCGATATTTGTAAATGGCGTCGGAGGCCGGACTCTAATAAGCAATAGTCACTAGTCACTCCTGCCTATGGCAAGCTATTTCTCCTAACAATGTCTCCACATTTACTATAACTAGGTCCAACAGTGACGGAGCGTAACCTCGTCGGAACCTTGTTGGTCTGTTAACTCATCGGATCAGATTACTGTTAATAAGTATTTCATTAAAGATACCGGCTGGGTTTTATTCAGTCTGGTCTACATTGGCCGATTTAGAGATTGGTAGTTTATGTTATCAGATATTATCAAAGCGTTATTTTCCGAAGCAGTAGAAAGATTGTCCTAACATTTTGTATTTCGAAGTACACTTACCGCATAGTCGGTACAGACCTACCACGAGAAAGTGGTGCTATACTGTATGTCTAGGTAGAGTGCTTCCACATCCTCACGCATGCATCTCTAGATTCAGTACAACCATGTCCCTGCTGAATGGCGTGCAAATTTAAGTTGGAATCTAGAAATGTTACAGGTCCTCCGTTTTGAGTTAGTGATGCTGCGGTTAGAGTGTTCACATGCGTATGTCTCCGCATTAAGTGGTTTCTTGGGATCAATGGTGGAAAGCGATACTTTTAATATGATTTGTTCTTGGAGCATTGCGGCCTCCGTAGGTACCGTAGGATTATTTTGAAACTCTGAAATGCGGCTATCTGTCTATTATTTAGTAGATAATTTACTACATCAATAAGTGGTCTCAATTTATTCGAAAAATCCTTTTTAAATAATGAGAGAGGGGACCAAATAGTAAGTCTGAGCGAAGCTGATTCATGGGGCACTGGCATTTCAAGTAGAGGTGCTAAGCGATCTTTGTCTGGTTTGCACCCATGCTTAGTTTCTTTACCGTAAATTCACTATTTTCCTTGATGATGGTAAGATTATATTTATCAGCTACCTACATGAATTACGAGAACATGGTCTTATCATGGTCCATCTGATCCAATCCACAAAACTTTGATATCATCTAAATATGAGTACACACCGTCAATTTTGGACGGTCCCAGGATTGTTCTTTGAAAGCATGCTCCGCCTGTATCCCCCAAAAAAGAATACGACAAAATTGTGGTATAAGTTACCTGCTACTTCAAAGACCGTGACGGGCTTATACATTGAGATTAAAGGTATTTGATTTTACTAAATACCAACCTTGAACTCAGATACTTTCAAAATCAACTCTTCAATGTTTGGCAGAGGACAGGCATCTAGATAAGTAAAATTATTTATAGTTTGAGAGTAATCAATGCTCGTACGTTTTCGTGGTGAGCGCCAGACGTTCTATGATTCCGTCTGCTAAAAGGTAATTTATTTCAGTTTCGATAAACATTTGATCATCTGACGTGTCTGATCTGCGAGATTTGATTGCAATGGGTCTTCAGTCAATCAATGGTAGCAGACTTCTCTTATTTCCGTTTTTAAAACCGATGACGTTATTGAAACTTTTTGTGACATGGTTTAGTATTTAATCCGTACTGTCGGATGACTTTCTTATCAATAAAACTAGCAGTGCTTCTAGTGTATATCAGCGCTTTTACTTATACCCCATCCACATAAATAAGTAATGTACGCTCCTGAAGGCCAGTTGAGGCCAATTGAATGCAAGAAGTTGTATCATTTTCTTTTTGAGTGGTTATGATGATGTAGGTACTTCTAGGTTAGCTTTTGGAGACTTTTGCGAAATGTCCATTCTTGCCATATTTGAGACATTTCGCGTTGGCAGCTGGACAAAAACGGCGAGTATGTCAAGATTTGCAAAAACAATTCGTTTTGGTTAGAAGTTGAGCTTTGGTTACAGCCACTTAGAGCAGCGAAAGATACTTCCGATGACTGTGATGCGTATCTTGCTGTCCGCATTTTGCTAATTCTAGAGTTCTCGCTTGATTGCAGATGTGGCGACGAACCACTGTAGAGATGTTTTGCCGCTTGTCTTAAGAAACCGATGACGGTTGATTTTTTTTAGTACCGAATAATAATATATTGAATTTGCAAAGATTACTGTTCTGCATATAATTTCCTACAATGCTACTCCAAACACTCTTCTTCCAAACTGAGCGTTTTGTTTTCTAGGAGTCTTTGCCACATATCCGGAGATGTTGTCCCGGCAATAAATGCGTCTCTGATGAACTCTTTCTCATTCACTATAGCTTTTCTGTTGGCTTGTTAAATTGGCAGTCCTTGGTCAGCAACCGTAGGACCTGGATATACTGGTCAATGCTTTCACTTTGTTGGCTATAAAAAGCAGCTCCCAGTATGGGAATATTCAGTTTATTGCTTGTGATGTCACTAGCATGCGACGACGCGACGTGAGCTGGACGTGTTCCCTCATCATGGCTGCTGATGGTCGGCTATAATAAGCAGCTCCCAGGATGGGATATATGTTGTGGATTTATGTTGTGTATAAGCATCGCTAATGACAAAGAGCTAATGCTTATCTTGAATTCGTCGACATTCTCTTTACTTTATGTACATGATATGACTGATATAGTTGATGCTTATACTTGTGATTAACTTGAAAAGCGGTAGCTTATGCTATGTACTGTATGTACAATCTTATTTGGTACTTTGTAACGTGAACACTATTTACAAGTTTCAGATATGGAAAGTACGCCGCGTCTCGTCGGCCATATGGCGACACGGACGATGGCGCTAATGGTGTATGTCGGAGCATGTGTCTGATGAAGGTAATCGGCACCCTGTTATGAGGAGAGTGATGACCGATGCTTTACATATCCACACTGTTATGAGGAGGGTGGGTGACCGATGCTTTAAATCTTCATCCTGTTATGAGGAGGGTGAAGACCGACGCTTTACACTTCCACCCTGTTATGAGGAGGGTGAAGACCGACGTTTTACACTTCCACCCTGTTATGAGGAGGGTAGTGACCGACATCTCATCGATGAATCGCATTGTCATTCTAGAATCGATGCGCAAAGAAGACGTAAGCGAAGAAGATCCAGCTCTAGTGAAGAATCGTCTACACAAAACCGACGTCGGCGATTTGAGAAGTCTAAACGATGTCAAAAACGCACCCGCTTCCCTACATATTACGTACTAAGCCGCACGAGTACGTCTAGCATGATAAACATCATTCATTTGTAACACTAAATTGATGCTGGACAAGTTCTTAAATATAATTTCTCTTGTAAAGTTTTTTTTGTACATTTCTGTTGATTTCTGGTTTAACTTACTCGTGGTTTGCTTTATTATGTAAAGTTTAAAATGAATAATTTATCAGAGAAAGTAACAAAATAGTCTCGGATTATTTAAATAATTTCCGGCTTTTTGTTTAAGCCAATTAATGTTACTGACGAATAATTTAGCGTTAACTGTACAATTCAATCAGTTTCATTTAATTAGTTGGTTAAATATCTTGATAGTAATTATCTGAGAAGATTATATAGAAAAAAATGTATGATTGGAAAATTATAAACGTAGGTACCTCTATTTTGTTTTCATCTTTTTGATGAAGTTATTTCGATGTTGATTGTCGCGTAGGGACTAGCTCCAGCAGGATAGCCGAGCTGTAAGGATTACTTAATTAGTTACTGCTTGTTTACCTTTATACCTACAATATTGTATCGTATAGTTTTTAATAATTGAAGACGGAACATGTATTCCTCGAACTTGTCAGACTGTTTGCTATAAAAAGAGCTGTTGGTCGTTGCCATCAGGCAGTCTTGTACTAAGAGCGCTGGCGATAACTTGTGTAATTGGTATGTTTGTGTTTTTCATATTATCTGTGTAACTGCTATTTTTCCGTGTTTTCATATTATTTGTGTAACCGTGTAAATAGCTTGATACGTGTTGTGCGTATATAGTAGTGCCCATATTTAAAATATGGGAAATTGTAAGTAAATGAGCATGTTGTCGTGGGCTCTAATGATGACGTTAGTCACTAAATTGTAACGATATTATATGAAAATTATATCCTGATGGTTGAAAACATCTTTCTATTTAAAACGATCCAATGCCCTTTTAATACACGGTGAATTTATTGGTCAAAGTCCATTGACTGAACTGAACACCGACAGTAGGCGGTCGTCGTCGTTTCGTATGAGGTACCTCTGGTGTCAGAGTTTGTCAAGCCGCCCGAGGGCCTCTGACACGGCTTATCGACTGCTATTAATCAATAACAGCCGGGACCGACAGCTTAACGTGCCCTCCGATGCACAGAGCGATGGAAATCCACACATAACTTAGAAAAGTCATTGGTGCGGAGCCTAGGATCGAACCCGGTATCGTTTGATTCTGAGTTGCACTATTGAACCGTTAGGCTACCAACGCTACAGTAGGCGGCATCATTTCGGCAAAGCCGGAGATTTTACGAGAATTCGAGAATAGTTATGCAATTCATTAAATTCGTCAAATTCTGGGGAGTAATGAGTTAAGGCAAACTTAATTAAAGTGTTGATTTTTAATATACTGATTCATATTTTCAAATTTTAATACATTATCAGTACCTTTACTTATCGATATTTTTGTTACGTACAATCTTAGAGCTTTGCAGGCCTCCGTTCCGTGTTGCTCGATGCGTACAATAATGCTCAATTTTTTTAGCTTACCTAACTAAAAAACAATGTTATCAAACCTAGGATATAATAAGGGACGTTATGTAAACGGGAAGTTAGGCAAACAAGGCTTATTTTTAAGCGCGGGACATTTTGCGAAAGGGACATACCGTCCGAATCCTAATATTTTACCTACTTCTTATTGTCGTATCGAATTGAAATTTTGTATGTTTGAGCTGATCTGATGATGAAGCCCGCAGATGGGTGGTGGAACTCTTCAGTGGCAGCTAGTAAATCTATTGAATCAGGGCTCATAAGATTAATTTTGACGAGTCCTTTCGATGGCAATATAACATAGGGTTACAGCGATCTGATCTAATGATGTAGGCGGAAGGTGGAAAATGGAATTGTCTGCATGCAGTCCGTCTAAACCTGACTTGCCGGCCGCGGCAGTAATGTACTATAACTGCTTTCTTTTGTATATCTGTCGCTCCGGTTCGTTCGTATCTGTGTATCCAGTTAATCTATTTTTCAATCACTTGCTGAAACGATTGGGCAGGATTACGCTGAAATTTGGCATACATGTTAAGTTCAGAAGACAGTACAATATTATTGTGACAACGAGCTGATCTGATGACTAATAATAGTCGTGACAGTCTTTGGGCTAATTTTAATAAGCTCACAGTTCCGATTAGTAATCTCATAAAAGCTTATCACGAAAAACATATATTGCAACAACACAAAAAAAAAACATGTTCTTTCTTATCTTGATAGCACCCAAATATTGATATAATAAAAAAACATGAAATTCCTTTATTGTTATCCTACCATGACGTCATAATAATAACGTAAAAAAGGTATTAACCTGTTTACGAGCCATAAAGCTTTGGAATTGTGGTCTATTGTGACCTGATAGGCAGCGAAGTGAATACTGTGATTAGATGCTCATCTAAGGTACCTAATTTAATATTTTTTCTATTCGTCGTCGTCGTTTCGTATGAGGTAGTGCTGGCCTCTGGTGTCAGAGTTTGTCAAGCCGCCCGAGGGCCTCTGACATGGCTTATCGACTGATATTAATCAATAACAGCCGGGACCGACAGTTTAACGTGCCCTCCGAAGCACAGAGCGATGGAAATCCGCACATAACTTAGAAAAGTCATTGGTGCGGAGCCTAGGATCGAACCCGGTATCGTTGGATTCTGAGTTGCACTATTGAACCGTTAGGCTACCATCGCTCTCTATTCTATTTCTATTCTCCCATCTTCTATTTATTTTATGATAACATATCAAATAATAATCGTTGTTTTGCGATAATATTACATGTATTACTTGCTACTCTGTGGAGTATCATTAATTAGTATTTTAAAAATAATACGAAATTTCATGACCTTTTATTGGATACAGACAACATTTATGAAAGCACATTGGTGTCTAGCACACATGATTTAAGCCCCTAACCTAATTACTCTATTCACGACTAGATGTCACCACAGAAAAAAAAAAGTGCTATCAGCTGCCAATCCACGCTAATGATTGAGTTCCCTTAAAAAAAAAGTATCTTTTAAAAACAAGTTTTATTTTGTAAATATATAGATTTTAAACTCTGAAAAAAAAGGACAGGATATTATCTAATTCTTCTAGGTATACACGATTCGTATTGTTTCGCTCGATCGATAAACATGGTTAATTATGTGGGTTTATACTGATTTTATTTGAATAATACCTGCTAATACGATATCAAAATATACCCAAAAAAATGTATTTGGAACCTACAAGTGAATCAAGGTGCAATTTTTTTATGTATACTTCGAAACAAAATAAATATTAAAAACCCATAAAAATCTGAAATCAGGCCTTTGTCGCAAGTGCCACACAAAAGTTTAAGCTGAATTGGTCTTTATATATGCGTGGTTAAGATTGATGTGTTTCAAAACGCATTGAACTGCTCATTTTGGGTACCTATCGCCATGAAAGATCGGTCTTAGAAATAACTATTGTGTAAACTATATCTCAATTCCTTCTCTATCAATTTCAGCGACTCCGCCTGGTCCGCGAGAGGAAGCGGGTGGCGTGGATACTGCTGCTCCTGGCAGTACTATTTGCGCTGTGCTGGCTCCCATACAACATTCTCCAGCTGTTAATAGACGTGAACGCAGTCCAGGTGGATTCAGTATCGCTCGTGTTGCCCTACACATTACTGCTAGGTAAGTATACAATCATCGTCCTCAATATAATAATAATAAAATAATAAAATTGTTTATTGACATAAAAATAATGTTACAGACATTTTAATGAATTCCCTGACTTCTGAGCTAGGTCCAATGACCTGTGTTACAGAAGTCAATGACCTGTGTTACAGAAGTCAATGACCTGTGTTACAGAAGTCAATGACCTGTGTTACAGAAAATATTACAAACTCAGCAAACAGGCTTCCGTAATTTAACCCCTAAGTGTCGAAGTTTGTAAAAAACGTGACGCGGACAAAGTGGAGCGCCTTTCACTAGTAATAAGCAAGAGCTTATAAATAAAATCCCTCTCATAGATCTTCGTTCATTATGTTTCAAGCCTAAATTATGCATGTAGGACTTTGTTCTCTTCTAGGAGTATTCTAGAGCGAAGACAATATATTCTCATTGGTTAATTGAACCGGGCGTTGCCTTGTACTTCGTGAATATTAGACAGGAAAGGGTAGGTGATGTATTGTACTGAATTTGTAATTGATTAACGAAGTTAAATATCAACAACAAACAGATTTATGGTTTTTGAGATAGGTTAGGAGCAGAATGAGGACTGGACAAGGATATTGGAATTAAATAAACAGTTTCAAAATAATTCACGACCATATTAAGGTGAATGCTCACGTTTGCGGCGCGAGATTCAAAATTTTTGGTGTTTTTTGCCCTTTACAGGTCATCAACACTTCTTCAGATGACGAAAGTTGAGTTCGCGACAACTAGGAGACCTATCAACTAGAGGACACATGTTTTAATTGATTGTGTCTCATAAATATCATCAGTTTAGCTACGATACCCCTAAACAAACAAAAACACTGTAAAAATTTGTTTAGGGGTATCATAGCTAAACTGATGATATTTATGAGATACTATCAATTAAAACATGTGTGTTAAGTCTCCTAGTTGTCGCGAACTTAACTTTTGTTATCTGAAGAAGTGTTGATGAGCTGTTATGGGCAAAAAAACACCAAAAAAAATTAATTTCGCGCCGCAAGCGTGCGCATCCACCTTAAATACTAAAACGGTCGATCTACAAAATTTGCAATTTGTCATAACACCAAACACCAACGATCGCGTGCGAACTAAGTCATAGACTGGTTCCCAGCGATAGCTGGTGTCTCATATCAAGGTTTGACTCTGAAAAACGGACATTTCGACACTTCATCCGCCCTGGGCTGTTATTCGCTATGACCATAGGAGGTTACTTGACAATAACGTGTGTCGTCACAAAGTATTTTGAACGATGATTCCACGCAGATATCGTAATGAACCCACGTTATGTCACGTTAGGTCATAGCGAATAAGGGGGATGTCCTTGCGTTGGTAATATCGTATGTCACGACACGCGTTGTTGTTTGACGCATCGACGTGTCTACCACACAAAAGTATGTACCACGCACATACAACTTAACAAAATACCCTCAGAATAATTAATAAGTTATCAGTTTTGTTCAAAATTGTAGTCAAATCCTTAAAATAACTTTGAGTCTCACATATTAACTTTTATTTAACTATGTATGTTCGACAAATCTTGCAACTGAATTTTAATGCCATTATCCTCAAGCGATTGAGATTAAATTTTGCATACCTGCGAAGTTCCGATGACAGTACAATATTATCGTGAAAACTAGCTGATCTGATGATGGAGATGGAAGGTGAACAACGGAACTCCTCGTTTGGATAATAGTAGACTGGCCGTGTTTAAGCTCATTTTGATCAGCACCCGATTCTGGTCATTAATTTTATAAAAGCATGTTTTTTTTTTTTTAATTATTAAATATTATTTATTTCCAGGGCACACAAATTCAGCCATCAACCCTATCGTGTACTGCCTGATGACGCGCAACTTCCGGAGATCTCTGCGCAAACTCATCTGCCAAGACCCCGGTAACATACACTCTAGTACTCATTTCCATGTAAGTTTACTGCCTCCCTTCCTTAAGCTTCTATGGATTTTTAACTAAATTATATATTCACATTTATAGTGATTTTGCCAATGTGTGGTGTAACGCACACATGGGTAACCTGAGTAATGTGAAGATCAGAGCTTTTAAAAAAGACGCAAATGTTTTTGAAAGCCGAAACAACACGAACCCCCAAACTCAAATAAGTGAAGATGTCACCCGGGAAACTTTTTATTTTTTGGATGTGCATATCAATGTGGTTTATAAAACTGTAAGATAACAGAGATTATGGCTAGGTTTTTAATGATTTTAGTCGAGTGTTTCAATACCTAGTTATGTGCAGTTTACTTTATCTTAACCATTGCAATAAACATTTTTTTTGACCAACAAAGCACATGAAAAATAATAACGTAAATGGCGTCAAGTGCCACCATTCTACCGCAGAGGTTTTATTACATTTTTATTTGTTTTAGAGAACCAGTGTGTGTTTAATGCACTCTGGTGATTTACCTCAGTTATACAAAGTCTACCGCACACCAAATGACGCGATGTCGTAGTTCACTGCATTATCGACGTACTGTAATGACTGCATGACAAATATGTGTCTAGTTTTGAGTATGATTGCACCTTTATTTAAAGCTTAATATTGCATGACATTTCTTGTTATTTGTTTATTTGAGAAAACAAAGAGTAAGCACTTCTCATATATCATCTCAGATGTGTAGCGCAGGCGCAGCGGCCGTTAAGTCTAACTGTCACGGGTATTTATACAACGCCGCGCACTTGCCAAACCCCTCCTTTTTAACCAGTTGACAGTTGGGCATAGTTCAAAAACCGCCTATTTAGGAAGTTGACAGTTGAGACGTTATAACAACGGGCTACCTCGCAGATCAATCCACCTGTCATGCTCTCTACGTGGCATAGCGCTGCGCCCGCCACCCTGACACATAAAGGTGAAAAGTCTCATGTGCCTGTAATTTCACCGGTAAAATCTTGCTCGGACGAATTCCTTTGATGACCTCACGCGACCTGTAGCGACGACCTGTAGCGCGGCGGGCGAAGGTTCGCCTGTGACGCAGGAGGTTGCGGATTCTATTCCAGCCTTGGAGCAAATATTTTTACGATCTGCAGATATTTGTTCAGAGTGTTCTGGGTATTTTCTTGTATAATAAAAAAAAAATATCTATGTAATGTATTGCATTAAGTATATCAGTTATCTAGTACCCATAACACACGCTCTGCTTAGCTTGGGGCTGGATAGTGTTGTGTGAACTGTCCAGCTTTATTTTTATTTTTTATTTATTTAACTCATTTAATAGAAAAGCTGTACCTACTAGTGCTACTACTTCTATTTTTTACACAAATAATTGTACGCTGAGCACTGATGATCTAGCTAGCTAGTGGAAGGGAACCCGATTTCCAATCCTACGGTCATGGGTTCAAATCCCAGACAAACAACAAAAGATTTTTCGCTCGAAAAACTTATGTGCGCAGTAGGTAAACACAGGAAAACATCGTGAAGAAACCGCAATGTCTTAGAACCGAAAAATCTAAGTTATGGCGCACTGCATCCTTTCACCACACTAGTTTTTTCACCATTGGTCACTACACTATCACTGACCTAACTTAGAGTGACCAAGAAAGAACCGATGACATAAATTAGTAAAAGTACGCTCAGCAAGCATAAATATGTGCTTTCACAAAGCATGTAAAAGACAACGGGCATCAAAAATAAATTGTGAAGAGATTGAGACTAGATTGAAAAAAGTGACTCAAATATCAGAGAAGGCAATGATAAACAAACAGTCAGTGCGGACGGGCTGAATAAAAACATCTATCTCCCACAAACCTTTGTAACAAAACGAGACAAAAACCAATTACCTATTCCTGATTGTAGAATAGAAAAAATAGAATAGAATATTATTTATTGAAAAAAAAGAACACATAACTTTAATTAAACATAATTAATTGTGCATCTGTCTCTCGTTATTTACAAATATTTCATAATTTTCCCTATGTCACAGATAAAATAATGTGAAATTATTATTTAAGAGATTTATAAATTTGTTTTTTTTTGTTTTACAGATGCAAGGCTTGCGTCAAAAGTCTAATACGTCTAGCATGAAGACCTGCACCACAGTGACCTTCCGGAGCAGCAACAACCAGCTCGCACGAGGCTCCCTGCAGAGCAAGGGGCAGGGCTCCATCAGGGACCAGCAGTGGAACCATTGCTATCAGAAGACACCGCAGTTCATATAAAGAGCCGCTCGAAGGATTAACACATCGAATTAAAACTAACAGCCTGGCCGCGCTGCGTTCAAAAACTCGCTTAAAAAGGGCTTAACTGAACCCATTTTATGTTGTAATCATGTAAACACATAGGGCCTTATTACAAAAAAACTAAATTAGTCCTGGTTTAAACCCGAACTACGTAGTCTAGGGTTGTAGCGATATTTAAGTTATATACAACTTTAATACAAAGGCAGATGGTTTGTTTTCTGAAGTCAACTCTAGAGCGAACTCATAGTTCGATGTTATGTCAAAAATGTCAAAGCTTCGGACTATCTCTGGTTTTTCTTAAACCAGGCAGCCCCCAAGTTTAACAATGTTCTAAAAATTTACAGTTAATTGCTTGTTGGATAGAAGTTCGTCATCTCGATTGTGATGACACTCTGATACAAGATCCGTCAGTTTGACACGTCGGAAATATGTGTAGTTTAGAAAATAAACCATCTGATTTTGTGTTAAAGTTGTATGTAACTTTATTACCGTGACAAACCTTAATTTAGTTCGGGTTTAAACCTGGACTAATTTAGTATTTTTTTATAATAAGGCCGCGACAGTTTATAATAAATCTCGAGAGTTTGTGAACTGTCGAATGATTCTGAACAGAGCATTAGATTTACGGTTTTATAGACTTTAGGGTCAATAAAGTTTCAATAACTTTGTAGGTAAAGGTGTAAATAAACAATAGCCAAAGCATGAGCTTCAAGTAAAGTTTTTTTTTTTTTTTTTTTTTTTTTTTTAACATTGATAGACCTTTGTTTGACCACGATCTAACCTGTTGATAAGTGACGATGTGGCCGAAGATGGAGCACAAAGGTCTAGAAGGCACCTATTCACTCTAGACTTGAAGAGACCCAGATTATAGTTTTCAGGAAAGACAGACGACGGCAGTGTATTCCACTCCTTAGCAGTTCGCATTATAAAGGTAGAACCGAAACGTTTTGTGCGAATAGAAGGTATACTAATGAGGTAAGGATGGTACTGAGCCGTACGCCTGCTCGTCCTATGATGAAAAGGAGATGGTGGGATCAGATCGTGCAGTTCCTGGGAGCATTCCCCGAAATGTAACCTATAGAAGATTGAAAGGCATGCAACCTTACGGCGGTGCTCGAGACTCTGGATCTTAGTCTCCGCCATATGTTGCTCACCTATAAGCCTGAAAGCTCTACGTTCGATCGAGTCCAAGGCAGCAAGCTGGTATTTGGCCGAACCATCCCAAACATGGCAGCAGTACTCCATACCAGCCCGGACTTGTGCTTTATACAAACTGAGAAGCTGTCCTGGTGTGAAGTAACGCTTTACCTTATTCAGGATGCCTAGCTTCATGGCAGCTGTTTTTGCCTTAGACTCGATGTAAGAGCCAAAGTTGAGAGTAGGCGTGAGCGAAACACCTAAGAGCTCGAGGTGATCTCCTATAGCTACAGGTACATCGCGGAATACAGGAACTTGGAGAAACGGACTATTATTCTACGACTATTATTATTCTAGTCATTAAACAGAAATATTCGATGAAGAGCTATATATGTATATAGGTACGTATAAAACACATATTGAAATCTTGAATTTCTTAAAATCTAGTCATTTCGGTTTGCTTGTATTATAATAAGAACATACCTTTAGTTTCTAGTTTTACTTACCTAGTAAGGACGAGTATATTAGTAGTAAAATAAATGAAATTGTTTAAAATATGCTGTACATCTAAATCTTAATTATTTAACAGTATAATTATACCAGGTTTTATTTTAACTTTATGTACCTAAATTTTTAAGTAGGTCAGGGCTCTGTAGTCATTAAGCAAAGGAACCCTTATAGTTTCACCTTGTCCGTCCGTCTGTTTGTCCGCGGCTTAGCTCAGAGTCTCTTCACGACAGTACTATATTATAATGAAGTTAAAAAGGAAACTATTATAGCTAAGTCGGCTTTACAAGTTACTTTAAGCTTTACGAGTAATAGTCGAACAATTTATAAAATGAGCTTTGAGAAGTAAAAAGGAAAATTTCGTACAAATTCCATTCAAAATTACTAAGATGAAGTTGTTAGTTGTAAACAAACAGAAAAAAAAAAAAAAAAAAAAAACACAAAAACAGAAAAATCCACTTTGTAATTTTAATTTCATATTGTGGCGGGCAATACGGAACATTACAATGCGTGTGTCCCGACATGCACTTGGCAACTTTTTTTATTTATGTTCAAAATTGATTTTAAACTCTGGTTTCTGTTGAAACCTATTTTCTTGGATCTGACGATTGAATTGACTTGGTTTTTTTACGACCTCTGTATCGCGTCAGGCGAGTTGCCGGCTGAGATGCGAAAGGTTGCGGGTACGATTCCCGCTGCGGGACAAATGTGTTTATGATCTGCAAATATTTGTTCCGGGTCTGGGTGTTATGGTACCATGGTACTCGTAGTTTCTCATAACCACACCACAGGGAATCCTAGTGTGGGGTCAGGACTATTGTGTGTGACTGTTGGGTGTTATGTTATGTTATGATATCTGTATAAAGCCTACAACTATTGGCAGGTGGTCGCTTATTATTGGCCGTATACACAAGCTCAAAGTCGCTCAACGGGCTATAGAAAGAGCTGTCTATGTTCAGAGTTTCACTACATGATAAAATTCTAAACGAGTAAAATTCGTAGAAGAACCAAACATACCGAGATAGCTCTCAGAACTAGCAAGTTGAAGTGGCAATGGGCGGGTCTTATAGCTCACAGAACTGACAACTGTTGAGAATGGCATGTTCTCGAGTGGCGACTGCGAACAGAATCACACAGTGTGGGAAGGTCCAATTCTCGATGAACCAAGGACATATTGTTTTTTTTTTTTTTTTTTTTTTATACTACTGAATGACGGAACAAGCCGATGGCCCACCTGATGTTAAGCGGTAACCTCTGCCTATGAACAGTGCATTACCTCATAGGTCACGTCCACCTAGGACGCGCCCTATGTCGCATTGCACTGCGCCCGCCACCCTGAGACATAAGGATGAAAAGTCTCATGTGCCTGTAATTTCACCGGCACCCTTACCCTTCAAACCGGAAACAACCGGTGGTCGCAGGATATCGGTAAATGAAGGAACTTCAGGACCAATCGTGATGGGATTCTATGGGGAAGGCCTATGTACAATTGTGGACTAGTGGACTGGCTTTGCTGTATATAATGAAAGATAATATTTTGAAAAGTATCGATGTAAATTAATTATGGTTTTGTTAAGGATATTTGCAAGTAGGATGTTAATAAAGGTATCGAATAAATCACTTTTGTTGTTTATTACATACCTACCTAATGCCCCTCTTGTAGAAAGATACAAACCTACACAAACATGCATCCTTTCCACACGTTTATATGTAGAGATTTGCCTTTGTTTGCCAAATATATGGGGGCATCTCTGGTGTACATTAGAACTTCACAATATTTCACAAAAATAACTCACTATTTGTTTTTGTGCTAGTATAGTATTATTCTATCTGTGCCACAGATAAAATGTTTTTTTTTTTTTTATACTACTTGGACTACGGATCAAGCAAGAGGCCCACCTGATGCTCTGCCTATGAACAGTGCATTACCTCATAGGTCACGTACTTTACTATTCTCCTGCTGACGACGTTTCGTTGACCATTTAGAGGTCCTTCTTCATAAGCACTGACCGCGACCACGCTCGAAGGCCGTGATAGCTACCTACGTAAAGTACCACGGCCTTTTTGTATACTTAGTCTTAATTTTTCCAAAATTTCAATTCTATGACCCTCAAGTTTGTCATGTTCCGAGCTTATATTTGAATTGTTTCACCATGGTTTGTTTTTTTTGATTGAATTTGAAACTGCTTGTCAATACAAAAGATAAAAGACTGTGTAACTATTCCAAGGATAATCCGTGTTCGGCTCATGTTTAGTTCCAAAAGTGCCTCTTTATTGTAATAACAGAAAGGTAGGAATCACAGCTTTGCGAGAGATGTCCCGCTCTCGAACTAAATTCGGAAGACTATATTGATGTCAGTTTCAACCCGTTGGAAACAGATGGCGTGCAAGCCAATAGCTCTAGGAGGAAATATAATCAAGTATAATGCGCGTCATGTAAAAAGAACGCTGGCGGTCATACATCTTCATACGTTCCAGCGTTCTTTTTACATGACGCGTACTATACGTTAAAGATGCACAGTAAAGTAAACCAATAATTTTATTTAAAAAATGGAGAACAATCAATTTTCTCATAATTACACCACCATTATAAAAATACATAAATGAGATACGATGAAACACTATTACCTACTTTAGTTATGCAGGTTTAGGTCAGCATCCGCCAGATTCCTCTTTCGCCTTTTTTCGGGCATTAAACCCAGCAGTGGGCTATTACTTGAGCTGCCGATGCCGATGATGTTGATGATAATAAGCCATGATCAAGTAACATAACAACTCATAAGCAAGGGGTCCAGGATTTAATCCAAGTCATATTGAGTAAGAACTTATAAAGTCTATCTTTTGCAGGATCTACTTTCCCCATGGCGAAGTAGGCAGGTATGGGGCAGGTACCTACTTTACTTAGCCACACCAGGATTAGACAGGCAAACCAAATAAAAATTCAAGCTGTATTTAAAATTATATTTCAATACAAACTTCCCGGAAAATATTTTTTAAATGTGTCTTAGGGGCCATAGTATAGGTAGGTACATAAACCTACCAACACCTACTTTGCGCCAATTTTCCTCCTTTTCATCGCGATAAAGTGATACTCAGAAACCTGTCACTACGGGTAGGTATAATCATGATAGAAGAATAATAAAATGGCTACCTATTCACGGTAGCCGGCGTGAATGGGACAATTTTATCCTCGATATTACACGAAAAAATATTTTTTGGAACGATTTCAAACAATCATCACAGGGAAATGCTGTCAGCTTTTCTACATAAGTACTAAACATTGGTAAAAATTACTTATCAGGAATTATTTGGAAGCACTCTTAATGTATTGCGAAAAGTAAGATTCTTGTTCTCTCGTTCTAACCTTCTTGTTGAAAGGTTTTCAATAAAATAATATTATATTTCCACCGAAGCGCAAATCTCCGAGTAATGGGTTATCTTCATTTGGTACTCACCTGCGGCGGCCGCGGAGCCCCGCTTCCTTCCCCCTCATGACGTCACGCGTGCTTCAACACATTCTTGATAGCAAGTTCAGAGTTGAATACCTAATCATAATCATAATATTTATTTTCAAAAATAGGACATACGTACATTTGTTATAAAATAAAAGAGACAACAATTACAAAAAGAGAAGAAACACGTTAGTTTACTACATTTAAATATATCCTATAATCTAGTCTAATTTTGAAATTGAAAATTAGTTAATTATGAAAGTACGTTTTATGATGTGCAGAACCTACACTAAGGATTAAAAACCTTTTAACGCAGGTTCTACGTAACCTTCGGTTGTCACAACAATGTAGTAGATGCAGTGTTAAGCAGTGTCTATTGGGTAATACAAGGTACCTACACGTTTGTAAATTTTCAACAAAAATCTATATATACCTATAAAACAAAGTCGTGTTAGTTACACCACTTATAACTCAAGAACGGGTGAATCGATTTGGCTGATAATTGGTGGGGAGGTAGCTTAGAACCAGAAAATTGACATAGGTGGGGGAGGGTTATGAGAGAGGGGGGGGGGGAGGGTTCACCGGTGGCTACCCGTGTGAAGCCGGAGCGAATTGCTAGTAAAAAATAAAACTTCAAATTGATACATCAAAATACATATTTGTTTACATACTCGTATTCGTATTCGCAATTCGACTAGTGTATTAATTTGCTCACAGATCTATGTGGAGGTGATAAAGATAAAGATAAAAGATAAAGATAAAGATAAAAGATAAAGATAAAGATAAAAGGATCTAAGGATGTCTTCGAGGAGGATGAAATTAAAGTATTCTAGTGTCGCGACGTCAAGCGAGTGAAACACAAAAGAAAGTAAACATCAAGATATATACTTTTCATTAGAAACGGGATATTTACCATGATTTTCGAGTTTTGATTGCTCCCGATCCCGTGATCATGGCGCATGCAACTGTGCCGAAATATCGGGAACAATCAAAACTCGAAAATCATGGTAAATATCCCGTTTCCAGTGAAAAGTATGTGCATAAACATGATAGTTTCAAAAGTTATATCAAGACACAGATAAAATAATACTATACATCAAGATAAGATAAGATAATCAATCAAAATATCAAAACGATAATTGAAAGATAAAAGACAGAATAAGTTTTTTGTGAAAAATATATTTTTTCAAGACAAGTTTTTAATAAAATTAGTGATTGGATCGAAGTGATCCTAAACACGGCCAGTCTAATAATATCCAGCGAAGAGATTCGTTGTCCATCTTCCGCCTCCATCATCAGATCAGCTCGTTGTCACCATAATATTTAGGCCTAGAGCCCACGACAGCCAGACCTTCGTTATTTTATAAAAGCTGAAAGTTTCTCAGTGTATGTCTCCAACACAGGTAAGAACGACCCGCGATTATAGAGTTTCGAATGTGGTTACTTTGGCAGGTAACTGGTGGTAAAGGTGTATAAAATAGTACCTAAATTTCGTTAAAGTATTAAGCTCAATTTTTTTATATTTTCTTCGGGATAACTTTAGAAATCTCGTCATCCATTGCCGGACACCTATGATGGTTGCTACCCCCCTGCCAGACACCCCTAAATATTAATAAGTTATAATTATACTTTCGTTATAGTATAAAAGCTAAATTTTATAGATGTTACTTGGGGACCTATAACAAAATGTTTCCTCAATAGCCGGACAGTTTCAATGGTTTTAAAAAAAAAAGTAATTTACTAAGCATTCGCGCTCGCACCTACAGCGGACTTTCAATGTGTCTGGCAAGATGTAAAAACCATTGGAACTGTCCGGCTATTGAGGAAACATTTTGTTATAGGTCCCCAAGTAACATATATAAAATTTAGCTTTTATACTATAACGAAAGTATAATTATAATTTATTAATATTTAGGGGTGTCTGGCAGGGGGTAGCAACCATCATAGGTGGCAATGGATGACGAGATTTCTAAAGTTATCCCGAAGAAAATATAAAAAAATTGAGCTTAATACTTTAACGAAATTAAGGTACTATTTTATACACCTTTACCACCAGTTACCTGCCAAAGTAACCGCAATCGAAACTCTATAATCGCGGTTCGTTCTTACCTGTGTTGGAGACATACACTGAGAAACTTTCAGCTTTTATAAAATAACGAAGGTCTGACTGTCGTGGGCTCTAGGCCTAATTGTATTGTCATCGGAACTTGACAGGTATGCAAAATTTAAGCTCAAACGGTTTAGGATAACTGCTTTAAAAATCAGTTTCAAAATTTGACCCAAACATACATAGTTACATACAGACATAAAAGCTTGCATAAAATCTTAAGACGCTGTCTGATAATTTACATCTAAGTACACTAATATTATGAAGAGAAATGATTTGTATTTTTGTGTGTATGTTTGAAATGAATAAACTCGAAAACTAATGGCCCGTTTTCAAAAACTATTTCACCATTGGAAAGCTACATTCACCCTGAAAGACATATGCTACCAGAAGAGGGGGGATAGGAGGGGGATGGGGCTGTTTTCAATCCTGAAACTACCCGTGTGAAGCTGGGACGAGTCGCTAGTATTAATTATATAACTATTATTTTTTAGATATTATTATGACGTATGACGCTAATGATGAAGGTTTTAAATGAAGACAGATCATCGTATCGCATCTTGTGTTGTATAGATATGTCTGACGTTAACACGGTTTGCCAAACCGGTTAACGGTTTGCGGTTTTGCCGGTTTGCGGTTTGTTTGGTTTGGTTTGTTTGTTTTCGGTTTGCATCAAAGCATCAGTCACTGAAGAGCGTTGCACTGTTTCAATTATTAATGATGATTCATTGAGCTGGAATCACATTTACTTTAGGGCGTGTGCACGGTGTGCAGTCAATTGCCATATTTTTCCACTTTCTATGTATCTACCTAGATATTATTGACCGAAGCGATGTCTCAGTGTCTGATTGCAAGATGGCAGCATTTGTATAATTATGTACATACATAAATACATGCCTTTTTCCCCGAAAAGGTAGGCAGAGCCTCAATGGGCCTCTTTATAGAGTGGGTTGCACCATCGAGGAATATAGACGTGACAAGTGGTGAGCTCATCGCCGCCATTGCTTCCCACGACTGACTTGGTTAATGCTTTCTTTTCTTTTTTTCTTTCTTTTTTCTATCACATACATACATACATACATAGACACACGCCTTTTTCCCCGAAAGGGTAGGCAGAGCCTCAACGGGCCTCTTCTCACAGTGGGTTGCACCATCGTGGAATATAGACGTGATAAGTGGTGAGCTCGTCGCCGCCATTGCTTCCCACGACTGACTCTGCTAACGCTTTCTTCCAGTTATAAACATTCCATAATAAGCTAGCAGCCAGGACAAATCTTATACCAACGAATCTTATAAACAAGTCCGGGTTCTCCCTAAGTCGGAAGTCGGAGTCTCCCTAAATCCATGGGAGGAGACGGAGTCCCCACAGCACAGTATAATTATGTATGTTTGTACCTAAATAAGTGTGTTTGTCCGACGATAACTGCAGAACAGATGATCCAATCTTGATGAAAATAGGTAAGTTTTGTGATCTATAATTGATGACGTAGCCTGGTGTTTCCCACGTGACCATCGTGTATTGGAATAGCATACTTACCTGGCGAAGTAATATAATTATACCATGAGAAACACTGGGAGAAAACATGCTCGCATAGCTGTGTTCCGGTTTGAAGGGTAAGGGTGCCGGTGAAATTACAGGCACATGAGACTTTTCACCTTTATGTCTCAGGGTGGCGGGAGCAGTGCAATGCCACATAGGGCGCGTCCTACGTGGACGTGACCAATGAGGTAATGCATTGTTCATAGGCAGAGGTTACCGCTTAACATCAGGTGGGCCATCTGCTTGTTACGTCATTCAAATAGTAAAAAAAAAAAAAAAAAACTGCGTTCCGATTATCAGAAACTCACAAGGGTCCAGAGAAGACCTGAGCCGCAATAGGGCTCGTTTTCCATTGTTACACATTACAATAAAATGTTTAATCCTACCGTCCATCCCAAAAATGCCACTCCGTTTGCGATAGGTGTGGGCGTACATACTACAACTTTCATCTCGCCCTTGCTGGGTGTTTGGGTCAGGTATGAGCTTTGTGTTTGAGGCTATTCATGTTTCTTTAGCGCTTAAAAAAAGAACAACACTCTTAATACCTTAAGCTACACCTAAGATCAGCAAATGAATTAAATTAGTGTTTTGTTCCTATCAAGATAAACATTTGTATGAAAATAGAAAGCATTTCTACCTATATACTTTTACGAGTTAGGGTTTGGGATAAAATAATCACGCTGAACTCCGGTTTGATCAGAATTTCACTTTTAATAAAAACACTAATTCACTCCTCACTGTAGGTAATATTCAGATATTATATATATTCAGATATTCATTTAATTCACCATACCGTTACATTGCATAACATTGGCATGTCAACACTTAATAACAAATAGCACACAATTAAAAAATATGAAATAATAATAAAAATCACACAACGACACAAAAAATATAACACGAAAATAGGTAACGTTAACATATAAACATACAGTACCTAGATACTTTTACCTAGGTACCTCTTATTGCGCATGCAAATCGGAAAATGAACACCCCATGTACTCGCTAGTATGGTAAAATGGATGACCTTCGAGGAATATTTTTACCTTCTGCTTGAACTGGTTTAGAGGAAGTTGTGTTACTTCTAACGGCAACTTATTATACATAGCTAGTTTTAGACAGGGACCTTGTTTATAAGTTTTGACAAGTCTGGTTCTTGGTACTTGTAATTTTTCTTTGTTTCGCGTATTATAACTATGAAAATTCATCTTCATGGGTAATTCATGTTTTCTTGAATGAATTTCTAACAAAGAATTTAATATGAACAAGGATATTACTGTTAATACCTTTGTCTTCTTAAAATAAGCTCTGACTGATTTTAACCTATGTAAACCATGTATAATTCGAAGTGATCTCTTTTGACAAATGAGAACCCGTTCGACTTGGGAAGCATTTCCCCAAACTGTTATTGCATAGTTAATGATAGAATGGCAGTACGCGTAGTAAACCGAAATTAGAGTTTTTTTGTCAATTATAGGCTTTAGTTTAAACAACGCATAATTTGCGCTGGCTAACCTTTTACATATTTTATCTATATGGCTTTCAAAGGATAAAGTGGAATCTATAGTACACCCTAAACACTTTACTTCCTTGTTAATATCATGTTTATTAATACGTTTGGACGTGTAATTTAGAATTGTGCTCTTATCAGCATTAAGAATTATGCCATTAGCCTCAAACCATCGCTTTAATATAGCTACAATTTGATTAGTTTGATATTCAACTACCTCACCCTTACGATCTTTAATCCCTACATGCGTATCATCCGCGAACAGAGTGATTAACGCCCGATCTGGTAGACAGTTTACTAAGTCATTGACATAGATCAGAAACAGTACAGGTCCTAGTATAGAACCTTGCGGTACTCCTATTTTACTGTGTTCTTTATCCGAATTTACATTATTGATGTTGACAATCTGAATTCGACCTTTTAAATATGAATTTAAAATATTAAGCTCGCTGCTTTCAAAACCGTAGAAGCCAAGCTTATGAATCAATACGTCATGTCGTAAACAATCAAATGCTTTAGATAAGTCGCAGAAGATGCTAGAGACCTTCTGTGACTCATCCATAGCCTCTAGTATAAAGTAGACCGTTTTCCGGATGGCCATTTCTGTTGATCTATTTCTTCGGAACCCAAATTGGCATTCTGTAAACAATTTATTTGATTCAAAATAGGTAACCATTCTAGATTTAATAGCAGTTTCCAAAAATTTTGACAGAACAGGTAAGATACAAACTGGTCTGTAATTTCCAATAGCAATAGCTTCACCCTTTTTGTATAACGGTACTATTTTACCTATCTTTAAACTGTCTGGGAAAATGCCTTAGGAAATACATTCATTAAAAACATTCAGTATAATTTTAAACATATTATCATTACATAAAATTAATTCTTTAATAGTTTGTGTGTCCATGTCATATATGTCTTTAGATGTTTTACTTTTAATACTCATAATTATTTTTTTAAATTCTGAATATGAAATTCTAGAAAAAAATATTTTAGTCATAGTTGCGTTACATAAGTACTTGTCACATTCTTCTACTCGTACATCTAAATTATTTGTTAAGTCATTTGCAATATTATTAAAGAATTTATTAAAACTATTTGCAATATTTTTACAACCTGTTACTAGATGTCCATTTAAATTACGAATTTTATAAATTTAAATTTAAATTTAATTAAAAATATTTAAATTATTTTTAAATTTAATTAAAATTTAAATACACTAACACTGTTCACTAATGCCTCTGAAATCACTCTAAAGTCACTTGATTGATGCGCACTAAAAGCCAATTTACGACTAAGCAATAGGAACCGAGAACGTTCTAGTACTATCGAGCAATGCGTAGAACTCCCGGGAATCATCAGACAGAATATACCTTCATACATCTTGCACTCTTAATCTGGTGCGCTTACTCTCAATAGATGTCGCTAAAAGGCTCTAAATGCGCTTACGCTAATCGGCCGGCGTAACAATATTAATTTACATAACATTATCTTGTTAGGCAATTTTTGCCGGTAAGTATAAGTTTTTTTTTTCTGTATGTTGGCCTATATAAAAGTGTGTTATTATTAATTACAAAACCTTAGCCAAGTTGTTTATGGTATCTATGGTGGTTTACATAGCAATGGTGCCGATGAGCTCGCCACTGCTCACGTTTATACTCATTGCTGCGAATGAACGACTCTACAAAAAAAAGAGGCCCATTGATACTCTGCTTACCCTTAGGGGAAAAAGGTGTGTATCTATGCATGTACGTTTTTATAAGGTTACGGTTTGAAGTAAGGTTTTCATGCATACGGTTTTTGTGAAAAATATTTTTTTCAATACAAGCTTATAAAATTACTGATCGTAACCGTGTGCTGGCTGATCAAAATGAGACTAAATACGGTCAGTCTCCTAATATCCATCGAGGAGTTCCGTTATACACCTTCCGTCTCTATCATCAGATCAGCTTACTGTCACCATCATATAATATTGTCTTCGGAACTTGACAGATATGCCAAATTTCAGCTCAAACGGTTGAGGATAAGTGCTATAAAATTCAGTTGTAAGATTCCACCCGGACAAACATATTCCACCCGGACATACATTGCAAGGTAATATAAAACTTGTAATAAATATACCAAAACACGCTCAGAGATTTGCTATGCCACATTTATGTCCTTATTTCACATCCGTCGTGTCACATATTTGTACATACGATGTGCTACATCGTGCTATGTCTTGGCACGCATTCCCTACTAATATCCCTACTAATATTAAAAAAGTGAATCCGTTTGTCGTTGTACATTTATTTATTATTATTTATTTGTTTATTTATAAAGAAACAAGCAATATTTGGGTTGGCATTAGAATCGGGCATCCGAAATTTGGGGTTAATTTTTGTTGCATTATATTGGGGTTGGTTACCCCTTACCATCCAACTCACTCCCCACCCGCCAAGATGTCTTTTTTTAGTTTTTTTCTTTGGAAACGCGAATTGAATTAGTACACGTAGTTTTTGTAGGTAGTGATTTCGTATCCGTCAAAAATCACCAAATATGATTAAATAAGTGACAGAACCGACACGGAGCACCTCGACGCCATATGGTCTTGTGCGTCACGCCCCTAGAGTGTATATAAAAACGCGGAGCCAGTAGCTAGCGTGGGAGGTCCTGAGCGGAGCAAGCTCGTGAGGCTGAGCAGAGCGATGGTCGAATGGGTGAAGCGACCCTCAGGGGCAACCTCGCGAGAGTCCATACCGGAGTCAGACTCTTCCAAATGTAAATATCTATATATCAAATGTTCTGCAGAGTGTGTTTAGCGACCAACATAACCTCAAACTTTAAGTATGAATATCTCTGGAACCATGCATCTCCGCGGGGCGGGGGTGGTACTGGGGGGTATCCCCCTAACCCTCCCCCTTCCCCCTCCCCTTAAATTTCCGGATGCCCGATTCTAATGCCATACGTTTATTTGTCCACGCTTTCACACCAAACTTGAATAGATTTTAAACGTTGGTACCTATTCAGATTATCATAACCTTGATAATGTTTATCCTAAAACTAAGGTTCCTCTATATATTAATCCAGGCAAACACTCGTACGAGCGCTTGAATTTCGATAAGTTTAAGTTCACTTACCTTACCTATCCTATAAAATTCTGAGGTAGAAAATGGGTACTTTAAAATTCAAATGTAATTTTGGCCTAGGCGGGCTTTTACTTTATTGGATTTTTTGCATCTGTGGGTAACTGATGAATCGACAATTTGAATGGATATGGTTTCAATCGATTTTATAATAAATTCCATGAAAAGGCATTGATGTTTATATTACTATTTCAATGACCTGGCTAAGAATATGAATTTCATGTCAAAGTTAATTTTTAGGGTTTGGTTCTTATACCTATAAGTACTGACGGAACCAACGGCTTAAGGTATCAACTTAAGGTGGATGCTCACGCTTGCGGCGCGAAATTCAAATTTTTTGGTGTTTTTTAACAGCTCATCAACACTTCTTCTGATAGCGAATGTTGAGTTCGCGAGAACTAGGAGACTTAACACACATGTTTTAATTGATGGTATCTCATATATATCATCAGTTTACCGAAACACATTTTTACAGTGTTTTTTTTTGTTCTGTTGTATCGTAGCTAAACTAATGATATTTATGAGATACCATCAATTAAAATATGTGTGTTAAATCTCCTAGTTTTCGCGAACTCAACTTTCGCTATCAGAAGAAGTGTTGATGAGCTGAAATGGACAAAAAACCCAAAAAAAAATGAATTTCGCGCCGCAAGCGTGAGCATTCTCACCTTAAAATTTATCCAAAAAAAAAAGACTTTCCAGTCCGTTTTTACCGTACGGAACCTTAAAGGCGCGAGTTTTGCTCGCACTTGTACGTTTATTTTCCATGAAATCACAAGGAACAATTCAAAGTCGCTCTTAGGGCATTAGTGTTAATTTATTCCCGTCCCAACGCGAACACTGCTACTCGTAGAACTGCAACCAACACGGCATTTTTAGGGTTCCGTAGCCATATGGCAAAATACGAAACCCTTATAGATTCGTCATGTCTGTCTGTCTGTCTGTCCGTCCGTATGTCACAGCCACTTTTTTCCGAAACTAAAAGAGCTATGCTGTTGAAACTTAGTAAGTAGATGTATTCTGTGAACGCATTAAGATTTTCACACAAAAATAGAAAAAAACTATAAATTTTTGGGGTTAATATTAGAACTGAAACTCAAAATTTTTTTTTCATCAAACCAATGTTTGGTAGTATCTATAGATAGGTCTTCAAAAATGATATTGAGGTTTCTAATATATTTTTTATCGAAACTGAATAGTTTGCGCGAGAGACACTTCCAAAGTGGTAAAAAGTGTGCCCCCCCCCCCCCCTCCCGTAACTTCTAAAATAAGAGAATGATAAAACTAAAAAAAAAAAATATGATGTACACTACTATGTAAAAATCCACTGAAAATTGGTTTGAATGAGATCTAGTAAGTAATTTTGTATTTTTGGGGTTCCACATACTTAGAACTGAAACTCAAAAAAAACAAAACATCAAACCCATACGTGTGGGTATCTATGGATAGTTCTTCAAAAATGATATTGATTCCTGATTGGTTTCTAATATAATTTTTGCCTAAACTGAATAGTTTGCGCGAGAGACACTTCCAAAGTGGTAAAAAGTGTGGCATAACATAACATAACATGGTAAGCATAACTTCTAAAATAAGATAAATATAAAACTATAAAAAAAAATATGATGTACATTACCATGCAAACTTCCAACCAAAATTGATTTGAACGAGATCTAGTAAGTAGTTTTTTTTATACGTCATAAATCGTAATCCATCCCAGAACTTTTATATTATGTTACTTGCTGCTACGGAACCCTTCATGGGCGAGTCCGACTCGCACTGGGCCGCTTTTTTGTACAGTCAATTGTTATAGTTTATAAATAAATAGATGACCCGCGCGCGACTTCGTCCGCGCGTAGTTTAAAAACATCTCCGGCGCGGCGTGCAGACAACAACTTAAACATCAACAACCACCCCGCGAAATGACTTTTGAAACAACACCACACTCAAGTTTTTCAATTTAAGGGTCACATTTTACCCTTTATTTTCTAAAAATATTTTAATCTTAACAATGACACTGTGAAACGACCTTTGAAACGACACTGAACTTAAGTTTTTCAATTTAGGGGTCCCATTTAACCCTGAAATCCTTAAAATATTTCGATCTCAACAATGACACCGTGAAACAACCTTTGAAACCATACTCAAGTTTTTCAATTTAGGGGTCCCATTTTATCCCTGAGGTCCTTAAAATATTTCGATCTCAACAATGACACCGTGAAACAACCTTTGAAACCATGCTCAAGTTTTTCAATTTAGGGGTCCCATTTAACCCTGAGGTCCTTAAAATATTTCGATCTCAACAATGCCACCGTGAAACAACCTTTGAAACCATACTCAAGTTTTTCAATTTAGGGGTCCCATTGAACCCTGAGGTCCTTAAAATATATCGATCTCAACAATGACACCGTGAAACAACCTTTGAAACCATACTCAAGTTTTTAAATTTAGGGGTCCCATTTTATCTCTGAGGTCCTGAAAATATTTTGATTTCAACAACGACACCGTGAAACGACCTTTGAAACGACATCATACTCAAGTTTTTCAATTTAAGGGTCCCATTTGAACCTTGAGGTCATGAAAGTATTTTGATTTCAACAACGACACCGTGAAACGACCTTTGAAACGACACCATACTCAAGTTTTTCAATTTAGGGGTCCTATTTGAACCTTGAGCTCCTGAAAGTATTTTGATTTCAACAACGACACCGTGAAACAACCTTTGAAACGACACCATATTCAAGTTTTTCAATTTAGGGGTCCCATTTGAACCTTGAGGTCCTGAAAATATTTTGATCTCAATGACTATACTGTGAAACTAACTTTTAAATCGTCAAAATACGCTGAAATCTGGCTAAAACGTAATGTGTATTTATTTACAAACAAAACGTTCCCGTGGCTTTTTTCAGCAACATTTTAGGTACTGCTGAAACATATTTTTTCTATTTTTATACAAGGAATCTACTTGTGAATTTTCAAGTATCTGCTACCAACGGTTTCTGAAATACGAAGCATTTTAGTTTTACAATAAAAGCCGTTTTGGACCCCTTACATGGTGAATTTTCCAAAATCCTTTCTTAGTACACCTTTACACCCAAAAATTAATACATTCTCCAAATTTCATGTATCTAGGTCCAGCGGTTTAGGCTGTGCGCTGCAAAACGCAAAGTGAATACATTAAAAGCCCTTTATGGACCCCTAAGGGAGCGAATTTTCCAAATTCCATTTTAAGTACACTTTGAAACCTTAAAAGGACTACACTCTTCAAATTTCAAGTCTCTACGACCAGCGGTTTAGCCTGTGCGTTGTAAAAACTAAAGTTTTTTTATTTTTTTACAAAGAAAACGTTCCCCTGCCACTTTTCAGGAATATTTCAGGAATCGCTGAAATACATGTTTGTTAATTTTATTTGAAAAATCTCCATGTCAAATTTCACGGTTCTACTACTAACGGTTTCCGAAATACAGAGCATTTTTGTTTTAAGTTAGAACCGCATTTTGGACCCCTTAGCATGCAAATTTTCAAAATTCCTTTCTTAGTACAACCCTAAGCATCAAGACAAACACACTCTGTAAATTTCAAGTCACTACAACCAGCGGTTTAGGCTGTGCGTTGGACCTCGGTCAGTCAGTCAGTCAGTCAGTCAGGACAAAGCCTTTTATATACACTCATCAACACGGTCTAGGGATATTTCATACTTAATTAAATAACTCGAAAAGTACTGGCCGCATTGGAATCTTTTATACACCGATTTGTTTGTAATTTATCTCAGACTAATTACAAATTCAAATTTTTGAAAATTCTTTTGTTTCGGTGGCATAAAAATGTCTTGATGTGTAGGAGAGGGAATTTTCATATGTGCGAAATTTAGAAAACAATACGAATTACGTTTAGTTACAGTTTTTTTTCATTTTTAAACGAAAGATAAAGTTAAAAGAGGTATTGTAGCCATGCAACGCCAACATTTGACGAGGGCGGAGATATTACGAGCTGTGGGAATGCTGGAAGCTGGGTCTGTTCAGCGTAATGTTGCTGAGGCCATAGGGACCCACCAAAATGTAATTTCAAGATTGTGGACACGCCATCGTGCCACAGGTGAAGTAGCAGAGAGGCACCGGGGGCCAAGTCGCATCACTACCCCCAGACAAGACCGATTTTTGCAAATTACTGCGCGGGCTCAACCAAATGCAACGGCGACTCAATTGGTCCAAAGGCTGCGAGTGGAACACCAAGTGCTTGTGAGTGGCCAAATTGTAAGAAGGCGACTGCATGAAAACAATCTACGCTCTCCTAGACCACTCCGGGTCCCAACTTTACGGAGAGGCAATCGTGGACGACGATTAGAATGGGTTCGGAACCACGTGGACTGGGGCCGTGAGCAATGGTCCAATGTGCTGTTCACGGATGAATCCAGGTTCGGCTTCCATCCAGATTCACGAAGGACGCGTGTTTGGCGAGTTCCTGGACGATGGAGCCGTCTTCAGAACCCTCAGGAAGTTCACCCATACCAAGGAGGAACAATTATGGTTTGGGCAGGAATTCGTCTTGGAGGACGGACGGATCTCGTTTGGGTGCGGGGCAATATGACGGCAGAACGATACGTCCAACAGGTGCTGGGGCCCGTAATCTTGCCCCACAGAACACATATGGGGCAAGATTTCCTGCTCATGCACGACAATGCCCGGGCACACACGGCGAGAACGGTAGCAGCTTGGTTACATACACACAGTGTTAGGGCCTTAGACTGGCCTGCTCAATCGCCAGATCTAAATCCCATTGAGCATGCGTGGGATATGCTGCAAAGAAGAGCTCTGAAGGATGTTCCTGAAAATCTGGCTACAGAAGATCAACTTTTTGCGCACCTCAGAAGGACATGGGACAATATTCCGCAGCAAGACATTAACAACCTTGTTCTGAGCATGCCGAATCGTTGCCGATGTGTTATGAACATCATGGGCGCTTTCTCAGACTACAAACTTCAAGTTTATAAACACAAATTAAATGATTTTTCTATTTTTTTCAGTTTTTACTCATAAATTAAAAGTTAATTCATATACGGTTTCCGTCTATGCTTCATTTTGTTTCCATAAAACCCTGTAATTTTAATCGAAGTACCTTAACCATTATTAAAAAATGGTAGAATATTAATATAACGTATTTTTTAAATATATACATGTCATATAAATAATTAACACATTGATAGTAATTCGCTTTTTAAAAATATCCCTAGACCGTGTTGATGTGTGTATTAGATTGTAAATGTGAAAATGTGAAATGTGTAACTCCACAACATTCCGAGAAAACTCAGCCCCAGACTCTAAGCTTTTTATACTTTAAGAACCAGTGGAAGTTTTTATACTCTAAGAACTAGTGGAAGTTTTTGCCACCCTTGACAACCCTGTACGCTGTACGTTGTTATTACTTATTGTTGACACTTTTATAAGCTAATACGCTCGACTTCATCCACGTGGAAAATAATTTAATCTAAACATCGACACCATGATACGACCTTTGAAACGGCACCACACTCAAGTTTTTTAATTAAGGGGTCCAATTTTAACCTGAATGTCCTGAAAATATTTTCATCTCTACAACAACACCGTGAAATTAAATTTTACTATATAGAATTATACTGAAATCCGGCTAAAACGTAAAGTGTATTTAAAAAAAAAATAGAATAATATCTGGTACCACTGAAACATGTGTTTGTTATTATTTTCTCTACGTAAAATTCCAAGGTTCAACTACCAACGGTTTCTCAAATACAGTACATTTGTGTTTTACATAATTAAAGAAACCCATTTTGAAGAACTTAGTTTTTTTTAATTAATTTTTTTTTTCTTTTTTTCTTTCTGTGCGTTGTCAGTAAGTCAGGACCACAGACAAACAGTGTAATACGGCCAAAATTTTGCCTCTTAAAATATTTGATAAATATAATCTATATTTCGAGGACGCTGGCATCCGATTGAACTGAAAGGCACCTGACAGGTATGCCAAACAATATTCTGGTAACAGCGAGCTGATCTAATTATGGAGAAGGACGGTGGACAACTGGTGAACTCCTAGATGATTAACCTAGAAGTCTGGCAGTGTTTGGGCTCATTTTGATCAGCTTACGATTCCGATCACTAATCTTGTTTAAGTATTTTAAAAACTTAGTACTTTTTACAGTTTGAAATATAATAAACTAGCCTTTTGCCCATGGCTTCGAATGCATGGTGTCAGGATTTAAATCAGCCCCCCCCCCCCCCAATAAATATACAACCCAAATATGTACCATCAAAATATCAGTCGTTTCAGCGAGGTTATAATGTCAATAAGAAACGCGAGAAGAAAACTACAAACTAAGAGGAGCGATTATCGCTTTTTAAAAAATATTTTATCTACACTCAAATCGAAAAATTCGAAATACGAATTCAAAGACGGTTCTATACAGACGCACTTTATAGAGGCATATACATAAAATTAAGAATAAAACTATTATAGTACCGCCAACTGTATCATAAAACTCATTATAGTACCGCTAACTTTTATTTTATTAATTCATTAAACTAGTCTATGGTTAGCCTGAATATGAAAAAAAAGGCGCACGCATGCGCAGTTCGAACTGTGAAAAAATGGCACATGCATGCGTAGTTTTAACTTAATTTCCCGCGCTTCCCATATTACTATACCAAATAAATTACTTCCTTGTAACCTACCTACTTTGTTTAATTTAAATTTTTCATATGAGTGAAGATAAAGTAGTGTATGAAACTGCATGTAAATTAGGTATTAAAACACTCGAGTCAACCTATTATCGCATTCGGCTACGCCTCATGCGATAAACAGACTCTCGTGTTTTAATACCCCTTCTTATATGACAGTTCGAACGCAGAGCTTTCAGGCTTATTGGTGAGCAACATATGGCGGAGACTAAGATCCAAAGTCTCGAGCACCGCCGTAAGGTAGCGTGCCTTTCGATCTTCTATAGGTTACATTTCGGGGAATGCTCCCAGGAACTTCAGGATCTGATCCCACCATCTCCTTTTCATCATAGGACGAGCAGGCGCTCGGCTCGGTACCACCCTTACCTCATTAGTATACCCTCTATTCGTACTAAACGTTTCAGTTCTACCTTTATAATGAGAACTGCTAAGGAGTGGAATACACTACCGTCGTCTGTCTTTCCTGAAAACTATAATCTGGGTCTCTTCAAGGCTAGAGTGAATAGGTGCCTTCTAGACCTTTGTGCTCCATCTTCGGCCGCATCGTCACTTACCAACAGGTGAGATCGTGGTCAAACAAAGGTCTATCATTGTTAAAAAAAAAAAAGTTGCATAAACTACTTATAACATGTCAGCCCATTTTTCTAATCGCATATTCTACGCTCAGCTAGATACATAAAATATATTTTATTGTTTTGTTAATGTTTAATTATTTGACCAGAGCGCAACTTTATATCACGCACCAACATAAAATAAAGGAGGTGACAATAAACGTTATATGAGGACATGTGTGTAGGTAGGTAATATAACTCGTGACGTAGGCTTCCAATCGTAAACCCGAAACAGCCTCCAGGATTAGCAATCTGCTAGTCATCTTGTTAACCTTTAAAGCAGCTGACTGTGGTGAGCAGAGAGAGAAATTAGACATTGAAAATAACTACGCCATAACCAAAACAATTTTTAGTACCTACAGTCTGTGATCCCACTGTATAAGAAGAAGAAGAATATATATTTATTTGCGCATTAGCTACACAGAAACACGTATTAAACTAAGAAGAAACAGATATGAAGGTACGAGGTGTAACTCAAGTAATGTATGTATGTTACTCTATAGAAGCATAATATGGAATCTATACCTTCAGCTAACGCTCTATAGTTTTGAGTTTGGGTAATAAATATACTCAAAATATACCTAACTGCAAATTTATTCTGGGGTACACTTTCAAAAATTTATTTTACAATCTCTGATGTCCGTCTTCAGCAAGTATATTGTCATTGGAATTAAAATTGGCTAGAAAACCATTCAATATTTTGTGATTGCTACAGATTGGCGAATCGTGTTTTTTTTTGTGGAAATACTAATTTTCCCTTTGATTAGACCTAGCTAGATCGATTTTAAACCCCTAAAATCCCCCATATAGCAAATTTCATCTAAATCGTAAGAGGCATTCTTGAGAACGTGATTACAAATATATATTATACTACTCGTAGCAGCACCCCTGCGTTTTCACCCGAACAAGTCTCGATACTGTGGGAATATCGAGATAAACTATGCCTGTGTGTTATTCCGGGAGTACAGTTATCTCCATTCCAAATTTCATCCAAATCTGTCCAGCCGTTTCAGCGTGAAGAAGTAATAAATACACGCACACACGCACATACTCACAAACTTTCGCATTTGTAATAAAATAAATAAATAAATAATGCTAAGCAGAGCTTGTATTATGGGTACTAGATAACTGATATACTTAATACAATACATTACATAGATAGATATTTTTTTATTATACGTAGGAAATACCCAGAACACCCTTAAGGTGAATGCTCACGTATGCCGCGGGAGATTTAAATTTTTTGGTGTTTTTGCCCATTACAGGACATCAACACTTCTTCTGATAGTGAAAGTTGAGTTCGCGACAACTAGGAGACTTAACACACATGTTTTAATTGACGGTATCTCATAAATATCATTAGTTTAGCTACGATAAACCTAAACAAAAAAAAACCACTGTAAAAATTTGTTTAGGGGTATCATAGCTAAACTGATGATATTTATGAGATACTATCAATTAGAACATGTGTGTTAAGTCTCCTAGTTCTCGCGAACTCAACTTTCGCTAACTGAAGAAGTGTTGATGAGCTGTAATGGGCAAAAAACACCAAAAAAAAATAATTTCGCGCTGCAAGCGTGCGCTTCCACCTAAACAAATATCTGCAGATCGCACAAATATTTGTTCCGAGGCGGGAATCGAACCCGCAACCTCCTGCGTCGCAGGTGAACCTACGCCTATGTAGTATTAGTGTGATGCAAATATTGCTCGTTACAAAGTCTGATATTGTTAGCCTATTCGCTATTGTTTACAGAAGGAATATGTTAACAAAATCTATAAACATATAAAGTATTGATAAACAGCTATCTTGCTAAGGTTGCCTGGAAGAAATCGCTTTCGGCAATAAGGCCGCCCATTAAACCAACTGCATTTTTTTTAGTTAATCTTATTATGTTTTTCTTCACAATAAAGTGTTAATCTATCTATAACTTCAGGAATGCGATTCTAAAAAACGCTGGCCGATTCTAGAATCTCATGTGTACTGAAATTGCTTGAAAGGAAAAAACCCACTATTTAAATAATATTTTGAGAATCGGATAAGTATTTAACAAATTCTGCCTCATAAAATGCTGACTAAACCGGCCGGCAATCTTCAGTTCTACCAATACAATTCTATTTGTAAAGAATTTCTTTCAATGAACTGCGATGTTCCGTCCCTATCCCTCCGTACCTCTCGCTCTCCCATCTGTTGTTGTTCAGTAAGTTTCAGGCCTTGCTATGACACACACGTAACCTTGAAACAAGATTTTTGAGTGAAACGAAAAAGTTTGGAAGTTTGTGTGAATATTTTGTGCGATGCTTGTGTGATTGTGATTGAAAAATACAAAACATTTGTGAAACAGAAAGTAACATTGGTTTATTTTTTCTTTTCAAGTGATTTATATAGTTTTGAGAACAATATTTAAAACTAAAATTTTAAGATGTTAGTGTAGGTTTTAAGTTTAATGAAGTGAGTGAAATGTGTCGGCTATCGGTTATAAAAATGCCGTAACTTCAAAAACAATGTTTTTAAACTTGACCGACCTGAGCCCCCTTCAGGACTTGAATCTGAGTTTAGTTAATGTGACGTTTTCTTTTGGAAATGAACTGGATATATTTTTCCAACCCGAAAATGTCCTGATAACATTGTACGTGCCAGTGATTTTGCTGTCTTTGGTGGCGAATATTCTACTTATAGTAGTAGCTGTCAAATGTAACTATACCAAAAAGTAAGTAACTACTTAAATTATTTAAAATACATAGCACAATAACTATCTAGCAACCGGCATCACAAACTCGTACACAGTCCCGGGCCCAATCACGCTAATTACAAGCTTTTTTAACTTGCAATGTGTGTATGTTTGTCCGGGTGGAATCTTGCTACTGAATTTTAAAGCAGTTATCCTCAACCAATTGAGATGATATTTTGCATACCTTTCAAGTTCCGACGACAATGCAATATTATGGTGAAAACGAGCTGATCTGATGATGGAGACGGAAGGTGGACACCGGAACTCCTGGAGGGATAATAGTAGACTGGCCGTGCTTAGGCTCATTTTATTCAGCACACGATTACGATCACTAATTTTATAAAAGCTTGTATTGAAAAATACATTTCTAAAAAAAAACTTATTTATTAAATAAAATCACAACCAAAATGCTTACGTTGTGCACATTCTGTAACACACTAATGAATATAACGTCATCTTTTTAGTTTTGTTTTGGAATATACGTTGGTGTAATCGACCAAACTGTATATAAAGTAGCGCGATGCCATTTCTTACAATAGCTAAACCAAATCTAAACCAAAAACAAAAACGGGCCAATTGCGAGTCAGACTCGTAGGGTTCCGTACCATTATCATTAATAACGGCAAAAAATACATGTTTGTTGTATGGGAGCCCCCTTAAATATTTTTTTTATTTTGATTAAATTATTTATTTTTAAAGTGAATAGGCATATAAATTAATATTCTGAGGATATTTCAAGCGTCTACCTGTTGCAGTTATCAGTATCGAGCAAAAACCGCAAACAAACACATTTGTTGCATGGGAACCCTCTTTAAATATTGATTTGATTCTGTTTTTTAGTATTTGTTGTTATAGAGGCAACATAAATACACCATCTGTAAAAATTTCAACTGTCAATTATCAAGGTTCATGAGATACAGCCTGGTGACAGACGGACAGACGGACAGTGGAGTCTTAGTGATAGGGTATCGGTTTATCCTTTGGGTACGGAACCCTAAAAAAGTTCGTTCAAACGTTTGAAATGTTAAAAATAGCTCTGATCCCACACTACCACCCATCCTTATTCGTTCCTCGAACCTACCTCCACTCCTCTCAACCTCACTCAAGGTTGTTATTCCATATCAATGAAGATTTTGAAAATGACATCATTACCTCGAGTGAGCCTGACTCGAGGAGTGTTGGGGGAACGTCGAAGAATACTAGTGTAATATTCTCTGAGTTGTGGGTATCAGGAACAGAGTACCATGGTACAACAGCACCCTGTCACGGAATACAAATTAGCAGATCATGCAAACATTTGTCCCGCACTGGGAATCAAATCCGCATATCCACACAGGCGCTCGCCGAGCCGTGTTTGTTGCCTAAATCTTCTAGGTTTGGTCGCATTTGAACAGGAGTAATTCTATTTTATACCATTCCCCCTCTAATAAGCTTATTTTATTCACTAAAAACAGTGAATAAAAAGCACTTTTAATCACTATTTTGTTGTTTGAATTTAGAACACACCTATATACTCTAGCCTCCATCTCAATGCAACACCCTCCAATAACAACTCCTATACAACCTCCTTGCGCAAAAAATACTCGATACAAAATCCACGTGCAAAGAAAACTCTACATACAAACTTTTTGTATAAATAACTCCTTGAGATTTGATTGGTCGATATTTTCGACTAGGAGTTTTAGCATTAGAATAAAAACTTTTTTGTGTTCTTCACTGTGATTAGTAAATTGGCGCTATTTTGAATACTGTAAGTTGTACGAACACAAAGTTTAGTGGTACTTAATAATAAATCGATTGAAAATGTATTCAATTGATGAAGTAGATGTCTATTTTCGCTTATATCTTTATTTTTCTCGTAGTCATGGTATAAAGTATAGTATGCAACTCTTGAATAAAACGGATTTATATCGAGGGCCATCAATTATCATGAATAACTCCCTACGGTCGTGATTCAGTCGTTAGAATCCTTCACTTGGTCGTGATTCATCTATGGCCCTCGCTTTAAATCCGTCCTTTATTCACTAATTGCTTAATATACTATTATAAAACGATTCAAAATGATCCTTGTGATTTCAATGAATAAAATATTTTGGACTGACTTCTGAGTGTATCTCTCGCGCCTCACTCGCCTTCTTACCCCCCGCAACAAATTACAGCATCCAAATATATATTTGTGTTTGCTCCTCGTAAAACGTTCACATTAATACACGGATGGTGCCCTCAAGTAAATTGCTGCGATTTAAACTCTGAACAACTTGTTCTGTGAAAGCAAATTGCCAATGCAAAATAGGCCTTACGATGGAGATAAACAGAAACAATTTTAAATAGGCACTGGGAAATCTAGTCAAATATCGTACGGAATAAGACTTCACTGCAGCGTGTTACCTTTATGCCTCCAATAAAAACAATAAACCATCGGTTCAATATTGATTAAGACTGGTTGGTTCTGCTGGGCAGAAATCTTCATATAAAAAAACGTCACGCGCCGCTCGAAAAAGCGGGGTTTATTTAATATCTCGTGAATTATAGATAATTTAAAAAAAAACACTTTGTGTAGACCCTCCGTTTTATTGTATTGATTTTATTTATCCAATTTTTGACCCAATAATCTGTACCATATTGACAAACAATCGAATCTAGCAAAAAGTTAGAGGTAATTTTGTGTTTTTTTTATCGTTTTTTTTTGTCCTATCGTGTTTCTGTCTGGGTGATCCCTTGGTATTATAATGTAGTATCCATGCATATTTTTAATTTGAATATTGTACTTGAAATAGTCAGTTAAAAATCCAATCTAAGATTGGTAATTTTGCGTTATACCCCACCTTAAGATAGGACTAACTATACCATCATTATGAGCCTCTAGATGTCCAATGCTGGACATATAGCTTCTTTATAGAATGTTGCGATCTATGGTCTTGAGCCGCGTCCATTTACCGACTTCTTACGTCCTTTAAAATGTCTTCGGTCCATTAAGACACTCTGACATTGAGTCGGCCGGTTCGTAGTCGCCACTCGAGAATCTTTATTCCTTAAAGGTTCTGCTTGCTATATGGCCTACCCATTGTCATTTCAACTTGCTAATTTGGAGAGCTAAGTCATTTATGTCGGTGATGTTTGTTCTTGTACGTTTTTTCTCGTTTTGTATGTTCGTTTATTTTATGTTAGTGAAACTCAGAATACAGCTCGATGCTCCGGCGTTCAGGGCTATCGTAAACTGAACCATAGTGCCACGCATTAAGGCATTGGATTTACAAATATATATACTAGTAGCTGTCGAACGCGGTTTCTCCCGTGTTCTTCTTCACCCTTCATTTCACACTACATGTCTAGCGCTTAACTGAGTCAGTCCTGGAGGCCAATTCTCGGATTGTAGAGATTATCTCTAAATTAGAGATAATGTCGAAGCATGAATGTCTACAAAAAATGTCACGATAATGTCACAATAACCATCAAATCGTATTCGATTTGAATGATTTTGGTCGACTTATTTGTGACATGACGACCTCTGTGGCGCGGCTGGCGATGGTTCGCCTGCGTCGCAGGGGGTTGCGGGTTCGATTCCCGCCTCGGAATAAATAATTTGTTCGATCTGCAGATATTTGTTCCGGGTGTTCTGGGTGTTTTCTATGCATAATAAAAAATATCTATCTATGTATAATGTATTGTATTATGTATATCAGTTACCTAGTACCCATAACACAAGCTCTGGCTTAGCTTGGGGCTAGATAATGTTGTGTGAACTTGTCCAGCATTATTTATTATTTATTTATTTATTTATTTATAGCAAATTAAGATTTTATTCGACATTCGCCATCTTTTTTCGACATATGTCTAATTCGACTTAATCTCTAAGCACGGGAATTGCCCTCCTGAGGTATAACGTCAAAATAAAGCGTGGCTTCATGTCATCTGATAATTTGAGAGAAACAACACCCCTCCCGACCGCTCCCATACCTCAGGGACTGACTCAGTTAAGCGCCAGACCTGTAGTAGGGATTGTTTTTCCATAAATAAATAAAGTATTCTATAGCCAGGTTATGCTCTGTCTGTGTACCATATAAATTTCAACAAAATCGGTTCAGCCGTTTCGGTATGATTGAGTAACAAACATCCAAAGTTTCGCATTTATAAATGTGATAGATAGTGTTTAGTAGTAGAGCTTTTTTGTGAAAGATTTCGTCCAGGGAAGTACTACCACCATACATATTTCTGCCGCAAAGCAGTAGTTCTCGCATTGCTGTGGTCCGGTTGGAAGGGTATGGTTGCCGGTGAAATTACAGGCACATGAGACTTTTTACCTTTAGGTCTAATGGTGGCGGGCGCAATGAACTGCCACATAGGGCGCGTCCTAGGTGGACGTGACCTATGTGATAATGCACTGTTCATAGGCAGAGATTAACGCTTATCATCAGGTGGGTTATCTGCTTGTTCCGTCATTATTAGTAAAAAAAAGAAAAAAAAAATAGTGTGTAGTTTATCTACAATTTCAAACAAATTTAATTAAAGTAGTGACTTTATTGTATTAGGTCGCTGGGTATTCACTATTGAGCCTTTTTTAACGCCATTTGGCAAATTGAATCACATCTTTCTTTGAAAGCATTCTAAATGCCGAATCCTTACAAATTGAGACGTTTCTAAAAAAGCGGTTAATTCATACTGTTTCATTTAGGAAAGTGAAGTCGGTACTCTGAGTCCCCTCTAGGCCGGGACACACTACTTTGTCCCAGTAAGAACCTTTGTGATTCTGACCTCTTTCTTAGTAATAAAAGTTTTTTACCTTTATACACTACAATACATACAAGGGTGTACCATTGGGACAAGTGTTCCCGGCCCAGTGCGGATTAGTGTGCTGAGTTGTGTGAACTTTGTGTAACAACTTGTAGTTTGGGCTCAGCGTGAATTGGTCTATTGAAGTAACTCGTTCCAATCTAAGTTAACAAATCGACTTGTATACAATTTGTTTGTTGATATAACATTCTTAACCTAACAAGTCCGTGCTTACGTTATATAATATAAACATTGTATCGATAGCCTCTGTGGCGTGGCAGGGAAGTAGCCGACTGAGATGCGAGAGGAAGCGGGTTCGATTATCGCTGCAGGACGCTTGCGATGCGAGAGGTTGCGGGTTTGATTCCCGCTGCGGGACAAATGTTTGTATAATCTACAAATATTTTTGCTGAGCTTGGGTGTTTTTGGTACAATTGGTAATGGTAGTTTCTGATAACCACGACACAGGCAATCCTAGTGTGGGATCAGGACTATGTGTGTGACTGTTAGGTGTTATGCTATGTTATGTTAGCTGTATAATATCTACAACTATTGGCAGGTGGTCTACAAATCTACAAATATTTATTCCGGTCCTGGGTATTTGTAATACGATTGGCAATGTTGGGTGGTTATGTGATGTTACCGAAAAGTAAATAGGAGCCTCTGTAGTCTACCATTGTCTATCTGGCCGTCAGTCCGCAGTATGTGTGCTTCTCAGCAACTGCCAATTCTATAAACTTTGAATACTCGTAGATAGTATTCGATACTCGCCTTAATTGAATGCAGGTAAATTATGAACTGAAGGAAAAATATTTTTTTTTTAAAATACAAGGTAAAGCAACCAGGTAAACAGATAAAAAGATAAAAGAGATATTTACTAATTTTTTTGAATAATATTTTTGATTTTTATCTTTTATTGAAAATGATAATTTATGAAAATCTGTTACAAATAGAAGAATTTCTGGATTTAAAAAGATACAAAAATCATGGATTTAAACATAACAACTTCTAAAACAGTATAAATAAGAAATTGTGTATTTATCCTTTTTTCTCCTTCATTTGGGCCTCATTTTTAAACAGGTTCTCTCAATGTATTAACATCGGTTCACGTGTCTGTCTCGCTCTTGTCCGAATTTATTGTTGCTGGTTCAATCTGTCGAGTGTTGCATTGTATTATCCAACTTGGTTTTAGTCAATTGCGTTTGTGATTGTCATTTCCAATTGCTGAACATTGTATCGACGGATTTAACGCGTAGGGGTTTGTGCATTTGTATACCTTTATCAGTCAAAATTAGCGTAGTAGCGTCACGCGTTTTAGTAGTAGCAAGAAACAAAGAGAGAAAAAAAAAAAGTTTTGGTGAAAGAGAAGTACTTCTAGTAGTGTTCGCATGGCTGTGTTCCGATTTGAAGGGTTTGAAGAGAATTTGTAATTTCCAATTAATCCTTCCAATTACAGCCTCCTTATTCTATCTACAAGCGAAATTAACCCTCGTGTCATTATTACACAGTCTATTTGACGATAACTCAGACGGTGTCTATTTAACTCTGAATATAATGTCATTGTTACTATCGCGAGTGGAGATTAAATACCCGAAGATGTATAGACGCGGGGCTTAGATCACTTAATAGCTCGTGAGACGGGAGGTTTGGAATAGGTATTTATTTAATAACATTAATCTCTCGAAAACGGATGGGTTACCATTAGTGTAGTACAAACTTAAGACGCTAACAAGATTCAAATAGGCGTCACAAACTTATTTTTAACCACTGACGCAAAAAGTTTTTCCGCTATGTGTGTGTGTCTGTCTGTGGCACCGTAGCTCTTAAACGGGCGAACCGATTTTAATGTGTTTTTTTTTATTTGAAAGCTGGTTTTCTGGTGATGACATGTTTTACTAAAATCGGTTAACCCTTTTCATTGCGTAGGGGGTTTTTTAATTTTTTTAATTTCTTCTTGTCATCAAAAAGGTTATGAAAGCAAAAACAATGTGTTAATTTTCATCGTATTTCCACGGGCATCTTTTTCTTCTTCCTAGTCTTCACTACTCAAGGTCGTACCGATCCTGAAAGGATTTTGTAGGGATTTCTTCAACGCTGTTCTATCCTCGGCTTGTCTTGGGGCAGCGGTGATAGGGAGGCCAGTGAGTGTCTTGACATGATCAGACCAGTGACTAGGTGCCAAGTGCCCTTTTTCCATCCACATTTCCAACTAGAACCAGTTTTTCAAGGTTATCAGGCTGTCTTTCAACTATGTTTTCATAATAACTGAGAACTTGCTGGTAAAGGCCAAGGACATACAAGAGTCTAAAAACAAGATTTGGATAAAATTTCTTGATAAAATAAAAGTTTTAACTAACCTTTATAATAAACTTTCTTACTTAAATATCTATATTAAAATATCTCTATTATTTATCAAAATATTAGTACACAGTATGTTACAAATAATATTATTATAAAGACCCATGTTCATTTATATTTTCGACTAGGTACGTAGCAAATATTTATTTAAATGTTGTATAACATGGTTTTCGCTCACTTTATTTTGCGATTCTGTAACTTTCTGACTTACCTGAACTTTAATGAGTTAGATAATTACAGAATTTAGCTATTAGCAGCATCTTAAATGCTCATCCCTCCTCCGCGTTTATAAAGTGTTGGCTTTTATAACAGTATATTAGACTCGCTTAGTTTAGTTAAAAATAATCCTTGTTAATTAAATCGTCCTAGTTAATTAAACATTGAGGTGCCTCATTTTAGCTAACACAATTTCTACCCTGCTGAATATTATACGAGTACAGTGCATCAGATTTCTAATTTGGTTGCCTTTGTATCTTGCTAAGAGCAAGTATGCTAAAATGTCTGTGAGCACAGACACACTATTTTTAGCCGACTGTTACGTAAGAGGAGGTTATTGTTGCTCAAAGTGAGGCAAAGGGTCTTCTATATAAGTACCTGTATCTATATTTTGATATATCAATCATATTATAGGCATCTGTCTGAAACTAGTTATGTATAATAAACTACCCCTACAAAAAACACGGCTACCTCTAATCCAATTCAAACATAAACTAAAAATATTTTTTGAATGTAATCCATATTACCATATTGAGGAGTACATGAGTTGTTCATTTTCTGATTTGCTTGACGTGTAGTGACGTGTCTGCTGACGAACCTAACTATTTTACATTTTATTTTTAAGCTATGCTGTTTTATATGGCTCTGTATTTTCTGTATCTACTTAATTGTGCATATTATATTTTTAATATTGTTATTTATATAGTATTAAAATTAAAATGTACCAATTTGACATGCCAATGTTATGAAATGTAACGAGATGTTTAATAAATAAATATCTAAATATCTAAATATTATAATCGTATTATAATGATGGGGCGTAGGTTCCTACCTACCTACTTTGGAACTTTCAAAATTTTCTTTGACTTTGTCTACTTGAAAAAACGACGTGAACTCAAATAATAAATAACGAGACAAGCGTAGCTCCTCTCGTCCCACGCATAATTCAAGATCTGAAGTTTACTCAAATGAAACCTAGAAGTCGCCACTAGTAGAATAGAATAGTAGAATAGTCGTGTTGTCGCTGTTTTGGTCAAGGTCATCTAAAGCCTTACGTTTTCTTTAGCGCAATCTAGAAATAGACACATTTTGGCAGTGATATCTGTGTAGTTTTAACAAATAACTTTAGCATGGACCTTTACTACGAGTATACTGGTTATCAAACTGACTACTACTCGTAAATTAGTAAAGTTTGCTTAGCTTTTAAAATTTTCCTTGTAATTTCATTAGATATGCAACTATTTGAAATATAATAAAATAAATAATAATTATTTATTTATATTATTTATTATTATTTATTTGAAATATCAGGTGTTCCCAATTAGCGGTTTAGCCAGTAGTAGTATCCCCCACCACTCGATTCTATCTCTATCAAAGATATAAAAAAAACATTTCAATGCTTCATATTATTAAACTTACCAACAGGTGAGATCGTGGTCAAACAAAGGTCTATCATTGTTAAAAAAAAAAAAAAAAAATTAGTATTAGTAGAGCTATTTAGTAAAAGAGTTCGGTTGTATGATCTGCAAATATTTGTTCCGGGTCTGGTATTGTGGTATCATGTACTCGTAGTTCGTGATACCCACGAAATATGGAATCCTGGCGTGGGATAAGGACTATGTATATGACTGTTGGGTGTTATGTTACATTAATTGATGACGCGCGCTCTGTGGCGCGGCTGGCCATGGTTCGCCTGAGACGCAGGAGGTTGCGGGTTCGATTCCCGCCTCGGAACAAATATTTGTGCGTTCTGCAGATATTTGTACAGGGTGTTCTGGGTGTTTTCTATGCATATAATAAAAAAATATCTATCTAAGTAATGTATTATATTAAGTATATCAGTTATCTAGTACCCATAACACAAGCTCTGGCTTAGCTTTGGGCTAGATAATGTTGTGTGAACTGTCCAGCATTATTTATTTATTTATTTATTTATTATATTAATGATATGAATAACATAAATATAGCCAAGCCATAAACAATTTACAGAGACCTAAATTTAGCAACGCGTAGATAAGGCGTATCGACCTTCGGTAAATATAATTGATGGGACACTAATGGGTCGGGCTACGCACCCCGGCAAATGTCACGTACTGTGACATGTTAAAATGGTAGAACTACATGCATGAAACCAGGGAGTGCTAGCCCGGAGCGAGACACAACCTTTGATCGCAAGTTCAAGGGTTCAGATCAGCCTATCAAACTGGTTATCGCTTTCGATTAGTAGTTTGCTGTATATTAAATTCCGTTTTGTATTATATTCTCGAAAAAAAAAACATGCGGCACAATTTACTTTTGTTTTCTTTTTTGTTTATACTACTTCAATGACGGAACAAGCAGATGGCCCACCTGCTGTTAAGCGGTAACCTCTGCCTATGAACAGTGCATTACCTCATAGGTCACGTCCACCTAGGATGCACCCTATGTGGCATTGCACTGCGCCCGCCACCCTGAGACATAAAGATGAAAAGTCTCATGTGCCTGTAATTTCACCGGCACCCTTACCCTTCAAACCGGAACACAGCAATGCGACCACTACTGCTTTGCAGTTCCCCTATTGTCCATCAAACTGTTTATCGCTTTCGATTAGCAGTTTGCTGTAGGTACATTAAATAGAGGTGTATATTTATGTTCTCGAAAAAAAACAAACAAGCGACAATGTACTGGAAACTCTAAAGCGAAGGAATCGAAGCCAAAGAACGAAGGAAGGAGTTTGGTAGCCAATAGGCGTTTTTCGTATACATATTTTTGTAATGCATTCTTTAAATATCTTTTAAACAATGCATTTGAAAATTATTACAAAACATTTATTTTATTATTAATTTCTAGTTCAACTCCCAAAATTAACCCCTAAAATCATTTATTTACGTTATACGTCCGTGATTACGTAACCTTACTCTGTAATGTACCAAATTTAAACTCTTTTCGTCCATTAGTTTCGGAGGAAGTAGGCTGTTACTGTGACAAACCGACAGACAGATATGTTAGTGATCCCATAATGGTTCTGTTAGTATCTATTGAGGTAACAAATTAATTAGATATTATGTGCTTGAAAGGAGTCTTCCAGCTAAATTGCAGGTTCTCTTCAGAGCCACATACTTTAATCAGAGTGACCAGTAACGCTCGAAGAAAGAGCAGTTGTAACAATGCAGGCTAATAAATAAATAAATAATGCTGGACAGTTCACACAACATTATCTAGCCCCAAGCTAAGAAGAGCTTGTGTTATGTGTATTAGATAACTGATATACTTAATACAATACATTACATAGATAGATATTTTTATTATACATAGAAAATACCCAGAACACCCGGAACAAATATCTGCAGCTTGTACAAATGTTTGTTCCGAGACTGATGATAATAAAGTAATAGAAAGGGTTTCCGGTGGATGCTGCAGCCCATCCCCTTGTGTAATCTCTTAGTCGGATCTTACGACATCCACAGGAGGAGAAAAACAAAAAATAAAACGTAAAGTAATAGAAAGGGTTTCCGGTGGATGCTGCAGCCCATCCCCTTGTGTAATCTCTTAGTCGGATCTTACGACATCCACAGGAAGAGAAAAAGGGGTAAATTCTTACTATGGTTATGCCACGGCAAACTACTTAAGGCTATATGTCATAATAACGAATGGGCGGAGTCAGCAAGAAAGGAATAACTTCAATAAAGTAATAGCGCTATTACTCACTTGAACCCGGGAAGAGATGAGATATGGATTTGTGCCGCTCAGAAGTAGCTGATGTAAGTGATAAAATGATAAAATGTTCGATTTAAAAGTAAAAATAAATCCTTTTCTATTATGGTAAGTATACTGCGATTACCTATTAAGGCGCTATAGGTTCAACGAACATTTTTGTATGAGGCGAAGAAGGCGAGCGCACGCTCTGATACCGTGTTTTTATGTATGAAAAAATTATATAAAAATGTCGTTCAAAGTTTTGTTTAATTTTGTTGATGAATTCACTAACTCAAATAATAACTAACATGTAACCAAATGTTTCAAAAATTAAAACGTGAGAGAAGTGAGTGAAAAATAGTATTTAAATTTTAAAAAGGAGTTATCTTTGTTATTTTTTTTTATCGAGTGAAGTAATTCAAATATTGTTTTGAATTATTGATTTCACTAGATAAAAACCTCAAGAATATCATATATTTTTTTCTTTATAGAAAATTATGAAAATTCTTATCAAAAACTTTAAAATTCTAGAGACATTTGAGTACCTATCGCGCCTTAAACAGTATAAAAACTATTCGTTAATATTTTTCCTATTCGAAGGAGGGACCTAAAAGGTGTTAAGGAGGCCGATTTAAAAAAAAACAATCGAGAAAAGTATCACACAACATGTTTCTGTTTTTTACATCCTCAGAGAATTCTGTAAAATTTACCGTTACCTGTATTGTATTTTTTTATCTGTGCCGTTACTGAGTGAACATGTTTTTTTATTGTTTTTTTTTTGTTTTTATACTACTTGAATGACGGAACAAGCAGATGGCCCACCTGATGTTAAGCGGTAACCTCTGCCTATGAACAGTGCATTACCTCATAAGTCACGTCCACCTAGGACGCGCCCTATGTTCTACTACTTGTCCTGTTGTCGCTGACTTTTTGCTTGTTCTTATCTTCATATTTTGTACAATGTAATCATATGTATGTATAATGTATTAAATATATATATATATATATGTATATAATATGAAATTTATAAGATGTGCATAGTAGGTATATGTATATTATAGTAGGTATTTGTTTATTATTATTAGTATGTATGTTTGTCGCTGCACATCAACGCATCTATATTTATTTTTTATAAAAGTACCATTGATACCCCGTGTTAATTGTATACAGTCCTATCCATCCAAATGTTGTCTGGTAGAAATCGCTACTAAGCGATAAGACCGCCCATTGTACAACATAGTTAGTTTTAGTTTTATTATTTGTAAATTGTTTTAGATTATGGTGTGCAATAAAGTATTTTCTATCTATCTATCTTTTATATATGTGGCATTGCACTGCGCCCGCCACCCTGAGACATAAAGGTGAAAAGTCTCATGTACCTGTAATTTCACCGGCACCCTTACCCTTCAAACCAGAACAGAGCAATGCGAGCACCACTGCTTTGCGGCAGAAATAGGTATGGTGGTAGTACTTCCCCGGACGAACTATTTCACAAAAAAGCTCTACTACTACTGTGACGCAGCGACTCAAAAAATTAAAAATATCGCCTTAAAATAATGTATTTATTCATGACTATAGCTGTCTCCCCGCGACTTTGTCCGCACGGGGATTGTAGGTATGAGGAGTAGGTACATATATAAACCCCTATCTATCTACTACCTGTTCTATCTACCTACGTATACTGAAGGTCTGTATCTAAAGGTAGGTACGACCGTATCAAAAACGCTATAGTCGTTGGAACGATTACGTAGTATCAAGTAATCTGTACCTTTTCTATCGAGCGCGCGCTCATTTTCTTTGATAGTTACTACGCAGGTAAGTCACGTACGATCATCGTTATCGTAATCGTTACGATGGTAGTTACAAAGCTCGGACAATGGGCAATGATATTTTTGAGATATATATTAGACTTTGGACTATTTGTTTTTTTATTATGTAAGATATTTTTTGTGTATGTATTAGTGTTGGTGATATTTTATAGTAATTTATTGTAATCTGTGTAATACGTGTTTTTATCTGACTGCGGCGAATCCAAAAAAGAAGGGTTATGTGACCTGTATGCATGTATGTCCGTCCCTATGTTCCCTCGTAACTACTAAACTACTTAACCAATTTTGATAAATAATAAGTCTTTATATTCATCTTTATTGCGCAAGAGTCTATGAGTATATTAAAATTATAAAAAAAAAAACTCTCAAGTGTTTTCATACTTTTCAGTAGGTAAAGATTTTCCATAGTCGGCTTTAAGTTGTATCATTTGTTTTCTTATTTCGTAACACAAAGTTTCAAATTATTCTATTATTTATCAAATTGACCTAAACAAGCATTACCCCCCCCCCCCCCCCCCCCCCTTTTTCACCTCATTTTAGGGATGCGTACGTGATCAAAGCTATCTTATATACTAAGTTGGATTCTAGGCTTACAAACAGTGAAAATCCTATAAAAAATCTCTTCAGTAGTTTAAGAAGACAGACAGACAGACATATAGACCTAGAATTATAAAAATGGACAATTCTGTTTTTAAAATTTTTGACTTATATATCGGATTTGTGTAAAATATTTCCTTTTTTCAGACTTTTCGACCTCTAAGTTTTATTATAGTAGTTATAAAGTTATAAAGTATAGTAGTATATATAACAATAAAGTATAGTACTATATATATATATATAATAGTACTATATATGTACTTAACTTAGATGTACTTAACAATAAAGTATAGTTGTATATATATATAGTTATATAGTAGTTATAAAGTTATAAAGTATAGTAGTATATATAACAATAAAGTATAGTACTATATATATATATATAATAGTACTATATATGTACTTAACTTAGATGTACTTAACAATAAAGTATAGTTGTATATATATATAGTTATATAGTAGTTATAAAGTTATAAAGTATAGTAGTATATATAACAATAAAGTATAGTACTATATATATATATATAATAGTACTATATATGTACTTAACTTAGATGTACTTAACAATAAAGTATAGTACTATATATATAGGTATATATAGTTATATAGTAGTTATAAAGTTTTATTATATAGTTATCTATAGGGTAGATAGATGGCCACTACTTCTGAAACCAATTAATCTCCGTCATCCAAAACCGTAGCATAAGACAAGGCTATTGTGTGAATAATATTTAAAAGGACCACAGTCAATATTAATCGGGGATGTTCTGAATTACACAACTTACTATTACTATTACTATTAGCCCATACTGTCCCATTGTTGGGCAAAGGTCTCCCCCCACTTCCGCCAGTCACCACGGTCCTGTGCAACCGTTTCCCATTCCCTCTCATACACTTCAATTACACAACTATCTATTAATAAATGTTATAACAATTTACCAAATAACTTTTCCTTGAAAGACTTTATAATAATTGCAATAATTTGCAGTGAGTACTGGATTACTAGATTATATATAAAGAATGAAAATAATTTTTCACTCATTTGCCACATCAATGTAAAACGTTTGATGTGGCAAATGGGCGGATAATAAGTTACCATGGCAATATATTCATCAACAGCCTAACAGAAGTCCACTGCTGGACATAGCCGCCTCCATCCATCGCCTTCCTTCGATCTGTATAATGTTTTTTGTCCATCGAAAGAGGGAAGGGAGGATGGGGGCATTCGCCTTTTGCGTCGTCCAGTTTGTGGTCGCTACTCGACAACCTTTCTTAAACAAGGCTTATCAGTTGTGCGATCTATGTGGCCTGCCCATTGCCACTTCAAGTTGCTAATTCTGTGATCTAGCTATATCGCAACCTATTATGTATTATCGAATACACGCCAAGTCATCTCATACAAAAAGCCAGATTTTTTTCATTCAGGAATAAAACAAAGAAGCTCTTTGAAAGGCTCGTTTTCATAAGACAACTGTGATATTCAATAACCAAAAAACAATATTATTTATTTACATTCGTTTTTACAGTTACTTTTATTGTGAAGCTTATATATATACCTATTTTTTATAATAACAACTCTTTACATGCATTGTATCTCGAAATAAATATTAATTTTAATAATAAAATAATCTAGTTTATCTTAAAAAAAACAACCACAGTATAGCTTATTATTTTAAATACCTACGCATGCACGCTCAGCATTCTCTCGTAGAACCCTCTACGTCGTAGACCGAGTATGCTACGCGTCGTCGTAGACTGATAGACGTAACTGCTCACAAAAACTAATGCAGCTGTTATAATTCCACTGTGTCTATTCCATCTTGCGGTACTTGGCACAAATTCCCCCAAATTTAAGGGTCCCTGAGGAATTTCAAATTGTTTGTTGTATTTGGTAAATTTTATGGTTAGAACGTTAGCTCAGTCTTATTAACGATACATGGTAATTGTTTACCTACAGGAAGGTAATAGTTTTGTTTAGCTATCATCAACCGGCAGACGTCTATTGCAGGACAAAGGCCTCTCCCATCGAATGTCATGACGAACTATCTTGAGCCTAGTCCATCTACCAACTTCTAACGATCGTTACAATCGATGCATGGGATCCTTATCATATTTTGTTCATACTAAATCAGTTGAAAAATAAGATGACTGATTTAGGCTTAAATAAAAAAAAAACCTAAGATTTTTTATGTTTTTTTTTTTCTTTCTTCAAATCAGCTGATTCCCGAAGTAAAAATACTTATATTGAAGTCAATGTCTATTTTAAATTCAAGAAACAGTTGTTTTCTGTTTTGTTAATTACCAGATTAACCTCAAAATTATCAGTAAAAAGTAAGAATCCAGAAAAATCGTAGTAAAATACTTAATTAACGTAACCAAGTATCAAAATTAACAGCGCAAGAAACCAGCTCAACTGAAAATATTAATTCTCTACAAGCCGATATTTTCCATCAACGTGAACCAGCAATTATAAGGTCCTGCTGTTGACCTTATAATGGCTGCTTCACGTTGATGGGAAATATCGGCTTGTAATTCTAATAAACGCTAAGCCAATATCCTTCTTAGAAAAGTAGCCTTTTTCATTGTTACTTTATTATTTCAGTTTGAACTGAACATTACCTATCATCTTAGAAGCCTTGAATAATTATGTTATTTGTATACTTTTTTACATATTTTTATAACACAACGTGTGCAAACGCAAAATGACTTAAGTTGGTGATCCATTGGCAAGTCGGCGAGTTAACGGTATAAACATTTTTTTTTTTATACTACTTGAATGACGGAACAAGCATATGGCCCACCTGTTGTTAAGCGGTAACCTCTTCCTATGAACAGTGCATTACCTCATAGGTCACGTCCACCTAGGACGCGCCCTATGTGGCATTGGACTGCGCCCGCCACCCTGAGACATAAAGATGAAAAGTCTCATGTGCCTGTAATTTCACCGGCACCCTTACCCTTCAAACCGGAACACAGCAATGCGAGCACTACTGCTTTGCAGCAGAAATAGGTATGGTGATAGTACTTCCCCGGACGAACTCTTTCACAAAAAAGCTCTACTACTACTGCTCTACTAAACTGTTGGATGGTTGGGTTGTCGACTCGCGTTGGTGATCCATTGGCATGCCAAACAGTTTATTATACCGGTTATTATACCACAGTCTCAGGATTTCAAGCATGCATGCAGAGACAACGAGCCAATCCGCGGTATTTAAAACTGCGGTTTTGTAGGTGCTCTATTGACGGCCTATACCTCTGGCTCGCAGGCTCGCTGGCGCCCCAGTGGTTTTATTCGCCAATGGATCACCCGCTTTATATCGTGACTTATAGATCTGCCGTACGGAGGAAGGTTTTTTGAAGAGAGTTGGGAAAGTAGCGGCAGGCAGGAAACAACGTTCCAAGGGTTTAAACTAGGATGGGTGACCGCTTTTTGCGAGTGCAATTTGTTTTGCAAAGCGCGGACAAAATATAGTCCCATTTAAGCCGTTTATAATAGTACAAATCTTGTCCATGCCTGTTTAAGACAGGCGTTGACTTTTAATTGTTAATTTAAAAGAAGCTTCACGGTAGAACTCTCAAAGGGTAGAAGATTAATTGTTTGAGTTTTAGAAATTAACACAAATGAATAAACTTTGATCTAATGCCAAAGACAGACGAATAATTTTGTTTTGTAAACAACAATCGACAAACATTTTAGGGCTATCGGGTAAGTTATATTATGATTGGAGTTTCACTTCGTATTAAAATCCAGAATGATTTCCCTTTCGATGGATCAAAAAGATAAGATAACGATAAGATAATTTGTATTCGTTCCTTTAAAAGTATAGTACAGTTTAGTATCATTTCAAGTAGGTAATAACTTAAGCAATATAATGTACGCGAGGAGCAATGTTTCCTCACTAGGTCTCAAAGAGCCTGTGTTGCAAGGTCACAGTGACTCACCCCTGTCTCTCCAGCGTTAGTCTTAGATAGTAGGTACTTGTACTTAGTAACCATAAATTCAAAGGCATTATAGATGTAGCAGGAAGCTAATGAGACTAACATTTAAAGTCTCAGTAGTTCAGTCAATTGAACTGTTACTTTACCTACTCAGAATAGACCGCTGGAAGGCAGTGGGTCAAGGCAGCTTATGACTGTTCGTCGTGTCAATCTATGAGGCCTATGTCCAGCAGTGGACTTCTGTAGGCTGATGATGATGATGATGCAAAACTAATAGCAAAGTAAAAGAACGCACACTCTGGGGGTTCCGCACTATAAATAAATAAATAATGCTGGACAGTTCACACAACATTATCTAGCCCCAAGCTAATCAGAGCCTGTGTTCTTCTGGTACTAGATAACTGATATACTTAATACAATACATTAGATAGATATATATTTTTATTATACATAGAAAATACTCAGCACACCTTTTTTTTTTTTTTTTTTTTTTAACAATGATAGACCTTTGTTTGACCACGATCTCGCCTGTTGGTAAGTGACGATGCGGCCGAAGATGGAGCACAAAGGTCTAGAAGGCACCTATTCACTCTAGCCTTGAAGAGACCCAGATTATAGGTTTCAGGAAAGACAGACGACGGTAGTGTATTCCACTCCTTAGCAGTTTTTTTTCTCATTATAAAGGTAGAACTGAAACGTTTAGTACGAATAGAGGGTATACTAATGAGGTAAGGGTGGTACCGAGCCGTGCGCCTGCTCGTCCTATGATGAAAAAGAGATGGTGGGATCAGATCATGAAGTTCCTGGGAGCATTCCCCGAAATGTAACCTATAGAAGATCGAAAGGCACGCTACCTTACGGCGGTGCTCGAGACACCCTGAACAAATACCTGCATATCGTACAAATATTTGTTGCGAGGCGGGAATCGAACCCGCAAGCTTTTGCGTCGCAGGCGAACCTTTGACTGCCGCGCCACAGAGGTCGTCAAAATGTGTATGTGTATGGTACCGGATTAATTATTATTTAGCAAGCTATTGCCGCTTATTTTTGTTTTGTTTTTGTTTAAGATACGTTAACCATTTTGTTTAATATAAAGCTGAGTCAAAAATCTTGGATATAAGTAAGCATTTTTCTGGTATTGTTAATGTAAAGATAAAAACATAATCCGGATTTGTTTTTTTTTGTGTTATTATAATTTTCAGAGATTCATGCCACAAAAGCCAAGTTTCAATGGACTAGCTTTTTCTGTTCTTAATATTTACCCATATTACTGACCCCAGCATCGCACGCACCTTGTGGGCTCAATAATCTATAATAATCATATAAATATATAATATAATATATATCTTCGACGAAAGTAAAATAAAATATATATAATAATATCTATCTATAATCTCAAAGCTCTATAATTTCCACCGCTATTCTACGAATCAGTTGATTTATTAATGAAACTGTCTTGAAAGTCAATAAATAAATAATTCGTTTTAAATTAATTAAAGGATTTGTCTGTTAAATTCATTAAATTTATTTAATTATATCTACGCAGTGGCAATTATAAGTTTTGAATTCGTAGTAACGAACTTTGGAAATATAAATGTACAAGAGTTCGTTAGTCACTTGCTCGGTTTTTCCAATAAAGGCTGTATTGAGTGGTAAAGACATCTGAGGCCTTTGAATAATTTCAATGTTCTTTTGTAAGAAAATAATTTTGAAAATTGTATACCATTTTATTCCTGTAATTGAGTACCTATGAATCACTTCACGATCATCAGCAGCTCGTAGAAGTCTCCCCCAGAGATGGATTAAATGGGAGGGATTTGCCAAAATCACCACGCTTGGCACGATAGGGGATTTCTTTTTTTTTTTTTATTATAGCATACTACTAGAATAACGGTAGGGGTCAGTCATTCAAGTAGTATAAAAAAAAAACAAGCAGATGGCCCCACTTGATGTTAAGCGGTAACCACTGCCTATGAAAAATGCATTAGGTACCTCATAGGTCACGTCGACCTAGGACGCGCCCTATGTGGCATTGCACTGCATTTTTCATAGGCAGTGGTTACCGCTTAACATCAGGTGGGGCCACCTGATGTTAAGCAGTAACCACTGCCTATGAAAAATGCATTACTTCATAGGTCACGTCGACCTAAGACGCGTCCTATGTGGCATTGCACTGCGCCCGCCACCCTGAGATATAAATATGAAAGTCTCATGTGCCTGTAATTTCACCGGCACCCTTATCCTTTAAACCGGAGCACAGTAATGCGAGCACTACTGCTTTGTGGCAGAAATAGGTATAGTGGTAGTACTTCCCCGGACGAACTCTTTCACAAAAAAGCTCTACTACTACTGAAAAGGTGTAAACTGTAATCCCTTAGTCAGCAACATCCACGGGAAGCTTTGAATAATAAAGTACCTTTATTAAACTTGAGGGATTGGAGGGGTTTTACGTCGGAAACTATTAAACTCAACCCATTATGAATACATTTGGATATCGGAGTATATCAAATGCGAGTCACTTGCGGTTTGCAAACAAAATATGTATTAATGGGTATTAATAGGTGATTGATTAAAACCAACCAATAAAATCAATAATAGTGAGGTTCTATCCAGGCTACGTCCTTAGAAATCCCATATGTGGCGCTGTGCAAGTTCGGCTGTAGGGCCATGAACCTTAGAATGACCAAAAAGGCCCAACGTAAAAATAATATGATTTTAAAATTTTGTTTTCTCTAAATCAAATAATATAATTGGTATCCAAATATCGTAGCCAGGTCTTCAAAGTGCACTAGAATCGGTATCCAAATATCGTAGCCAGGTCTCCAAAGTGCAGTAGAATCGGTATCCAAATAATGTAGCCTGGTCTCCAAAGTGCAGTAGAATCGGTATCTGAATATCGTAGCCAGGTCTTCAAAGTGCAGTGGAATTGGTATCCAAATATCGTAGCCAGGTCTCAAAAGTGCAGTGGAATTGGTATTCAAATATCGCAGCCAGGTCTCAAAAGTGCAGTGGAATTGGTATCCAAATATCGTAGCCAGGTCTCCAAAGTGCAGTAGAATTGGTATCCAAATATCGTAGCCAGGTCTCCAAAGTGCAGTAGAATCTGTATCCGAATATCGTAGCCAGGTCTTCAAAGTGCAGTGGAGTTGGTATCCAAATATCGTAGCCAGGTCTCCAAAGTGCAGTGGAATTAGTATCGAAATTTCGTAGCCAGGTTTCCAAAGAGCAGTAGAATCGGTATCCAAATACCGTAGCCAGGTCCTCATAAAAAGTGGTAATCAGAGTCCGAAGCCAAGCAGATGATTTAAAAACAAAAATAAATTCAGAAATGAGAGTTATCACGCACTTTCACAAAAGGAACGCAAAACTAATTTAGTGCCTATACCGTGCTGCTATAAAATTCGAATTATCCTTGGAATAGTTATAGTGTTTTGTCTTCATTGAGAAGGAGTTTCAAATTCAATTAAAAGAGTAACTACTCGGAGGATATTCCAAGTTTATTAGTAGCACGACTAGAGAAAACAAAATACCAATATCCTTAGTTTTTTACGGTGGTCCTGTTTGTTTCATGAGCATACTGCCAACGTTGCACAGCGCCATTAATGTCATTTTTAAGAAACGTAGGCTAGAAAGTCCCTCACCGAAACCTCATTATATTGCTCTGTTATGTTGCTCTGATTATATCTGACAATTACTTACCAATATGATATTCACCGTTATTAATTAGCTAAGTGAGCAGGAATCAAATTACTTGCATCAATAAGTAACATCTATCGCCAAGACCTCCATAAATAGCTAGTAGCATAAACTGCTTTATCTTATTCGGCCGACAGCCTTGAACTATACCGAGCATAACTACCAGAACATAGTAGATTTATTAATAGAAAAACAAGTTTTTTGATGAGAAATATATCTATTTTAACACATGCATTTATAAATATTTTTATCAAAACGAGTCGCTGATAAAAATGAGCTAAAATACTGCCAGTCTTTATTATTCATCGAGGAGTGCCCGTTGTCGACCTTTCGTCTCCATCATCAGATCAGCTTGCTGTCACCATAATATAGTATTGTCATTTGGGTATTTTATATGTATAATAAAAAAATATCTATCTATGGTAATATATTGTATTAAGTATATCAGTTATCTAGTACCCATAACACAAGCTCTGCTTAGCTTGGGGCTAGATAATGTTGTGTGAACTGTCCAGCATTATTTATTTATTTATTTATTTATTATTATTTATTGGAATTCGACAGGTTTTTCAAATTTTAGCTCATTTGAACATCGGGAAGTGAGTTAAATTTACTGTTTCAAATGTATTTTGTACATACTACTAGTATACTATTATTTTATCTGTGGTACATACCTTATATTATTATTTCTGTATAAAATTGTGACATGTAAGATTTAATTAGACACCGGTATAGGTGAAACTAAATAAACATACATACATACATAGACACACCTTTTTCCCGAAGGAAAAAAAAAAAAAAAAAAAAAAAAAAAGGCGTCTTTTATCAAGGGTTGCACCATCGTGGGAATATGGACGTGATAAGTGGTGAGCTCATAGCCGCCATTGCTTCCCACGACTGACTCGGCTAGCACTTTCTTTCAGTAATAACACATTCTTTAATAAGCTAGCAGTCAGGACAAATCTTATGAACAAGTCTAAATACAAGCTTTAAATAATATACAATTTTACACTTTTATCATCAAATATGGCATTTTTAACCCCCGACGAAAAACGAAGGGGTGTCATAAGTTTGACGTGTCTGTGTGTGTGTGTCTGTCTGTCCCATTGTAGCTCCTGAACGGATGAACAGATTTGTTATTGTTTTATTTGAAAAGTGTATTTGTCGGGATCGTTCTTAGCTTTGTTTGATCAAAATCGGTTCAGCCGCTCAGCGTTGGGGGTTTTTTTAATGTTACAAAATTAATTACTTGTAGTAAATCAATTGTAGCAACAATTACAATACAGTACAATACAATATATTTATTCATAACGCCAAGTTATAAGTCAGGAAGTAGAATATGGAATTCAAAGAATAACCATATTATAAATCATTTAAAATATTAATATCATTTAATTCATAACGCATTAGTATTGCCATTCAGCGTGGCAATGCAGCCAGCATCTTAGGTACGCTTCCGTCTGGTAGTGATTTTTTTCAGTTGAGCTACCTTTAGATCGCTTGCAGCGGTCTTCAGGTGGTACAACTGTTCCATATGTCCCAGGCACATGAGACTTTTCATCTTTATGTCTCAGGGTGGCGGGCGCAGTGCAATGCCACATAGGGTGCGTCCTTGGTGAACGTGATCTATGAGGTAATGCACTGTTCATAGGCAGAGGTTACCGCTTAACATCAGGTGGGCCTCTTGCTTGTTCCGTCATCCAAGTAGAATAAAAATAATAATAATAATAATAATAATATGTATGTTGTACATACCTCGTATTATTCTTTCTGTAAATAAATGTAGTTTTTAAAATATACAAATAAATTACTATTAATTTCATTATTTATATTATACATTAAAACATTATTACTTATTAAGAACAAATCGGCAGCTCGTACAACTCGTTTAATAAGTAGAAAGTGTGATACAAGAGCCACTTGCGTAATCTGTATATTAAGTCCTATTATGTGACTCTTTTGTTATGACGCTGACGATAAGTTCGTTATTATCATTACTCTCGACGATAAGAGCTTCACGCATTTCTAATGATGTCTTTATATTTTGTGGGCTACGGACATGCCCTTAGATGTTTGCGTTTGCTGGTTTGAGCAGGAAGGCGTTACATTCTTAGGAAAATTATACATTTTGCTGGAAATGATTAAGACTGTGAATTTAATTATACAGTTTGTACATTTACGAGTTTACACATAAAACAAATCTTGGTGGCCTGTTTTAGGTTGCTATGTAGCTTAAGCTAGGTATTATGTTGCCATTTGCGAGGTAATTACTCGGAGATCTAAATGCCTGAACTCTCACCCTCAGGCATCGGCATTTATATGTTACATTATACCGGTTATCCCGGAATTTGTATGCTATCCCTAAAAAGCCATTCTGCATTTAAAAAAAGAACGAATTCTCGGATTTCTACTATTTTCAGTAAATTCTAACAATTTTTTTTTTCTTTTTTAATTATTTCATACACAAAGAATATTACACAGTTATAATTATAATATAGTACCTTAAAAACCTTCAAAGGTTTGACTAAGTACAATCACCAAATAGAGTTTTAAATTGTTTTGAAGAAGTTTTTACTTATTATTTCTCTACCTGTTTAGTTATTTTGGTAAGGGAGTTAGATTATTTGTGAGGAAATCGAAGGCAAGTCCTCCGTTCCTAAATGTATTATTTTGTTTTATTAAATGTACTTGAATGAAGTGAGCAAAGTATTTGTTCAATGTAGCTTATGTTTCAAGAATGGTTAGTTTACTTTTACAACCATTTACAATAAATTTTGCTTTTCAGTAAGATGTTTCCCTGACCCTTTACCTACTTGAATCATTATTTAAAAACCATACAAGTGCGTATCGGACCAACAATTGTGTAGGATTCCGAAATCATGTCACAGTTTTTCCTCCTTAAATCGAAAAGTTTTCATCACAGGATATCGAGACAATTTCCGATTAAAGTTTTCACTTACATGGGGAAAAACAAGTTTCTATCGTACGTATAAAAGACGTATTTTCATGAGATTTACTCTGCCAATAAATGATTTTCCGCGTTCAAATTGCCCTACTTGAGTCGTATGTTATGTGGGGCCTTGATTATCAGAAGACAGATTTTGTAGCCTCGTTACTGTGTGTGTATGTTACCTATACGATATCTTCACCGATTGTGATCCTTTTTTTGATTATATTGTATTTTGTAGCCTCGTTACTGTGTGTGTATGTTACCTATACGATATCTTCACCGATTGTGATCCTTTTTTTGATTATATTGTATTTTGTAGCCTCGTTACTGTGTGTGTATGTTACCTATACGATATCTTCACCGATTGTGATCCTTTTTTTGATTATATTGTATTTTGTAGCCTCGTTACTGTGTGTGTATGTTACCTATACGATATCTTCACCGATTGTGATCCTTTTTTTAATTATATTGTATTTTGTAGCCTCGTTACTGTGTGTGTATGTTACTTATACGATATCTTCACCGATTGTGATCCTTTTTTTGATTATATTGTATTTTGTAGCTTCGTTACTGTGTGTGTATGTTACCTATACGATATCTTTACCGATTGCGACCCTTTTTTTGATTATATTGTATTTTGTAGCCTCGTTACTATGTGTGTATGTTACCTATACGATATCTTCACCGATTGTGATCCTTTTTTTGATTATATTGTATTTTGTAGCCTCGTTACTGTGTGTGTATGTTACCTATACGATATCTTCACTGATTGTGATCCTTTTTTTTATTATATTGGCTAATTGTATAACTAGAAGTTCCATTTAAATTTTATATATATATTTCAGAAAATAAGGAAAGTAATGGGATGAATCCCATTTATTGTACGCTTGGAAGTCGTTTCTTTTTAGGGTTCCGAAGTCAAAGACAAAGAACCCTTATGGATTCGTCATGTCTGTCTGTCTGTCTGTCCGTGTATGTCACAGCCTTTTTTTTCCGAAACTATAAGAGCCATACTATTGAAACTTAGATAGATGGTAGGTAGATGTATTCTGTGAACCGCGTTAAGATTTTTACACAAAAATTAAAAATAAACAATTATTTTTGGGGTTCCCCATACTTAGAACAGAAACTAAAAAAAAAACATCAAACTACGTGTGGATAGGTTTTCAAAAATGATGTTGAGGTTTCTAACATATTTTTTTTCTAAACTGAATAGTTTGCGCGAGAGACACTTCCAAAGTGTTAAAAAGTGTCCCCCCCCCCCACCGTAACTTATAAAATAAGAGAATGATAAAACTAAAAAAAATATATGATGTACATTAAAACCACCAAAACCAGTTTACCATGTAAACTTCCAACCAAAATTAATTTGAACGAGATCTAGTAAGTAGTTTTTTTTTTATACGTCATAAATCTTAATCCATCCAAGAACTTTTATACTATATTACTTGATGCTACGGAACCCTTCATGGGCGAGTCCGACTCGCACTTGGCCGCTTTTTTTAATTATCGGCCAAGTGCGTGTCTGACTCGCGTACGAAGGGTTCCGTAACATTAACTACGAAAATGGCAAAAAAACAGGTTTATAAAAAAATACGTAAAAAGCGGCCACCCATCCAAAAACTGACCCCGCAGAGCATCGCTTCCTAAATTTGGAGAAATCACGTTTGTTGTATGGGAGCCCCCTTAAATATATATTTAATACGGACGGACAGACGGACAGCCGAGCCTTAGTAATAGGGTGTTGTTTTAGGTAATGTAGGTAGATATTGTAATTTATGGCTAGATCATTTCAGTCACTAGAGCCGTTACGAAATGCGTACACTGAACTATATCTTCTGGAGCTGTAATAATCACAACTGTGTTTCTTGGCACTCGTCTAACAACACAAATCCTGGCAATTTTTCAAATCTGACATCTGCCTCATTGTGTTTACTGTTTACGTAATAAACTGCAGTTGTATGAAACTCTGTGTTCAAACAGTTCAAGATGAATGAACAGTGATGATGACAGGCAGTGAATAAATAGACTTCACTTCAATCAAATGAATTCATAATATTTGGTCTATTTTTTTAATGATGTAATAGACATTGATGTTATCTCAGGCATGCGACCAAAGACAGGCGGCAGTGTATGTTAGCGAAGTTTGAAAATAAACAAGCAATTGATTTTGTAAAAAATAATAAATCCTCAACGCAATGAAACGGCTGAACCGATTTTGATCAAACATAGCTAATATATTTCATTTATTTATTCAATCAACAAGGATCATTGGGTTAGTAAAATACATTGACTATCTACACTATGGTTAGTAAGAATAATTACAATTGAATACTACAAACTAACATAGAAAATATGACATCATCATCATCCGCCTGTGGAAGTCCACTGCTGGACATAACACAAGAACACTAAGAACACTAAGAACACTACCGACAAATTCACCTTCCAAGCAAAAAAAAATCGAAAACGGTGCATCCGTTTGGGAGCTACGATGCGACAGACAGACAGACACACACACATATACACACACACATACACACACGCACACACACACACACACAGACACGTCAAACTTATAACACCCCGTCGTTTTTGCGTCGGGGGTTAATTGCTGCCCCGCATAATAAATAAATTAATTAATTATAATTATATCCTTCTTCATGAGCACCGACAACGACCACGCTCGAAGTTCTTGAGACGGGAACTAGCTCGGCTTCGCCGATCCGGCTGGACACTGGGCAAGCGGCGGGATCGGCGAAGCCGAACTAGTTCGTGAGACGGGAACTAGCTCGGCTTCGCCTATCCGGCTGGACACTGGGCAAGCAGCGGGATCGGCGAAGCCGAACTAGTTCGTGAGACTGGAACTAGCTCGGCTTCGCCTATCCGGCTGGACACTGGGCAAGCGGCGGGATCGGCGAAGCCGAACTAGTTCGTGAGACGGGAACTAGCTCGGCTTCGCCTATCCGGCTGGACACTGGGCAAGCGGCGGGATCGGCGAAGCTGAACTAGTTCGTGAGACGGGAACTAGCTCGGCTTCGTTAATCCAGCTGGACTCTGGGCAAGCGGCGGGATCGGCGAAGCTGAACTAGTTCGTGAGACGGGAACTAGCTTGGCTTCGTTAATCCAGCTGGACTCTGGGCAAGCGGCGGGATCGGCGAAGCCGAGCTAGTTCCCGTCTCACGAACTTCGAGCGTGGTCGTTGTCGGTGCTCATGAAGAAGGATATATGAAAGGTCAACGAAATAGTAAAGAACGTGTTGAATAGTCGTCATTTTTGTAAAAGCTGTGTGTACCTATATGGTTTGCAATAAATTATTTTCTATTTATATACTCTGTATATACGAGGCACGCGGCATTAAGAATGTTGATCACAGTTCAGTGAAGGTGGAGAACTTTTTTTTTTTCTTGTGTTTATTAACCTGCGGTAAATATCATGAAGAATCTAATCAGGGAGATCATGTTCCCTTTGACGCGCAAATATTGGCTTCCCATTAATAACGTGTGACCCATATTTCAGGCTTGTAACTGAGCAAGCTTGTGATTACTGTCACTCACATGACACACTAATTTTGTATTAATTTGAAGTTTCGCGACGTTCTATTGGTGTAGGCACCGACAAGTTTCGTCTCTTTCGAGAGTTTTCCTCGGGTGGGTGAATGCGAACTCTCTTCGCGTTTCGAGAGAGAGTTTTTATAGTAAAACATAGAATCACTTATCACAGCTTCGTGATTACTAATACTCATTAGTTACTGAGATTCACTTGACACTAAGCTTTGAGATTACAGACACTCGCTTCTTTTTCTTAAGCCAGTAGATGTCCAATGCTGGACGAAGCTTCCCCCATAGAATAGTGGGGATTTTCCCCACAATTTGCCATAATCAGCACGCTTGGCGTAGATTGGTGATCGCTGTATTGTTGTGTTGTTAAGTAGGTACTCAGGTGGGAAACTGCTGAACACCCAGAGTAATCTTCCTTGCCTTTAACGACATCTACGGGAGGCATTAGATGTGTTTTTAGGTCGAGACCACAACGATAAGAGCGTTAATTAGAAACTGACCAAATTTTGCACTATCGTGAATTATAGATTAGATGGCAACTTTAATTACAAACTTGGTTCTTATCTGCATCCGATCTGCCACACCAGGGTCGTAGGACAGAGGGGTGAATTGGGATTCAGAACAAAATTACCCTATACCACTTCAATATGAAATACAATAACAAATTACGCAAAACCATTCTGGAGTTTTTACCCGTGATGCTACAGCAGTATGGTACTCAATTTGAGGTTCTTTCAAGATAGGCAAATTATAAATAATAAATAAATAAAAATAAATAATACTGGACAGTTCCCACAACATTATCTAGCCCCAAGCTAAGCAGAGCTTGTGTTATGGGTACTAGATAACTGATATACTTAATACAATATATTACATAGATAGATATTTTTTTATTATATATAGAAAATACCCAGAACACCCTGAACAAATATCTGCGATCGCACAAATATTTGTTCCGAGGCGGGAATCGAACCCGCAACCTCCTGCGTCGTAGGCCAAGCTTAATAATAAAACCCTTCTTTAAAGAACGAGACATAGCTTCGCTATTCTTTAAAAAAGTAGTTGGACTAAAATTGGCAATGCAACTGATTTGCGATAAGGCCGCACATTTTTACAAACCTTTATTTAGTTTCACCTGTCCCGGTATAATCAAAATTTCAACAACTTCCCGGTGTTTGATTGAGCTGAAATTTGGTATACCTGTCAAGTTCCGATGACAATACAATTCTATAGTGTCAGAGAGCTTGATAGACGGAAAGTGGACAACGGCTTTTCGCGATGGATAATAGTAGACTGGCAGTGTTTGGGCTCAGTTTGATCAGCACACCGTTCCGATCACTAATTTCATAAAAGCTTGTTCGGAAAAAGATATTTACCAGCATAAAACTTGTTTGTAATCTATATATGACATGTATGTTTTGAAGACCTCTGAAGGGCAGCGGGCGCAGGTTCGCCTGCGACGCAGGAGATTGCGGGTTCGATTCCCGCCTCGGAACAAATAATTTTGTGCGATCTGCAGATATTTGTTCAGGGTGTTCTGGGTATTTTCTATGTATAATAAAAAATATCTTTTATGTAATGTATTGTATTAAGTATATCAGTTATCTAGTACCCATAACACAACCTCTGCTTAGCTTGGGGCTAGTTAATGTTATATGAACTCTCCTGTCTTATTTATTTATTTTTATATCTACCTTGTCTAAACAATGACAACGATGAGCCGTACAACTGCTGGCCTAAAAATTACATAAAAAGTTTAGCTAATTATTTGTTTGCCGAAAATAAAGCTCAGAAATGAACTGCCCCCTCAACCTCCTAAAATTGTATCCTAGCTTCAGGCCTGGCTTGATCGTCAGTCACCCTTAGCCTATCGGCTATCTCTCGACCTCCGCTAATTTATACGGGGTTTCGTAACACGAAAGCCTCTTTGATATCTATACTATCATCATCATCATCATTAACAGCCTCTAGAAATCAAATGCTGGATATAGGCAATGGAATGCCACGACGACGGCTCTTGCGTAGCCTCCATCCACCGACTTCCTGTGACCTATAAAATGGAAAGCGAAGCCTTTCTACGCTGCGTCGTCCGGTTCGCTGCTCTCATTCGCGAGCCTGCATGCCTAACCTAGTTGGCGAAATCCAACAAACTGACGCATGTCATGGGTCCGGCAGCCGGCAACTGGATCCCTTAAAATGTCACTGAAGCTCCTAGTATCAGCATATTCAAGTCCAGGTTGAAGCGCTGGCTTATTGAGCAGACCTTCTACACTTTCGATGAGTTCACTAGCCTCAAATTAATCTAATTACCTAGGTAATCTTAGATGTAACATGTTTTTTGTTTATTGTATATTTGTTATTTTGATTTTGATTTTTGTTTTAAGTACGATGTGTACTTGTTGACTCATTTTGTGAAAATTATTTGTTTGACGTGTACCTTTTGTATGATTAAATGACTATCTGACTATCTGACTATCTGACTATCTGACTATGTGACTATCTGACTATCTGACTATCTGACTATCTGACTATCTGACTATCTGACTATCTGACTATCTGACTATCTGACTATCTGACTATCTGACTATCTGACTATCTGACTATCTGACTATCTGACTATCTGACTATCTGACTATCTGACTATCTGACTATCTGACTATCTGACTATCTGACTATCTGACTATCTGACTATCTGACTATCTGACTATCTGACTATCTGACTATCTGAATATCTAACGGTCGTGTCAGTTCTGCGATATTTTTGTCCATTGCTACTTTACCTTACTGATTCTGAGAGCCACGTCGGTGATCTTACATGTCTCACTAATCATTATATCTATATGTATAAAACAAAGTCGTGTTAGTTACACCACTTATATAACTCAAGATCGGCTGGACCGATGTTAGTTATCTCTTTTTTGGTGGATTCTTCTCCGCTCCGAACAGCAGAATAAGTAATAAGGAGGGGGGGAAGGGAGATTCACTGGGACTACCCGTGCGAAGCCGGGGCGAGTTGCTAGTAATATTATAAATGAGAAATTAACTCTGACCTTTTCAGCCGTCAGACTAATCCGATCTTGATGATATTTGCCTAAGAGTGTATCATGAGGACATAACGATACGTATTTAGGAGAAATAAGTTTTTGACGACCTCTGTGGGGCGGCGGGCGAACGTTCGCCTGCGACGCAGGAGGTTGCGGGTTCGATTCCCGCCTCGGAACAAATATTTGTGCGAACTGCAGATATTTGTTCCGGGTGTTCTGGGTATTTTCTATATATAATAAAAAATATCTATCTATGTAATAATATATTGTATAAAGTAGGTATATCAGTTGTCTAGTACCCATAACACAAGCTCTGCTTAGCTTGGGGCTAGACAATGTTGTGTGAACTGTCCAGCATTTTTTTTTTTTTTTTATTTTTTTATTTTTACTATCATGATTCACTGTAGCAAGGACCCAGTAGTAAGAAATAATTCTAAGTTTCATTGTAGTACGATCGTACCTTGTAATATATGTTCGAGAACGTTGAACCGTGTTACCAATTTTTTTTTTTTTAGTACTTTGTTTTATAGTGACATTGAAGGTTTATAGGAAATTTAATTCATGGCCGCTGTCAGTTCTTGCACTCATTTTATAAGCTTAATTATTTAACTTGGTTATATCTGTCTTTCAGGTTGGTTCGCATCGGAACAGCGAACTTTCCTTTATTATCTTGGAATCAATTATGTAATGTCTCGTTAATTGTTTACTCGAGAACATTGAATGCGTGACTCAGTCGTCAAAATGTAATGTCTCGTTAATTGTTTACTCGAGAACATTGAATGCGTGACTCAGTCGTCAAAATGTAATGTCTCGTTAATTGTTTACTCGAGAACATTGAATGCGTGACTCAGTCGTCAAAATGTAATGTCTCGTTAATTGTTTACTCGAGAACATTGAATGCGTGACTCAGTCGTCAAAATGTAATGTCTCGTTAATTGTTTACTCGAGAACATTGAATGCGTGACTCAGTCGTTAAAATGTAATGTCTCGTTAATTGTTTACTCGAGAACATTGAATGCGTGACTCAGTCGTCAAAATGTAATGTCTCGTTAATTGTTTACTCGAGAACATTGAATGCGTGACTCAGTCGTCAAAATGTAATGTCTCGTTAATTGTTTACTCGAGAACATTGAATTCGTGACTCAGTCTTCAAAATGGAAATTGTATTAAGAACTGTACACTATGTGATAAACAACGCAAAATGGATTGATATTCCCTCAGCCACAACCAAGGAATAATGGTAGTAGTCATTTATACATAAATTATCATTATACGTCAACAATACAATATAAAACAATACAATACCTAGTAGAAAAAACATTTGTAGGTAAGTAGGTACGTAAATACACACAGCAAATACACACTGCTAAATATGCAATGGTTTATAGGGAGTTACGGTGGAACTGGGATTTGAGGTTAAGGATAAGTATTTTAGGACTCATAATGAATTTCTAAGTTTTTTGATATCTTACCCGTTTTATTAAGACTTCATGCCATAACATTTAATTATTTGCTTGACTTTGATATTTTTATTACGTAGTTACTAATAAAAATAATATGAATAACCGTTATTACTTAGTAACCTGTCTGAGCAGAAAAGCTTATTTCCAAATCGTCTAAGAAGTAAATTGCCTAACATATGAAATTACTATATTGCCGAAAATCTAATAAGTAAACTGGCAAAAAATATAGCAATACATATTTAACATTCCCAGAAAACCGGTATTCACCAGCGGTGAATAATCGATTTCTAGTTGAACATTAGCCAATGTTCTGGATTTTTTATTTTCTTTAAATAGCGTCATGAAATCGGTATGACTCAACTGCTATTTTTTTTATAATTCTGATAAAACTTCTACTTCGGACGTGAAGCTGGATTATAAAGCTTTTTATCAGACAGATTGTCATTCAGACATGTCCTTGGATTTGCAACTTCGTTACGAAAGACCATTGATTTAGAAATGGTTTTATTTCACTGTAATACGCTTTGAGCAAGATTTCATTATTCGTATTTTTCGTTTGGTTTAATTCATTGTTGATGACTTTATTTTTATTTTTGTTTATTGAAAAGACCAACAGCTACAATAATAATACAAAATCACTTAATTATATAAGTTATACAGCCAATTATATGTCTCTCTAAATATTAAACTAAAACTATGATAATTTCCTACAATAATTATATTAAAATACATGTATAGATAAGTACATAAAAACAAAAAATAAGGTTCACTACATTAAATTATTACATAAGAATATCTAATAAGTACATAAAAAACAAATAGTTAAGGTTCACTACATTCAATTATTAAATAAGAATATCTAAAAAGTACAAAGAAACAAATATTTGGTTTCACATTGCTAGGACGTGTTTAAGGGTTTATCCACTACAACTGAAAATTATTGTTCTGGATTATAAAGTAAGTTTATTATCGCTTTTTTGAAGGAATTTTTACTGGTGTTGAACATGTCAACACCCGAGAAGCGCTTGTTATAATTGGAACAAATTCGATTGATTGAGCTTAAGATACGAACGGTTTAATAACGGGAGGTTAAATTCCAATTAATAGCATTGTAGTCCTTAGTTAAGGAACTCTCGTAAGGAAACCCTTGGGATTTGGTTTTAGAAATTTAATTATTTGCATAATGTTCATTCCACAGCACCATAATTATAATGTTACGTAACTTATTTTACGGAACTTAATGGGAACAAACAAAAATATATACTGGCTACCTTTTACGGTTGCCAAGATATTATTAGACAGAATATAGACCGACTCACTGACGAAAAGCATACGCCCAGTTATAAGTTCCACCCTTTGGGTAAATACAGAACCCTACAGTGAGTTTTCTACCTTCCTTGTAGCATTGAACCTAATATCAACTAATATAACTAATATTAACTGCTTCATAGTCACTTCCTGTCCTAGGTCCTTCGTATAATTATTTTTATTTTCTATTTATTTATTTATTTATTTTTAGTTGGTAGGTATAATGTGTATGTACATGTATGAATTTATATATATTAAAGTTTAACAAGTTATGATATTATTTTATATAGTTGTATTTTTCAATATACCTAAGTTGTATAAATACTTAGGTATATAAGTAGGAGTAGCAATAGTTTAAATTTATGAAGATATTGTTAAAATTAAGAGATTGTATATTACTTATCCAGATAATAAGCCACCGTTCTATGTCATACAAATAATTCCAGTCCATCCCAAGGTTGTCTGGCAGAGATCGCTTATAGCGATAAAACCGCCCATTGTACTTCCGTGTTAAGTTTTTTAAAATAGTTTTTTTTTTTTTTTTTTTTTTTTTTTTATACTACTTGGATGACTGAACAAGCAAGAGGCCCACCTGATGTTAAGCGGTAACCTCTGCCTATGAACAGTGCATTACCTCATAGGTCACGTCACCTAGGACGCACCCTATATGGCAATGCACTGCGCCCGCCACCCTGAGACATAGATGAAAAGTCTCATGTGCCTGTAATTTCACCGGCACCCTTACCCTTCAAACCGGAACACAGCAATACAAGCACTACTGCTTTGCGGCAGAAATAGGTATGGTGGTAGTACTTCCCCGGACGAACTCTTTCACAAAAAAGCTCTACTACTACTAATTATCTTATTATCTTATTAGCTTATTTTATGTGTTGTACAATAAAGTGTTTTTTATCTATCTATGTATATCTTTTCTTTTCTAGTGTAACAAACATGTTCCTGGTGAACCTATCGGCAGCAGACCTGCTGGTGACTGGGGTCTGCATGCCGATCCAGCTCAGCAAGGCCATCACGCTGGTCTGGTTCTACGGCGAGACCGTCTGCAAAATCGTCAACTACATACAGGGTCAGTTTACGATTATCATCATCATATGTAAGGCCTATGGTGCTAGCACATAGAATGTCACAACAAACGGTCATGAGCTTCCTTCCACCTCCTTCGTTTGACCTCTATAATGTCTTTGGTCCATCGAAAGAAGGCATTCCTCTTTTTCGTCATCCAGTTTGTGGTCGCCACTCGAGAACCTTTCTTTCCCAATGGTTATCGACTGATAACCGTTGGGAACTACCCAGTATACCTATGTTTATCAGCATCCGAAAGTCACGTCCAACCGTTTTAGGGAGGGCTGCGTTACACCTTCATTTGAAATAATGTGAAGGCATCTTCAGTCATCAGTCAAACAAGTCTTCTTGCTGGACAAAATACACAACCAAGGAGCGTCATGATGGGTGGCTGTTCAGCCAACACCATTCACTTATCCTATAGTGTGTCTCTTTTGTTACCCTCTTCATGTGTGTGTAGCTTTGATTTGATTATAAGTGTGGGTAGAAATCTAGTAAGCAATAGGGTTTGCTTTGCTGCAGTGAAGTTATCAGACACAAAATCTCTCCTAGTTAAATTTTGTAGGGTTTCAGCAACTTATTATAAAGATAAAGCTAAATTTATTAAGAAGCTACCCCTAAGATCCTTGTAATTCCCTCCCGTATCCCGCAGCCGTTGACATCTAATGGAAGCACGTCCGCAACAACAAGTAAATGTTCTACAGTTGAACATTGTGGTCACATACAGCTCATCAAGTGTCATCTAATGTGGTCGTGCCGTGGATGCAAATAGCTGCTTATTTCCTTACTGCTCAACTTGACAGGTCCATGCTTTTGGCCACACGTGAGACTCTAGAAACTTGTAAAATGCCTTTTACCTACTTTATGCTTTCGTCAATATACAAATCTTTTTTAATAGCCTTCTTAGTCATTCCGACATGCAGATTGAAAGAAGCCAAAAGAAGGTTTTTTTTTTGTCAAGAAGAATCGACACGAATAATAGGTTTCCATCGCTCTGTGCTTCGGAGGGCACGTTAAGCTGTCGGTCCCGGCTGTTATTGATTAATAGCAGTCGATAAGCCATGTCAGAGGCCCTCGGGCGGCTTGACAAACTCTGACACCAGAGGCCAGCACTACCTCATACGAAACGACGACGACGATAGGTAACACATGTCTATTTGCACCAATATCTAGTTATATGTAGCTTTTGATTTGCATTTTGTTTTACTTTGGTTACGAGTGTGTTTACACATGACAAAGTGCCAGGTATCTACAAAAAAGAATTACGAAATATCTTAGGTACTCATAGAGTAGGTATTAACTAGGCTGTTATCTCGTGTCAGCCTCGTTTGATGGGGCTAATTCACGATGAAGGATAGTAATCAATCTCGGATTACACACATGTTGAGCTAATCATAACATAGAGTCAGTTTTAATGACGAAATTCATACTGGCATCAGAATTATTAAGTATTGATTAATAGTTTAATTGTATGAGACAGGAAATGGATCTTCCAGCTTTTATGAATAGACTGAATATTATTGTGGGTACATTTAATTTTATTGCCAGAATTTAATTTGGTGTAAAGCCTGTCACGTCCACTGTTGAGAGTTACTGAGCGCACTGCGCTCTGCTGAGAGTTTTAAAACTATCAGGCTCGAGACACGGTTGAAGAAATTGGTGCAAATAATAAATTGAATCAGATATAATAGTTACTCACCGTGCTATCTGTGCTGTTCTAGTGTGATTCCAGCTTGTAGTAGGCGTGTCTTATTCGTATCGAGCGACATCTCAGTGTTCAACGAGGATTGGGTTTTTGCGTGCAAGCCATTGACCTAGTTATTAGAAAGTCTTTGGTGCAAACAGACATTTTTTTAATACAATTATGGGAATATGGAATTCCTAGGTGGAATTTACTTTCGATCTAGAATATTAGAGGATATAATACCCTACAAAGAGAATTCCTTAATTTTTACCACGAAAAACCTTTTATAAGTTCTATCATTGTTTTGAAGTTCAAAAGTTATTTGTGAGAGCTGAAACTAAAATATTTTGACACGAATAAGATCAAAGTAAGTTTGCAATACTTTGTTTCTCAAGTTTGTTTTAGAGAGCTGTAACTTAAACATTTTGACATGAATAAGGTCAAATTATCACGAACTTATGTTTTGGTATAAATAATTTGAATAATAGGTATTTCTATATTTACAAGATAAATCACAAATAGCAGAATTTGCTCTTAGTGAGGGTTATTTTTTCAAATTAAATGAACTTACTCTAAAAGATAATTCTTCCATTTCTCCAAATGACTATGCTACGAGTATGATGGCATCAATGACTATGCTACGAGTATGATGGCATCAATGACTATGCTACGAGTATGATGGCATCAATGACTATGCTACGAGTATGATGGCATCAATGACTATGCTACGAGTATGATGACATCAATGACTATGCTACGAGTATGATGGCATCAATGACTATGCTACGAGTATGATGGCATCAATGACTATGCTACGAGTATGATGGCATCAATGACTATGCTACGAGTATGATGGCATCAATGACTATGCTACGAGTATGATGGCATCAATGACTATGCTACGAGTATGATGGCATCAATCACTGTATCACTATCACCATTAATTGAAGTGAGTAATGCTGAAATAGCAAGCTTGTTTTTTCACTAGGATATGCACGGTATGTAGGGTAGCACGGGGACAACAGTACCATTTTTTGTTTTTTGATCGTTATCTCTAAGATAACGAAATTTGAAAAAATGCATTCGTTGTTAAGAACTTGCATTTAATAACTATAATATCTTATGTTTGATGTCAACCTACGGGTTAGAGATCACAATGATATTTGAGGTAGAATCAGATGACATCCGGGGATAGATTTTTGAAAGTCAGCGAGTGACTAGAAGTCAGCAAAATGACTATTAGTCACCGATTTCCAAAAGTTCGTATTTTTGGAAATCACCGCTGACTAAAATTTACATACTATGATATCAATACGAGTGGCTCTACCCACTCGATTTGAAATCACTCCGTGACTGTTTTGGCACTGACATTTATGAATAGTATTTACTCAATTTTACTCTTTATCTTGTGGCTTTCCTATTCCACCCACACATAATTATTATCTATGGTCCGAACGTGGTACACTGTGGTGAGTGGAACCATGGACTTAGTATAGTGGAACAGACAAACTAATAATGGACAGATACGTAGTATGTCAAAGACAACGACTGTGAAATATTTGCAAGTTGGTAGACAGGGTATGACTTCCAAAAATACGACATTTGGTAAAAAGTGATATGAAAGACATCGATGACGTTTTGTCATTCGTGACTTCTAGTCACTTAGTGACTTTCAAAAATCGATCCCCAGTGGTACAATTCATTCCTACTCTGGGTCAATTATACCGAAATTACATATGTTAATATAAAACGTACAAAGGAATAATTGTTAGCTATGGTATATTTATTTCCTTATTATTAAGCAACAAGTATTTAAAGTTAGGATCCAAATATTCACAGTACTTTGGCTCAAACATTGCTTCTAATATGATAATTGGCTTCTCAACATAAAATTTAACAAAAATTTACAACAAATGTGTTTTACGAAATACGTGGCACAAATTACGCGGTTGGTATAATACGTGGCACTTATAAGCCACCATTCCTAGAACTGCGGTTGAGAAAATATGTGAAAACTTCTGAAATGAAAAACCAGTTACACCTATGGGAAGCTTAGTTTAATAATAATATTATGTAATTTAGTCCACGTATTTTACTAAAGGAGTCACTTTCCATAAAACCTTTATCTCCCCTCCATACCTACGGTACACTCTTTCTTAACAAAATTGTCTTTGCATAGGGTTTCGCTTTCAAGCTCATTGTTTGTGCAAAGTACCACGAGACTTGATTAATTTATTCAATAATGAAGAATTTAATTTCCGAGGAAACGCTTAAAATATTGAATTCACTTTGAAGTGATTCCTAAAGGCCTATCGTATTGTGTACCAGGAAAAGAATGAAATAATTAGCTTGAAAACGAAAATAAAATACCTAATGGATTTATGAGTTTTCCGTCAATAGATAGATAGAAAATTCTTTATTGCACATAAAACAAAGAAGTAAAAATGTGAACTTAATGCTAGAAAGAATTCTCTTCCAGATAACCTTGGTGTATTGCGGAAAAAATATGTATTGGTAGTGCATAAGATTGGAAATATTTAATAAGTTTAAGAAATTAACAAAATATAATAATAATAATAAATAAGTACTTAAATTACTGCCTAATATATAAAACAAACGAATACATATCATTGATATTATAATACATACTTACCATTAATATTATTCTAAAATTAAATGTATATAATACAATTGAATTGCTCATTAATCGATCTTACTGAGGAAATGATTATAGATTCTAGATCAATCTACTCCGGCTATCGTTGTTTTACCGAACTAAAGGTATTACGCATTTTTTATAGTATAAATCAACCACCAAAAATAAGAAACTACCTACTCATTGCATAAGTACGTATCATTGTGACACCCTGCTGGATACATCTAGAGTCCTTTCACCACACTCTTTCTTTCTGCTAATAGTCAAACTCAAAGGCTTTTTCAGGGCGCCGGTGAGACGAGAGTAGAAAAAAAAGACTACTTATACTAACGTTATGTTGTCTACATGAACGCTGCAGGTAGTTCGTGGTCTAGGACATATCAAAGACCCGTTTGAGAGGGAGGCCAAACGAAGAATACAGCTGGGCTGGGCAATCTTGGTAAATTACGTTGAGTCTTTTCGTACTTTTTACCAAAATGCCTCAAGACAAAGGCTTCAATAAGTGCGTCCTACTCGTAATGGCACGATTCTGAGATGTGGACAATCACTTACACTGCGCCTGATCCATCAATTTAAGTTCGCTCCGCGTGCTATGTTACGAATTATGCTCGGAGTAAAATAAAATACGATACAAGGGGTCATAGGGCTAAAATCTTCAACATACGAGTTAGTTAGTAGTTCTCGTAGTTATCTGCCATAGAACTAAGGGCATCGACATAGCTCACAGAATTAGCATGCTGAAGTGAAAATAGGCTGGGCATATATGCCGAAGGACATACAACCGCTAGAATAAACGTGTTCTAGAGTGGAGAAAACGGCTTGGTGAACGTAGTAAGGGGCATCCCTTGGCCAGATGGGGTGACATCTGGGTAAGGCGGCTGGTAGAAAGTGGATGGGAAGAGCTAGAAATTGGATAAAATGATGCGCATTGGGAGAGGCCTATGTCCAGCTGTGCATGGACTGATGTAGGATGATGATGATAATGATGCATCATGTCAAGCATGTCATGTCAGGTAACAAGCATTGATGTCTTTATTACTAAAGATACAATACAAGATAGTAGATACTTATTTGTCACAAATTATAAAAGTAAGGCGCAAAATTTATGTTCCTAATATCCCACCTGGAGACCTTAATTTAGGGAATTTACATAAACGACCTCATTAAGCTCGAAATTACCAAGTAATTTGGTATTGCGATCATAGGATTAAGTATACCGAATAAAAAAAAGACTGAGTCGCGTCAGCTGATTCATTTTCTAATAGATTGCGTGCATAAATACGAGTAAAAGTTTTTTTTTTTTTTTATACTACTTGAATGACGGAACATGCAGATGGCCCATCTGATGTTAAGTGGTAACCTCTGCCTATGAACAGTTCATTACCTCATAAGTCACGTCCACCTAGGACGCGCCCTATGTGCCATTGCACTGCGTCCGCCACCATGAGACATAAAGTTGAAAAGTCTCATGTGCCTGTAATTTCACCGGCACCCTTACCCTTCAAACCGGAACACAGCAATGCGAGCACCAATGTATTAAAGATTAAGAAGCATTTTTAAATATCAACTAATAACTATCAAGAATTATCGAATCAAAATGATTATCTCCACAGTTTTCACTTTTTTATTATCATTTATTTTCCTCGTATTTGTAGTTTTTCTACAAATGGACCTCTAATTTAAGCGGTGACAGAAAACGTAATGGATAAATCTGTCAGTAACCAAAAACTTGAAGAAATAAGTAAAACTGTGGGTACATAACAGCGTTCCTGTTTTTTCCTGTCTGGGATGAAATAAGCTAGTTAAGTAGTGAAGTCTGACTTTCCATAGCATCTTCAACCTATATTCAGACAAGTTTGAACCACTATCTCGCCGAAATTTGAAAAGTTTGGAAACTACAAGGCAATTTAATGGCTATTTCGTAATTTTTGAGTGAGTTTTTATGGCACAACGATGACGAGACATGTGTTTTATTACTAGTACTGTCGTAGGTATGGAGCTAATTTTAATTTTACGCTTCTATTGTTAAGGTGGGGTATGCTGCAAAATTCCTCATCGTAGATCTTAATTAAGTACCATATTATTCAAATAAAAAATATGCATGGATACTGCATTATAATTCAGAGGGATCACTGTACCAGAAACACGATAGGATAATATTTTCTCGGTAGAAAAAAATATACAGTTGCCTGTAACTTTTGTCTAGATTCGATGGATTATAAAGGTAAAATTGGGTATTTTTTTTGATAAATACAATCAATACAACAAAAACGAGGGGTTTTGTAAAATTATGTATGTTTTATGAGATACCGAGCGGCGCGAGGCGTTTTATTTGTATCAAAATTTCTGCCTGGTGTTGGCGCAGCCTTAAGGCCGACCCCACAGCGAGCAATTTAGCGGCCATAGTTCCAAGTGCTAAACGCAGAACTCTTGGGGTGCAGTAGTCTTGAACTTCCTTACTCTAAGGTAATAGACAGGAAATCGGTAATATAAGGCAATATGTCGTTCACTGCAGTGTCCACCGGTGATGATGTATGTATATTTAAGTTTTACATAATCCCCAACTAACAACAGCCACACAACATATCAAATCCTGTCCCCACCTAGCCCGGTATTCTTCTTCCGTCCTTATTCTGGAGTCTGTGGTAGGATTCCCTATTTTATGGTTATCGAGAATTCTTAATATTATGATCAGACCTGGAACCAATATTTGCAACGGGACTTGAACCATACCATCCGCATCTTTACAGCATTCGCGACTGCTTTGGCACATTACCATAAACTGCACTAAAATCAGTTCATCGCTTTTGTAGATAAATAAACGCACGACCCCAAACACATTTTACCTTTCTCCGTTCCGTTGAGGGTAAAGGAGTATTTTTATAAGATTTTTCAAAAGTACTTTGTTGTGTTTTATATTTACCAAACGGAAAGGCATGACCTAGCCCAAGCCTACCCTAAATAAGCACATCAAATACGAATTGGAGCGTTCCTAATTGATGTGACAATTAACCCAAACTCCTTAGGAAAGTGTTATACGGCTGGCGACGTGGATAGACGAGAAAAATACTCGTATTAATGCCTTGACGGTTGTGTGAACCTTTGGGTTCATGTCGTCGACAGCCATGCTGCCGGCATGTGTGGAAACGGCAAAGTGGTTTACGATTTATGTAGGATCGTATTGTTAATGATCAGAGATTTGGCTGGGTTTATACTTTGCCACTTGAGCCTTTATTTTGGCGTGAAGGAAAATCTTGAGACGTAGGTACGTATTTTTATTTTGTGTTGTTTATTAATAATTGAACTATATACAACAGCATAGGTGCTATAGCATAGCATAGCAGCTATATAATAACAGTAGGTAGTCCTATTAATGGAGCTTTGGTCTTTACACGAGCCTATTTATGAGTTTTATTTATCTTTGTTTCTGTGTGTGTGTCTTTTAGTGTGCAATATTGTTTGTTAACTCATGTTGTTGACACAAATAAATGTTATTTCTTTCTTTCTTTCTTTCTTTCTTTCCTATTTTATTGGCATCTCTACGAAAGCTCGTCATTTTCACTATACGTAAGATAATTTTTGTCTCTGGACTTGCATAAAAACAGGAATCTGAAAAAAACAACGTGATAGATGAACCATAAGCTGTGTTCGAAGAACAAGTCTACGACTCCACTGTTTTGATTCCTGCAACATTAGGAGCAAAAAAAAAAAAAAAACTGTGTCGAGTTTTCTACGTATCAGCCCCCTGGAAGTCTGTATTATATAATATCGGCACACTTGCCCGTATAAGGCGATATGTTTGTGAGTAAACAAAATGAGAATCGTAACGAGAATTTATATACGCGTCGGGACGAATGATGACGTACTAGGATAACAGGCGCCAAATGCGAAATTATACAGCTGTCAGTATGAAGCAGAATTTCGTTTAGTGCAGCAAAATGTGACAAAAATGTACATGTTTATAAGACAGTGAACTTACCGTAGTGAGGACATCAACATGTGGTAAGTATAAACTGTAGTTAATTAAACACAGTAGTTAGTTACTACATTTTATTAATGTTATATCAGCTTGGTATTCTTTTACAGTGGTGACGTGAGAGTCCATAGATATATTATATCACAGTGGTGGCACATTTACCAAGTACAAAAAAATAATTATATAATTATTTATAATATTATTAAATTATATTAAATATAATTATTAAAAATAATAATAATAATAATAATAACTCATAATCATGACGCTCACTTGGCCTAGGCCCGTAAGTGCTCATTATTACCGGCTTCTTGAAGCCGAGATGAAATTAACCATAAACAGAAAAATAATAATAATAATATCTCTGATTTATGTTTTATTGTATTGGTTTTAAGTCTTTGTGTTTTAATGGGTTTATATAGATTTAATGTTATGGGTGTAAATAACCTGAAATAAATGATTAATAATAATAAATACATAAAACAGCGAACTTACCTCACACTCACTGCTGAGGACTGCAGCAAATTAAATTACATAAACTTATTTTCCACTATATCTTGCTATAATTTAAGATATTCCTCTTTACAATGCAATTTTCAATTTAAATGAATGACACTCCATTTAATTTAAGTCCCAAGAGGTACCTACAAGTTTATTAAAAGCTACAAATAAATTACAGCTTATGGTACGTACCGTACGGTGACGGTCAGAATTTTTAGCGTTCATTAATAAATAAATAAATAATGCTGGACAGTTCACACAACATTATCTAGCCTCAAGCTTGTTTATGGGTATCTAGATAACTGAAATACCTCATTCAATACATTACATAGAGAGATATTTTTTATTATACATAGAAAATACCTAGAACACCCTGAAACAAAAAAAATATAACCTGAAAAAAAAATGAAAAAAAACAAATATCCGCAGATCGTACAAATATTTGTTCCGAGGTGGGAATCGAACCTGCAACCTCCTGTGTCACATATATATCGGCGATCCTTCGCCCGTCGTGCCACAGAGGTCGTCTCCTTTGAGGATAGCGTATTATGCAAGGGTACAAACTGCATGAAAAACAAATAATTAATTTTGTAAAAATTAAAAAAACCCTCAACGCAATGAAACGGCTGAACCGATTTTGGTCAAACATAGCTAAGAACACGCCTGACAAATTCTCCTTTCAAACAAAAATAATAATCGAAATTGGTTCTTCCGTTCGGGAGCTACGATGCGACAGACACAAACACACACACACACACACACACACACACACACACACACAACACACACACACACAGACACGTCAAACTTATAACACCCCGTCGTTTTTGCGTCGGGGGTTAAAAATGAGAATGGGATTATTTCCCATACCTAATTAATGATTGGACCCTCATTTGGTAAGCTGGCTGGTCTCTCGATTTCATGACATTTGGATGTTTTGATGATTTGACTAATGCTACACAACCACAATTAATGATTGTATCTTGCAGTCGATAAACATCCAATGCAATAAATACATGACACTTCATTTTATAAGAGTTCTAAGGTACCTAGAGTTTATTATGAGCCATAAATATAGATTACTTGTATGCAAGGACTGCTATTAAAACGGAGTATACCCCGAGGTTATTGGAATACTCGATGGGTTTTACGATAGCTTGGTTAAAGCGATACCTCCAACTAGCTACTCACGTTGATAATATGCTTTTTAGAAAGCTTACTGTTATCTCCCGTTGTTTCGGCTTGTTTCCTTATGTTTACGTAATTGAGGTTTTTGTTTTATGAAATATTCGTAAGTATAAGTCTATTTTTAGTGATAGACTGAGACTAAAATTTATCAGTGTAATGATGTTAAGTCAACCAGTTAACTATACCGGCGGTATACGAGCCACGTTAAGGTGGATGCGCACGCTTGCGGCGCGAAATTAATTTTTTTTGGTGTTTTTTGCCCATTACAGCTCATCAACACTTCTTCAGATAGCGAAAGTTGAGTTCGCGACAACTAGGAGACTTAACACACATGTTTTAATTGATAGTATCTCATAAATATCATCAGTTTAGCTACGATACCCCTAAACAAAAAAAAAACACTGTAAAAATGTGTTTATTATATAGGGGGTATCATAGCAAAACTGATGATATTTATGAGATATTATCAATTAAATATGTGTGTTAAGTCTCCTAGTTCTCGCGAACTCAACTTTCGATATCTGAAGAAGTGTTGATGAGCTGAAATGGGCAAAACACACCAAAAGATTTGAATTTGGCGCCGACAGCGTGCGCATCCACCTTAAAGAAAGAAATTAGTAGTATGCAATTAGTGAATAAAGGACGGATATAAAGCGAGGGTTATAGATGAATCACGAGCGTAGCAAGTGATTCAATTGTTAGAATCCTGACCGACGCGAGTGATTCATGGCTCTCGATGTAAATCCGTTTTATTCAAGAGTTGCATACTATACTTTATACCATGACTACGAGAAAAAGAAAGATTTATGCGAAAATAGACATCTACTTCATCAGTTGAATACATTTTCAATCGATTTATTAATAAGTACCACTAACTGTGTTCATACAACTTAGGTGCAGTATTCAAAATAGAACACAAAACATTTTTTATTCTAAAGTGAAAATACCTATTTATTATTTAAAAAAATAAAAAAATAAAAAAAAATAATTAATAAAAATATTAATACTTAATTTTTTTTTTTTTGAGAATGTTTTTTTTTGTTATTTCCCTTTTTTTTTTGTTTTTTTTTTTTCCTTTTTTTTCCCTTTTTTTTCCTTGACGAAAATGTCGACAAATCAAATCTTGAGGAGTTATTTGCACAATAAGTTTGTATGTCGAGTTTTCTTTGGACGTGGATTTTGTATCGAGTATTTTTTGCGCAAGGAGGTTGTATAGGAGTTGTTATTGGAAGGTGTTGCATTGAGATGAAGGCTCGAGTATATTGGTGTGTTCTAAATTCAAACACCAAAATCGTGATTAAAAGTGCTTTTTATTCACTGTTTTCAGTGAATCAAAAATAAATAAGCTTTTTAGAGGGGGAATGGTATAAATATATTTTATTAACATTCTCAGTTTGAATCACCTGCCTGTGTTGTTTGTCATATCATATTATAACTTTATGTGGTATTTAGTTCTGGATACCACTACCAATTTTAATTTAGGTTTTTTGTTCCCCAGGTGTAGCAGTAGCAGCCAGCGTGTTCACGCTGACCGCGATGTCAGTAGACCGCTGGCTTTCAATCTCCACGGAGCCGCGCCTGCGCCCCCCGGGCCGGAGACATGCCCTGCTGCTCCTGGTGGTGCTCTGGTGCGCTGCGTTGCTGATATTCATCCCGCTGCTGCTGGTCGCGTCCGTCCGGAAGGAGACTATTCCAGTTATAACAAAGGGAATCAGGAATATTTCGGTACGATACATGTATATCTAGCCTCATATCTTTTACTAGAAAAACGCCCCGGCTTCGCATGGGTAGTGCCAGGATCCCCCCTCCCCCAAACCCCTTAACTTGCCCCCCTTCCCAACCCCCATCTATCCACACACCAGATACAAAAACCTGCTAAAGTTATTCCCCCTATGGTATGAGTTTTAGTAAGGATCCCTATTTTTTTTATAGCATAATGTCACCCGGGGATAATGTAGCTTCCCAGTGAAATATTTTTTCAAGTCGGTTTAGTAGTTTCGGAGCCTATTATTCAATAGGCCTATTATTTGCATTGGCAAACTAACAAACATACAAACAATTAAATATTAAGTATAGATAAAGCCGAATTGTTCCAAGTGTCAATAGCTACAGGCATAATTGCCGAGCAACGCCAGCATCTTTGAACGAATTTAAATTCGTGTGAATTGGCGAAGAAGTGTATAAGCGAAAATGTAAAGTGGGGAAGTGAGACATTTCAAATTCACACCAACTTAATGGGAACATTGAAAGCTTACGACCAAACGTAAAAGTTGAAACTAAGGCTTTCAAGTTTTCTCTTTGTGCCTGGGAAGACCGAATTTAAATTTAAATTTTCCATTACAATTAAAATACAGATTTTTGGATTTTGGGAAAATCTAACCAATAATAAAAAAAAACATTAATTTGAGCGTTTTATAGATAGATAGCTAGTTTCCTTGTTATAATAATGTTGAAAGCGATCAAAAATGGAAGAAAGTTCTGAACGTGTAATTAGTCAACATTGATTAAGATAAATACATCCCTTTGTATCCCTTTTTTTCCCCAGCCTCAGGCAAAAAGGTAAACAAAATGGTCGAACGAAAGATTTAATTTAATCTTTTATTTGGACTACTTTGTATACGTTGATTCCTAGGGAAAACATGGATGTTCATTTTTATACGCGCTTTTCATGAATAAAAGTAATAAAAATTTACACCTTTAGAGTATCCTGAAAAGTATCTTGCATACATACAGAAACTCACGCCTGTTTCCCGGAGGGGTAGGCAGAAATCACGGATTTCCACTTGCTACGCTCCTGATACACCTCTTTTGCTTCATTCACTCTCATCACATCCTTCATACATGCTCGTTGGCTAAAGGTACTCTTGACCTAGCCTTTTTCCAGAACGTCTTCGATCTGGTCAGAATACGTTCGCCGAGGTCTTCCCCTTCCCACTGTCCCATTCACGCTCATCTTATATACCCGTTTCGTCAATCTACTATCGTCCATCCTTTCTAAATGCCCAAACCATCTAAGCATACCTCTCTCAATCCTAGTCACTACGTCTTCTTTAATTTCTCAACGGAGAGACCGTTGAGAATTGACTGTAGAGTGGACTATAACTTCTATATTTAACAAATATACATTCCCAAAACATATGCAGGATACTTGATATTGAGAAGTATGTGTAGTGTGACTTTGAGAGATAGAATAAGGAATAGTGTGATGAGAGTATCACACTATTCCACTAAGTGTGACTTAGAGAGATAGAATAAGGAATAGTGTCTCTTATCACACTATTCCTTATTCTATCTCTCAAAATCACACTACACATACTTCTCAATAAGTATCTTGCATATAATTTTCACTAGAAACGGGATATTTACCATGATTTTTGAGTTTTATATGTTCCCGATATTTCGGCACAGTTGCATGCGCCATGATCACGGGAGAACTGACTAAAGTCTTTGCGAGTAGATGTTATTTGCAGACATATCGATCTACCCTCTTTCTCACTCTTTTATTACGAACGATACCACTACCATATAAAACATATAAAACTCAAAAATCATGGTAAATATCCCGTTTCTAGTGAAAATTATGTACATAACCATGATAGTTTCAAAAGTTATATCTTGCATATGTTTTAGGAATGTATATTTGTTAAATATAAAAGTTATAGTCCACCCTACAGTCTATCGCCATTCTAAATATTTAAACCACGGGATCAGAGAGGCACTGTGATACTACCAAGCATGGTGATAAAGTAAATTTTCACTTAAAACACAAAGCCTCGCGCCTACCTACATTTTGGAGGTTACTCGGTTCAAACTCTTCTTCCCAAAATTGATAATTAAATTAATACTACTATCAACTGATGAAAAGTTTCTAATTGGTTACTTTGATCCTGAAAACGTAAACCAACGTGTTCATGGGTTAAATTACCTGAAATATCGAAATATTCCCAATTATTTGATCAATTGAGAAGTTACCTGCCAAGATTGTAAGAGACAATAGATAATTGTCTACACTCCATCCAACCTTTAAGAAAGTTTGTATAATTGGTCTGTATTTAATTAAAGTTCTATAAAACTCTAGACACTTTGAAGGGTTCAAGTACTCAGGTTTGTATGACTGACTTTTCAAAAATAATAAATGATTATCTTGGAGAGTTTACTCTGATGAATAGCAACCACGATGTGTGATTCAGAATTTGGAAAACTATTCATTTACTGTTTAGGTATATAGTATAAAAATACACATAAAAAGAAGACAGGCGAGTGTGATTCTAAAAAGGGCTTTCTTCCAGCAAACTTTTGAATCAAGAGAGTGGTGATAGCTACAGGAACAAAACAAATTAAATTAATAAGTCTAGCTAGGTTCCACGGCTCCATTTAGTGTAACTACCAATCGATATTTGGCCATAACCGCATAATAAATATCACATTCTCCAAAGTACAATACTAAAATATGTAGGTATTTAATAGTTCTGTGTTCGCAGTATTTAATTCATATTCTGCTTACCACATTATTTACATGGGATAGGGATGATTATGAAATATTAAAATATCTTATCTTTTGTCTGGTAAATAAAATCGGCTGCTACGAGTATTAGGTATAGTTGACTGAGTCATAATCATCTCCAAAGTATGTTTTTGCATTTTTTTCATAAAATTTATAAACAACTAACGCCATCTAGCGTCAAAGGTGGCAGTGGTGAAACGATTACTATGCACGCGAGTGAAGCTGATGATAGAAGCTAGTTGCTTATAATTCAATAATGTGAGTTTGAGTACGGTAACTTGCTCGCAATTGTCACTTTATTTTTTATTCATGGAAAATAAGATATCATTACTTAGATCATTTTAAAAATTTAGGACAAAACGATGGTAATCCGTATACATTTTGCGAATCGTGTACTAGAATGTATGGAATTCTACCTGATGTATCCTATAAACTAATGTAAAATAATATGCTAACAAAAACGTACCTATCTACTAAACATGCAGCGTCCTTGCGGCGTGATGTACTTTACATCGAGCTACGCAATTATATCTAAGCTTGAAATTATGTATATTCTATATTATACAATATAATATTATAATAATATAATATTATAAAATTATTAATAATATCAATAATATTATATAAAATAATATTAATATTAATTAACAATTAATAATATTATATAAAATTACTAATAATATTATATTATATTAATAATATTATATTAAATTCTATGAATATTAAATGAAATTAAATGAGAATGTGCAGATTGACCTGGAATTGTGATGATTTATTGTAGGTAGGTAAGTCTACTACTATAGAGTCTGTTCAAAAAGAGAAGCGTTGTGGCCAAATTGTGAACTATCGTTTTATTTAGTTTATTTTACTATTTTTTCAGCTTAAGATTCAAACTGTCAGCATCTTTAATCATAACCTAAATAAATAGTTACAGTTGTAAAGGATCAAAACGGAACAGATGCGCTATTGTATTGCCCGCTAAACAAAAAAGGTAAATAAGCACAGCTGCGCCCTCAAATCCCACGACGCTTCTCTTTTAGAACAGACTCTAACAGTTTTCCTTTCTTCTAGATAGAAACTAGAGACGTGCACTTCTGCACGGAGGAGTGGCCTGGGACCGATACGAAGAAGCAGTTCGGCATGTTCAGCTTTACACTGGTCTACGCCATACCTGGTGAGTACAGCATACTCACCATCCTGTCTTCACACTGGTCTACGCGATACCTGGTGAGTACAGCATACTCACCATCCTGTCTTCACACTGGTCTACGCGATACCTGGTGAGTAAAGCATACTCACCATCCTGTCTTCACACTGGTCTACGCGATACCTGGTGAGTACAGCATACTCACATCCTGTCTTCACACTGGTCTACGCGATACCTGGTGATTACGGCATGCTCACATCCTGTCTTCACACTGATCTACGCGATACCTGGTGAGTACAGCATACTCACATCCTGTCTTCACACTGGTCTACGCGATACCTGGTGAGTACAGCATACTCACATCCTGTCTTCACACTGGTCTACGCGATACCTGGTGAGTACGGCATACTCACATCCTGTCTTCACACTGGTCTACGCGATACCTGGTGAGTACGGCATACTCACATCCTGTCTTCACACTGGTCTACGCGATACCTGGTGAGTACGGCATACTCACATCCTGTCTTCACACTGGTCTACGCGATACCTGGTGAGTACGGCATGCCCACATCCTGTCTTCACACTGGTCTACGCGATACCTGGTGAGTACGGCATACTCACATCCTGTCTTCACACTGGTCTACGCGATACCTGGTGAGTACGGCATACTCACATCCTGTCTTCACACTGGTCTACGCGATACCTGGTGAGTACGGCATACTCACATCCTGTCTTCACACTGGTCTACGCGATACCTGGTGAGTACGGCATACTCACATCCTGTCTTCACACTGGTCTACGCGATACCTGGTGAGTACGGCATACTCACATCCTGTTTTCACACTGGTCTACGCGATACCTGGTGAGTACAGCATACTCACATCCTGTCTTCTCGCAGCGTCAGCAGATATTTCTTTTTAATGGCTTATTATTTTCGCGGCGACAGAAAAATTAAAGAGCAGCAAACTATTTGCAACTAAAATAATAACTTGTCAGCGATTAAATATTTTGGCAATCATTTATATTAAATGAGCTTTAAATTAAGGATATTTTAAAATTCAAATAATGGCAGCTACTATAAGGTAGCAGAAATAATAAACAAGATTACTGAAATCATAGGTTAAGTATGAAGTTTTATAATTGGAAGTGTCAGAGTCCGGTATGAGACTCAGAATCGACTCAGGGAATTCCGACATAAGTAGGTTAGGTTCAAAATCTACGCGATACCTGGTGAGTACGGCATACTCACATCCTGTCTTCACACTGGTCTACGCGATACCTGGTGAGTACGGCATACTCACATCCTGTCTTCACACTGGTCTACGCGATACCTGGTGAGTACGGCATACTCACATCCTGTCTTCACACTGGTCTACGCGATACCTGGTGAGTACGGCATACTCACATCCTGTTTTCACACTGGTCTACGCGATACCTGGTGAGTACGGCATACTCACATCCTGTCTTCACACTGGTCTACGCGATACCTGGTGAGTACGGCATACTCACATCCTGTCTTCACACTGGTCTACGCGATACCTGGTGAGTACGGCATACTCACATCCTGTCTTCACACTGGTCTACGCAATACCTGGTGAGTACAGCATACTCATATCCTGTCTTCACACTGGTCTACGCGATACCTGGTGAGTACAGCATACTCACCATCCTGTCTTCACACTGGTCTACGCGATACCTGGTGAGTACAGCATACTCACATCCTGTCTTCACACTGGTCTACGCGATACCTGGTGAGTACGGCATGCCCACATCCTGTCTTCACACTGGTCTACGCGATACCTGGTAAGTACGGCATACTCACATCCTGTCTTCACACTGGTCTACGCGATACCTGGTGAGTACAGCATACTCACATCCTGTCTTCACACTGGTCTACGCGATACCTGGTGAGTACGGCATACTCACATCCTGTCTTCACACTGGTCTACGCGATACCTGGTGAGTACGGCATACTCACATCCTGTCTTCACACTGGTCTACGCGATACCTGGTGAGTACGGCATACTCACTTCCTGTCTTCACACTGGTCTACGCGATACCTGGTGAGTACGGCATACTCACATCCTGTTTTCACACTGGTCTACGCGATACCTGGTGAGTACGGCATACTCACATCCTGTCTTCACACTGGTCTACGCGATACCTGGTGAGTACGGCATACTCACATCCTGTCTTCACACTGGTCTACGCGATACCTGGTGAGTACGGCATACTCACATCCTGTCTTCACACTGGTCTACGCGATACCTGGTGAGTACGGCATACTCACATCCTGTCTTCACACTGGTCTACGCGATACCTGGTGAGTACGGCATACTCACATCCTGTTTTCACACTGGTCTACGCGATACCTGGTGAGTACAGCATACTCACATCCTGTCTTCTCGCAGCGTCAGCAGATATTTCTTTTTAATGGCTTATTATTTTCGCGGCGACAGAAAAATTAAAGAGCAGCAAACTATTTGCAACTAAAATAATAACTTGTCAGCGATTAAATATTTTGGCAATCATTTATATTAAATGAGCTTTAAATTAAGGATATTTTAAAATTCAAATAATGGCAGCTACTATAAGGTAGCAGAAATAATAAACAAGATTACTGAAATCATAGGTTAAGTATGAAGTTTTATAATTGGAAGTGTCAGAGTCCGGTATGAGACTCAGAATCGACTCAGGGAATTCCGACATAAGTAGGTTAGGTTCAAAATAAGTGACAGAACCGACACGGAGCACTCCGACTCCACTTGGTCTTGTGCGTCACGCCCCTAGAGTGTATATAAAAACGCGGAGCCAGTAGCTCGCGTGGGAGGGCAACCTCGCGAGAGTACTGGCGAGAGCCCAAACCGGAGTCCGACACTTCCAATTATATAACTTATATTTTATATGCAATCTCCATTGAACAATTAGAGTAGGCCATTTTCAACTTTTTATCCGCTGTCATGTTTCCGCTTAATTAGTTAATTCAGTCGCCAAAACAATAACTCGATGCTAGTTTATATTGAAATAAAGCCGAAAATTGATTACTTAGCTGCTACTTTTTACTTTATACTATTCTCCGCAATTAGTCGCCAACTTATTATTTTTGCTACCCCCTTTAATTTTTTATAAATCCCTAAATCAGATTAATTTGTTGCCGCGTTAAATACATGCCCTTTTTAATTGGGTCTTCGTCATGAAAGTATTTAGTGGTTGTACTGATTATTACGAGTTCTTCAAACACAGTTGCACAGTAAATTTTACATTTCTAACGGCACAGTTGTTTTAAGCCGAGGGAATGGAGGTCACGGGCTAGGTCTCAGGTTCCAATTGCAGGATGTGGCATTTGTTTGTATGTTTGTGCGTATGTTTGTTTGTCCGACGATAGCTGAAGAACGGTCGACCACTAATTTCATAAAAACGTTATATTGGTACGCAAAAACCATCTGATATTTACATGATGGCTGGCTAAAGTTTAATCACTCTACCACACTAACCCGACCCATAGTGCACTACAAATTACCCGCCTCCCCCACTCAAACCCGGCTGGGTGACCTACTTAGGTCACACAGGGAGGCTGAGACTACTCAAGAGATCAGACCCTGGTCAACTATAACATGAGCACAGTATATTTAAGTAGTACATGCTACGTAAATGTGAAAAACAATTTAATAATATAAAGACTAGGCGATATATTAATACAATAAAAAATGAAAAAAAAAAAAATAGTTTATTTGCCGAAAAAAGATTCACAAATACTTAAAACTATCCTGTGGTGTTCGCACTAGGCAAGCCTGTATCGCACAATAAGTAAGACCTTTGTTTTTTTTTTGTATCACGTGGCTGCTTTCTTGTTGAACCACCGTAGCGAGTTCTTTGAGTCAACTTGGATGAATCAGCGTTTGTATGTATGTATATTTGTCCGAAGAAAACATCCGTACCGTTAATCTGATTTTCATGAAGTTTTGTAGGGGACCCCCCCCCAAACCCCCCTATTGGTATGAGATAGTATTGGTATGAGCTATATCGGTCGGAGGGTTGTTGAGATATCAGGGTCTAAGAGGGGGTAAAAAAAAAACGGATTTCATGTGAAAGCGGTTTGCTTGGTAATTTAAAAAGTTATTTTGAATTAATTTTTAGACCATATATATTTTGAGATATTAGGGAAACTATAAAATGTAAGAAAACGCAACTTCTAGGGTAATAACTGCAATCCCACGATACTGAAATTTGGAATGCTTGTAGCTTTTGTGACACAAATACAGGGAAAAGTCTTAAACTGAAGAGTTTAGAAACTTGAACCCCACAAAAAAATACATTTATGATCCATTCCATCAAGGAATTCATTTCATTCAGGATTTAAACGACGGTGTAGGTCTAACTTTACGATACTCAAAACCTTACACACTTACTAGATTATTTTGAGATGATAACCGACTTCATAAAAGGAGGTAATCAATTAAATCTTCAGCGACTTATACTAATAGGTATGTTTACGCCCCGAGGTTCTTTCAATGATGTGTTGGAAAGTATCTCGAGGGGGACCTGTGAAATTTTGATCGCAGTAAATGTTTTTAGAAGTCGGTTAGAAAGGTAAATATAGTAGATAACATACCTACATCGCGTCGATTCGCGAGGTCTCAGTTTGAGGCGAACCACTAGTCATATTGCACTTTAAATATTTACATCATTCATCGGTCTGCTCTAAATTTCATGTAAAGCCAAACAAGCACAGACTTATAAATGAGTTAATTTATATGAATAGGTAGCATAGATTGCTCAGTATACAGGGCGTCCCAAGACTATGCGACATGAAGGGAAAGTACCTTAAATATTGTAGATAGGATATTTTGTTGAAAGGAGACTTTATTTTATTATTAGGACTTAGTAATACTGCATTCAAAGATTTCCTCATAATTACTTGCTTCGTCTGGGAATCGAACCGATTTAAATGTGAAAAAAAAACACCCGTATTTTTATGATGCCAATCGAAAGAATGGCTATGAAATAATAATTCTTCTTAAGTATCATAGTATCTTATAACAAAAAAATATACGTAAAATGTTCGATTCCATTAAATGTTCGGTTCGATTCGACGCCCTGTATAACTCAATGCCTGAGTCCTTGAAAACGTCATTCTAACTGGGCAGCTATTCGTCCCATTCGACATAATCAGATTGAACCAATATACATACATACATACATAGACACACGCCTTTTTCTCCGAAGGGGTAGGCAGAGTCTCAATGGGCCGCTTTTCACAGTGGGTTGCACCATCCTGGAATATAAACGTGATGAGCAGTGAGCTCATCGCCGCCATTGCTTCCCACGACTGACTCAGCTAACGCTTTTCTTCCAGTAATACCACATTCTATAATAAGCAAGCAACCAGGACAAATCTTATACCAACAAATCTTACTAACAAGTCCGGGTAGTTGTTTTATTTATATATTTTGTATATTTTTAACCCCAGACGCAAAAACGACGGGGTGTTATAAGTTTGACGTGTCTGTGTGTGTGCGTGTGTGTGTGTGTCTGTGTGTGTGTCTGTCTGTGGCATCGTAGCTCCTGAACGGATGAACCAATTTCGTTTTTTTTTGTTGGTAAGGTGAATTTGTCGGGAGTTTTCTTAGCTATGTTTGATCAAAATCGGTTCAGCCGTTTCATTGCGTTGAGGGTATTTTAATTTTTATAAAATAGATAGACTAATAACGCAGAATAAATAATAAAATCAAATAAAATATATCTTTATTTCAGACTTATTGAAAAATGTACAAAAACCTAAACAATAAGCCCATAGCAACATAAATACCTTAAAAACTAACATACATATAAAAAACACTTTTAGACTTACACTCGTTTAGACGGCGACGCATGACGCACCTACGCGGTGTCTCGTGTCAGGCGTCCGAAGAACCTCCTGAACTTGACACCTCTCGGCCAGAACTCTCCATTCATAAAGGTCGATACACGGTCAGTCGGCACCCTCACCATAAAGGAAAAATTTACATCATGGCGAGACTACAACTGCTCGACCCTCATGGTGAGCCCTGTCTTCTGCTCGAGGTACTCCACCACCGCTTCGGGCTTCACAAATAATAGTACAAGTACTAATACAGAACGGTATTATTATATCAAGCAGATCTTGCATCGTTTTAAAGCTAATCTTTATATTGGATCAATTGAACCTAGCTCTGAAGTCAGGGAAATTTTATAAAATGTCTTCAGCATTATTTATATGTCAATAAACAATCTAATTATGTTTATTTGGATGAATCGCTCAGGATTTCGATTCCGATCCAACATGTTAAACCAATACATGATTAATGAGCAACGGCCTGACATGCGCAATAGATTTTTTGAATTTTCTCCCTTGAGGTAACCCGTTTGGGAACGCAATATAACAAATAAAATAAATGTAAATATCTTTGATTATATATCCAGCCAATTTTTTTTAATTCTCTAAGGTATGGCAATACGCCTGAAGGGCAACGTCGTTATTTTGGGTGACCTATCTGTCTGTTATGTCATATGAAAGTTGAGGCTAAATTAATATAATAGGATAATATGTCTATATTCGCATTTGTGGTAGAGGACATATTGCTAAACTGATAACCACTAGGGAATCAAGTGGCGACCATAAACTGGACGACGCAAACGAGGAAGACCAAAGATATTGCCAAAATAATAAATTAATAAATGTATAAATAAAAAATAAATAATGCTGGAAAGTTCACACAACATTATCTAGCCCCAACCTAAGCAGAGTTTGTGTTATAAGATAAGATAAGATAAACTAATAATATTTGTTCCGAGGCGGGAATCGAACCCGCAACCTCCTGCGTCGCAGACGACCCTTCGCCCGCCGCGCCACAGTAGTCGTTGGGGGAATGTTATATAAAGGGTCACAAGAGAACGGTGGATGGAGGCGGCTAAAGAATGTTCGCCGTGGCATTCTATAGAGAATGCCTGAGTACAGCAGTGGAGTTCTACAAGCTGATGATGAAGATGTTGAAGTATATGTGTGTTTAAGAATTCTGCACCTATGGATGAAAAATCGGAACGATAATAGTATCAATTTGTTGTACTTCCATCTGTCTGTCCATCTGAAGAAGGGTCTTTTCTTAGAGAAAATCAAGCTAACAAGTTGTACTATACCAAATCTCTATGGATTGAGCTGTAAAATAGTGAAGTTTATTGGGCTGAATTCACATCAAGGTGGCAGCAGTGACGAGTTGTTGGTGGATACATTTTAAACTTTATCTTGTTACTAAAATCATAGTAATTTGAAGTAATGAGAATTGGTTAGAAGGTGCAGCGCATGTCGCCAGCGTTTGAGCAGATTTATACCCTCTTTTACTCTCGGTCTAGTAGGTTGTCAATTATTTACGACGATATTAAACAAACACAGAATTCGATGATAAAATTTTAAAGATTGTTGTTACTTTTCAGTTATTTTCCGATTCCTATTTCAACGCAGAGAAAGCAGCTTAAAACGGGAAAAAAACTGCTCAATTTATTCGGGTTAACAGCCAGTGATAATTTATAAAAAAAACAAGTCAAAGTCAAAGTCAAAAAGTGTTTTATTCATTGAAAACACAAGGATCATTTTGAATCGTCTTAAAAAAAAATACATTTACTCCTGTTCCAACGCAACCAGACCTAGAAGAATCACGCAACAAACACGGTCTGTTTTTTTTGATGATCATCCTTACTACTAGGTGGGGAGTGCCTGTGTGGTGCCTCAAGAACAAGTGGAAGCTGATTCAAGGAAAAAAGGAAAACCAACTTAAAAACCTTACATAGGTAGGCAGTCAAAAGTAAGATGATAGAGAGAATCAGCATAAGGCAGAAGTTCATAAGGCAGCACACTCTACGCTTGATAAATAACACATCAACACACATCACATCATCTTATTTTTATAAGTATTCAGTATTTAGTATGTATATATTTTCATGTTTTTTTTTTATATAATGCCACATCGTTATACTCCGAGTGCGGTGCGAGGTTCTGGCATAGGTGACGTCACTGCTTGGCATCAACTGAAAATCAGCGCTGAGTAGGTAGAATAATCTACCTACTCCGCATTATGCTGAGCTGATGCCATTTTGGCGCAACTTTTTGTTTCCTTTGTTAATTTGTTTCGGACAGATTGGATGCGTGGGACATTTTTTATTTTATTTTTTCAATTAGTAAACATTGTTTTTCTTTCCATTTTAAAATTTTTGATTGTATTTTCTTTATAACTTAAGTGTCTAAATTATGTTTTTGTATCTGTTTTTTTATGTTTTTGGTTTTTGCTTGTTATTTTTTATTAATTTTTCTGCTTTTGTCCTACTGTATTCCTAGTATTCTGTTTGTTCTGTTTGTTTTTTGTTGTGTGCCAAATAAATGTTTTTCATTTCATTTCATTTTCATTGCACATCAATAATAAATTATGATTTACCTAGTCAAAAGATAAAATACAGGACACATTGAATAACATACAGGTACCCCACGTTAGTAAAATAATTAAAGTGTTTAGCTTTAAAAGTGTAAAAGTAGTGGGGCAAAAAACTGCAACATCGGTTTCAATACACAGCCCGGATAACACTTCCCTTACTTCAGATTGGTATGACTTAAATACGTAGTATTGTTTGAGGGGCTCCAGGGGGCGTGAGGTTGGCAGCAGTGGACGCCCGCTGGCCACAACCTGGACAATGGCTTGAGGTTCTACGCGGAGCCCACCTTGCCTACCGTGCCATCTCGTTTGAACAAGGGTTTTTCATTTTCGAATAAAAAAAAATAGTTCGATTTGGCTCGACAGATGGCGCTGACTCAAATGTGCTTGTCAAAATTAACAAATGCATTGTCTGTGCTCTTGTGTGATAGTAACAAAATACCACGAAAATATATCACTACGTTGTTGACTTTGACATTTCAATTTATTTTGACAGTTAAGTACAGAGCTGGCACCATCTATTTTCAAGGGTTTAAGCATGATGTGAAAGAGCCGTGCAAACCCCTCATTGAGGGAGACAACCTTAAACCTCTCTTTTAAGTATTGAAATTACCAACATGAGAAACCAATATGATCCAGTAACCCAAAATACCACTTGGGTAAAATTTTGGATTTTATATTAAAGTGAAAATACATAATTATCTACATGATGTTGAAATAATAGGAGAAAAATTTCGCTACTCAAATAAACTGAGGGTTATTTTTATAACTTGGGTTGGCTTATTTTATAAAGGATGTCACGTATTCAAATAACGAGATAACATGTCATCTATTGGGATAATCAAAAGAAATTGGGTAAGTATTTCTTTGAGAAACCTTTTTTAGCCAGAGCTTTGTAAATCTGAGGTTGTCTTGTATTTAGAGTTCGTTCAAAATATGCCACTTTTACTCAGAAACGCCTGATCCGATCTGGACTTTAAAATCATCTAGCGATATGAGCATTTGATTTCTGATCTAGACTGGACTTAGTATAAAGTGCATACCTATCCAGCAAGTCAAGTCTGCATTGCAATCTTAATTTTTAAGCATTAATTTCACTAGATAATAGCACATATGATAAAATAATAGATTTTATTAAAAATAGCACTATATATTTGTACCATTATACGCAGCCGGAGGCAAAAATATATTGCGGCCAAGCTCTACTTTGCTTTTCATTCTGAGAAAATAAATAAAAAGGGGCTTTTAGATACAAATCCAAAGTCTCGAGCACCGCCGTAAGGTCGCGTGCCTTTCGATCTTCTATAGGTTACATTTCGGGGAATGCTCCCAGGAACTTCATGATCTGATCCCACCATCTCCTTTTCATCATAGGACGAGCAAGCGCACGGCTCGGTACCACCCTTACCTCATTAGTATACCCTCTATTCGTACTAAACGTTTCAGTTCCACCTTTATAATGCGAACTGCTAAGGAGTGGAATACACTACCGTCGTCTGTCTGTCCTGAAAACTATAATCTGGGTCTCTTCAAGGCTAGAGTGAATAGGTGCCTTCTAGACCTTTGTGCTCCATCTTCGGCCACATCGTCACTTTCCAACAGGTGAGATCGTGGTCAAACAAAGGTCTATCAAAGTAAAAAAAAAAAAAAACTATTATTAAAAATGTAGATTTTATTCGTTGGTAGATAGAATATTGCAAAATTTTTACTCACTTTTATGGCAGTTTTTTATGAAGATTTCGTTTTCAGTGCATGTCGACAATACAAAGCCAACGTACGGTAAAACGGAGCCCTTGAGTCTGAGGTGAGACAATGCCTCTGTCTGCGTTGAATTGCTTGCTAGCAACTTCATTTATCAACTCATACAGGATCGATTTTGTCAGCACTTACAGAAACTCTACAGAAACACGAGGAGGTTGAAAAAAAGTATTTAACGCGTGTTTTTACCGGAACAAATATAATTCCTCTGAAGGCTGTGAGGTTTTCGGCCTCTCATTAAAAATATATTAGACCTTTTGTAGAAAGGGACTCAAATAGCTGCTAATTCTATTTACAATAGAATTCAGGGTATGTGAGTAGGGTTATTAAATTTGTTTCAAATATTCGTATAATTAATTCATAACAAATAATACCAAAATTCATACCATGCTTTGCTTAGCTCAACCAAACGAAAGGCTTATTATGTTTTCACAAAGCTGCTACTAAGGAACTATTTTTCCAATGTCTCCAAAGTTTTAAATTCTTGTCTAACATTGAAACCAATATTGAAACCAACCATGTCTTACTCATGTTGCTTAAGGCATCCTCTATACGTCTAAGATGTACTACGGTTTTGCGTAAATTCTATGGGTTATGCTAGCAACTTTTGTTTTCTACCTAAATATGCTTATATCGTGCCTATAGCGTACCTAGTAGTAGTAGAGCTTTTCTGTGAAAGAGTTCGTCCGGGGAAGTACTACCACCATACCTATTTCTGCCGCAAAGCAGTAGTGATCGCATTGATGTGTTCCGGTTTGAAGGGTAAGGGTGCCGGTGAAATTACAGGCACATGAGACTTTTCATCTTTATGTCTCAGGGTGGCGGGCGCAGGGCAATACCACATACGGTGCGTCCTAGGTGGACGTGACCTATGAGGTAATGCACTGTTCATAGGTAGAGGTTACTGCTTAACATCAGATGGGCCATCTGCTCGTTCCGTCAATCAGTAGTATAAAAAAAAAAAAAAACTTTTGACGTGTCGTCCGCTGCTTGACGAGGCCTCCCCATAGAATGTAATGCTGCCATAATCACCACGCTTCTTGGCAGGTGGTCATTGGTCATCGCAGTGTTGGTGTAGAGTATATAGGTGGATGCTGCCGTATAGACATATCAAAACAATGTTTAATTATTTTATGAACTTTTTGAGATATTAGGTAAAAATAGAAAATGTAAACATAATAAACCTCTAAGGAACTTTCAGCAATCCCAGTGCTGAAATTTGTAAGCTTGTAGCTTTTGTGATACAAATACAAGGAACAGTCTAAAGTTGAAGAATTTCGAAAGTTGTTCTTACTCTGTAAAACGTTAACCAATATAACATCCATTGTTGACCTTACATTTTTAGGAATTTGAATGACGTGATTCAGGTTCTACACTAATTTAGACGATGCACTAAACTTTACAATGATGCCTTAAGTTTCCTTGCAATACTGCCATCATGATACACGTAGGTAGGTACTAGATTATTTTGAGATGATAACTAAATTCATAAAAGGAGGTTTATTTAATTTTATTTATTAAGGAAAATTAAACAAATACATTATTTAAGGCATCCCAAGACTATGCAACATGAAGGGAAAGTACCTTAAATATTGTAGATAGGATATTTTGCTGAAAGGAGACTTAATTTTATTTTTAAAACTTAGTAATACTGCAACCAAAGATTTTCTAAAAACCTTACTTAATTCGTCTGGGAACCGAACCGACTTAAAATTAAAATGATTAAATTTACGGTATTCCTTTGTTTTAAGATACTATGTTCTTTTAGAGGAATTATTAATTTTTGTCCATTCTTTTGATTGGCATCATAAAAATACAGGATGTTTTTTTTCTCACATTTAAGTCGGTTCGATTCGCAGACGAAGCAAGTAATTTTTAGAAAATCTTTGAATGCAGTATTTCTTACTTTTAAAAATGAAATAAAGTCTCACTTGCGCAAAATATCCTATCTAAAATATTTAAGGTACTTGCCTTCATATAGCATAGTCTTGGGACGCCCTGCATATATAGTAGGTACAATCAGTGTTAATACATAAATTTAATATCAACTAATTCGTCAGCTACTTATACTAATAGACAATGTAGTATTAACGCCCCGTTGATTAGTCCTATTCAAAGTTTCTTTGGATTATTATATAGGAAATTATCTCGAGGTGGTCCCGTGAAAGTTGTATCCAGTAAGGCTAAGGCCAAACCAACGTGTTCAGCCCGCATCCACGGTGGCATGCACGGTGGCGGTCTATTGTTTTACCATTGATTGCCACCGTGCACGCCACTGAGTACGCCGGCTGCACGCATTGGTTTGGCCTTAGTTTTAATGTTTTTAAAAGTCAGTTAGAGAAGTTCAGAAAGTAGGTAATCTACGCGTATATTCGCGTGGTTGTAGTTCGGGGCGAACCTCTAGGATATCCTGTCAGCATATAGGTACCTACTCTCGGTTTTTTGATGAACTTGTACTTCGTATTTATATTCGTCATATCCATAATACGGTATTTAATCATGATTCGTCTGTTATTGGTGAATGACAATATTATACGAGTAGATACCATTCTAGAAAGTTATCAGAGAGGTTCATGTACCTACGAGTGTAATGTATACCGTGAGTTCATTGATGTTTTTCACGCTCTATTACAAATGCATTGAATATTTATTCTGAAATGAATCAAGTGAGTGTGAATGACTTTCATCTTTTAAAAGTAGAGGAAACAAAGAAGTACCATAATAAAGTTGTACTTACTGTTGTTGTATTTACTTACTAGCAGAGAACCGTGGTTTCACCCGCATAAACTTCGATACCGTTAAGATATACATCTAAAATCTAAATTATATCAAAATCCGTTTCAACATGAAGGAGTAACAAACATACTCACACCACACAAACTTTCGCATATATAATATTTGTGTGATTTGATGTGATTTACAAGATGTTTTTGCTGAGGCACTGATTTTAAGCAACTGACCAATTTATTTCCAACGGGTTAGCAAGTTGCTGAAGTTTGTTTTTTTGGTGGCAAAAATAATTTTGGTTAAAATAATTTGGACTAGAGCAATATATGCAATAAGTATTACTTCAACAACAGCTTGTAGAAGTCTATTACTGGACGAAGGGATGCCATGACGAGCAGTCTTGAGGGATATCCATCTACTGACTTCCTGCAAACTTAAAAACGTCGTCAGTCCATCGAACCTTCGCACATTGCGTCATCCACTCCGTAGTTGCAACTCGAGAACTTTTGATCCCAAACTTTTGTCGGTTCTATGAACTATATGGCCAGCCAATTACCACTTGAACTTGATAATTATCAGATTATTATTACTTAAGCTGTTATACACTTTACCTTGTATGTTTTTAGGTCTTTCTGTCTATCTGTATTCAAAATTATGTCTTCCAAAAGTTTCAAATTAATTATTAATTTCAAATTAATTGAAGAGTTGAAATCCCACACCTGTAAGTTCCGATGACATACAACACAAACAAGACAGCAGACATGAAAGCAACTTAAATAAAAGCTAAAAATAAACAATGGTGAAATGACGAACCTCTGTATAAACAAACGTAATTGGATCAATGGGTTGATCTAACCTTGTTTACGAAATAAAATACAAATGTTTTACTGTTGTTTAATGAATAATTTATACCCACGTGCTGAAAACCGTACCGTCTCACGCTTTGGAACTGTTACATCCATACACTCGCATTGGGCTATTGTAGCACGCTCACATGCCTAAACAGTGTTAACATTTGGGCAATGCAGTAAAGTCGTATCAGCTCACCTGATTTCATAAATATTTGGTAGATTATAATAGATTATGGATGTTTTTATCTCAAAGGAGCGCGCGGAGGCTAGTCGCCTTTAGTTAATGATATACTGATTGAAGATTGGAAGCATTGATGGTGAAGTGTGAGGGACCTCGACTTTTGATCATAAGGTCATGGGTTCAAACCCAGGTCATGCGCCAATGGATTTTTCAACTTATTTTATGTGCGCAATATTACGTGCTTCTTATACGGTGAAGTCAAATATCGCGAGGAAACCAACATGTGCATGAAAGGAGCGAGGTGCACTGAATGCTTTAACCATCACCACACTGGTTCTTTCACCAGTTCCGTAGGCCTTGTCAGGGCCACTTTAACTCGAGCTGGTCATTGACCTAACGCAGAGTGACCAAGACGGAACCGGCGCGGCGACGCGAAGTAGCAATAGCTGTATTAGTAATTTAGAACCTATAAAGTATTTGTTTTTGCACAGGTTCAATAACAATTATGTCATACGTGTGCATGGGACGCACGCTGTGCTCGGTGCGCCCTCCCTTCGACATCGACGAGGGCAATGTGAGCATGCAACAGGTATGTCGTCGACATCAACAGGTATGTCATCGTCATCAACAGCTATGTCATCGTCATCATCAGCTATGTCATCGTCATCAACAGCTATGTTATCGTCATCAACGGCTATGTCATCGTCATCAACAGGTATGTTATCATCATCAACAGGTATGTCATCGTCATCAACATGATATACATCATCCCGATTCATTTTCATCACTCTGGCAGTCTGGCTCATGCTGAGGCAGAGCCATTTTGTTACTTGAATTATAATTCATACCTTCATATCTGTTCCTCTTAGTCTAAATGTGTTTCTGTGTAGCTCATGTATGCAATGAAATATATATTATTTCTTTCTACTATTCTTTATTTCTTTCTTTAACTATCGGCCACAACTCACTAGGTCTTTTTTATGGCTTCAGGCATGAGCCATTGTGGGCTATTAAGGAAAAATCAGTGAAAAGAAGCGAGACGAAAAATCATTCTATAACAAGAGCATTAAATAGCTTATCTACGAGATCTGAATAAATATTATAAAGGCGTATAATTTTATTATATGTTTGTAATGAACAAACTCTACAAATACTTAACTGATTTACAAAATTAATTCACCTATTTAAAGCTACAAATATTTAATTATGTCTAGACTCGATGTCTATCAATAAATTACAAATTCAAACGATGATTGAGGTTAACACTATCTAGTGTTGATAATGTCTTAACTCTCTTATTTATTAATCAATGTTTTGTTTATCGTTCAATTAATTGAATATTATGAGTACCAATTGGGGTTTTTGACTTCTCAAAAGGCTTTATGATGCCCTACTACAGTAAACCATGGGGTCAATGGGTCATAAAACGTCAGCAGAAGAATTGACAAACTCTGACACCAGAGGCCAGCACTACCTCATACGAAAAGAAGAAGAAGAAGCAGAAGAATAGTAAAGTACGTGGTGTATAGTCGTAATTTTTTCTAAAACCATGGGGTTATCATTATGCCCATGCCATAAAATTTAACAAACTTGGATAGTAGCTATTGTTGTTTACATAAATTTCGGCGATGACTGAACCTTTAAACTTTGGAACATGAATAATTAGGACAAAAATGCTCTTATAATGAAAACCACTAAACCCATTCAAAGAAGATAAACTTGTCAGTGCCCAATACTCCCCTCAGGACGGGGCTTTGAGAAGCATAAAAGTTTGGCAGTAAATTTATCGGAATTGCACGAGGATTTCTCGTTATAAATGAAACTGGGAGTGTTGGCCACCTGGTGGCTTGCAAATTTTCAGAGCGAAGAAACTTACAAATTTTAAGAGAAATCAAGGAAAGTACGTAGGTCCTGCGTTTTATTATGGGTAGAGGAAATACATAGAAGAACCAAGATCACCGACAAAGTTCTGAGAATAAGCAATTTGAAGTGGCAATGGGAGGCCAGAAATGACAAACATTGGGGAAGAAACTGTCGAACAGAACCGGATATATAGTCTAACATGGCGATCGACTTATTGACATACGATAATGCACTGCGCGTTCTTGTGCAGTTCTGGAATGGTATGTTGTAGCTATTTGGCATATACTACGACCTAATTCATGCCAAATAGGCAATGACGAAAGAAGTGCGAATCGACCTAAAGTGAATAATCTATGAAGTGTTGTTTTGTGAGAGGCCTATATTCATTGCTGTTGCTATAGGCTGATTATCAAAAAATATATGAAAAAGTCAAATTTAATCAGAAGCCGGAAGACAAAATGTTCATTATAATATTCACCATCCACGTAAACCAAGGATTGCCTGCAATGAATATTTTTTTTATTTTTTTTTATACTACTTGGATGACGGAACAAGCAAGCGGCCCACCTGATGTTAAGCGGTAACCTCTGCCTATTAACGGTGCATTACCTCATAGGTCACGTCCACCTTCGACGCACCCTATGTGGCATTGCACTGCGCCCGCCACCCTGAGACATAAAGATGAAAAGTCTCATGTGCCTGTAATTTCATAAATGATAATTATCATAAAATGTCTATAAATCTTTTCATTTTACTCTAAAGTCAAGGAGTTCCTTTCTCTTTTCAAGTAACTGCCCTCAACAAAATTTGTTCATCTCAACCAATATTAGTTTTATCTCCATCAATATTATTCAGTGAAAGTATCGCCTTTGGGCGGATAAGGCACACAATTGGAATTATTTGAAGAAGGTCCCTACAAAGGTTCCTGTCATTTACACACTTTGGTTCTGCCTTATCAAACAATAAAACAAAGAAAGAGTTGTGGTAAAATCTTCAAAAAGGGTCCGGTTCATGTTGGGATCAAAGGTATTTAGCACCTATTTAGTTTTATAGTGGTGAATAGATTTTTCTATTGGAATAAGAATAAATCGATGTTGGATACTTTATGAAGTTACTGTACCGAGTAGTTGGAGGCTCTGTACAGAAACATTAGTACTGACAGGGACTTCGTTTAACAGAAAAGCTCGTCTTGTCAATGTATTTCAATTTTTTTTGACTAAATTATATTTCTAACATAATATTCTGTATCATTAATATTTGGTATATGAATAAATTATAATGAATGCTCACGTCCCCAGGGTCTAAGACTGATAAAAGAGAGAAAGCGTGTAGCGTGGATCCTGCTACTGCTGGCCGTGCTGTTCGCGCTGTGCTGGCTGCC